>CM061753.1:317327347-318059697 GCA_030979885.1 Lolium multiflorum
AAAAATGCACCATATAAAAAGAGTAAAAGCATTAACCACTGGTACATCTGGGCATATCCTGAAGGTGTCCTTAGTTTTTAGTAGAACTTTGTGGATGTATGCATCCTATATTTTACTCCTTCATTTTAGACTTATAGTTTTATTTATTATGGGAATTTGGTAGCGTAGGTCTTGTAGTGAATTATCCTAAGGATCCACATCTCTAGTTTCCTGCTAATTTTCTAAAGAGCCTTTGCTTTTTATGCTTTGCAAATTATTTTTTCTATATGAACAAGACAATAATGTGCTATTTTCCTCTAATCCAGGAATTACAATTGCTGAATACTTCCGTGACATGGGCTATAATGTTAGTATGATGGCTGATTCCACGTCCCGGTGGGCCGAAGCACTGCGTGAAATTTCTGGACGTTTGGTATGATGCTTCCTTATTTCTGTTGTTTATTGCCATTTTTGTACCTTATTTTCACTGATGTATATATATGCTAGTGCAAAACGAGAATTCCTTATTAATTTCTGAAGTCCCTGACTTACTATTCATGTGGTAGAGTTTTTATTTTCTCCTTTGTATCAATCCTGGATTATGAATTTATATGACTAGTGCTGTTTACTTTTTCTCTTTACTAATTTCTTTTTTGTTAAAGAACCTGATGGTAGCTGACAGTACTTTCAGTTTCAAGGATATAATTGTAGATGGTAGTTAGGGCATATTTGCTGAAACAGAAGTAAAATCTACAACACATCGTACATCAAATACTTACTGTGAAGATATTTAACTCTATTTTGAATTAAAAGTTACCCTTGCACATATGTGTTGATTACTGATTTACTGCATACCATTGTGGTTTTTTTGAACTAATGGTGTGCTCTGTATGCTGTAGGCTGAAATGCCTGCAGATAGTGGTTACCCTGCGTATTTGGCTTCACGTTTGGCATCTTTCTATGAACGTGCTGGGAAGGTGCAATGTCTTGGCAGTCCAGACCGGACAGGCAGTGTCACAATTGTCGGCGCTGTTTCTCCTCCTGGTGGAGATTTTTCAGATCCTGTCACCTCTGCAACCCTCAGTATTGTGCAGGTAAGGAAACTTTTCGGTTACTCCAATCTTTAGGTCCAAACAGTACTGACAGAATATCTATTGCGTTGATACTACCAAGTACTAATTAACTGCTCTGAATTGCAGGTCTTCTGGGGATTGGATAAGAAGTTGGCTCAAAGAAAGCATTTCCCTTCTGTCAACTGGCTCATTTCTTACTCGAAATATGCCACGGTTATTCTCTAACTTGCCTTAGGATGTCAATGCAATTACTATCTTCTCTGAATTCTCTACTCTACAGTAAGACAAAAAAAATGATAAAAAGAGACCGATAGACTTTGTAGATGGTGTAAAGTGTAAATACTTCCATATGTACTAAGCCCCTTAGGATAGATAAGATGAACTCCAAATGATTTATACCAATCGTATAAATCGTTTTTATGTGTGAATGGAAGTTGCATTGGATGATTTTGTAGTTTCACTGGATCTGTCAGTCTTGTAAATAATTACAGCTGAAATTGCAGAAAATTAGAAAATTTCTATCTCTTAGATCTTGTACTTCTGTGACATTTGGTATCTGACTGATTCCTGTCAGTCTGACAATGTTCAAATCCCATACTTATGGTGCATGCATCTTACATTAGTAATTGCGAACATACGATTACTTGGTGAGAGCGTGTAGGCAGGAGAAGCTACACATATTGTATTTCTTCTGTCATTCTGTGCACATATTTATGTGCTGTTATGTTTGTGTCTTGTATATTAAAGTTTGTTTCTGTAACAAAGTTTCCCGTTAATTTGTTATGGTCGTGTATATGTGTTAACATGGCACTAAAATGGTAGTTCAAAAAAACGTGCCACTAAAATGATGTTTTCTTCTGAGATGTAAAACTCCAGGGATTTGTTTTGCCGTAACACAGTATTTTCTGTACTGTAGGCTTTGGAAGGCTTCTATGATAAGTTCGATTCTAGCTTTATTGATATGAGAACAAAGGCACGTGAGGTGTTGCAGAGAGAGGATGACCTAAATGAAATTGTCCAGGTATTCATATTCACCATCATGTTCTTTAATTCACAATAAATTTTGCAAACTCTTCAATTTATATTTAGTGGTATTGTATATTCGGAAGAGTTCGCATAATGCAATTTCTGCCGCATGAACATCATCACTGGACTAATATTTTGCTAACTTGTCAGCTTGTTGGTAAAGATGCATTGGGAGAAGGTGACAAGATTACGTTGGAGACAGCCAAGCTTCTGAGGGAAGATTATTTGGCGCAGAACGCATTTACCCCGTGAGTGATACCAGAGTCTGCTTTATATGAATAATCTTCTATGCCTAACCTTTTTTTTAACTGAGAACGAATATTTGTTGAAACAGATATGACAAATATTGTCCATTCTACAAATCAGTTTGGATGATGCGCAACATTATTCATTTCAATACACTAGCGAACCAGGTAATCCCTCTTTTTGTGACCTTTTTTTAGCCTTAAAGCTTAGGTTGCACAAACAGTTTAGATGTTTGAACTTGAAAGTTTGGATTTTTGACTGATGCATGCCTATCGTGTAAAGTTTGATATTGCTGAATCTTGATCTAGGGGCTTATTGCAAAAATAGTTGAACCTAGGTGTTTCCATGGTTCCCTTGTGTCAATAATTGCACCCTGCTTTATTTTATCCTCAACTCTTTGGCAGTATCTATTTCAGTACTTTTGAGTTTCAAGTAGGCCTGAAAAGGAAACTGTTAGTCACACGTAATCCAACTGTTTATGCACCATAGCCAGTTGCACTTATCCAGGTCAATGCGGAAGTTCCAGTTAACTACGTTTTTCTTAATGACAAATGATTCACCACCCCTAGTCTGTTTGATCTGTCTTCCCTGCCTCACCGGTTTGGATTTTGATGTGCCCTCATCATGTTGACACTCAGTGTCAGGCTATGATAGTGATGATGAACAGATATGGGCTTAAGTAAACTATTTATGCTAAAGTCTACGTCTAGACCTGTGCACCTTTGGCCTGAAGTGTTCTTCTGGTTAATTGCATAAACGTTTAGGCAAGTGTAATTTACTCAAGTAAAATCTGGCAATGAGCTGGGACTTAAACTTAATAATCCATTCGATAAAGGTACATAGCGCATGATAAGGAAATAAAGTAGCCATCAGAGACATGGATGTTTTGGGGAAATGAGTGGTGATAGGCGCCGCATCCTTATATTTGCATCTTCTGATATATAAACCCATATGTTCGATAAACTATTTTCATTTACTGAAACTAAGTTTCTTGTTGTAGTAGTAGGTGAATGCCATCGTATAAGAAACATCCACAAATGTTAATATATATATGTTTGGTTTGCAGGCTGTGGAGCGAGCAGCTAATGCTGAAGGGCATAAGATAACCTACGCCGTTGTAAAGAGTCGCATGGGTGATCTATTTTACCGCCTTGTGTAAGTATTTCAGGCCATAATCAAGTTATTACCTATTGATTGATGTTTCTTCTTGAATAATATTTTGGTTAGAGTAAAAAATAACATATTTCTTTTGTATGAACAGATCTCAAAAGTTCGAAGACCCTGCGGAAGGTGAAGACGTCCTGGTCGCGAAATTCCAGAAACTTTACGATGACCTTACCACCGGATTCCGCAACCTAGAAGACGAGGCTAGGTAAAACATTGTGTATGCCACCATGTAAACAATAAGGAGCACCAAATGCTGTGAAGGAACAGACTTGCGCGCAATTTTCTTTGCTTCACCGGAGTTTGTAGATGTGAATTACGTTCCAGGACCCCCCTTTTTTTGCGACGACTTCACTTGTTTTTCAGGACTACATTGTTTGGTCTCCAGTGCCGTGGCACTCATTATTTTTTGATGTACCATTATTTGTTGTAAGATAAGATCCTGGTGGGCATGTTCATAGTTGAATAAGCACGATGTCCATCTAGTTGAACATCATCAATAATGTCTATATTTATTTGCCATTATCCCCTCTTTGTGCTTTACTATTTCAGTGGGAAATAGATAATGACCTCTATTTTTTCTAACTTTCACTGCTAATTTATTTCTCACTAGTGTCAATAATTTAAAGAACCCATTAACAGAAAATAAGAGCAACAAAATCCCATTTGCACATCACCAGTTGCTTGTGAAGCATAGTACTGGTTGAAATGACTCAGCTGATTACCCTGCTTCAACCGCAAGAACCTAAAGCTGTCCCACATCAGGATCAGAAACCACACCAGAAATACCTTTATCGCCATGGAAATCTCGGATGCATGGGATCACTTTTGAAAGTTCAGGAGAAAGCTGAGAGGTGATTTACACAAAAACAACTCTTTTCTAAAAGAAAAGCACAAACTGACCCTCTAACCCATCTAACCCTTTTGTGTGGCACCACACCTCACTGTGTGGCGCCCATGTGAGCGGTGCCACACGTCCATCCGACGTGGCGTGGTCGACGATGACCAGCCGACGTGGCAGGATGTGTGGCGCCCTTCACATCGGCGCCACACATTGAAACTTATATGTCGAAAACTTTCAGGGCTCCGGACGCATAGTCCTTAGCCGTTTTGGCGAGCCTGTTTGTGTAGCGCTGATGCCATTGGCGCCACACAAACAGGCTTGCCAAAACGGCTAAGGACCTGAAGATTTGTCTTACAGTACGTTTCGGGTCATTATGTTGTCATGTGTGGCGTCCGTGGCATCGGCGCCACACATTGACTTGTGTATAAAAATCAAAAAAACTGACTTGGCAATAGCAATTTCAATAGCAATTGCAAAAGAGTGATGGCTTAATCGGTTACCTGTTCAGAGGTAAGAGTGTCCAACTCCTCAGTGTAGTGCATGTACATGACCATTGGATCGCTCGTCATCTCCGAGACATTGTCCCAAAGGTATGCCCAAGTGGGCTCCCGATCAGGGTTGTTCCGGTAATGAGGCCATGGCCTCTCGTTGAGTATCCTGGGCCGCCCAACTGATAGGCGGTCCCAGCTCCATACGGAAAGTAGGAGCAAGCATCCACCAATACCGCCGCTCCTAGTCCTGCGACAACCTTCGTCCAACTGCGTACATAAGACATTTGGTTAATATTTTGTCTAGCAGACTACTATAGAATAATAGTACAGATAGCAAATCATCACCTGCCAGTAGAGATAGACAAGTGCCGTTGTTCCCCAACTCCACTGATGCTCCAACACCGTAAGCGCCTTGAGCCAACACCAATGGGCCAACTTCCCACCACTGTCAGCAAAGAGAGTCCTCGAAAGCATATACCACAAGTACACTCGGGTGTATGTCCTGACAGTGTCCTCGTCGGCCTCTGGCGGACAAGTACCAAAGTTAGTCCTGATCCAAAGGAAATTTGCGCCGGCGGGAGTTCTATCTTTTTTTATCTTCCATGCCAATAAGGTCCTCCATCTGTCTGCGCCACCCATCAGAAGCTGTGTTCATACACAGTGGCTCGCCCTGGATAGGAAATCCAAGGATCATGAAAACATCTTGAAGAGTAGGGGTCATCTCGCCGGCCCTCAAGTGGAAGGTGTGCGTCTCCGGCCTCCACCGGTCGACAAGGGCGGTGAGTGCCGCGGCGCTCATGTTCGCCCCCGGCTTACAAGCGTGATGAACGGGAGAAGTCCGGTAGGCTGGATGAACTCCGTGTACCTCTCGTCATACGCCATATGTACTGTGCCGTGGTAACGAATCTTCAAGGGGTGAAGAACCCTTCTCTTCTCCGTCATATGAAAAGCCCGGTGATCCTTGTCATACTCATGATCTATGAGATACACCATCCTACATGTTTACATAAATACACCATATTATGAGCCATTCCTAACAACTATGAGTTATTCCTACGCAAATACTCGGCATATGTAACACATTTGAATGCATTTGCTAAGCAAAAATTAGGCATTTCAACACATACATACATAGCCATTTCAACACATACATACATAGGCTTCCATACATACACTCATACATTCATATCTAGGGTTCCAAAAAAAAAATCATATCTAGGGTTCCATACATACATATCTAGGGTTCCATGCATACATAAATGAAGCACAATCTAGGATTTCACATCTAGGGTTCATATCCAAATCTAGGATTTCACATCTAGGGTTCATATCCAAATCTAGGATTTCACATCTAGGGTTCATATCCAAATGAAGCATAACCTTTGAAATTAGTGGATGAAAACATGGGGATCGGAGGAGAATACCTTGAGGAAGGGGTTGGGAAGATTGCCCGGGCAGATCTGATGATTTGATGGGGGGAGATGGTGGGGAGGAGGAGGAACCGCCGTGCCGCCTTCTTCTTGCGCCGAAACAGAGAGGAGGGCTCGGGCTGGGGCGGGCGCCACACATAAGTGGATGTGTGGCGCCTTTTCGAGCGGCGCCACAGTTTCAATGTGTGGCGCCGATGTGAAGGGCGCCACACATCCTGCCACTTCGGCTGGTCAACGTCGACCACGCCACGTCGGATGGGTTAGTGGCGCCGCTCGCATGCGCCACACAAAAAGATTAGATGAGTGAAATAGTTTGGACAGAGGGTCAGTCTGTACTTTTTTTTTTCCACAAAAGAGTTATTTTTGTCAAAATCGCCAAGCTGGGACCTCGGATGCTTTTGCTTGAACGCCTGCCTGCAAGTGCAAGTGGAACAGAATGTGCGTGTGCACACCGGTCAGGATGCGTGTGCCTGGAAGCATTTGCTTTTGTTTCTTGCGCTACGTGGATGGTTTTTGGTTTGTACTTTTGCTTTGCATTAGTGTAGCTGATGACTAGTTGTGTGCAAGTCTATGTACGGTAGCAGAAGTCGTGGAGATTTCCATATTCCTTAGAAATTGATCGTGGACTACAAAAGTTGTCCTTTGTATGTACGGATTTTGTTCGTTCGTATTCATTCGACGCAGAAAATGGAACAGAAACAGTTTCTATGAACTCGGGCTCCTCAATTTTTCTGGTTCCCGTCAGAAACAATTTCTATGAACTCGGGCTCCTCAATTTTCCTCAGTTTCTATGGATTTTCTCTGGTTCCATCTGAACGCTTTTGCACTTCGCATTACTCGCCGTGCAGGAGTACTGTTGCACCAAAGGTACCAGCAAAAAAATGAGTACTAAAGCAAAGCTGTTCATCTTTTGATTGCAGTCAAAGTTACTATAAGGTACTAGCACAAATCCGAGGTGAGCATCCTTTTCAATAGAGAGAAGTTCAATTTACCCCCCTAAACTCGTCTTAAAGTTCAGATTACAACCTTCAACTTTATTTTGGTTCAATCTTCAACCTTCAATTCTATAAACCGTTCGGAATTGGACATTCTACCCTTTTTTGACATGTTTTGAACCGGTTTTTCTCGCCAGTTAGCGGGATTTCTTCCTATATACTGTGCCAACTCATCAACATACAACATACATGGTACAAGAAAAACCAGCTTAATACAATGCAAGGGGTGATTCTGAACCGTTTTTAGAATTCAGGATTGAAAGTTGAACCAAAGTAAAGTTGAGGGTTGTAAGATGAACTTTGAGACAAGTTTAGGGGTGTAAATTGGACTTCTCTCTTTTCAATAACACAGATGATAAACAACGGCATTTTCAAAGGGAAGACATGCATGCCGCAGCACCATCATAATTTGTAATCGTTTCTCGCGATAATTAGCACTACTCCGGTTCCAAAGTTGTATTGGATGAGAACGGACAACCTTGCCCCTACAATGTTATAATCGGGTTACGGAAAGTCAAGTTCTCATGCCGCTCGATCGGCCATCTCTTCTAGAGTACATAATATTATTATCATGGAAAATAAGTGATTGTCCTTCGGATGATGCCGCCTCTTCATTCCTCCTGCCTAATCTTACTATTGACAATAAACACAGTGATTTGACTTTCCGATGCCACTTCTTCGTATCCTGCATAGTACAGTGCCAAATGAACAACGAGGAACGGCAGAATGAGCGCCAAATGGACGAACACGGAGCCCAGTATCCCTTCCAACTACATAGTGAAGCTGTAAAAAGAAGCTACATTGTGGAATTCGCAAAAAGAAATTCGACATAGGTAGAGAAACAAAAATCCAATTTCTCTTCTCTTCTCCTTGTGTTGCGTTTATTTGGAGTCCCCGACCTTGCTACCTCATACAGTATGTCACAATTAGTCACACTTCTAGCTCAGTTAACCCCCTTTTGTTTGTTTATATATATATCCCCCTCCCTCTCAACCCTTCTCATCTCCACCTCCACCTCGGCTGGCTGCTGGCCAATCCGATCCCATTGCCGCCAGCTTTAGTCTAACCGGCTTGACTTGTTTTAGGAGTTGCCATATATATCTGAATCGCATTGGAATTTGTGCTAGATCAGCCGCCAGGTGGCTGGGGCGCTGCTGGTGTCTACTCTGTATGACCAAATCTTGGTAGATCGCCATAGAATGCCAGTCACTAGAGAAGCTAATAATTAGGAGTTTGCTTAATTGCTGCTTTATCATGATTTCTCGGAATGATGTTGTGCTTACCTTTTGATCTAAAAAATTTGCTGTGCTTAACCTTACTATTGCAAATGCAGGGGAAGGAAGGTGCCAGTTGAACTGAAGGTTCACCAGGCCCTGGTGTGACAGCCTTCTGATCAAATTAAGCAGCTGAAAGTGCCTACAGTGTGACTGGCAGCAGCAAGGACATGACTGTCATGCATGTGCGCCAGCGGGCTGCGGCCAAGAAGCCCATGTGGATCATCCTTCTCCTCTGCCTGGTCTGTGTTGTATTGATCGGGGCGTATGTCTACCCGCCGCACCACTACTCGCAGTATTACCTCTCCTCTTCTAGTGTCTGCACACCTTCAAAGGACTGGCACCCCCGTCGGGAGAAAACTGATGGTCGGGAGAAAACTGATGAGGAGATAATTTCCGCGGCGGTTATCAGGGATATCCTCGCAATGCCCATGTGTATGTCGAAGAATCCAAAGATCGCTCTTATGTTCTTGACGCCCGATTCATTGCCCTTGGAGAAGTTGTGGGAGAAGTTTTTGCAGGTTTGTCTGATTTCACCTGCTGTCATTGTGCAATTTAAGGAGTATAGATCATTTAAGGTTTCTTTGGGTTTTCATTTATTGCCAAGGCATCATCAATATTTCCGGTTTTTAGAAACAACTTAGCATTTGATACTTACCATTATTTCAAATTTTCAATAATGAATGCATGTTGTTGGAAATACTTACTATTAGCTTAGTGTAAGCATTTATCTTTGAGGGATGGAACATCGAGGGATTCCTTGTGTGCATAGATAAATTAAACCGTTCGTCTTGACCAAGCCAATAATACTGGAGTATCTTGCTATCCCTCCTTGCTACTAACCTCTCTGCATGTTTACATAATGTGATATTCTCTATTGTTTATATGACATGTGAACTTAAACCAAATCACTTTACACAGGGTCACGAGGGGCGATACTCCATCTATGTGCACGCGTCGGGTCAGAAGCCTGTGCATTCCAGTTCTCTCTTTGTTGGCCGAGATATTCATAGTGATGCGGTAATAATTCTCATCTGCACAATCCTTCGTAGGTTGGCATGGTTGTTTTATACTTTTATCTAAACTTTCTAGTTTCTCAGAGATTTGTCAAGTAAAATCTGTCCTCTATATTTTCAAAGCTTATGCCTAGAAGAAAGTTATTTCTCTCAGTGAGTGATGTATGTGTTAATGGCTGAACTATCGTTATACACCCATGACATATATAGCAGTGAGCTCATATTGATTTATTGAGAACATAACTTGATCAAGATCGCTTGCTTAAGAGCATTAGTACCATTCCCAATTGTCCAGGGCATGCTGTGTCCGAGATAGATTATACAGTTCTTTCTGTAACTGTTGTGTTGCATTACTTGTATCCTCAAGGCTAGTACTAGTATCTTCAGACTTGAAGAACCACTGTTAGCAGTTTGGATTGATTGCCAAAAATTCTAAATGTACTAACTTTGTAAATCGAGGGGCTTCTTACAATGCATACATATTTTTAGGTTTCTCTTCTAACGATTATCATATTGATTTGTGTTGCATGTTCGCTGTTGAATTTGAATAGAGTATATAATTGATATGCAGGTTGAATGGGGAACGATTTCAATGATAGATGCAGAGAAGAGGCTATTAGCAAATGCACTGGAAGACGCTGATAATCAATTTTTTGTCCTTCTTTCTGATAGGTTTGGATTCCTGATTATGGGTTACTTCCTTTAAAAAAAAATTCTTTCACCATACTGAGACCACTCTTTGTTCATGTCACAGCTGTGTTCCGCTGCATTCATTTGACTATGTCTTTAATTACCTGATGGGAACAAGCATTAGTTTTGTTGATTGGTAAGAACACTAATACTTGTATTACATTACCATTTTGAGAATGAAGTAAAGGGGAACGAGTGAAACAAATGGTGTTGGCCAGTACCACAAGGGTGTTGTTAATTAGTTTTACACCATGTTATCACTCGCAGATGTCCATGTCTGAGTATTTTGGTTTTTTCCTGTCTTTATTATCATTTTAGCTTCCAGGATCCTGGTCCTCATGGAAATGGAAGGTATTTTCTTGAGATGCTTCCTGAAATAGAGGAGAGGGACTTCAGAAAGGGTGCTCAGGTACAGCTGAAGTAGTTTTTGTTTTTTGTTTTTGTTAGTGATAAGTATTATATATGATACTTGCAGTTGCAGGTCCAACTTATTTCAGTTCTATATTAGTTGGTTTCAGTTTTTTCATGATGCAAATCTGACATTTGCAGAAGTTGATTATTGAGTATTAGACTCTTATCTCATATGATTTCCTGTGTAATTTTTGCTCTTATTATAGTGGTTTGCAATCACGAGGAGACATGCTTTAATGATTCTGACCGACAATCTTTACTACAAGAAGTTCAAGCTATATTGCAAGGTGTGTTTCTTTTCTAGAGTTGCAATCTTTTGTGGAGATGTACCAGGTATTTCACTAGGAAATTTGTACATGATGTTAAGTGTATTTCTACTTTGTTGCACTGTAAGGTTGACTGAAATCTGTACATATATTTTTAATATAAAGTTCAGAGTTGTTACAGTGAAACTCTAGTATAGAATTTCAGTAATTACGTCTAATTGGCAACATGGTCTTTCATGCCACTCCAACTGCCTCATAAATAGGCCTTGATGAACTTAAGTATGGATTTGATAACCACTATCATAACATAAAATAATATGTTTAAACTCCGTTACGAAGTGGTCTTTTTTTTTTCCTTAGCAAAAGGTGACATATTCTAATAAGCTTAATATTGGGACTTCATATAGTCCTTGTGTGGAATACATTATCTACTGAGATGCATTTGAACAACTGTAACTCCTCTATAATCGTCAAGTCTGAACGAATACTCTCACTTTTATAGTTTTATCAGACATTTTTCTGGCTAGTCGATTTTTGGGAAGTAATTTATCTGTATTGTGTGATTTGCAGCCAGCTGATGGGCGCAACTGTATTGCTGATGAGCATTATTTGCCAACCCTATTCAATGTCAGTATTTACAACCTATAGAAGTTGCACTTACATTTTTTTATCCGAGTTACTTGCTAACTGCTAAATCCTTTTATGAAACATCAGATGGTAGATCCAGGAGGAATAGCTAATTGGTCGGTAACACATGTGGATTGGTCCGAGGGGAAATGGCATCCAAGGTCATATGCAGCAGCTAATGTCAGCTATGATCTCTTAAAGGATATAAAAGTATGTTTCTTCCTTGCTTGACTTTTTCCTGAGATAATCTTTACATGTTTTTTCGTTTAGTTGCATAATCCTTATGTTGATGTATTCTAATGTATTTTGCAGGCTGTTGATGAGAACTTCCATGTAACAAGTGATGACAAGGTATGGCAACACTTTGTGATCAATATTTGACTTACTAAAGAACAACAAATAAATTTTACATTCTGCATCTTGCCTGCTTACTGTTTTGCAGGCAATCTGCAACTTTACACATTTAAAATGATTTCTTTTGCGGTACTTTCTGTTTAACAAAGAAGTCGTAATCGTCAGCACGACTTTTAGTAAAATAATGAAATTTGCAACTTTAAACAACCGTGCATATGATTCTATCATGCCTTAACAACTATATGAGATACTTATTTCTAGTTTTGCCCTATTTTCAGAAACTTATGACACAGAAGCCTTGTTTGTGGAACGGATCAAAGAGTCCATGCTACCTTTTTGCTAGAAAATTTGACCCCGAAACTCTCGACAGCTTACTGAAAATATTCACCACTTATACGTCTGTTTGACTTCAACCTGATTCTTTGCCCTCAACACATGGTTCAACTACATGAGCACGCTCTTTCTCTCTCCATGTAAAGATTGTGAAGTCAATCAATACTGAAGCCTCGTATCATGGTTGGGGCTTGAGAGACAGGTTGCTACTGCAGCGATTGCGACAACCTGTAGTGTTCACTCCATGGGTAGGGATGTGGCGATATTGGTAGCAATGATACTGCCCTCACTTGTAATATTATGCTTTATGTACTACCTCTGTCCATTTTTAGATGTCAAAAATTTGTCTAAATTCGAATGTATCTAGACATTTTTTAGGCATAGATACATCCAAATTTAGACGAACCACTGGACATCTATTAATGGACGGAGGTTGTTATCAGTCCCCTTCGCCTCATCTTAGCCTCATTGTTTCCTGGCTCCCCTGGAGATCATATTTTTGTCAATATGCTGTTATTACACGATCCATTCTTTTGTAGACACAAAGAGGTAACTGAGAAGTACCACATATCTTCATAGCCATCTAATTGTTTTTGGACTACCAGATATATCTTTATAATCGTGTAATTGTGCTTACACAGTGAACGGTGCATCTATGTTTCTTTCAGGCTACTAAATGTTCGATTTTTAATCATGTTGTTGTGCATATGTTCTGATCTTCCGAGGATGGCAAACTTTATTTGACTAAGTTATTGAATAATCTTTTATTTTTGCCTGACACTATCACCATGTGGGAAATTTAAAAATATGGGCCCAGTTCATATCTGTAACACCCAGCCACTTTGGGGTAACAAAGATAAGCTTCTAGAGAAGAAGAGTACATCGTATTAGTATTGTGTAGCTTACTAGCTTTAATCCTTTTAAGCCTGAGGTTAGAATTTCATGGTATCGCCTACCAGTTTTTCTAAAGTAACATATACAACCATTTAGGTGCTTGTATTTACATACTCCCTCCGATCTCTTTTAATTGATTCAGATTTAGTATAACTTTATATTAAATCTAAGTCAATTAAGAGGGATCGGAGGGAGTGTATATTTGTACATTAGTTGGAGACTTCCGACATTAACCTGAGTTTTAATGCAGGGAGTGAAGAAGGGCCAACTTTGTGCCAGTACGCATGTGTTTTAAGTGTACAATTTGAGGATAACCACAACAAAATGGTACTTAGATATATCTGAATTTTAACAAAATCCCAACATGTTTCATGGGACGAGGAGTAGTACTATAAACAGTAGACACACCGGCCTTGTGGTAATCCAGTCCAAACTTTATAGATATTTGAGAACGGACTAGCTAGGTAGATTCACGCGCATGCATCAAAGAACCCCTTTTTAGTCTGCTTGGATCTTGCAATATGTGGTTCACAACTTAAGATGGATATTGTGGTTTTGGTTCCGATGAATATTTGCCACAGAGAGATAGGGGAGGAGGAAGAAGAAGGGGAAAGAATGGTGAGCTGACAGGTGGGCCCATCTCCACCTCAGCTCCATCTTCACATGTGCTGGCAACTCAGCTCTTACAAATGGGCCCAACCGAATGCTACTAAAAATGTTGCTGGATGGGTATCGGTGCAATTTTTGTTTTTTTGCAAAGCGGTAGTACTATAAACAGTAGACACACCGGCCCTTCTCGCGATGCGGTTGAATTGATCGTTGTTGGGACTAACGAAGCGGGCGGTCTCTGCCTCCCGCTCGCGCTAGAAGAGGCCAAGCCACTCCAGGTTGTTCGACGTCTAGGTCGGGTCGTTTCGCCAGAGAGGCGGCAGTTGCACCCAGCTTTGCATAATGAGGGACTAGAGCTCCCCCCTCTCCAACAACGGCGGAAGGCATAGCCGCCGTTGGACATGTGGTGGTCGTGGGGCATTCGGTAATCCTGTGGCACGAGGAAGCGATCTTTGTGCAGCACCGCCTCTCCTCCTCCAAACGGAGGCTATGTGGGCGGTGCGCGAACTCTCCCTCCTCACCATCGATTCCCCTGCCACCGGCTTCATGGTTGTGCACCATCGCCGGGAAGCTAGAGTTGGTGGCTAGGGTTTTTGGACGAGGGGTGAAGAGGCCAGAAGAGCCCGCCGAGGAGGCTAGCGTTTGCATTGAATACATCGAGAAAGCTCTACCATCGCCGCGTGGAGCGAGGGGGAACTAATGCGTCCATTAAAGACGACGACCAGCATGTCCACACGGTCATTAAAACGATGACCCGTTGTTTCTCTCGCTACCAAGATGGCCTCACCCAAGAAATCCTACGCGGCGAGGAGAGCCAACGTTCCCGTCCGGTTGCTTGTCCCTATGGACCGACACGACAGTATCAACTATTTTATTAGGCTAGGATTGCTACCAACGGTTCATGGAACGCCCCAAATAACACGAAATGGCTGGGGGAGATGCTCTTAGGGGACAGGTGCTATTACACCTGGGCAAAACTCGGGCCGAGCCGAGTTTTGGGCCAAGCCCGAAGCTAAAATGTCAAGCCCGAACCTGGCCCGACCTAACCGTCAGGCCTATAAATCGAGCCCGGCCCCGGCCCGAACTGGCAAAAGCCTGGCCCAGCCCGACAACCCAACCCGAAGTTCAGGCTCAAAAATCAAGCCCGAGCTCGGCTCAAAGTGCAAGCCTAGCCCTGTCCGGGATTTTCGGGCCAGGTCGTCCGGGCCGGACTGCCCATGACGAGCTGTAGTTGCTATCCTATACTGCCAATACATTGATATCCGGGTCCACCACTTTCCATGGCCCACACTATCCAGTTTCATCTACAGGCTCACAGCCATCCACGTAGCACCATTCAACTCTCACCACGTGGCACCCCTCCCCACTCTTCCCTCCACCTTCCTCCTCCCTTGCCATCTTCTGCTTCGCCCCCTCAAATCTCAAAAACCTCAACTCCCGGTCCTCGAAATGCTCCACCTCCGCCCCTCCTGCTCGTTCCCTCCCACCGCCCAATTCCTCCTCCTCCCCAGACAATCCGGCAGCCGCTTCCTCCTCGCCATGACGGACGCCGCCGCGAGCTCGAGCTCGTCCTCGGCCTCGCTCCGCCCCCCTCGCGGCCCGGCGGCCGTGCCTTCCCTTGGCGCGGAAGAGACCACCGCGGCGGCCGACGAGGCCTTCCGGCGGCACACCTCGCCGGGGCTGCGCAGGGGCAGCGGCGCGGGAGGCGTGGCCGTCGTGTGGTTCAGGAACGACCTCCGGGTGCTCGACAACGAGGCGCTGGCGCGCGCGTGGGCGGCCTCCGAGGCCGTCCTCCCCGTCTACTGCGTCGACCCCCGGCTCTTCGGCGGCGGCACCCACCGCTTCGGGTTCCCCAAGACAGGAGGTGAGAGATCGGTCCCTTCTGCATTTGGGGGCGAGGAGCACGCCAATTTCTCGCCCCTGATTTTATGCTGGAAGTTTCCTGAATTGAAATTCAGGCGAATTGTTGGGTTCTGATCAATGGCATTTGATTGCGAATTGTAATCCTGACTGTGTATTATTGTTTCAGCGTTGAGGGCGCAGTTCCTGATTGAGTGCTTGGGAGACCTGAAGCAGAATCTGCAGAAGCGGGGCCTCGACCTGCTCATCCGGCACGGCAAGCCTGAAGACATCCTCCCTTCTATTGTGAAGTCTGTCAGCGCACACACGGTAAGACTATCTGCACAACCATATCCTTGAGCCAGCTAGTTCAGTTTGATATTTGAAATCCGGGTCTGGGACCACTGAATTCAGGCCAGGCACGCCAGATTAAGACAGCAAGTGGTGTATCTCTGCACAATCGTATCACTGAGGATGTTATTTCAGTTTGATGTGGAATTTCTGGGTCCTAACTAGGGTACTAGATTCAGGCTAGGAATCTCAGACTAATACATCAAGTGATGTATCTCCAGGTCTATGCTCATAAGGAATCCTGCAGCGAGGAGCTCCTCGTCGAACGCCTCGTGCGCAGAGGCTTGGAGCAGGTGGTTATCCCTCAAGTTGGAACATCTTCCAACCACAATAAACCTCTGAACCCCAAGCTCCAGCTCATCTGGGGAGCGACAATGTACCACATCGATGATCTTCCGTTCCCCGTGAGCAACTTGCCAGACGTATACACGCAGTTTAGAAAGGTAGGAACTCCATCCATCTTGATTGCTCTGTAAATTGCAAAGGCTGGTGGATATTGTTGTGATGCAATTGCTTTCGCCAGGCAGTCGAGTCGAAGTCTTCCGTTCGGAGCTGCAGCAAGTTGGCACCTTCGCTCGGGCCGGCCCCTAGTTTCGGTCTGGGTGAGATTGGAGGGTGGGGGTCAGTACCTACACTGGAGTCACTCGATCTAAGTGTTACAAAGGCAGGTTCAGTTAACTGTATTATCCTAACTTTCACCACACCGTTGCTCCTTGGTAGATATGCTTCTGAATTTTTTGTTACTGTTTGCTTCTCTATGTAGCCAGAGAAGGGGATGCATTTCATAGGAGGAGAGAGTGCAGCTCTGGGAAGGGTTCATGAATACTTCTGGAAGAATGATCAGCTGAAAGTCTACAAAGAGACTAGGAATGGCATGCTTGGTCCAGACTACTCCACCAAGTTCTCTCCTTGGCTTGCTTCGGGCAGCCTTTCACCACGCTACGTTTGCGAAGAGGTGAAGATTTAATGGTTGCTCGGACAAATTTTTAGCTCTCTCTCCGGCTAAAAAAGTTCGGTCATTATGCAGGTGAAGAGATACGAGAAGCAGAGAGTAGCAAATGATTCCACATACTGGTCAGTGTGTGCCTCTCTGGCCTAATTTCATGCTGAAGTTGTTTGTCAGGAGTGCTCGAATTTATAGTTTGAATTGCCTTTACTGACATGGCAATGGTTTCAGGGTATTATTTGAGCTGATATGGAGAGATTACTTCAGATTTCTTTCAGCAAAATATGGGAACTCCATTTTCCACTTAGGTAAAGATACGGTTGTCTCTCATGTCCTTACATACCACATTGTGAAAAATGTGTAATTCTGAATTTTTCTGTCCTCACTCATCACAAAAAGAATGCACTGCTGTTTCATCTTGAAAAGGAAAGGTTGCATTTGGCCAGCGAAAGAACATAATCCTTTTGTAATTGTCGTAGGAGGTCCAAGGAAAGTGGTTATCAAGTGGAGTCAAGATCAGACACTGTTTGAATCTTGGAGAGATGGTCGGACTGGGTAAAACATACTCCGAACTATTCCTATCTTTCTGCTGCTCATCATACCTTCTCAATTGTCATGGTGAAATCCAGGTTCCCTCTTATCGATGCCAACATGAAGGAGCTTTTAGCTACTGGTTTCATGTCCAACCGTGGCCGTCAGGTAACATTTGGCATACTGGCCATCAGCAGCATGACTGAGTGAGGGTATAACACTGCAGGCCATCTTCTCCCACCGCCCAATCATTTATATATTCCAGCATTTATATGTAGATTGTCTGCTCATTTTTGGTCCGGGACATGGGTATCGACTGGCGAATGGGAGCTGAATGGTTCGAAACATGCCTACTGGATTATGATCCCGCTTCAAATTATGGCAATTGGACATATGGAGCAGGTCAGTGTTTCCTTATGTCTAATTACTAAATCTTTGACAATTCATAGTAATAGTATAATATGCACACAACGAAAATGGCAAGCTCATGTACACATATCATGAAATATTAGAACTGACTGAACTGTTTCTGCGCTCTTGACAGGAGTTGGCAATGATCCACGTGAAGACCGATACTTCAGTATCCCGAAGCAAGTAAGCATCAAGAATAAATACCATAAACAACTGAATACTTGTTTTTACCAGACTGAATTCTAGTTAATATACTACCATGAACCACCATAGCATTCTGGCAAGTTAGCATCGTGACATATGATCACCATGAAATTGCCTTTTTTAAGCATCAACGTATCACCTCATAGCCGTAGGATGTTAACACAAGAGCACAGCTCCAGGCCTCAATAAATATGCTCTTGTTATTACATGCACATAGGTCATAGCAAATCTTAGAAAGATCCTTAAATGATGGAAAAGGAGATGCTATTGTTTCCTACTGCTTGTAACTAACATGCAAACTTGGAACCGCAGGAAGCCAAACCACACAATATATAAATACAATTCATCAAGATGAGAACACATAGTTTAAATGCAAAGTTTTTTGCTGTAAGTCCCAGTTCACAGCAGAATTCATGCACTGTCAGACAGATGGAGAAAGCATGACATCTTACGAAAAAAATTCAACCGGTACATGTTGTGTAGACTACTATCTTGTTCTCTCATTCATAGTATTCTCGAAGGTTTTTGGTCTAAAAAACATCTGATGAGAACTTACAACCGGTATAGGCAAACTGAAAACTGCGATAACCAAGGATAGTATATATTAAACCAAAAGAAAATGAACTCAAGGAGCGCAAATGGGAGCGAGACATCGTAGTGTGTCTATGATGTGATTTGTCATAAATGCTTGACTCTGGTACAGGTAGTTCAAATTTTGTCGCCGGCAACGCCTGAAAATTAATTCCCGCCTTGTAGCCCAGTACTCCTTGTTGACATAGGTGTTTATTTGACATCACCTAAAAACAGCAAAGAGAGACAGACCTTATGTCAGTAAATTATACTAATAAGAAAATGATCTGAAGCTTAAATTGAAAGTAGCAACCTAGAGACATAGGATTTGTAAACAGCAAAGAGAGACATGTATACAGTAAGTGGAAGTAAATTTTCGGAGGGGACAGTTCTAAGTTCTAACTAGTATAACATATGGTACTATTATATTCGGTGAGTTATCATACCAACCCGACATGCATATTAAACACCAATATAATAGTTAAAACTCAGAAGGAAGCAAATGCACAGTCACTGACGGAAAAAAAAAACTCACTAAAAGGTAGGAAAAATGTATATATGCCAAGATTACCACTATCGAGGTAGAAGTCAGGCTTGACAAGGCTTTCTTTGAAGCAAGGCCCAATAATGCTCCCACTCCATGAATTTAGTTGGAATTCCTCTATCAACTTGCCAGTGTTGTCACAGTGGAACATGTAAAGTAAACCGGGACTGTAGAACAGCACATCTCCCTCGTGAGACAGAAGCAAATATTGCCAATCTGAATGTCTAGACAAGATCCCCACCGGGAATTTCACATGGTACTTGAAAGACCAAACCTCTCTCTCGTAGTCCTCCAATACCCAGATTTTGACGTCTTCCCTCCACCAACCAGCAAAGCAGCTAAAGCCAATTGAACCTTCCATGTCGCACAAACGGGTGGCTGATGTGGTAGCATCAGCCGGGCGGCACATGAGTCTGAATGATTCAACCACCGTGTCAAAAACGAGTATGCCTGCTTGGCAGCCAGGGTCCCAATGAAGGCAGTTGTGGAACGCGACAGGTGGAGCCAAATCAGTAGTAGTCGTTTCATTCAAGGCCAGCATGACTTTCTCGGTACCAGGCGTATCCGAAGGAACTCCAATGCACCTTGGCAAGCTCACCCGCTGCACCGTAAGGATGTAGTAGCCATCTTTGAGGAGGTCCTGGTCTCTCCCCTTCCAGTACATGACGCGGTACTCGCCGGACGGGTGGTGGAGGTACAATGCCACGACGTTGATGCGGCCTGCCGCGGTGAGACATGGGAGTGGAGCGCAGTGACGCGTGCCCGGGTTACTGATTATGAAGCTGCCGTCCAAGAAGCAGAGGAGGAGGCCGTTGCAGGAAGCGTGTATCTTGAAGCCGGGGCCGTTATAGTCGTGTGGGTTTGTACTGGCTGTGCCGTAGAGTGTGAGGAGGTGGCCGCGCTCAAAGATTGGATCTGTACGGACTTTACCGTAGGCTTGCTCGAAGATTCGATCTGTATCAGCTGTGCCGTAGGATTCCACGTAGATTGGAGGTGTACTGAACTTGAGGGTAAGGAGGAGGAGCGATGGCTGGCGCCGGTGGTGGACGAGGAGGAAATCAGGGGCGGAGGTGAGGCCGCGCCATTGGCGGCAGACTGCGCGGCAGCTGAGGATATCCTTGGCCGGAAGGCGGACAAAGATCTCCCACACTAGAATCTCCTCCGGGAGGGATGCTACCACGACGGCAGCGAGCCGGTGGCGGCGGCGGCTGCGCGCCTCCCGCGCCGTAACTCCTGGCGCGGGTTCTGCTATCGTCTCCTTAGGCTTAGCCGCTGTAGGGTTTTGGACTAGGAGAGAAACGACGAAGACCCGGCGCGGGAAGGATCTTATGCGTGAATTACGTGTCTTGGCCATCCTAGTGCCTTTGCCAATCAACAGCAGCCGAATTCACTATTTATAGGCTTCGATTTGATGGCTCCCTTGTAATTCCTGAGATATGGGTTAGGGTGTGTGACGTCTATGGTTTGTTTAACTCTCTATTACCCACGTGTTTTTTTCCTGGACATGGAAACACATCTATTTCATTACCGAGAACTGGACCAACAATATCTCTGTCCACAAACACAGTACAGAGTTCAGCAGATCCTCCAGCCAGACTTGCCTGGGATCTAGTCCTGCACCGCTGGCCTTAATTTTTTTTTGAGGTCCCGCTGGCCTCAATTTGATTTCACCTTACAAGCTACTACAGTTTCATCACTCCTTTTTTTTCTGAAAAGGAAGGGAAGCCCCAGGCCTCTCTGCACTGATCGTGCACACCACTATATCTCTCTCCTTTTCTTCCTTTCCTGAGAGCATATGCATTAGCAAACCGACGCGAATACATAGTACGTAGTACTCATACCTTGTAACTCTCTGACCACGAGCAAACACTGCAGGCCAAGACATACGACCCCAACGGCGAATATGTCGCCTACTGGTTACCGGAGCTCCGGTCATTCGCAAAGGAAAGAAGGAACTCCCCAGGGGCGGCCTCGTACATCAAGCAGATCGTCCCGCTGAAGTTTGATGGTGGGAATCAGAAAAGAGATCAGCGGTTCAACAGGCAGACAAGGCCGAAGAATGTTTACAGAAGACAGAAATAATGCAGTTGCATGTGTTGATAATGTATGCCATCGATCAAGTGTAATTACGAGTTGGAGCAGATGTTATAAGAGTTGGTTTGAGCGCAAATGAAGCCTGAAGTTTGGCGAGGCTTTTGCAAAATGTTGCAGTGATGACACTAAAGCAAGTAAATATGCGGTGCAAAACGTCATGCTATGATTTTTGGTGAGCTCACAAGTACATAGCAAACGAAGGACACCTGAAACTGGTCCTTAACAGCAGCTATTCGGTTCCAGAAATATAATGAAATGAAACCGAAAACCACACTAACCAGCTGTCATTTCAATACAGGTTACCTCATTTCTCAACAACAAAGTTTGATAATTTTACTTGCTAAAACAAACCTCTGCGCCTGCCCCAGTCTGCCCTATACTCCCTTTCCTACCCCACCTCTGACCATGTGCCCCTCCTTGTGACTGCCACCACGGATATCCTGCGCTCCCACTGCTTTGGCTTCGAAAACGCTTGGCTCCTAAGAGCATCTCCAGCCGCGTCCCCCAAACCGTCCCCCAAAGCGATTTGGGGCGCGCCGGACAAAAAAAGCGTTCCAGCCGCGTCCCCCAAAGCCCTTTTGTCCGGCGGCGATACGGTGTCCGGCGCCCGAGCCCGTCCCCGTCCCACAGGGACGCACCGGGACGCCGGACACGAAAAGCGAGGCGGGCTCCCACATGTCGGCGACTATTTGCATAAACCGTTGGTTCGCGCCTCTTTTCTCGTCGCTCCTTCCTTCCCGCGCCTCCCACCCCACCGCCGCCGCTGGATTTCCCGGCCGTTGCGTCGATCTGTGCTGCGAGTCGCACCGTTGTCGCGGCGCTCCCGCCGGTCGTGCCGCCGCCGCCGCCGCCCGAACGCGCCCAACCGCCCCACCTCCGCGCACAAGGTGCTCGACGACTTGCTGAGGCGCGATTGGTCGCTGTTTGTTGCGTCGTCTGCCTCGGCGCAATTTTAACCATTGATTTTGCTTTAGCCATGGACAGCGACGATGAGATGTTTGCCCTGCTGCTGGAGGACGAGCAAGCGTTCGACGACGACCTGGGAGCATTTGCGATCATCGCGTCCCTCCAGGACATGCTTGACGCGAGGCGGAGAAGAGGAAGAGGCCGCCGCGGAGGATCAAGGCCGGGAAGAAGGAAGTCGAAGCCCGGCAGAGGATGGAGGGGCATGCCATGCCGCACAACGACTACTTCGCCGACGGGGCAACACAAGCCGACAATTTTCGGCGCCGGTACAGGATGAGCAAGGGCCTGTTCATGAATATCCTCCACGGCGTTCGAGAGTTCGACCTACTTCAAGCTCAAGGCCGACGCTGTAGGCGTTCTCGGGTTCTCATCCATTCAGAAGTGCACCGCCGCCATGAGGATGCTTGCATACGGAGCACCCGATACACAGACGACTACCTTCGCATGAGTGAGTCTACCGCCATTGAGTGCATGTACAAGTTTTGCCGAGCTGTGGTGGGAAAGTTTGGCAAATACTACTTGAGAGGGCCAACTGAGGAAGAGACTGCAAGGATCATGGCACAAAATGCTGCCAGAGGATTTCCTGGAATGCTTGGAAGCATCGATTGCATGCACTGGGCATGGAAGAACTGTCCGTTTGCTTGGCAAGGTATATACAAAGGGCGTCATGGATATTGCAGTGTGGTGCTTGAAGCTGTGGCAGATTATGACCTGTGGATTTGGCATTCTTTCTTTGGCATGGCGGGATCACACAATGACATCAACGTGTTGCAGCGGTCTCCGGTGTTCAGCAGACTAGTCGAAGGGCATGCTCCACCATGCAACTATGAGATCAATGGCCACCAATATACCAAAGGCTATTATCTAGCCGATGGTATATATCCAAAATGGGCCACTTTTGTCAAAACAATCTCGAATCCATCAGGTCTGAAGAATTCTCACTTTGCTACACGACAGGAGGCTTGCAGGAAGGATGTCGAGCGGGCATTTGGTGTGCTTCAAGCACAATTTGCCATTGTTCGGTACCCTGCTCTAAGCTGGTCTCACGACGAAATGTGTGAGGTGATGCAGGCTTGTGTGATCATGCACAACATGATCATCGAGGATGACCGCAAGAATCATGTTAGGTCACATGTTGGTCCCTATGAGTGTCAAGGCCCTCTCGCGGAGGTTGATCATGAGTTGCCTGCAGATTTTGCTGATTTTCTCGCCATGCACGCAGAGATCCGTGACAGCAATGTGCATGAGCAACTTCAAGCTGATCTCGTTGAGCATTTGTGGAGGATCAAAGGAAATACCGTGGCACCTTGATGTATCATCTAGCCCTTTTTATTATATTTGATTACTTGTTTTATTGTTTGTTGTAATTTAATTTGAAAACAATCCTCGAAAACATTTTTTTCATATGCTACATTTGATATAAATGGTTTATGTGTTAAAAAATTATTTTAAATGTTTGGGGCGGCGTTTGGGGGACGCGGCTGGGGAGCGACGTCCCCCAAACGCGGCACGAACAAAACACGTCCCCCAAACGCTCAATCCGGCGCGCTTTGGGGGACGGTTTGGGGGACGCGGCTGGAGATGCTCTAAACCCTCTTCCTCCCCACCACCCTCCACTTCTCGTTCCGGCCTGCCCTCGTTGCTGATGGTGCTATTGACATCACCGCCCACCTGAAATCATTGTGCACCGCGTCCAAGGTTTGTAAATGGAAAAATCGCTTCAACCCACTCCTTGAAAATGACTGCTCTTTCGTTCTTGATTTATTGGACTTCTATGAAGAACTCGGGCCTCTCTGGAGAGGAAATGTGTTTGCGTGATGACTGCAGGTCCAGGCTCTGCGACCTTGTTCTAGCTTACTTTAAGCACAGGTGCAAGTTCAGGGTGGTGGCGGAGGGTGACGAAAACACCCGCTTCTTCCGCGCTTGGACCTCTCAGCGGCTGCGCCGCAACCATATCAGGGTGCTCGACGTGGACGGGCCCTGATCGTGTCCCACGAACGCGAAAGCTACGGCTCTGCACGCCTTCTATGCCGATCTCCTCGGCCGCTCAACGCCGCCGGTGTGGGATTTCAACGTCAATGCCCTCTACCCCAGCTCTAAGAAAAACTAGCCTCTGCCCACAGAACTGAACAAAAAGATATATACAGAACTGATGGAAAAGGAATTATTAGATTTTGATTTATATTACGAAATAGAAAATGCTATTGTATGCAAACTGGCAATGGCAGCGCAGGAAGCCAAACTACACAATATATATACGAAATTTTGTCAAAAGAGACCACCTGCCCCAATTCATTGACAAAAAGGACCACCTCTGAATCAAATTGACAAAAAAGACCTCCTCTGGCGTGGCGGCAGCGCCCCCAGGCGACATGTGGAGGGTGCCGCCGGACTAGGTGGCGGCAGGGGCCCGCCGTCGAAGCAAGTGGCGGCACGTTAGCCAGCCCCGGTCGCCGTCGCCGTTAGCGCAGGTGGGCCATGCCGCCGGAGCGCGCGGCGGCATGTCGACGTGGAGGCTGCCTCCACTCCATCCGGCGGCATGGTCCGCAGGTGCAGACGCAGCGCCGCTTTGCAAGGACGACGCGCGCGCGGGAATCCGGCCTGCCGACCAAACCTGGTGCACTGAATTCGAAAACCTGCTGCACTGATTTTGAAGCGACGACGAGACGTAAAGATGTCGGAGATTCCCGCTCAATACAGGAAATTGATCACCGAAAGCGGCCTATATGCGTAGGAATTCTGTGCTGATACAGCAATTAGAGCACCGACAGCCGATACCAATAATTCTGCACTAATTTTTTTTTTTTTTTGACACTAATTGAAGGCTATATAAGTCGGCTTCCCCGCATAGAAATCGAAGCAGCAGGAGTGTGCCTTCTCCGCGTCTCTGTTTCGTGCGTACAATATTGGAGTGAGTATGAGTGTGCCTTGCTCGGACCAGGATTTTAGGCCGATGAAGGGGAAGAATGCAAGCTTGCCACCGAGCAGAGAGGTGTTGGTGCGGCCGCCTTGCGAAGGTGAAGGAGGTGGTTGATTTTTCTGATAAGTTCGGCATGAAATATTTCATGTGCACGAGCTATGATCATGATCCACCAAGGCAAACAAGTTCATCGTCCTCGAGGCCTGCGGTATGTTCTAAGAGCATGATTAAAAAAAATTAATTGTATGTCATTAATTTTCGTTTATTAATCGTATTTTTTGTGTTGTAGTCTCCCCCGCCCCTTTGCATGTGGTTTCATTGGATAGACCAGGAGCAGCCGGATTGGGCACGCCGTGAGGTGGAGGAAAAACAGCGGCGTGCATGGGCAATGTTCCATGAGGAAGAGCGTTTCGAAAAGGCTATGGCTAATGATAAAGCAGAAAGAGAGAGACAGATACAAAAATTAAGGGCGGAGCAAGCTCGAAATCGTGAGGTGAATCAGAAGAGGATGGATGATGAGGCTGCACGTAGGTATGCAGAGGAAGAGGTGCGCAGAGAGGCCCGTGAAGCGAAGAGGAAGAGATTAAGGGAAAGAGCTGCCGAGGCGCAAGCGGCAGAAGAACGCACAAGTCCGGAAAATGGCCACGGTGGACACAGGGCAAATAGAGTGATCTGTTGTACTAGCTATGTATGTTAAATTCAGTTTTACTTTCGCGTTGTATCTTAAAATTCGTTGCAGTTATTATGTTGTATCTTAAACGTTTTTACTTATGTTGCATCTTCATTATTGGAGTTAATTTAGAAATTAAACTTATTGGAAGTAATATTAATATGTCTCTCAGATACATAGAAAAATGTCTCATACATAGATTAAATGCCTGTCGCGCGCATAGATAAATATATGATACATAGAAGTAAGGTCCATTTGTATCATTCCTGTCGACGACGACGACGTTGCTGCCGTGGCCTTGGACCGGAAGGCGACAACCGGGGACGAGGGGGATGAGGTGGACGCAAACCTCGGCCGTACTGATTTTCCTCATCCTCTGTACGTGTCTCATCTGCTGGCGATGGAGTCTGAAATATGTTTGGAGATTCCTGATTTGGGGGAATCAAACTGGCATCTGTGCCGAAAATAGCACCTCCAAAGAATTCTTCAACTATCCCGGTAACATCATCGCGAGGTTGTTGGGAAGTGCTGCCGTAGTATTGTGATTGCTGTGTCATATTGGGCCATGTCGGGACTAAAGATTCCTGCGTATTAAATGGCTCCGTCAGAAACATGCACGCAATAATCATGTATGTAATTAACATTAATTAACCTGAGTTGGGTATTGCGATTGCATGTGGTCACGACCACGCAGTGGAGGCATATTGTAGCCTAAACCAACTCCCATGTTGGACCACGTAGGTTCAACAGATTCCTGCGAACGTGAACGACATGTTATTAGTACGCATGTAAATAATCACGTGTCGGTACGTAATTATTAAATATGAGCATACCTGAGTGTTCAATCTTTGCGAGTACTCGCCTTCTATGTAGGAGTATCGTTGTCCAGATGGATATGACGGAAAATGATCGTTCTCCTAATAAAATTGTGAAAAAAATGTGTCATTGTTGTAAGTTCAGGAGGAATGTATGTACGCAAGTTGATTACCTGTGTGGCGCCATGGCGTTGAGATATGTGTGCGGACTGTGATCGTTCAAGTAGAGATGAGTCGCGTCGTGGATTAGATGTATGCGAGGTAGAGGGAACTGGTACGGTCGGTGTGGCCGATGGCTGGCTAACACGTACCATACTCGGTCTGTTCGATGGTGCCTCCGGCATGTCGAATGCTCGGCTGACAACATCGTCGTGACGACTGCAACCAAGCCGCCTAAGCCCTTTAATGGCAGTATTAAAAATACGTTTTACCATGGATTTTCCCTCCGAACTATCCATGTTGCGCAACTGCAAAGTGTTGTGGGCATCCTCTGCGATCTGCCTAAACTCGTCAATCTGAATGAAAAAAATTAATATTGCCTATGAACACAAGTTTTCTGAATTATATTTATATAGAAAGTACCGAAGTGTCACGGTGGTAAGCTGAGGCCCATGTGAGATGTGCCGGACTCGATGGTGGGGGACCGGTGAGCAGAGTCCGTGTGCTAGCGCGGTACCATTCATTATACGCTGCCAATATCTCACCGTGGTACCGTCTGCATTAGTGGTAAATTACGTTAGCACGTACATGATGATAAGATGAATTAAAATATATAATTACCTATTTTCGCGTATTCCATCGGACTCTGCTTCATCAATCCATTTCGTAATCCATGTTTGATTACGCTGACTCCAGTCGAAACAACTCATGCCTTTATTATCTTGTCTACAATCCAATAAGTTTCGTTAAATAATGAAATAGATCAATACAAATGCAATTCATTGTTTCTATTATAGTGAGTGAACTTACGTATGAACATCAGCAACAAGTCGTCTTGGTGATGGTGGGGGAACATCCTGATGCAGACCAAACTGCCGCATGACACGCTCTGGGTTGTATGGCTCAACCATCCAAATAAACAGTAGGTTGCATCGTGTGAACCACCACCGTCTGTCTCGCAGCATATCTGGTGGTGGTTTAAGAAGACCCCAGACAATGTACACGTCGTGTTCCGTAAATGGGTCCCATTTAACAATGGTCTCCTATAGCTCCTCAAACTGTTGGTGGTATTCTGGGTAGCAACCATGTGCCACATTATTGGACCACCGTTTTTTAGCATGTACCCATCGACTTCCAAAAGTAAGAGGGGCATATTGTTCGGTGTGACCACCGTAGGGGTGAATTGGGTTCATTATCTGGGGACGCCCAACGGGGAGGTACTCCCACGACCATAACTGAAGAAACTCTGCGCTTACAGCAAGTATATGCCCCTTTGAAGATGCATTGGTTTTCTTTGTTGCATCACACAGCCCCCTATAGGTATACGCGAGCATTGCAGAACCAAAGCTGTATATAGGGATGGGAGGTGGAGGCGAATCTACTATGTTCTCGGCTATCTTAATTAGACCCGGGAGAACAATGTCACCATGGGACGAGGGAAACATTATACCAAATAGGTACAGTAAATACGCAAAAAGATGTCGCATCATGGTCGCATTATCTGCATCAGCTGGTAACTCTTGAAAATTATTGACCAACCAGCTTAGAGGGACCCCCCTAGGACGTGACCCTCCGCGGCTCGTAGCAGGCATTGCCACGCCAAGACGGTCCTGTACGTGAGTCGGCCAAGTACTAGAATAAGAGACCGGGACCAAAGGAGTACCCTTGATTGGCAAACAAGTGATCATGGAAACATCTCTGAGCGTAGGTGTCAGCTCCCCACAACTTAAGTGGAAGGTGTGGGTTTCAGGTCTCCAACGATCAACAAGGGCCGATAGAAGAGATGGGTCTAACGTGAACTTCTCCCTGCTTGATGTCAGCTTAGAAAATGGAAGAAGTCCATGGGCCCTGAGATGTTCCTCATAAACATTGTTAACAAGAAACCTGTTCTTAATGGTTCGTACCCTGAAGGTCGGAGGTGGGTTTGAGTGGGCATCCGGGTTCAACCAGAGGTGGCAACGGTGTCCGGCATCGCAGGATCTTCGCAAAAGGTCTGGCAAATCCGACGTCATAACCTGCATCCATCGATGGTATAATCATACATTAATACATTAATCAGACTAAAAAATAATTTAAATATGTATGCATGCAGCGATGCGATAATCATACAATAATACATTAATAGATGTCTCTTTATTACAGCACGCCAGACATACAAATATTTGAAAACAAAAAAATTACATCACGCATGGTTATTTCAGGTGCGGTAAGGGCATTCCCTTCGCGCATGACCGGGGCATCTGCAAAGGCGACAACGGCGAGGTTCGCCTGCCTGGCTATGATCCATGTCATTCCTGTGACGTCGAGATTGGCGTCGTCCCCTCGCGGCTCTCTTCAATGTCGGGTCCGGAACCCATTTGGTAGTTCTTTCTGGAAACTCGTACCTATAGTGTCCGTTGAGTCCCCAGCTCCAGAACTCACCGTTCCAAGTTCCGAGTAGGTTCTGGATGTTGAAGTAGGGAGATATGTAGTTCTCCACGCTGACGTTCTGCGCTGCTGCCGCTCTCAGGACATGACTACATGGGTATCCTAAAAGCTTGGGCTTGTTGCAAGTGCATTCAGAAGTGTTGGGGCCGAGTTGAACAGCTTGCTTTCTCGATCCTCTATGGTGGCCTCTCACAAACTTGGCTCGCACTTGGATTTCCCACTTATTATTAAGTGCATCAATTTGACGAAACCCATGACTTTTGGATTTTTCAGCTTTCTCATCCAAATGCCGTTGCATCTTTTCGGACCATTGCTTGTTCATCACGTAACGTGTGTTTGCGACCTGCACTCTGTCTGCAAAGTATGACAGAGTCCGGTTCCAAGTTTCAGTAATCAGGGCTGTGATAGGGAGGGCTCGCACACCTTTCAGCACGCCATTGTAAACCTTTGACATGTTGCTGGTCATTATGCCGTACCGAGCCCCTGAGTCGTGAGCTTGCGCCCACTTACTTAAATCGGGGCAGTTCTGATTAATCCATGTACTCAAATTTATTTGAGTCCTCCGGCCCCTCCGGTCTTCTCTCGGCGGCAACGCAGCTTTCTCGATTTCTTTGTTGATTCCAGCCCAAATAGCATTCATCTTCACTTCTGTCTTCTGCATGCACATCCTCTTAAATAGCTTGAACCAGTCCTTGTTCTTGAACTTTGAGTAAAAATTGGCAGCCAGGTGCCTCATGCACCACCTTGTCTCCAGGTCGGGCCACCCCCAGAGAGGGTCCGATGAATTCTTGATTATTTCGAGAGCGCTCAAAAGGCCTGTGTTGCGATCTGATATGATGCAAACATCGGGCCGATCTCTCACGACTCCCATCTTCAAGCAGCTGAGGAACCATAACTAGCTATCTTTGTTTTCACTCTCGACAAGTGCATAGGCAATAGGCAAGAGCTGATTATTTGCGTCAGCTGCGATCGCCACCAAGAGTGTGCCCTTGTACTTTCCAGTGAGAAAGGTACCATCTATTGACAGCACCGGGCGGCAGTGATGGAATGCCCGTATAGTCTGGGGGAATGCCCAGAATAAACGATCAAGGATTTCTTGGTTTTCCTCCAGAGGGTGTTGACGAGCTCTCCTGACCACTTGAGTCCCCTGGTTAGTTGTTGCTATCTGATGGAGTAGTCTCGGGGCAAGGTCATATGCCTCCTCATAGGTGCCATACAATCTCTGGAATATCTCCTCCTTCCCCCGCCTTGCCTTACTAAAGCTGACCGGGAAGCCAATCAGATCTTCCGCGGTTTTTTGCAGCTTCTTTGTACCAAGGGTTATATCTTCTTCCACCGCCACTTGCATGATATGTGATACATATTTTGCAGTGACGTTGCGGTGGTTGTCAAGAGCCCCCAATTGCTCGCAGCTATGGGGTTCTATTTTTGAGATATGCCATGGCTGACATACCCCAGGGCTCACCCGAGCGATAACTCTTCCCCTGCAACCCTCAATCAATTTGACGCATATGACTTTCAGCTGCCTTCGATCAGACTGCTTCACTTTGTGTTGCCGAGATATGGCCAACGCATACCTCTTGATTGCTTGGTCAGCCGAGTCCTTGTCTGGGTTTGCCCAACCTGCACTCGCCTCCCCTAGGCCTGGAACAGAGCGGAATTCATTGCGATGGTCATTGTTTTTAAGAACTCAGGGTCCATTGGTGCCGCAACCGCCCTCCGGGAAGGACCGACGCCTTCTTCGTCCGAGGAGGATTCAGACGAAGAAGAACGAGCGTCATCATCCAACGCCTCGGCAGTCCCTCCACACGCTCGCTAATGTCAACGAACGCGGACCAGTATCCTGGCTCGGCAGCAAACTGGGCGACCATCTGCTCCGATGGTCCGGTGCTATGGCCTGCAGTCAGTGCCTCATGCTCTGATTGGCCTATCATGTCTGCTGCAGTCAGGGCCAAATGCTCCGATTGAACGGTGCTTGGTCCTGTGACGATGGCCATCTCCTCTTCACCAGCCCTGGTACTACTTCCGGCACCATCATCACATATAAACTGAACATACACCATGGGCTCTCCGTACATAGCAGCACCAGGTGTGCTTGCAAACCTCATGTACGTACCCCAATTTCTATCACTCTTTACCTCCCGCAAACCCCAACGGGCAGGTGTCCCATCATTCCCTCCTACGGCGATGAGAGCCTCAACGGTCATCTTCTTCCCACGCATCTCACGCCCAAAATGTGCTCGGATGCATCTTCTAACATCTTCTAATGTGTTACGAACCGGTACCAAAGGTCCAGCCCGGGCCCCACCACGCGTCTGAATTTTGGCCGAAGACCTTTCGTACCGGTTCCTAACACGAACCGGTACGAAAGACCCTCCCAAACCGGTACCAAAGCTCCTCGCCCACCTGATCCCTCAAACCGGTACAAATGGCCCCATTGGTACCGGTTCGTAAGGGAACCGGTACCAATGGCTTAGATGGATGAGAGGTTTTCTACTAGTGATATCTGTCACTACAACTCTCATCGAGTCGCAGCGCGACACATCGACACCAGAAAATTCGTCGCGTACGACGTCTCCATAAAACACTAACACAGTTTCCATCGTACCTACCGCAAAACTATATTTTTAAAATTATATTAGATTACAAGACAACAATATTTAACATGTGATTAATATTTTTAAATAATCATAACACAACACCATCTTTAATATTTTTAACAGCATTCCATAATAATTGTATTACAAGCCTACCGCTCACTCATTCCATAATAAATTTAACACCAAACATAACACGAGACTATTTTTTAATACGCGACAAATTTTAATACTACCAACTAAAATTAAAATAAGTACCGACGGATTTTACTACCTCTACTTCAGCCCGTGCGCTCCACTTCTAATTATATCTTAAAATACACGTTCAACATATTTACTTAAAACATTAATATTACAACATCGTAATATTATATGTCTACTTTAACATGGATTTTGAATGGACCATTATTTCCTACTAATTTTCACCATGCTAGATTGTACGTAACACATAAAATCATAGTCTATATCGCATACAAAAAAATATAAATTCTATACGGCACATTTAATTAGCTATCTACGGCTTAATTACATGTTGCATGTCCTAATATACTACTCAATAATATGCCGTACTAATATTTTCATCCTACATATGCATGCAAATACGGAGCATGCACTACTTAAACTAATTACACTACACAACTAATTAGATTCTAACTACGTAAATAAATACAATGTGCTAGCTTCTTGTAATCCTTACCTTGAGCAAAGACGGAATCAACCAGGCTGCCCTCAATCAGCGACGCAGAGCAACGGACATCAACTAAGTGAGCAGAGACTAAGTGCGTCAAGAAAACTGAGTGTGTTCACAGTGAGAGTGAGAGCGAGTACCGTCTTTATATAGAATCGGCTCAGCTCACGGAATCGATGCATGCTTTATTTATTACACTCCGTGTAGATGTCTCAACTTTATCTATGTACAGATGCTTTTCTAACAAAAATGCATTACATACATCTATATGTAGACAAAAGTAAGACACCTATTTTTAAACGGGGGAGTACCAGAGAATCTGCGTCTGCGCCCGTATCATCTCAATTTGCAACAGTTTCCAGCAATCACACCGAAAGCACCAAAATTTGCAACAGTTAAAGTTAAAAGCACCCCAATTAGAAACAGTAGCAGCTTCTTTTACAGCAACAAAGTGCGTGCAGGTCAGATTCCTGCCGTGCTCCAAATTCCCACGCGATGTTTGTCGGCAGCTCTTTTCGTGCATGCAGGGACGACTATGCTGCCGGGCCCTGCCTCCACTCTCCCTGGCGGCAGCCTCCACATCGCCCTGCCGCCCCATGCGTCGGCGGCATGGCCCACCACGCGGTAACGGCGACGGATGGCATCGCGTCCAGGCAAACGTGCCGCCACCTGGTCTGGCGGCGGGTCCCTGCCGCCGCAGCCCCCGGCGGCAAGTGCCACGTGTCGGCTGGGGGGCCTGCCGCCACGTACGTAATGGTCCTTTTTGTCAATTTGTTTCAGAGGTGGTCTTTTTTGTCAATGAATTGGGGAGGGTGGTCTGTTTTGTCAAAATTTCTACATATACAGTTCATCAAGATGAGAAAACAGAGTTACAACGTATACTTTTTGCTGCAAGTTCTAGTTCGCACCAGACTGCACACGCGCTGCAACTGACATGTAGAAACCACGACATCTTACAAAAAAAAAAAAAATCAGCAGGTACAAGTTGTATCGGATCCTATCCTGTTCAATGCCTTTGGTCTTAAAACATCAGTTGAGAACTTACAACCTGTAAAGGCAAACTAAGAAGACTGTGATAACCATCAATAGCACATTAAACCAAAATGAGATGAACTAAAGGGACAAAATGAGAGCAAGACATTGTGTCTATGTTGTGATTCCACAGAAATGCTTGACTCTGGCACATGTAGTTCAAATTTTGTCGGTGGCAGCGCCTGAAAATTAATTTCCGAATTGTAGCCCAGTACTCCTTATCAACATATAGGTGTTTATTTGACATCATCTGAAAACAGCAAAGAGAGAAAGATCTAGTGTCGGTAAATTATAATAAGAAAAATGATCTGAAGCTTAAATTTAAGCAAGAACACATGGAGGCTTAGGATTTGTGATAGCAAGATAGTGTAAGATTAAATGGACATATGTCTATTGGAATAAGTCGAATTAAATCTCAGAGGGTACATTGGATGAATCAAATGATTATTTTCAGTTGTGGAATTGTTATGCATTTTAAAGTGTCTATCCAGGGGCATTGAAATGTCACCAAATATGCAATGCATGTTGACATGTTAGCACAAAAGCTGAGATAATAGCTATTGCTGCATACTTCCAAATATGGGATAATATCCAGATTGTATGGAACACGTCTTATCTAGGAGCAGAAAAGCAGCTTCATCTCACCAATAGAGTAAGAACAGAAAAGTACTCACGAAAAATATACATCTACCACTATGTTGAGGTACCTTGACCCTTTAGAAAAAACGTAGCTGTCCAACATAGGCACGACCTTGCCTCAGGAAGAAGTCATACTTGACAAGGCTTTCTTTGAACAAGGGTCCAATAAGGCTCATACTCCATGCGTCATATTGGAAGGTCTGTAGCAGCTTGCCGGTATTATCACAATGGCACATGTAACCGGAGGAGCAACTGTACACCAGCACATCTCCCTTGTGGGACAAAACCAAATGTTGTATATCTTCACGGCTGCCGAAGTACCACAATAGAATTCTAACATGGTACTTGAATGACCAAACCTCTCCCTCGTAGTCCTCCAACACCCAGATTTGGGCGAATGTCTTCCTGGCAGCGAAGCAGCTAAAGCCAATCGAACCTTCCATGTCGCACAAACGAGTGCATAAATTAGTCGCATCAGCTGGGCGGCACATGAGACTGAATAATTCAACCACGGTGTCGAAAATGAGTATGCCAGCGTCGCTGCCGAGATCCCAGTGAAGGCGGTTATGGAACAGGACGGGTTGGGCCAAAGTAGGAGTAGCAATCGTTTGTTTCCAGGCTTGTATAGCTTTGTCGACGATGCTAGGGTCATCTGACGGAACACCAATCCACCTCGGCGAGCCCCCTTGCCGCACCGTAAGGATGTAGTAGGCAGCATCGCAGTACGGTGGTCCTCATGTTTCCCTTCCAGTAGAGGACGCGGTACTCACCCGACGCACGGTGAAGGTACAACGCGTCGACGTTGATACAGCTTGCGGCGGCGAGGCATGGGAGTGGAGCGCCCAGGGTTACAAATGCTGAAGCGACCGTTCGAGAGGGAGAGGAGGAGGAGGCCGTCGCAGGAGGCTTGGATCTTGAAGCCGCTGCTTTTGATATAGTTGTTTAACCCGAGGACGGGATGGCCGCACTCGAAGATTGGATCTGTACCGGCTACACCGTAGAGCGTGATGAGGAGGAGCGACGGCTGGCGCTGGTGGTGGGCGAGGAGCAAATTAGGGGCGGAGGCGAGGGTTCGCCAGTAGCTGCACACGGCGCGGCAGCGGAGAATATCCTTGGCTGGAAGACGGATAAAGATCTCAAACGCTAGGACCTCCTCCGGTAGGGCAGCGACGACGGTGCGGCGGCCGCGTGCCCGCGACGTTGCTCCCAGCACGGGTTCCGCCGCGGTCGAGCTAAGGGAGACCGCTGTAGGGTTTTGGGATGGAAGAGATAGGGTGAGCATCGGGCGTGCTATGGTTGTTCTACGTGAACCGCGTGTCCTGGCCATTGGAATGGTTTGCCAATTCACGCCATCCCACGGAAACTCACTACTAATACAGGGTGACTAGTTGTGGCCTTACCTTATAGGGCACCACTAGAAATCGGATGCCGATTTGGGCTTCCCATCGGACCACTATTCATCCGTCCGATCGGAAGCTGTCAAACCGTAGGATCGCCAAACAGAGCAGCGTGTAATTCCAGAAATTTCGGGGCAATTTAATGCTTCCTTCTTAAATGCGATTGTATGCTTCTGTACTGCTTCCGTGATGCACGTCCGCTAATGTGGCTCTCCTCTACATTTGTTCGCTTAAGTGCTTCCTGGTAGCCTCCGTTAATTTGCTGATTTTTAGGAAATAAATTATGAATTCCGAGTAAGGAAGCATATTTTTGGAAACTAATCTTTCCTAATATCGCTTCCCCAGTTAATCGAATTTGCTTCTAACACTTTCTTTTGAACATTTGCCTGTGACGTATCTTTTTTTTTAGAGATGATTGTAACATATCTTAATTATGTTTTCATGTGTAAGAAAAAGGTTGTGATACTACACGAAAAATTATGTTTCCATCCTCTTGGATAATTTGTTTCAATGCTAAATAAACTTTGTTTTTATTTAATAAAATATCTGTCCTATGAAACAGGTTATTTTATTTCAAACATAGAAAACATCACAATATCCAGAATAGCTTCGAAGAAGGTTCTTTGTTTTTGCCAGCGAGCAAATAGGCATTTTTTGTATATGCTTCAAGCGAATTGGGAATTGTTTCTACAAAAACTGAATTTACTCCTATACAATCGAGAGTTTGCTTCCATGAACACAATGTTGAATTGATAATCGCATGTATTCCCATTGTTTCAGCTTGTTGCTTCATACATATGAGATTAGAGCTTCCGATGCATTTCATATTTGCAACCATCAAACAATTATGCTTCCGACAAGAGTAATACATGATTCCTTTCAACTAGAACAATGCTTCATATTAACAGTATCTAAATTTCAGTTCATAATTTTCTATCTTTCCATGATTTCTTCTATTTGCTTCCTACACACTTGATTAGTGTCATGTGAGATTCGCGAATAAAAAGATGCTCCCAACGTACACATTACACTGTTTCTACAAGAACTGTTGCTGCATGATAACAATGGAAGCATCCAACGTTGCTTCCTGGGGACACCTTGCTCGATCTCGACACACTAATCGACCAAGCGTCGACTGTTCTCCCAATGTTGCACTACTTTATGATCATGAGCCTTGCATTGACGAGACAATGCATCTCATTCAACCATCCTGCTGCAAATCGACTCTTCAACAGATGCTCGAAATCAGCCTCCTTCATGATGCCTACAATAATAAGAGGCATACATTGGAAAGCAAAATGAACATGATGTGGAAGCAAAAGAAACAAGAACATGGAGCAAAATTTATGTACTGAAGAAACAATACCAATTCTATAATGAAGCAAACTGAAAACATAGACGCAAGAAACACAACTATAGACACAAGAAGAACAGTAAGGTGAAGAATAATATATAGTCACTATGAACATTGCTTATAAGTACTACATGGAAGCAAAAAAAAAAGCTAGCCCAAACATGCATGAAGATTACTAGTGTTGCCATACAGGGCTAGCAGATGCATGGTATGAACACATGGATCAGCTTCCGGTGGCGACCAGCGGCAAGCGGAGCAGCGGAGGTGGAGCAGGTTGATTGCGACGGCGAGTGGCCGCTCGGTGGGGCGGGAAGGGAGCAGCGCCCAGCGAAGCTGCGGAGGCAGAGCAGGCGACGGCTGACAGCGAATGGGCGACGGCAAAACGCTGAAGGTAGTAGCCAGCCGGCCAGGTACGTTTCACTTCTTCAGCCACACGCGCATAGCAGATCAGATTGGCAGACATAGTGTCTTAGAAGCAAGCTTCTAGTAAATCATACAGTATACTACATTGAGACAAAAAAAAATAGTACAATGAAATACCTAGCAATTGGAACCTGGCGCCCCCACTGCTTGGGAATCCTAGCGAAAGCGTAGAAGTTTATAAACGAAAATATACATGGTGCTGCTGCAAGATGTAGGTAACAGAAATCTAGGGCGAATTGGAAGTGATCGGTGGAGCCTGCCGCACCTGCTGCGGCCTACGGCCGGTGATCGGTATTACCGGCGGCCGCCGCAGTGGAGAAGGGCCGGTAGATGCACTGGCGGAGGAAGAGCGACGGGTCGACTATTACGATGCGCAGGCCAATCGGATGAAGGCGGATATGTCGTGCTGGATCGGAGTATGCGGCATGGTGGAGAGAGATGAGGCGACGTGAGCAGGTCGTTGCGGCGACGGGGATTGATTTGGGGATGCATTTTCGGAGTATGCGGAAGATCAATAACTGACCATAAATATCGGAATTTCATGTTGGCAAATTGCATACTTAAATGGTAGAAAAAAAAACGAAACATCAATTCGATGAAGATGAGATGGATGGCACCGAATCGGTCCGATACTTTGCTTCTCATCGGACTCCGGGGTATACTGTTTACCACTAGAAATCGGATGCCGATTTGGGCTTCCCATCGGACCACTATTCATCCGTCCGATCGGAAGCTGTCAAACCGTAGGATTGCCAAACAGAGCAGCGTGTAATTCCAGGAATTTCGGGGCAATTTAATGCTTCCTTCTTAAATGCGATTGTATGCTTCTGTACTGCTTCCGTGATGCACGTCCGCTAATGTGGCTCTCCTCTACATTTGTTCGCTTAAGTGCTTCCTGGTAGACTCCGTTAATTTGCTGATTTTTAGGAAATAAATTATGAATTCCGAGTAAGGAAGCATATTTTTGGAAACTAATCTTTCCTAATATCGCTTCCCCAGTTAATCGAATTTGCTTCTAACACTTTCTTTTGAACATTTGCCTGTGACGTATCTTTTTTTTTAGAGATGATTGTAACATATCTTAATTATGTTTTCATGTGTAAGAAAAAGGTTGTGATACTACACGAAAAATTATGTTTCCATCCTCTTGGATAATTTGTTTCCATGCTAAATAAACTTTGTTTTTATTTAATAAAATATCTGTCCTATGAAACAGGTTATTTTATTTCAAACATAGAAAACATCACAATATCCAGAATAGCTTCGAAGAAGGTTCTTTGTTTTTGCCAGCGAGCAAATAGGCAGTTTTTGTATATGCTTCAAGCGAATTGGGAATTGTTTCTACAAAAATTGAATTTACTCCTATACAATCGAGAGTTTGCTTCCATGAACACAATGTTGAATTGATAATCGCATGTATTCCCATTGTTTCAGCTTGTTGCTTCATACATATGAGATTAGAGCTTCCGATGCATTTCATATTTGCAACCATCAAACAATTATGCTTCCGACAAGAGTAATACATGATTCCTTTCAACTAGAACAATGATTCATATTAACAGTATCTAAATTTCAGTTCATAATTTTCTATCTTTCCATGATTTCTTCTATTTGCTTCCTACACACTTGATTAGTGTCATGTGAGATTCGCGAATAAAAAGATGCTCCCAACGTACACATTACACTGTTTCTACAAGAACTGTTGCTGCATGATAACAATGGAAGCATCCAACGTTGCTTCCTGGGGACACCTTGCTCGATCTCGACACACTAATCGACCAAGCGTCGACTGTTCTCCCAATGTTGCACTACTTTATGATCATGAGCCTTGCATTGACGAGACAATGCATCTCATTCAACCATCCTGCTGCAAATCGACTCTTCAACAGATGCTCGAAATCAGCCTCCTTCATGATGCCTACAATAATAAGAGGCATACATTGGAAAGCAAAATGAACATGATGTGGAAGCAAAAGAAACAAGAACATGGAGCAAAATTTATGTACTGAAGAAACAATACCAATTCTATAATGAAGCAAACTGAAAACATAGACGCAAGAAGCACAACTATAGACACAAGAAGAACAGTAAGGTGAAGAATAATATATAGTCACTATGAACATTGCTTATAAGTACTACATGGAAGCAAAAAAAAAAGAAGCTAGCCCAAACATGCATGAAGATTACTAGTGTTGCCATACAGGGCTAGCAGATGCATGGTATGAACACATGGATCAGCTTCCGGTGGCGACCAGCGGCAAGCGGAGCAGCGGAGGTGGAGCAGGTTGATTGCGACGGCGAGTGGCCGCTCGGTGGGGCGGGAAGGGAGCAGCGCCCAGCGAAGCTGCGGAGGCAGAGCAGGCGACGGCTGACAGCGAATGGGCGACGGCAAAACGCTGAATGTAGTAGCCAGCCGGCCAGGTACGTTTCACTTCTTCAGCCACACGCGCATAGCAGATCAGATTGGCAGACATAGTGTCTTAGAAGCAAGCTTCTAGTAAATCATACAGTATACTACATTGAGACAAAAAAAAAATAGTACAATGAAATACCTAGCAATTGGAACCTGGCGCCGCCACTGCTTGGGAATCCTAGCGAAAGCGTAGAAGTTTATAAACGAAAATATACATGGTGCTGCTGCAAGATGTAGGTAACAGAAATCTAGGGCGAATTGGAAGTGATCGGTGGAGCCTGCCGCACCTGCTGCGGCCTACGGCCGGTGATCGGTATTACCGGCGGCCGCCGCAGTGGAGAAGGGCCGGTAGATGCACTGGCGGAGGAAGAGCGACGGGTCGACTATTACGATGCGCAGGCCAATCGGATGAAGGCGGATATGTCGTGCTGGATCGGAGTATGCGGCATGGTGGAGAGAGATGAGGCGACGTGAGCAGGTCGTTGCGGCGACGGGGATTGATTTGGGGATGCATTTTCGGAGTATGCGGAAGATCAATAACTGACCATAAATATCGGAATTTCATGTTGGCAAATTGCATACTTAAATGGTAGAAAAAAAAAACGAAACAGCCGTTCGATGAAGATGAGATGGATGGCACCGAATCGGTCCGATACTTTGCTTCTCATCGGACTCCGGGGTATACTGTTTACCACTAGAAATCGGATGCCGATTTGGGCTTCCCATCGGACCACTATTCATCCGTCCGATCGGAAGCTGTCAAACCGTAGGATCGCCAAACAGAGCAGCGTGTAATTCCAGGAATTTCGGGGCAATTTAATGCTTCCTTCTTAAATGCGATTGTATGCTTCTGTACTGCTTCCGTGATGCACGTCCGCTAATGTGGCTCTCCTCTACATTTGTTCGCTTAAGTGCTTCCTGGTAGACTCCGTTAATTTGCTGATTTTTAGGAAATAAATTATGAATTCCGAGTAAGGAAGCATATTTTTGGAAACTAATCTTTCCTAATATCGCTTCCCCAGTTAATCGAATTTGCTTCTAACACTTTCTTTTGAACATTTGCCTGTGACGTATCTTTTTTTTTAGAGATGATTGTAACATATCTTAATTATGTTTTCATGTGTAAGAAAAAGGTTGTGATACTACACGAAAAATTATGTTTCCATCCTCTTGGATAATTTGTTTCCATGCTAAATAAACTTTGTTTTTATTTAATAAAATATCTGTCCTATGAAACAGGTTATTTTATTTCAAACATAGAAAACATCACAATATCCAGAATAGCTTCGAAGAAGGTTCTTTGTTTTTGCCAGCGAGCAAATAGGCATTTTTTGTATATGCTTCAAGCGAATTGGGAATTGTTTCTACAAAAATTGAATTTACTCCTATACAATCGAGAGTTTGCTTCCATGAACACAATGTTGAATTGATAATCGCATGTATTCCCATTGTTTCAGCTTGTTGCTTCATACATATGAGATTAGAGCTTCCGATGCATTTCATATTTGCAACCATCAAACAATTATGCTTCCGACAAGAGTAATACATGATTCCTTTCAACTAGAACAATGCTTCATATTAACAGTATCTAAATTTCAGTTCATAATTTTCTATCTTTCCATGATTTCTTCTATTTGCTTCCTACACACTTGATTAGTGTCATGTGAGATTCGCGAATAAAAAGATGCTCCCAACATACACATTACACTGTTTCTACAAGAACTGTTGCTGCATGATAACAATGGAAGCATCCAACGTTGCTTCCTGGGGACACCTTGCTCGATCTCGACACACTAATCGACCAAGCGTCGACTGTTCTCCCAATGTTGCACTACTTTATGATCATGAGCCTTGCATTGACGAGACAATGCATCTCATTCAACCATCCTGCTGCAAATCGACTCTTCAACAGATGCTCGAAATCAGCCTCCTTCATGATGCCTACAATAATAAGAGGCATACATTGGAAAGCAAAATGAACATGATGTGGAAGCAAAAGAAACAAGAACATGGAGCAAAATTTATGTACTGAAGAAACAATACCAATTCTATAATGAAGCAAACTGAAAACATAGACGCAAGAAGCACAACTATAGACACAAGAAGAACAGTAAGGTGAAGAATAATATATAGTCACTATGAACATTGCTTATAAGTACTACATGGAAGCAAAAAAAAAAGAAGCTAGCCCAAACATGCATGAAGATTACTAGTGTTGCCATACAGGGCTAGCAGATGCATGGTATGAACACATGGATCAGCTTCCGGTGGCGACCAGCGGCAAGCGGAGCAGCGGAGGTGGAGCAGGTTGATTGCGACGTGAGCAGGTCGTTGCGGCGATGGGGATTGATTTGGGGATGCATTTTCGGAGTATGCGGAAGATCAATAACTGACCATAAATATCGGAATTTCATGTTGGCAAATTGCATACTTAAATGGTAGAAAAAAAAAACGAAACAGCCGTTCGATGAAGATGAGATGGATGGCACCGAATCGGTCCGATACTTTGCTTCTCATCGGACTCCGGGGTATACTGTTTACCTTATAGGGTTGGGTACGGTGTCCCTAGTAACAGTTCCTGAGATGTAATGTGCCGTGTATGATTTGGTAAACTCTTAATTAGGCTTCATCTCTCTTTTTATCCTACCTCTCCTAAAATGTAGATCCGTTAACACTTAACAACCGATGTCCTGGCGAGAATACACCTACTTATAATACGGATCTACAGTTGTTTTATACTACTCATCATACTTGACAAGTCTTTCTTTGAACCAAGGTCCAATAAGGCTCCTATTTACAACTACTATATATGAGCGCTGACACCCTTTGCTGAATTCTCATAGTTTTAGGTACTGTTGATGCTAGCTTTTTGTCTAATCAAATCTTGACACGTCTGCCATTTTTGCTACCTCTACAGTGTTTTGATGTAAAAATTGCATGCGAGATTTTACGGTGCCTATCGGTGGGTGGACTTAATCGGTGCCCCTACTCACCGTAGAACCATCCACACAACCCATGCCGATTCTTCTTTCTCTCCAATCCTCACCAAGCCCATTTTGATTTCTCTCTCCCCTTAATCCCCACCGTATCTCCCATCCCCAAATCGATAGCTCCACTCGCGTCACCTCCATCAGCCTAAATGTCCACAAGATTACAGTTTCTACGATTTGAGAGGAGGTGGCCAGCGACGACTTGGTCAGAGTTTTGCCCCGCACGTTACTGTTCCGGCCACTCATCTCCGGCCTGGCCACGCCTCCTGCTCCTTGCTTGAGTTCCCTCCATGATGCAGCAACTCAGCCTTCCAATGAACAGCTTCCGCTATGCCCCCGGCTCCTCCGGCCGGCACGGCTCCCCGAGTACAAGCGCACCTTGCTCCTGCCGACTGCCTCCGCTCAATCCTTGCCAGCCAGCGCCTCGCCATCACGTCGCTCAGCCCCCTCTCCACCCTCCTGACGCCGCCTGCTCGCGGATGCACTGCCACCGTCTCCGTTCTCTGACACACTCAAGTGATTCAGAACGACATGATCACAGAGAGTATCATCTAGCGCCTCAACTCAGGATTTTTATAACTTAAATCAAGAGGAATTATGGATATTACATAGGAAGCTAAGCCAAACCGCGATAGTGGCGGCGGGAGGGAAAACCCTTTGGAAGGCAAAACAAATGGCAATGAAATCATTGTATGGTGACTGGGAAAATACATTCAGGATGTTGTATAGCTTTAAAGCTGAGGTGGAGAAGAGGTCACCTGAAAGTATGGTGGAGATAGATACAAAGGTTACAAGGATGGCAAGGTTTATTTCAGCAAGTTTTTATGTGTTTGAAGCCTTGCATAGATGTATTCAAAGCAGGGTGTCGTCCATATTTGAACATGGACTCATCTTTTTTGACTGGAAAGTGGAATGGTCAGTTGGTTGCATGCAATGCTTTGGATGGACACAACTGGATGTTCCCAATTGCAATTGGACTGTTTCAATTAGAGACAGAGGCAAGCTGGTCATGGTTCATGATGCAACTAAAAAGAAATGTTTTCCCCCATTTGCATTTGGCCAGTTTCACATTTGGCCATCCACACAGATGCATGTAAAGGGCTAGAAAATGCAGTAAGAAATGTTCTCCCCTATTCTGAGCAGAGGGAGTGCTTTGGACATATGTGGATGAATCTGATAAAAAAATCAGAGGAGATGAATTTGGGCGCATGTGGCTAGAAGCAAGAGCTTACAGACCACAGACACATTCCTATCACCTTGGTAAGATCATGGCGGCATGTGGTGATAATGAATTTGCTTCCTGGTTGAACAGCTACCCTCTCTGTTGTGGTACATATCAGGTTTTAATACTGCCATAAAATGTGATCACATCAATAACAACTTGGCAGAGAGTTTCAACAATAGAGTGAAAGATTTAAAAGATTTGCCTATGCATGACATGGTGGACCAAATAAGGATCATGATCATGCGTTTGTGGGACTTGAGAGGAAGACTTGGTGATATATTGGAAGGGGACAAGCTTCCAGCAGTGGTACAACAGGTGGTCAACAAGAGTAAAAACCTTTCACATCTATCTGTTGAGAAATCATCCTTAATCGATGCTAAAGTTAAAGATGCAAGGATTGTCAAGAGGCATGTGGTAAATATTGAGTTGCAGGAGTGCACTTGTCTAGAGTGGTAACACACTAGAAAACCATGTGAGCATGCCATAATTTTTTGGCATCTAAACCCAGATTAAATATGCACCCATATTTGCATGAGTATTACTCAGTACAAAAGTTCAAGGCTGCATATGCAACTCCAATTCCAGCCCTGACTGACCAATCTCGGTGGCCTGAGGTGGAAAAAAGAATTTACATTGTGTCCCCCTCTCAGTAAAAGAAAGGCTGGGAGGCCCAAACAGAGCAGATACAAACCCTGGTTTGAGAAGGGGGTTGTAGTAAGAAGGGGAAAAAGGAAAAACCAGAAAAGCCTAAAAGGGCTCAAAAAGGTAACAAAAATAGGTGCAAGTTGTGTGAGGAACTTGGGCATAGAATTGGTTCCCCAAAATTTTGTTACACTCATGTATAACCAAAGTATGTTAATGTTAATGCTCCAATTTATATACCTTGTTTCATCTTCTTATTTCATTTATATCCTTGTTCCAATTTATATGCTTTTTCAGGAGAAAGCATGCTGAAAAAGCCCCACCTCTTGTTGTTGAACAGTGCTGGCCAATGAAAAAGCCAAGACTCAATGGCTATAGAAAAAAAGAGAAGTGATTTGGTCAATGCAATAGTGCCGGATGAACCTGTTTCAGAGGTACCTCTGTTGAGTTGCCAGATGAACCTATTCAGGAGGTTGTGATGAATTCTGAACCTGTTCCGGAGGTTATGCTAAATTCTGAAGCTCGGGAGGTTGTGCATGTGCTGGATGTGCCTGTGGCTAATGTGCATGTGCCTGTTGTGCATGCGCCTAATGTGCAGAAGATGAGGGGGCCTAGTGGTTGCTGCAAAAAGTTCAGGAGCATGAACAAACTATGCTATGGTAGTGGAATGAAAAGTGGTAGGAAAAAGCAGAAGAAATAGTTTGATGTAATGGTTCTCTGTAATTTGATGTTTTAAACTTATGCGTTATGATGTGGAAACTTGTCATTTGTAATTTGAACAAATTTCAAATTTGAACAAAATTTGAAAGTTGAAATGCTATTTTTATGTTGCAATGCTATTTGAATGTTCTACACTAGTTTGTTCTAACTTGTTAATCAATTGGAAATTTTTTGTGGAGTAAACTCATTTTCATGAAAGATTTGTTCAAAAACGGCCTCCGGGTAAGGGTAAACGACCCCATTTCTAAGCAACTTTTTTTCAACATTGTCTAAATATGTGAGCAGGTTTCATATTTTTTTGATTTTTTTTTAAAATTTTAGCATCATTTCAAATTTGGTCAAACCTATGCTTTGACCAACATTTGAACAAGTTTAAAACATGAAATTGAAACGTAAGCCTGGATCCTTCTTACATACTTCAAAATGAAGCTATTTCCAAACTTTTGTTCCATTTCATGATCCAAAGTTCAAACCATTCTCTTAAACCCTCGACTTCGTACGCTAGAGTTTGAGATATCACATTGTATACATGATTTTTTTCGTTAGAATGTATCTAGACCTTGTTTATAAACTTGAGTCGTTGCTACATGACATAAGAAGACTATGTGAGCAGGTTTCATATTTTTTTGATTTTTTTTTAAATTTTTTATCCTCATTGCAAATTTGGTCAAACCATAGGTTTGACCAACATTTGAACAAGTTTAAAACATGAAATTGAAAAAGTAATCCTGGATCCTTCTTATTTACTTCAAAATGAAGCTATTTCCAAAGTTTTGTTCCATTTCATGATTCAAAGTTCAAACCCTTCTCTTAAACCGTCGACTTCGTACGGCGGAGTTTGAGATATCACATTGTACACAGGATTTTTTCGTTAGAATGTATCTAGCCTTGTTTATCAACTTGAGTCGTTGCTACATGACATAAGAAGACTATGTGAGCATGTTTCATATTTTTTGAATTTTTTATCCTTATTCCAAATTTGTTGACCACCTAAGCCTAACGGCCAATCTGGACCGTCAGCTAACCCTAACGACCAACCGCGTTCGTCCGATATGTGCTTCTAGAAGGATTCCGTGGGCTGGCATGCGCGATCCGTGGGGGGACTAGTTCTCCAACCTAATTGGCTGCCATCTTTTTTCCCGTTGGGCTCAGCTCACCTCTTTTTGTCTGTTGGGCCGAAACGTGTCGCCTCCTGGAGAGCATTCACGCGCAACCGGGCCATTTGAAAGTGCATGGATCCCCCATGTGTGGTTTTGGTAATTAATGACAATCCCTATGGACTAATGTGTGCATTGAGTTATATTTGTAGGAGTTGTCCATAGGCAATTCTTGAACCATATGTTGGCTTCAAGGTTGCAATAAGAAGAAATTGATGAAGGATATCAAGTGTCAAGTATGTCTTGAAGATGAAGATGAAGTGATCCTCAAGTTACTTCAAGACATCAACATGATGAAGAATGAAGAAATGAAGTGCAAGTTCAAGATGAGCCATCTCGAAGAGATCCTTTGCTTGAGTCTTGCCATCCATATGGTGATCATGGATATGTGAAGATGCGCCAAAGAAGAAGCTCTCCCATGGTGGATTATGGGGGAGCAATCCTCAAGACTTCGTCAAGCAAGCACAAGCAAGAAAGGCGTTCCATCTTGTTGAGGTGAAGATCGTCGTCATCGAGCTCAAGTGGAATGCGCAAGTATAAGGTTTGCTCTTGATAGGGTTTCTTTCACCGGTCTCATAGTGTAGTTGGAGACCGGTTTATAGTTTAGTTGACGTACTATCAAGAGGACTCTCGAGTGAGTAACTCGATCGTATCGTTCGGAGAGAGCTCAAACCTTTGCACCCTTGCATCATCTTTCTTGGTTGTTATTTGGATCTTACCCATGTGATGTTTTAGAGCTTGTGCTTATTCTCATGACAAGCTCTAGTTCATCGAAAACGGTTTTTGCATAGATCACTTGTTGCGTTTTCGAGTTTGGTGATTTTCTCGGTTTCTCATGTTGAGGTATTGCACCTCTAAAAATAGTAGAAAATCACCCCCCACTGATTTCCGTATTTCCACGTTTTGTTGGGTAGCTTTTGTCGTTCCCTTTCCAACAAAATTGGTTTCACCTAAATCCGAGTTTCCTAACTCAAACTATTGCATTTTCGAGGTTGGAGGTTTTATCGGTATGTCTTTTGCTCCTGGCGGAAGTTCCGGCCTCTACAGCCGGAAGTTCCGCCCAGATGCTCCTTTCGTCAGCCCCACAGCGCCTTTCTTATTGCAGGTTTTATTCTCTGGCCGGAAGTTCCGGTGAAGCTGGCCGGAAGTTCCGGTCATGAACTCCCGCCCAACTTCCGACAAGTTCAAAGTCGGCGTATTGTGGCTCGTATGTCCAGATGGTTTTTCCGGAATTCGGAACTTGGCGGAACTTGCCGGAACTTCCGACCGGAAGTTCCGCCCTAGTTCCGCCCTATCTCTTTCTGATCAGGTCGTCTGGCTGAATCTTCCGGCGGAAGTTCCGGCCAACATGGCCGGAACTTCCGGCCCTCCTGGCCGGAACTTCCGGTGTTACACAATATCCTGCAACGGCTCGTTTTTCGGGTGGGGGGAGTATAAATACCCCCTTCTTCCTCCTTGGCTGTGGCTTCTCTTACTCTCTCTCTCCTCCATTGTTGAACTAGAGAAGCTTGCTCCATCTCTCAATCCCTCCATGATTCTTGCCCCCATTTGAGGGAAAAGAGAGAGGAGATCTAGATCTACATTTCTACCAATCAAATCCATCTCTTTGTGAGTGGAACTCTCTAGATCTTGATCTTGGTGTTCTTTGTGAATTCCTTTGTTCTTCCTCTCTTATTCCCCCAATAGCTTTTGTAGCTTTGTTGGAATTTGAGAGAGAAGGACTTGAGCATCTTTGTGGTGTTCTTGCCATTGCATTTGGTGCATAGGTTTGAGTTCTCCACGGTGATTCGTGGAAGTGAAAGCAAGAAAGTTGTTACTCTTGGGTTCTTGGAACCCTAGACGGATTTGAGGCCTTTGTGGCGATTTCTTGGGAGCCTCCAATTGTTGTGGATGCGTGCCCCAAGCTTTGTGTAAGGCCCGGTTTCCGCCTCGAAGGAAATCCCTTAGTGGAACCGTGACCTAGGCCTTTGTGGCGAGGGTCACCGGAGATTTAGGTGAGGCGCCTTCGTGGCGCTCGGTGTGTGGTGTGAGTACCGCATCTTGGGGTGAGGCCTTTGTGGCGTTGGTGTGCATCGAGCAACCACACCTCAAGGTGAGCCTCTTGTGGCGTTCGGGAGCACTAAGCCACCGCACCTCTCCACCGGAGATTAGCACTCACAAGAGTGTGAACTTCGGGATAAATCATCGTCTCCCGCGTGCCTCGGTTATCTCTATACCCGAGCTCTTTACTTATGCACTTTACCTTGTGATAGTCATCGTGCTTGAAGTTATATATATCTTGATATCACATAAGTTGCTTGTCTTGCTTAGCATAAGTTGTTGGTGCACATAGGTGAACCTTTGCTTAGAATAAGTTGTTGGTGCACATAGGTGAACCATAGTATATAGGCTTTGGGCTTGACAAAGTAAACGCTAGTTTTATTCCGCATTTGTTAAGCCCATCTCGTAAAAGTTTTAAATCGCCTATTCACCCCCTCTAGGCGACATCTGTGTCCTTTCAATTGGTATCAGAGCAAGGTCTCTCATTATTAGGCTTCACCGCCTTGAGAGTAAAGATGTCGGTTAGGGGATTAGCGCACAATAACTTGTTTATATTTGATGGCACAAATTATGATCTATGTTAAATTTATGTGCTTAAAATCTTACGGGGTATGTCCCCGAACATGGAGCAATATCTTGGCATGGGTTTTTCTTCTCCTAAGGATCCTCAAAATTTATCTCTTGAGGAGGAGAAAAACTCTTGCCTCGATGCTCTTGCTTCTCATGTGTTTTCCATTGTTGTGAGCAATGTAGTTACTTCGTCAATCATGCCTTTTGGGAGCTCTCATGAATTATGGACAAAGCTTCAAGACAAATATGATGTGTGCAATATTATTGAGGATGATTGTATTGCTTCCACTTCCGGCCGTGATGAGTTCTCATCTTCATCCACTTCACCAAAGTGTGCTAAGACACAAGGTAATGATATGGTGAGTGGTGATGAAAATTGCAATGTTGATATTGATCTTACTATTGATGATTCTTCATCTCTATCTCATTGCAATGCTTCATCTTTGACTTAAACACATCTAGCACTAGAAATGATTTACATGCTTGTGTTGATAGTCCTTGCATATCATGTGTAAGTTGCTTGAATAAATCTAATGATGATATGCTTGCATTGTCTTGTGGCCATGATAAAAATGCTTCTATTTCCTCTAGTTGTTGTGTGTCTAACAATGTAGAGGAAACCAAAGATTCTATTGGTCAAGACAAGATCTTGAAAGGAGCCTCAAGTAACTCCTCATCTTTATCTCACGGTCCTCATATATGCCTTATGGCCAAGGGTTCCACGGTACCTCCTACCATGGAACCTAATATGTCTCGTGGTGATAAGGATGAGGATGAATATGAAGAAGAGGATTGGGTTGTCTCTCTACGCGATAAGGGTAAGAGCGTATTCAAGGTTATTTGCAAAGATAAAATTGCTAGCACTCACTTCTTTGAAATCTTGACTACCGCTATTGAGAGCCAAAAACTTATTTGGATGCATGAGAACACCATTGATAAAAAGGGTGCTCTTGAACGAGAGTATGCCGATGATGTAGCATCATTAAAGAATGAACTTGAAGAAGAACAAACCATCAAGGAAGCTCTTGAGGAGACCTTTGCTCTAGAATTGTCTAGAGAAAAGGAAAACCATGATAGAGCTCTTGAGATGGCAAATGAACTAAAGCTAAAAAATGATAAGCTTGTGTTTGTTAATGCTAAACTCCTTGAGGATTTTGAGCAACTCAAAAAGGGCTCAAGGGTCATTGAGAGTGCGCTCACCAAACTCACCGAGTCGCATGAGCAACTTAAAGCTTCTTATCTAAAAGAGCATGCTAACTTGCCTTCTCCTATTGCTATTGATAATGATGCTTGTGCTACTAACTCTACTTCTTGTGAAGCATCTATCTTGAAGGAGAATGTTGAGCTAAGGGCTCAACTTGATTTGCTAACTAGCATTTATGGGAAATTGGAAGAAAATCATGGAAAGCTTTCTCCCATGAGGATCTTCTAGCCTCTCATGATAGGCTAAAGTTAGCTCATGAGGCTATAATATCTAAGGCAACACCATGTGAGCCTCATGTGGGTACTAGCATTACTACTCAAAATGTTATATTGCCATGTGCTAGTCCTAGTAATTCATCCACTCATAATATTGCTAAATCTTGTGATGAATTATCTTCCTTGCCTTGTTGCCCTAACAATGAAGGTTCTACTTCCTCTAGTACTTGTGTTCTTACTAACCATGTAGAGGAAATCAAAGAGCTCAAGGCCCAAGTCTCTTCTTTGAAGAACGACTTGGTAAAGGGTCATGAAGGGAAATGCAAACTTGATAAGATGTTAAGTGTGCAACAATCCCCCAATGACAAGAGTGGACTTGGATTCAACTCCAACAACAAGATCAAGTCCAAGAACAACAAGATTAAGAAGGGCCAATTACAAGTCAAAGACCCGGCCAAGATTGTTTGCTTCAAGTGCAAAATTGAAGGGCATCGTGTTAGATCTTGCCCTTTGAAGAAGAAGCAAAAATGGGAGCGGCCTCAAGCTCAAATTCATATTCAACCTCAAGTTGAAGAAATGTCACTTCCCAAGAAGAATCAAGCCAATGCTCCCATTGTGGAGAAATCTAGTGAGAAGAAGGAGAAGAAAAGAACTTGCTACATATGCCGCGAGAAGGGCCACATCTCCTCCTTTTGCACTATTGGTACCTCATCCAACTCTATCACCGTTGATGATGTTTATTCTCTTCGTAAGGATGAGGGTGGCAATGTGTTTTCCAAATTTGTTGGTGCTCAAAGTGGTGTCAAGAAAAGAACCATTTGGGTTGCCAAGCCTATTGTGACTAACCTCTTAGGACCCAACTTAGTTGGGGACCAACAATCCAAAACTTGATCAATAGGTGCTTGTTGGAGGGCATTGGAGACTTGGCTACATCATGAAGAATTAAGGGATCTTCATCATTTATATTATCTCAAGCCAAGTCTTTTGGTTATCTTACTTCTATCATATACCCAATGTTCCTCCTTGCGGTAACATGTGCTCAACTCATTTATATTGAAAGTTACTCACCCATTTGCATGTGTTAGTTTTGTTCCTAGCATGTGTTTGTATATTTTGTGCATCCTACTTGTTTTTCTTGAGAAATCAAGTCTATGGATGTTAAGGTGCACACCATGTATTTGTGCTTGTGTTGGAGCCTCTTTGCATCTTGTTGTATCTTATATGGCTCTCATGAGAGATTAATGGACTATAACATTTTGGGGGAGTGATATGCCTTTAGGAATTTCACAATCCTAACAATTTGTGTACATGAGGAATATCACTTAGAATTGATATTGCAAGATTATCTAGTCTCTATGTGATATGTCATCTTCATGAGAAATTCAAATTCTAATGTCCATTAATATCTCTAGTTGGATCTTATATTCCTCTTGTGAAAATAAATTCCTTATCACATTATGGGGGAGTAATAAGCTTTGTGCATATTACAAGCCTAGGAAATGTGAACACTTGAGGTTGTGTCACATAGAATTGATATTGTAAATTATCTCTCATATGTGACATGTTTTCTCAAACAAGGTCCAATTTGCTTAAATGTCTTCATTGCTAATATCTTTGTGGATCTTATTTGTGAAAGTTTTTCTTGGCATGGTTTTTCACAATGTGTCCCTCAATACATTCTTGGAAAACCATATGCTTCAAGTCATACTATTAATTGCTTTGCATGTTGGTATGAATACTATTAATTGCTTTGCATGTTGGTATGAATACTATTAAGTGCTTTGCATGTTGGTATGAATACTATTAATTGCTTTGCATTTTGGTATGAATACTATTAATTGCCTTGCATGTTGGTCTGACTAAATGAAGCTATCAAGAAACTCCCTTTGCATGAGGGTTAACTCTTATCTTTTACCATATGCTTTATTCGTTGTAAATATGATCTTATGTATACTTACAAACTACCACCGGGAAATATTTCCTAATACCTCTTGTCCTAGGACAAGTGGTAATAAATTATGAGGTAGATATTTATTGATCATATATACATTGGCTCTTGTGTTTAAATTTCCTTATTTATTGCCATGAATGTGTTGTGCTTTTACTCCCATGTGTCTTCCTTGCATCTTATGGATCTAAGTTGTCTATTCAAACTTTCTTAGCATTGTTAGAAGATATAGGTAGCGTGATGATCCTAGTTTTGTGCATTTTGTATTCATATAAAAAATCCTAGATAATGCACCAAACTTGGGGGAGCTCTTCTATATTATTAGAATGCTTAACATCTCTTGATCTTTATCAAAAATTTGGTTTTGGGAGACATAAAATTTTCTTTTTGGTACTTTGTGCCATCATAAAAAGTCTCGAGGGTTTGGTTTATTTGTTGGAACCTTGCTCTCTTGGGAGTTGGTTATCTCATTCCTTTGTGTTTAGGTTTAATTAGCTTCTTATAATGAGATAATTCGTTGGAGTCAATCTTGTGTTGATTTGATTCTTTGATATAATTTGGACAACCATTGTCTCTTGGTTTATTTGGTGTTTTGTCCAAATTGTATCTTCCTTTGGTTCTTGAAAGTATTGTGCATGCATATTTAATATATGTATATCTTATGGCATGTGTCACTTTCTTTGATCCAATATATAGGGTAAACTCCATCAAATCCTAATTTGGCTAAGATGTGCATGAAATTCAATTTCATATCTATATGCACATAGAATTGTGGAGTTTGTCCTATATGTTGTAGTGTGTCTAACTACTTCGGACCCAATTAGTTTGGGGACCATTTTGTACTTACCTTTGTGTTAGGTACAATGGATATGCATTGAATGCTTGTCTCACTCTTGGAAAGAAGTGGTGACTCAATGGTAACTTGAGGCAAGCTAGGATGGTCAACGAACACATATCTACTACATCCACACCAATGCTATCTTGGTAACAAGTATCTTCTCATGCATACTTTTCTTGTATCCAACCTTATGGTTGCATCTTGGCATGAATCTCTTGATTTGCAAATGTTGTGCTTCTTGTAAAAGTCTTAATGAAACCTCTTTATTGTGAATGTGAGTAATTTGAGATGAGTGCATTTGTTGGGAAGTATTTTAAATCATGCTCATGATTCATCCATCCCAACTATGCCTATCTAGCAATTTTGTTGCATATCAATTCCTCAAGGCTCTCACATGTGCAATATAGATGAAAGTGCAAATTTAGTTACTTCTTTTGGTATCCCCGTTTGTGATACTTGTTGCCTTTCTCAAATGCATCCCAACTATCTTCTATCCCTTGTTGATATTTGTGATGTATTTTAGTTGTTTGTGGTTGAAGTTCATGAATGTACAATAAGATAAAATTGATCCTTTGGCCATGCTATTAAGCAAAAATTCTTATTGGTATATTGCATGACTTCATTTTGGGATATCATACTATATTTCTTGAGTATCAATTTTGTGTGTGCATGTTTCTTTGTGGATAAATATCTTTGTGATATTGCTCACTTAGAGAAACTTATACACATAAGAGATGATACATCTCCATTTGATATCTTATTTATTTGTTGCATGTTGATTGGTCATGCTAAGCAATATAATTCATTGAAGACTATGATGATGCTTTTTGCTCATCCTTGTAATAGTCTTATAATATGCTTTATCATGCCTTTCACATACCCTCTTGGTTGAGCCTTTTATTATGGTGCCTCCTACTTGTTGCTCAACCATTTGTTTGTTGCAAGTGTTAAGCTTATTTTTCTATCTATGATCTATTGCAAATGTTTGTGTTTTAAATGGTAATGAGGAAGTGAGGATTCCATGTTATGCATATTGTATTCAAATACAAAATTTTAATTTATGCATGTACCTTGGGGAGCTTCCTCATTTTATTTAGAGCAATCTTCTTGATCTTATCATAATATCTATCTTTCTTTCGGTATCTTCCTTGTGGTTCATTTGGTTGCTTACTTCATTTTTTGAATCTTCTTGACTTTGCTATCTTTTTGCAATCTTTGATCCTATCTATAGTGTGATTCCTTCCGAATATTCATCATTGGATATGTGCATTTGATTCCACTCAAATAATGAGAAATGCACACGCTATGGAGGAACTCTCACTATATTGGCCTTCTAAATTTTTTTCACCCATTTCGGCAATTGGTGCCAATGGGGGAGAAGTTTGGAGGGTTTAAGGGAATTTGGTTATGTCTTTGCTTTGTGCTTAAGCATGTGCCTTTATTGCATTGCATCTTGTTGCTTTGCATAGTTGAATATTTAGAGGAAACTCCACTAGGCTTTGAATGCCAATATATGCAATGAAAGTCAAGATCATTCACACATGCATATATTATGGGGGAGTTTGCTCTATATATTCAACTTATTTGTTACTTAAATTCCTTATATAAACCCTCTCAAAGAGATTGTCATCAATTACCAAAATGGGGAGATTGAAAGTGCATGGATCCCCCATGTGTGGTTTTGGTAATTAATGACAATCCATATGGACTAATGTGTGCATTGAGTTATATTTGTAGGAGTTGTCCATAGGCAATTCTTGAACCATATGTTGGCTTCAAGGTTGCAATAAGAAGAAATTGATGAAGGATATCAAGTGTCAAGTATGTCTTGAAGATGAAGATGAAGTGAGCCCTCAAGTTACTTCAAGACATCAACATGATGAACAATGAAGAAATGAAGTGCAAGTTCAAGATGAGCCATCTCGAAGAGATCCTTTGCTTGAGTATTGCCATCCATATGGTGATCATGGATATGTGAAGATGCGCCAAGAAGAAGCTCTCCCATGGTGGATTATGGGGGAGCAATCCTCAAGACTTCGTCAAGCAAGCACAAGCAAGAAAGGCGTTCCATCTTGTTGAGGTGAAGATCGTCGTCATCGAGCTCAAGTGGAATGCGCAAGTATAAGGTTTGCTCTTGATAGGGTTTCTTTCTCACCGGTCTCATAGTGTAGTTGGAGACCGGTTTATAGTTTAGTTGACGTACTATCAAGAGGGCTCTCGAGTGAGTAACTCGATCGTATCGTTCGGAGAGAGCTCAAACCTTTGCACCCTTGCATCATCTTTCTTGGTTGTTATTTGGATCTTACCCATGTGATGTTTTAGAGCTTGTGCTTATTCTCATGACAAGCTCTAGTTCATTTTTGCATAGATCACTTGTTGCGTTTTCGAGTTTGGTGATTTTCTCGGTTTCTCATGTTGAGGTATTGCACCTCTAAAAATAGTAGAAAATCACCCCCACTGATTTCCATATTTCCACGTTTTGTTGGGTTTTTGTCGTTCCCTTTCCAACAAAATTGGTTTCACCTAAATCCGAGTTTCCTAACTCAAACTATTGCATTTTCGAGGTTGGAGGTTTTATCGGTATGTCTTTTGCTCTGGCGGAAGTTCCGGCCTCTGGGAAGTTCCGCCCTGCTCCTTCGTCGCACACCTTTCTTATTGCAGTTTTATTCTCGCGGAAGTTCGGTGAAGCCGGAAGTTCCGGTCGTGGACTGCCCAACTTCGGACAAGTTCCGAAAGTCGGCGTATTGTGGCTCGATATGTCCGTATGGTTTTTGGAATTCAAACTTGGCGGAACTTGGCGGAACTTCCGACCGTTTCCGCCTAGTTCCGCCCCTATCTCTTTCGATCAGGTCGTCGCGAATCTTCGCGGAAGTTCCGCCAACATGGCCGGAACTTAGGCCCTCTGGCGGAACTCGGTGTTACACAATATCCTGCAACTCGTTTTCGGGTGGGGGAGTATAAATACCCCCTTCTTCCTCCTTGGCTGTGGCTTCTCTTACTCTCTCTCTCCTCCATTGTTGAACTAGAGAAGCTTGCTCCATCTCTCAATCCCTCCATGATTCTTGCCCCCATTTGAGGGAAAAGAGAGAGATCTAGATCTACATTTCTACCAATCAAATCCATCTCTTTGTGAGTGGAATTCTCTAGATCTTGATCTTGGTGTTCTTTGTGAATTCCTTTGTTCTTCCTCTCTTATTCCCCCAATAGCTTTTGTAGCTTTGTTGGAATTTGAGAGAGAAGGACTTGAGCATCTTTGTGGTGTTCTTGCCATTGCATTTGGTGCATAGGTTTGAGTTCTCCACGGTGATTCGTGGAAGTGAAAGCAAGAAAGTTGTTACTCTTGGGTTCTTGGAACCCTAGACGGATTTGAGGCCTTTGTGGCGATTTCTTGGGAGCCTCCAATTAAGTTGTGGATGCGTGCCCCAAGCTTTGTGTAAGGCCCGGTTTCCGCCTCGAAGGAAATCCCTTAGTGGAACCGTGACCTAGGCCTTTGTGGCGAGGTCACCGGAGATTTAGGTGAGCGCCTTCGTGGCGCTCGGTGTGTGGTGTGAGTACCGCATCTTGGGGTGAGGCCTTTGTGGCGTTGGTGTGCATCGAGCAACCACACCTCAAGGTGAGCCTCTTGTGGCGTTCGGGAGCACTAAGCCACCGCACCTCTCCACCGGAGATTAGCACTCGCAAGAGTGTGAACTCCGGGATAAATCATCGTCTCCCGCGTGCCTCGGTTATCTCTATACCCGAGCTCTTTACTTATGCACTTTACCTTGTGATAGCCATCGTGCTTGAAGTTATATATATGTTGATATCACATAAGTTGCTTGTCTTGCTTAGCATAAGTTGTTGGTGCACATAGGTGAACCTTTGCTTAGAATAAGTTGTTGGTGCACATAGGTGAACCATAGTATATAGGCTTTGGGCTTGACAAAGTAAACGCTAGTTTTATTCCGCATTTGTTAAGCCCATCTCGTAAAAGTTTTAAATCGCCTATTCACCCCCCCCCCCTCTAGGCGACATCTGTGTCCTTTCACCATTGAGCAGAACGCACACGGTGCCATGCATGCCCCATGCAGCGTCGCAGCAGAGCTATTGTCATCTAGGGGCGCAGCGTCCTCGTCTCAGCGTTGCTCCTTTTTAAGCTACACATATAATACGAGGGCATTGTCGTGTGATTTGGGATCTAGGGGCGCAACTATTGGCATGGGCGCAATGGTAAGACCAACGGTAACAAAACTTAGTTTATTTTATTCAACTAATTCTCGTGTGTCATTCCCAAAGCCAAGCATAACAAAACTCATTTTGTTTTATTCAACTCATTATCGTGTGTGTTTGCCAAATACAAGCATAACATACTTAGTTTCCTTTAGTCAACTCATTCTCGTGTGTCCTTACCAAAGCCAAGCATAACAAAACTCATTTTCTTTTATTCAACTCATTTTCGTGTGTGTTTGCCAAATACAAGCATAACATACTTAATTTCTTTTAGTCAACTCATTCTCGTGTGTCATTGTCAAAGCCAAGCGTAACAAAACTCATTTTGTTTTATTCAACTCATTTTCGTGTGTGTTTTCCAAATACAAGCATAACATAGTTTCTTTTAGTCAACTCATTTTCGTGTCTCTTTTACAAACTCATTTTATTTTTGTCGACTCATTTGAACTGAAACTCATTTTCTTAATACTCTACTCATTCTATTTTAAGTGAAATGGTCATGTACAAACATACACAAGCAAATCAGAATGGCATCTTCTTAGCCCGTGCCCGCGTAGTACACAAGCTATTTATTTCGTCTCAGTGTCGCAGCGCGGGGCGTGCCATCTTTCAGCCCTCGAGCAGCTCACCATGGCAGTGCATTGTCTAAGCGTGCCATCGATTCAGCAAAGAGATGTTGGCATCCCCAACGATCACGGGTCATGCTCGTCCATTTAAGGGCCCTCCATTTTAATTTTCTCACACACTCCCCTTCTCTTTCACACGATCTCCTTCCACTACTCTTCATCTTCCTCTTCCCAGGCTATTTAAGGGCACCCCTCCCCTTCCTCTTCACTCACATCACTACTCCCCTTCCCTAAAGCTGCCACCGTACCCATCTGTGCCCTAGCCACCATCACCAAGCCCTAGCCGCCCCCATGGAGTACACCCGCCCATCCTACCATCTCCATGCGACCGTCCGGGAGCGCGAGTTCCCAGCGGGAGTGATCGTGGAGAACCAGCTCCGCATGTGGTCCATTTCTAGGTGGAGGGGTGCTAGGCAACTTGCGGAGTGCTTCCTCTCGCAAGGCTACCGCCACCTCAACATCCCTCGCGACACACCGCCCATGTTCCAGCTCCAAGGGTACTTCGACGGGGCAACGGTGAACACGAGATACGGCTCACCGTCCACTTCGCCAACCCCCACGGCGATTTCTACCTTCTTGGGAAGGTGTTTTGGTGTCGATGCGAGTTCATCGCATTCACAACCTACAACATCTTCACCAACTTCCATGCGATCTTCCCCTCTCGCGGGAACATGCACTCCCTCCCCTACAACTTCTACTACCAGCCCGCCGACGAGGAGGAGTGAGCACCGGAGGAGCCAAGCCAAGGAGGATCCAAGGATGACGGCGTCACGCCTTTTTTTATTGTTTTCTAGTTTTTATTATCTATTTCATGTTGTATGCGTTGCGTTTGTATAGTGTGCTTGCTGGGGCATATATATGCCCCACTTTATCTAGTTTATTTCCATGTTTTTATGAGTGTTTTTATCTAGTTTCCATTTTATTCGGCCAAAAAATGTGGTAAAACATTTGTTCATTAAAATGCTCAATCTCAACGTGCAACCATCTAAAACTGAGGTCTCAAACAAGATTTGTGCAATAAGATAGAAATGAGTGAAATGAGATAAGCTTTTGTTCTTGTTTACAGACGCAACCTGCTTTAATACCGTTAGCAAAAGGGCCAGACCCAGGCCGTGCATCCCACCTGCCTTTGTTTTTTGTTTACAGACGCAACCCGCTTTATAGTTAGCTTAACAGGACAGGCCTAGGCCGCTTCTCTCTTGCTCCAATTTTTTTCCATCTATTTCTTTTTTACTTTTTTCTTTTGCTTCTCATTTTCTGTCTTCAAATTGAATGTTACTCATTTTATTTACAAAACTTTATACTTACATTGCACATTGCCTTATATTGAAGGCTACTGAACACTGCACTTTGTGCTTATTTCACATAAACAGTGCACGTTGAAGGCTAATTAACATTGCACAAAAACTAAATTGTAATTCATTCTTGTCGGTCATCTAGAAGGAAATCGAACAAGGCCATGTCCCATGTCATTCATGTCTAACTACATTGTCTAACGACTAATGATCAGCACATAAGCAATCCCATGAGCAATTACACAAAAATAAAAAAATGCAGCCATCATATTGTCATGTTTCTTCAGAACGACGAGTTTCTTTATCTACTTGTTCATCTGCTTCAGCTCATTTAACTCAGCCGTCTTGGATTCTTCCCCATTCCCAACAGTTGAAGCAAGCCCGCCGGGGTGGTAGATACAGATTTGTCCAAGATCAGCCCCAGGGATGCGCCATCCTATCGATGTACTCGTCCAACCACTCAAAATGCTTGCAACTGTGAAGATCCTGAAACCAATTCCCAAATCAGAACGATGAATCCTAATTCCTAAACCAAAAATATGAACCCTAATTCCCAAATTGGCACAAAAAGCAGAAATTGGACACAACAAAAAGAAACTAGAAGAGGTATAACTGAGATCTGACCTTTCCCAGCTCTGCCTTGCTGTCGCACTTGACATACTCGTGCCCAACATTGTCGTGCATGTCGGACATGGTGACATGCCGCTTCAGGGGCGTGGTACGTACGAGGGCAATCCGGGCACCTTGTCCTCTGCACTGGACCATATTGCGGCCAACGGGATTGGGAGGATGAAGCCCTCGACATCTGCCGCCGCGATTTGTCGCCGGAGAAGAGGAGGGAAGAGGAGTGGAAGATGCGGGAAACGGTCGGAATGGTGGCGTTGGATGGCTCTGGGGAGTGGCGGCTCTGTTTTCTGCTGTTAGTTGTGGGTCCCGCGCCGTGACGTGGACAATTGGTGGGTCCCGCGCTGGAGACCCCGGCTGATGTGGATAAGTTGTGGGACCCGCGAGGATCACATAATCCTACTGCTAACCTATGTCTAGGCCGACTGTTGCACGTAGGCTATTTGGGCCATCTTAGTTGTCGCACCTTGGCATGAATAATGGTGGTTGTCCTAGGATTCCTCTCGCGCCAAGTGAAGATCGGTTAGATGCTTCTTCCTGCCGGGTTGGCTGGATTGTTATGTTCCGGAAGGCCCTGCCAGCGAAATTCATTGTGTGATCAATGTCTGAAGATTGCTGGATTGGGTGCTTTTGGTCGTGCACACACATATTTTTTATCTGACCGTTTGGTTTCAGAGGGAGCGCTTCGAAGCTCTACTGGCTGTTAATATCATGAAGTTTTCTTTCCATGGTGCTGGCGGAGAAGGTCATGAAAGCCGAGGTCGGTGGAAGAGCAACAGTGGTCGGATCTTGATGGTGAGGTGGAATTGGCTTGGAGCTTCGTGACTTCGAACATCGACTTGTATGTGGGGCCGACTGCACATGAGAAGTTCAAAGTTCTATCTTTTAGAGTGAAAATTCAAGGTCTGGCCTTAACTGGTTGTGCTGGCAATGTTCTTGTTAAAGACATTGTTTTGAGAGAGAGCACTTTCTTCAGGGTGAAAATCTAAGATCTATGATCGGGCGACGACGGCGTTTGTGCATTGTTTCCTTCTTGGAGGCGTCGCTTATGGAGAAGCTGATCTTCTGGTGTTGTTTTGGTGGTGTTAGAGTTCCTGTTTAGAGTCTGTAGCGGGGGTTTTCTTTTTTGTAATTCTTCTATTTTCTTGATTGTGTGCATCCTTTATGTCATTAGGGCATGATGTTGTTGCAGAGGCTGAGTGTAATTGGTATCTACACGATATTAATATATGCTCTTTATCGGAAAAATATCAACCGTCCTTGGAGCGTTGGTACCTCTTGCTTTGGCCGTTGGCTGTATCGACCCCACCGAGGTTGTACCTGCTGACTGCCGTGGTCGTACAAGGTATACCAGCTATGCTGAGCCGTTGGATGTACCTATGATGATCTCCTTGGTGGAGTCCATCTATGCCTCCGGCTGTGTTGGGACAGGATCCTGACTCGTATATATAGTTAAGTCAAGAAACTAGATCAACATACCTAGCCATCTAGTCTAGAGGAAGGCGTACATACGGGCGATGGGGGCACATCCGGCGCCGAGTCCACCATGGCAGGACCTCCCACCGGAGCTGCTGGGTCTGGTGCTCCAGTGCGTGCCATCCCACGCCGGCCGCGTCCGCTTCCGTGCCGTTTGCCGCCCGTGGCGAGACTCCGCGCGCATGATGCAGCCCGCGCTGCCGCAACCACTCCCTTGGGTGCTACAACGCGACGGCACCTTCCTCAGCCTCCCTGACGGCGAGGTCCACCGCCGCGTACTCATCCCGGGCGACACCGTCACCCGTGGCGCCTCCGTCGGCAGCAAGCTCTTCCTCGTTCACATCGACCAGGGATACTCCGTGATAGATCCCCTCTCCATGCACACCGCCGCGCAGCACATCGACCTTCAGGGCAGAGTCGACAACATCCGCAAGGTGGTGGTGGTGTCCGATCATGTAACCGTCGTCCGGGCTGGATTCCAGATGTACTATGAGATAGCATTCTCGTTTCGCCTTCCTCACTCATTTAACCTGGCATGGATGCCCCATGGCCTCCATCCCTACAATTGTATCCTCGACACCGCACTCTTCCAGCAGAAGCTGTATATCCTCATCGAGTCATGTTATGGTGCGCACACTCCACGAATTTACCACCTTCATGCCATGGACATCGTTGGCGTCGAGGTTGCGAAAATGCTGATGCAAAGCTGATATGGGGCGTGTTGGATATCAACAGCCGTCCTCGTCGCTGTAAGATTCGCTCTCCGGGCCCACCAGCTGCAAGGTTTGACCGGGCCTCTTTCCCCAATACGAGATTACAGCAGTACGATACGGGAGGGGAACCCGCGTACGACATACGGTGGGGCCCCGCTCGGTACTGTACAAGAGGTGGGCGAGACGGAACTGGCTCCTCTAACGGCTTGAAGGCAAGTCAGACTCTGACTTTGCTTCTTCCTCCCAGCTAATTCTTTCCAAAAAAAAACGAAAAAAGAAAAGGAAACCGCCCGTGACTTCCTCAGCCTGTGACTCCATCAACGCGGAATCCCCATGAACGCCTCCGGCCGGCTCGCTGTCGTCCGCCGCCGGTTGTCAGTGCCGCCCGGCTCGCTGTTGTCCGCCGCCGCTTGTCAGTGCCGCCCGGCTCGCTGTCGTCCGCCGCCGCTTGTTAGTGCCGCCGGTCGTCCTCCACTGGCTCGCCGTTGACTCGCCGCGCTGGCGTCCGCGCCGTCATCGGCGGCGGCGACGGAAAATTTCCCAGGCCGCTGCCCAGCTGCCATCCGCGCCGTCCAGCGCCCCTTCGTCGAGCTCGTCGCTGACAGGTAGCAGTAGCACCACCGCTCCGCACCTCCTCATCCTGTTCTGAAATTTGGGAACTGTGATCCAATTCATTCAAAATTGTATATTGTGGAGACCCCCAATCAGTTTAGATATCAATTACATCTCTATTAACTCCACGATATTGATAGGAACAACAAAAAGATGACACAAGTTCACTTGCCTACTACCAAGCTCATATTCAGAATATGACTCTGAATATTTTAGCTGTAGAAGAACATGCAAAAGGATGACACAAGTTCACTAGCCTACTACCAAGCTCATATTCAGAATATAATTCAGAATTTTTGAGCTGTAGAAAACATCCAAAAGGATACACAAGTTCAGTAACCTACTACCAAGCTCATAATCGGAATATATCATCACCAAAAGTCTTCAGCCATAACAGGAGTTGTCAAAAGATTAGTGAAACTTCCCATGAACTCATATTGATCAGAGCCTGGTTCATTTGGAGCTCCTTTATTCTTCTTTGCTGAATTTTGTGAAGCAACATTCTGTACTGAATCAGTTTGAGTTGGTATGTTCTCCCTTTCTTCCTTGTGAGCAGATGGTGGTTTCCTTTTTATCTTGTGTTGCCTATCAAGGAAAGTCATCTTTCTTTTTGAGCTTTTCTTCTGAGCCTCCTTTTTCTTGAGACGCGCAGCAATCAACAATTCATCTGATGGTTGTGTAGTCACCTGGGCATCACAACTTGGCTCGGGATTAGTTGTGCTTATACCCAAACGTTCTTTCACCATTTGATTTGCACTATCAAGTGCATTTTCAACCAAAATGCAGCATTCTTCGGAGTTCGCTGCTAGATTGATCAAGTTATAAGATTTGTGGGAAAGATAATTGCATCGGATGGTGGCCTCCAACTTTGGATTTTCAACTACAGTCCTTCCACGACAATCTTTGATGGATCCTGACCGTGCTTCTCTTGTCCATCTCTTCACAATATAGTGTGGCGGCAACAACTTGATATTCATTAAATCCAGAACTTTTAACGCATGACCACACAATATTGCAATTCTCTCAAACTGACCACAACTACATAAAGCTGTCTGTTGGTTTTTATCTCCAATTACTTTGTGTTCTTGTTCAAAGATTGAGAATTTCTCATCAACAAGCCTTCCAATTTTAACCATGTACTCATTATCTGCAGGTAGTTTATCCACACAAGCTGCCATTGATCTCCCATATTCTTCTTGGAAAGCTTCAAAGATAGCAGGAGTGTACAACTTACTGACTTGTTGCACCATGGGTATGCGAAATAAAGTTCTAGGTAGGCTCTTCCTCGACTCATACTCTGAATTTATCTCGGTATTTCTTTTCACTTCCACGGCTCTTTCAAAATGATGAAAAAAGCGATTGATGTCCAAATCTGACTTCAAATGGTTCTTCAGGTCATTGTTGAGACTTTCGCTTAGTTGTGTGCTTCTCATTCCCAAAGTGAAAGCTTCTCTCATAAAACATTGTACTCATGAGCATTTTTGGGTGCAATACCAGAATCATCAGCAACTTCTATTTCAAAAGCTTGAATTTCAGAGATTTTCCTTTGTGATGGCAGCAAACGGCGTGCTTCTGGCAGCTGAAGCATGTGATTGTGTTCAAGATCCAACTGAAAAATTTCATAACTTCCATCTTCACGGTCCAATGTAATTGACATACGAACCATACAGCCGGTTCTTATTTCAGCTCTCTCTCTCTTAGTTAGACTATCCCTTTTATCAGCCGCTTTTTTACCCTCTTTGAAACAAACAAATTTGCATCCAGTCACAACCCCATCAATTTTGCTTGTATTTGTGTATCTCCTTCTTACACTGAATCCCATCCTTCCTCCATAATATTCCCAAAAGTCCCATGCCTCTGCCACGGTATGAAACTTCATCCAAAGTTGAGGTTTCCATCTAGGTATTCCTTCCTCCCTATTAAATAAACAAGTAAATAATAAATTAGAAACAGAGGGTTGTTGAGATTTTGGTTTTCAGCATGGAAAATAGTTTACTTAAACAGATATAAAAGAGCATGCAAAATTTGACTGAGAAAAGTAATCAAAATTAACTTACTTGTTTGGATCTTGGTTCTCCATCAATCCCCAGAGCTAATTCTTGATGTATTCTCCAGGATATGCCTTTGTGTGGAGAAGAGAGGAAAGAACAGAGGAAGTACACAGCCGAGCAGAAGAGAAAAAGTGGAGAGAAGAGCAGTCTTTTTTGGCGCGCACATGTGCCCAGATGGGGGCTTTTTCCCTCCAAAAAGTAGGTGGGCTGGAGAGTGGAGTGGAGTGGAGGCTGAAGTTTTACTTTTCTTTTTCCTTTTCTTTTGGAGAGAATCAGTCGGGAGGAAGAAGCAAAGTCAGAGTCTGACTTGCCTTCAAGCCGTTAGAGGAGCCAGTTCCGGGCGAGACCAGTTCAAATGGATCCTGCGACTGTAGCACACACGAGAGATTCGCCGCCTCCACCTAGATCCCGACGCTGCCGGAGATGCAGGTCCATGGCAGCGACCATGGCTTCACTCAGCTCCTCCTAAGGTCAGATCTCGAGCTCTGTTATCGATTTTCGGGACCGATTTCCTCGCCGGCCGGTAGGTAGATTCCATTGCGTTCTTCTGGCTCAAGCATGGGAGTTCCATGCCTAGATTGGCCGAGGCTAGATCGAGGGAATGCAATCCAGACGGAAGACGAGCGCATCAGCCCAAGCCGGAGCCTCGAGTCTGGGAGATCTGGAAGCAGCGGCGAATTTCACGGTGGTGTGGCGACGAAATTAGTCCAGGAGAGTGGACCGGAAGCTCCGATCTCTCCGAGTCGCCACCATCGCTCCAGTCAGGGATTCAAAGGTGCGAAAAGTATGCTGTTAATTAGCAAAAGTTATCATTTGGTGTTGCCCCGTGGCTAATTTGATGGTATTGTCGGTATTAATTTATACGGATGCACCATAGTCTGAAGTTTACTGCCACAGATTCCTAGTTAGTTATAAGTATCTAGCCAAGTGCTCACTTTATCTGGAGAAACTAATTCTGGTTGTGCTCTCAATTTACCAAATTTATTTTTAACCTTTTAATTTACAATTGAAAAGACATTTTTGAGCTTCAGGGTCCTATTTTGCATCACACAAGTATGAAACAGTTTTCATGATATAGGATGCTTCCCAGATTAGTATATATAAATTTTAGAACGAAATGTGGTTGTGCTTCCAATTTGTGTCTTGACCAGCTGCTAAATGTAGACCAGATGACTGTGATAAGGATCAGATAATATATTGAACTGGAGCAGTTTGGACATGCATTACTATTCATTGTTGCACATTTCGACATGTAGACCAGATGAATGTGTTTCGTATCAGAAAATATATTGGCCTGGAGCAGTCTGGACACGCATCAGTATTCATTTTTGTACCCTTTTACATGTAGACCAGATGAATGTGATAAGTTTCAGAAAATAGATTGAACTGGTGCAGTATGGTCATGCAGTAGTATTCATGTTTGCACCTTTTTACCTGCAGTTCACACGGTTCTGAAGAGGAACATTCGACGCCTGAGTATTCCCATGTGCAAAGATATGATTCGCCCCAGTCTACTCATACATCGCACAAGAGGTTCGTTATATATCTTTTTGTTAAGAGCATCGTCCATTATTGTCCCGTATATGTGTGGCAGTTATGCAGGCTATGTTTTATATATAGTTGCAAAGATTATGTCGCTGTTGTCATGAGATTAACATGGGCACAACACTCCACAAAGCAGGCCATATGATGTCTAAGCTGATGACGACCCGCTGGACGTTTCCTCACCTAGATCTCCCGTTTTGCCTAAGGGTGCTGATACATGGGTGAAGAGGTTCGTTGACTCATTCTTATGGGTTTTGCAAAGACGGTCAAGGTTTTTTTTGGTATAAACATGCAAGTTGATCTGATATGTCCAATGCGAGTAATGCGGCAGCAAATCATTTTATGGGAATTATGTGTTTGTGTTAAAAAAACGGTATGAAAGTTGTGCATTAGCCGGTAGTTTTACAGGGTGTGTTAGCCTGTTTTCAGTCACGGCCTAGTAGGAAATATCATCAGATGTTTATTTTTATGTTATCTACTTGTGATTGACAGGCCACGATTCGGAGAGATCCCTGATTTCCGAACAGCAAAGAATGGGAGGAAGAGCACTCTGGAACTCAAACTCAGAAAATTTGGAAATAGGAATTCATATTACGGGGTACCGCATCCTTAACCTGATTTCCTGAATCTGGAATGGAGTTTGATTCTTTACCAGAACCTTTCGACTTCTTCAATTACGGGGTACCGCATCCTTATTGTGGTGCACGATAATGTTTACGCTGGTGTGCTTTGTCTCCCATACAAGTATACAACAACCAAATAGTGTAATACGCGGGTGTATCATAAATTTTTTTTTTATCTCTGTCTCTGCATCGGGATGTGTTATAATGTATGCCACACTTTGTTTAATGGTATCAGGTTGTATAACATATAGTATTGTTAAGAATGAGATATCACATGTATCATTATACCACCGAGGACGACCAAAAAGGACCATGGTGAGGTTTGTATCCATTGCGGCCTCATGGCGGTCGGTTGAGGACTTCATAGGATTTCAAACGTACCGTGCGGCTAAAATATAAAGCACCGCATATGGTATGAGTAGGTACCGTATAGTTGGTTTCATACGCCGTTGGCTGTTTTTGTTGATTAACATATATCTTTTGTATGCATGCAGAATAATTCGACGACACAACCCGGTGATACTAAGTCATGTAAAAGCATCTCTAGCAGAGCCCGTAAAAAGTCGAACTGAAAAAGACAAGTTCAGTTCACCGAACTCGCGTATTCGGGTCGTAAAATGGCTAGCGCAGAACAGAGCCCATAAACCAAAACTTTGTTTTTCAGTTTTGTTTTACGGGCTCTGTTCTGCGCCAGCGGCATCCGAACCAGTAAAAACAGGGTTTATAATTTTTTTTAGCATATGATCGAAGAAACATCACAATAAAATGCAAATAATTCATTCATAGTTCATAGTGCAAACATCAAATGACAGAATCAAATGACACAGTTCATAGTTCCCCCTCTCCTCTCACCGTCGGCATCAAACGGAGGTTGGCCCGCTGTCAGCACCATCGCCACCACCTCCTGGAGTCACATCGGCTACAGCAGTTGCCTCTTGACGAGCTGCTGTTCGTCTTGCCGTGATCTCCGCCGAGGCCTCCTTCCACCACTCCAGTTGAATCTCATTCATGTGTTTAGTGTTCATCATCATGATCTCCCTCTCTTTGGCCAAAAGTTGCTTCGTTGCTTTGGCGTTCTTGACACTGATCCTCATCTCCTTCAACTTGGCTTTGCTCCTTGCTTCCTCAAGCTTTGCAAGGCTCACCTCCTTCTTCGTCTCGATGATGACACGCTTGGTCTCCAAAGTATTGGACGCTATCACCTCCTTCGACTTCATCATTTGATCAAACTTGTCCCTCAACAATGCAGCCTCCCCCTCGAGCCCCTTTCCTTCGCCTTCTTGTTCCCCTCCGGCCTGTCGGTGTTCCGGCCCTCCTTCTCGTCCTCGGTGTCGTCGAGCGCAACCATTGCAGCCTTCTTCGGTGCAACTTCTTCATTCCTCAGTTTCCACTTGGGGAGGTGCTGAAGCACATCAAAGCAATGACGCATGGTGAAGCTCTTGCCCTTGCTGCCGGCCATGTCTCTGTACCTCGCATCGGCAATGCGATCCTACATTTGCAAAAGGAACCAACAAATCATCAATATGTCACCCAAGCTAAACTACAATTAGCTTTACCAAATATGCACTCACATATTCGTCGACAGTTGCGCCGCTAGGAGGATTGGACACCACTTGGTCCATTGCTGCTGCCCACCGGCTGCAAGCCGGTTTGATCGCGTCCCAACGACCTTGGAGGGATCGGTACGTGCGATCGACATGATGGCGAACGCGCGGTATCAGCTTATGAAACTTGTCCTCGATGCGTTGCTAGTACCGCTTCCCGGTTTGATCGATGATGGAGACGGCGTCCATCCCCACCGAGGCCCAAGCTCGGCACAAGGTGGCGTCTTCAATCTCCGTGTAGTTGTTGGCCCACCTCTTCTTCCTATTTCCATCAGTCGTGACCTCAACCACACCCTCGTCCCCTTCTTCCCCTTCTTCCCCTTCTCCGCCCATATCATTGCCGAACGGAGGGAGTGAGTTAATCTCCACCTCCTCCAACATCTCCATGTAGGAGGCGTTCTCCTTCCTAACCGAACGAGGCCTTAGTATCTAGTCGCAAACAAATAAACGGAGGAAGAATTCATGTGTACCTTGTTGACCCATCGTCGAGCACGTCCTAGGCGACGGTCCCGCTTGCTTCCTCCGGCGGTGGCGTCGGCATTGACGTTGCCGTAGGCTTGGAGGGGACCGGCGGTAGGGCGCCACAGCTCGTCGTCGCCTTCACTTTCGTCCTTTTGGGGCCGGCGCTCTTCGGCCTCGCACGGGGCGCCTTCGGCTTCGTTGGCACCTCCGAGACATCACCGGTGGCCGCAGCGGATTGCGGGACCACATGCATTCCCGCGCGCCGCCGCTTCACCCTGCTCGTCGCCGAGACCGGCGTTGCTTCCTCCGCGGGGGTCGCAGGGATGGCAGGGGTCGCCAGGGTGGTTGGTGGAGCGGCGGAAGCTGCGGCGACCACGGGGGAAGATGGCGGCGCCAGCGAGGTACCAACGGCGTCCGGCGGGGTCGATTCGAGACTCATCGGGGAGAAATCGGAGGGTGGTGGCGCAGAGGAAGGTGAGGGCGCATAGATCGGCGGCGGCGGCGGTTGGGACGAGCTGAAAGTTCCCTCGCGCGCAAACTAGGGATTGTGTTCGGGCTGCGTTCGGTTCGCTCCGTCGCCCCCTACAAATACAGACCGGCGGAGCGAACCGAACGCAGCCCGAAAAAATATTTTCAGTTTTCGCTCGTTTATGGTCACTGATCGGCGCCCTTTTTCGGCCCGAACCCGTAAACTGGCGGTTATTTTTCAGTTTTGGGCCTTTTACGGGCTCTGTTAGAGATGCTCTAAGAAGACGACGTGATTACACCTGGAGGTATTAGTAGGGCTATAATAGAAGCAACTATGTATTTTTTATGAATTATTTGTTTTTCCTTGAACATACGACATCCCATCAAAGGACCGAACATACATTTTACAGACCTCAATGCACATTTATCTTGGGTTTAAGGGTTTTCGTCGAGTATTGTCATATTGCAACACTAGTCAAGGAGAAGAACATGTTCAGTGCACATCTTAAGTCATGTTTGACTACGATAAATAATTTCAAAGAATAGATATAACAAACTTTCCAATACGAACTCTACCGAAAATCTATATCATTCCCAGTGTGAACGGTATGGAGATTTTGGTGAGGTACCACATGGACTATACAACATCAACTTGACAAGACGACAAGATCACACACAGAGGTATTCGGATGGCTACACGGGAATAAACGGTGTATTTATTTTTACATAGAGATGGCATCAATATTTATCTCAGTCTCTCCTTGACTGAGATGAATTTAATGTATGCAAACACATTCTAACTCGTAATGAAAACCGATGCATAGAGGATATCATAAGAAATTTATGTTACTTCCTAGCGTACGATATGGCTATTTTGTTAAGGACTGCATGATTATAGTAGGGTTTGACATAAGATAAAGGTATCACACCTGGAAGATATCGTAAGGACTTTATGATACTACCCCGCGTACCATCTAGTTATTTTGTTAAGGACCGCATGTCTGTAGTAGGGTTTGACATAAGAAAAAGACATCGCACCTGGAGGTTACGAAGTCAGAAGGGCTGGTACTCTTTCATCCATCTTTTCTAGGTGTGCATCTCCATCTACTAAAAGGAGGGGTGGTTGCCAATAGATTGAGTCATTTGTAACCTGAGCAATAACCGGAGCTACGACGACATTAACGGAAATAACCAATGCTACAACATAAACTACAGCTGTACGTGGCGGCCCCACACACAGCTTTGTTTAACAAGCATCACCATTCCTTTATTTTCAAATGCTTCTTCAGTCAATCATCGGCTTATTCGTTTCTTGTTCTTATTATACATTTGATATAGATGGTGGAAACAACGAAACAGATTCTATGCGTAGATGATACATGAGGACTTTATGATATTACCCGGTGTACGAGATGGCTATTTTGTTAAGGATCGCGTGGCTATATTGTGTCACGACACGATGTTGTCACCACCAAAGGTATTAAGAAGGCTACAATAGACGCAACTGTGTGATTCTTTATTTTTTGACTTGTCACCTCTATAAGATGCAATGATGTACTACGCGCGAGTTTTTTTTAGATAGCCACATGCCGGTATGCGATTAATACATCTGGTGGTGTGGTGAGGGATAACTACAATCTACTTCATGGGGGATTATCGAAGTTCCACATAAATAATACTATCATCCTCGAACCAAAATTGATTATATATCATTCACCCATGTACTATATACCGTATATCGGTGTACCCCTAAGATTACTATCCCTATAAACCTTATCAAAACAACAATGAGACATTCATCAAGGATTGCTAGAAACGACTGAATAGAAACAACCCCATAAGACGAAGAGTACTCATAACTAGACTTTATGTGAAATCAACAAACTACCGCATGCCACAAACATTTGTCATTGGTCCCATATTGACATAAACTTGCAATACTGATGTTACTTGACCTATGGAGCTATATGTGTTACTCATGCACTATATAACATATGTCGATGTACCCCTAAGATTATTACCCCTATAGACCATTATCAATTTCGTTGTATCCAACGGGATACAAAATTGTTAGAAACGTGTGAAAATAAACAACCCCAGGATGAATAGTACTCTATGGGATGCAACAATGTACTTTTAAGCGGGATCCCATATTGATGTATTGACCACTATCTATTTCGTGGGTCTTAAAAGGACTCTATATCATTCGACCTTGTACTCTATGATATCACTGTGGATGATACGAAAATTTTGATAAGGATCGCATGGAATATACAAGGTCAAATTGATAAGATGATGATATCACGCTCGGATGTATGAGGAGCGGTAAAAGAGATTCAACTGTGTAATTCTTATATAGGTCTTGTCTTGACTTGTCACCTCTATGAGATGCAACAATGTGCTGTGTGGGTGCTTATTTTTTCCTTTTTTGAGGGCGACATGACAAGTGATCCTCTCGATCATCGCATATTTGTGGCCGTGTGTGTGCATTATGTGACTACATTATTTTTTAAAATCTTGAATTGCAAAAAAGTATTTATTTGTACTATAGATGCCTCGACCAATGACTATTTATATTAACAAAACATCAAGATTTGTCCTAGTATGGCCTCGACCAATATATATTGAACGAATGAAAACACTAACTATCGTCGGAGTCAGACCAATGCATAGAGGATACATCAGGATTATATGATAGTACCTAGTGTACGATATGGCTATTTTGTTAAGGACCGTATGGCTATACTAGGTCACATTATGTTGACGGTATCACACCCGGAGGTATCACACTCGGAGGTATTAACATGGTTATCATAGTTGCAACTGTGCAATTCTTAAGAACTTTTTTGTTTTGGCTTGTCTTCTCTATAAGATGTGACAAATGTACTATGTGGGTGTTCTATTTATTCGAGGGAGGCATGCCAATATCTTCTCGATTAATGCTTCCTGTATTTGAGGATACATGAAGGATTTTAAGATATTACACTATGAACGATATGAAGATTTTAATAAGGACTATATGGAGTATACAAGATCAAATCGACATCACACACGAAGGTATGAGGAGGGCTAAAAGAGATTCAACTGTGTAAATCTTAAATAGTTCTTGTTTTAAAATAGATGCAACCGTGCAATTCTTAGTTTATTTTTATATTTTAACTTGTATCCTCTATCAGATGCAACAATGTACTATGCATGGGTTTTATTTATTTGAGCGCGGCATGCCAATATCTTCACGATTAATCCCTCTTGTGTATGAGGTTACATGAAGTACTTGATCATAGTACACTGTGTACGCTATGGATATTTTGATAAGGACTATATGATATTACCCGGTGTACGACATAGCTATTTTGGAAAGGACCGCATGGCTATACTAGGTCATGTAAGAAGACGACGGGATTACACCTGGAGGTATTAGCAGGGCTATAATAGAAGAAGCCGGTGTAATTTTTATGATTTTGATAAGGATTACACCTGAAGTATTAGCACCTGTAACTTTTATAGGTCGTGCGGCCTACGAATTGTGCACTCATGGAGTACTCATATGCAAGCCATGCAGTGCATTATGATTTACTGGAACTTGAAGAGGATTCTCGTCTCCTCTTCGTGATTCAACAAGGTAATTTGCAGGTGTTTTAGTTTATTAGAGGGTTAAGGACTATTCTGGCCATAAAAAAGATATAGGAAATCTCAAGTACTTTACGATCACCTAGCGCACTGTATGGCTGGCGTGGTAAGGACCGCATAGCCAATTTTTTACCACCAGGATATGAGTAATACATTCATGGGTGACTTGGCTATGTCGGCGTAAGGTACCTTATGAGTAATTTCTTAAGGACCGAATGTCGCTAAATGAGGTACCGCATCCTTTTATACGGAGTCGAGATGCCAACACATATATGTCACACCCGGAGGTATCCGGGTGCCCCTAAGGGTTTCGTTTTTTTACGATATAATTAAAGGATAATCTCATGTTCGACTGGTATAGTATGAAATTAATGTATGGGAGCATACTCCACCGATTACTCAAAATCGATGACGGGATGATATCTTAAGGACTTTATTCATAACCCACAACGGTACGATCTAGGTTTAAAAGTGTGGAAAGTGTAATTCGTAAGTTTTTTCGTGTGTCTCGTCTCCTCTTCGTCATTCAACAAGGTAATATGCGGGTGTTTTAGTTTACTAGAGGGTTAAGGACTATTCTGGTCACAAAAACTATATAGGATATCTCAAGTACTTTACGATCGACCTAGCGCACGGTATGGCTGGCGTGGTAAGGACCGCATAACCATTTTTTTACCACAATGGACCTTGTGGATAATTTCACAAGGACCAAGTATCGCTTGATGAGGTACCCCATCATTTGTACGGACTCCATACGCCAACATAGAGATGTCACACCCGGAGGTATCCAAGTGCCACCGAAGGTTTCAATTGTTATTTTTATTGCGATATAAATAAAGGATAATATCATGCTCTACTAGTATAGTATGTATTTAATGTAAGCGAGCATAATCCACCGATGACTCAAAATCAATAACCGGAGGATATCATAAGGACTTTATTAATAACCCACAACGAGCTAGGGTTAAAAGTGTGCGAAAGTGCAATTCGTAAGTTTTTTGTGTGTGTCTCATATCCTATTCTGGCCACAAAAACCATATAGAATATCTCAAGTACTTTATGAATGACATAGCGGTACGGCTGGCGACCGCATAGCCATTTTTGACCACCAGGATATGAGTAATTCATTCATGGGTGACTTGGCAAAGTCTTCGTAAGGTACCTGATGAGTAATCTCTTAAGGATCAAATGTCCCTAAATGAGGTACCGCATCCTTTATATGGAGTCGAGACGCCAACACATCTATGTCCCGAGGGTTTCGCTTGTTATTTTTTTATGATGCAATTAAAAGATAATTTCATGTTGGACCGGTATAGTATGAAATTAATGTATACAAGCATAATCCACCGATTACTCAAAATTGATGACCGGAGACACTAGTGGAAAAACGCTGATCAATACCGGTTCCAGAGGGCCATTTGCACCGGTTTAGCAACCGGTATAAAATATCCGGTGCAAAAGGCCCCCCCTTTCCTACCGGTTCCTTACGAACCGGTATAGATGGCCCTCCACGTGGGCGCCCAGGAGAGCGCACGTCGATGGACCTTTCGTACCGGTTTGTACTACAAACCGGTGGCAAAGGTAGGCTGCCTCGGCAGGAAAAATTCAAGAATCTCGGCAGAGAATTCAGGGTTTAGGGTTTCTGCAGGGGTTTAGGGGTATCGGAGCGTTTCATATCGCGTCGATGCACCGGAAATGCGTTTGGGTCAAGGTGATGCATATAAAGTTGGTGCATATAATATAACACACATGTAATTGCATAAGTAGTACTCTCCGATGCAAATCAAGTCGATGCACCATAGTACAAGCATGAAGATCGATCTATTACACACATGTACCATAGTGGTACACTCCGAGTCAAACTATATATACACACAAAGCAATCGAGGAGCTGGAGAAGATCTTTATGCATAGTGGTACTCTCCGGATGGTGGTATGACTTCCCGAAGGAAAAATCCCGCCAATTCATCGCCGATTGCTTTGAAGCGCTCCTCGATTCCGATCTTCTCCCGCTTTCTTCTCAACTGTAAAAGAATAAGATGAATACATGAGCTATGTGTGTTATATCAAATCACAAATCAAACAATTATTACTGAAACTCAGCACAACTTATGGTAAGAAAATAAAGTTGTGAATATTATTTTCGTACCTCTCTATTTCTTTCATTATTCGCTCTCTCGCTGACAATTCTGTGGATGTACTCGCAAACGTAGTATCCACATAGATTAGTCCCTGGTTGTTTTGCGCATTTCTGTACAAGAATATAATTCAGTCAAACAATAATGAAGTATGATAAAGGTGTGTGGACCTAGGTAGTACTACTTACTTTGTTCGCACGCCATATCAGCTTCGGTTTCCAATCATGGGACTGATCTTCCTTGATGAAAGTTTCCCATACGCTGCCCGACAAAAGAAAATGCACAAAAGAGTTATCAATCAGTTGATATCAGGAAACTAACAAAAAAACCGATAAGAATTTGAATTACCTTTTGAGCATAAGAAAACAAGACTTGTATTGTATAGGCTCTTTGGTTAGTGAGTCAAAGACTTCAACTTCTCCTTCGTACATTTTAATGACGATAAGAATAAAGTGAAACCTGCGCACGTTTAAATATGTAGTGTCATATATATAAGTGAGCAAAATAGAATGTGTTATAAGAGAGTAACACTCACTGGAAGTTGTAAGGCCAAAGTATTGTCTTTTTGTCACGTTGTCGCTTCAAAAACCTTAGCAAAGTCTCGGTGTATCCCTGTTATAGAGGGGTTCTTCTATGGTCTTGACATGCATTGTGTCCGGGTCAATGAACCCAATGTCCTTGATTTCATCCCTTTTGCATTCGAGCATCTTCATCTGCATAACATAGCGCACAAAAGATTATAATTTGCAGATAATCAAGGAGCTGAGCTAAAGACTTCTCAAATTATATAAATAAATAACTTACAGACAATAGTGACGATAGATTTGTCGAGGGCCCGAAGATTGTATAACTGGAAAAGCTCGGAGAAGTCAACGCTCACAGAGTATTCTTGGAAGTAGTGCTCTTCCTTAACTCGCACCATGATAGTCTCCATCCCTCCCTTTGCGGCAACACCGTACCACGTATGCAAGTTACGCATACTTGTTGGTAGCTTGCTGAGATTCTCGACCAAATCTTTCCCTTGAACATATTGATATACTACCTTAGCCATGGCGTAATCGGTTGAGATTTGTCGAGAACTTTGAACGGCCTTCTCATCAAACACCTTTAGAGGGGGGACCGATTTAACGGGTTGTTCCGAGCTGGTAGACTTGGTGTATCCCTTTTATCTCCCTGATACCCGAGGTAGTGGGGTTTTTCGCCTCCATCATTTGGTCGTACGACCTTTCAATAGAACGCCTATAGTCAGATGGCGGCGATGGTTCAGGGTTATATAGATTCTCGACTGTACGATAAACCTTCACCGGATCTAGTGTCTTCTCAAAAGGTATCTCTGGCTCTTTCTTAGCAAAAAAGGCCCTCAGCTGGGACTCAACGGCTTCCTGGTTTTCCTCGGGAGTTTTTTCCCAAGGTAACTTCTCAATAGGCGGCAGTGGTTTCTCCTTTCTAGATCTCTTCTTAGGCGGCGTACCATTCCGCTTACCGGGCGCTGTCTTACGCGGAGGATCTCGAGGTGGTGGACTCATGCTGGGGTCCCTCTCAGGTAGGTATGGACTTTGCTGCTCATGTGGACTGCTAGGAGGAGGAGTCGAAGGCCTTTGATGCTCATGTGGACTGCTATCGGTGGCCTTTGCAGAAGGACGACGTACTTCTTCGGCCATAGGGCGAAACCGTGCTTGACATCGGCAAGTGTCCTCTCATCGTCACCTCTAGGAATATCAAGCTCCACTGTTTCAAAAGCCGGAACAACTTCATCCACCCCGACACGAACACACCAGGTGGAATGGGCATATGGTGGTGTTGCTCCTTCTTCACTTGGGTAAACATAACCGACCGCCACCTTAACGCGGTTCGAATAACATATAGAGCTCAATCTGTCTTCTCGTGACATAATCCACGGGGTAGCTTCCTCCACACCCGTCAAGATGCGTGGAACCCACACTGCTTCTGAGATGGGGCGGCATCGGCTTGAGGATCTGTAGGAACATCGGCTGGTCGGGTGGCCTCTGATTTTCTCAAGCGCCTCCACCCTAGTTAACAATTCCGTTACAATGTCGGCCCCTTCTTCTTCTTCCGCGAACGGCTTCTATAAGTGTCGGCGTCCGGGAACGCTTCCTTCATGGTGAGACCTGGGCGAGCTCGTACCCGTCCAACGTGTTCAGGATTCCCAGAGCGAGTGTCGGCTCGTCATTCTCTCTATCGGGAATGTACTCTCCCTTTCGAACCTGTTCAATTGCAGCTACAAGCTTCGGTACGATTTGCTCAATCTTTTCCTTCCATTTTCCCGCAACGATCAGCCCGTCTTTGGGTCCAACCCTGCCCCATGCGCGAACAACCAGAACTTGGACCGTTCGGGCCAGTCCCATGTCTGTGGAGTGATTCCTGCAGCCATCGGTTCATTTTCATACGCTATCCACCTCGGAATGGCAGTCTTGTAGCCACCTGACCCCATATGATGCCAAATTGTCTTCTTTGCAGCATTTTTCTTATTTGTGACCGATCGAGACACAAAAGTAGACGATTGCTTATACCTCTTAAATTCTTGCCAGTGATCCTTTATCTTCACTAGATTATCATCGAATACTGGATCTTCATTCTTATATTTGTCCCATAAATTTTTCTTCCAGTCAATTGTATGGCCATCTTCTTGAGAGTCCATTCCTTGACTTTATTCTTCTGGCCTTCCGTCATGTCTTCCGGTAGGCTGAAGCGTGTCAGCAGAGTTTCCCAAAGAAACTTTTTCATCGCGTCGTTGACATAACTAGCTTCATTGTCCGCTTTCTTCGGCTTATGCCACTCTCGAATGCTGATCGGTACATGGTCCCTAACAAGAACTCCAGCTTGACTTGTAAATTTGGTGCAGTGATCTTTGGGATGCACCGGTTCACCATTATCCTTAAATGCCGTGAGGGCTAACCTACCCTCGCCCTTTAGAACTCGCGTCGGGCCTCGTTTTGTTTTAACAGACTTGCTCGATGTTCCAGAAGGCTAATAGAAAAATTATTCGTTAATAAGTGAAATACAAATAAATGAATGCATCTAGTGATATGAACATAGACTTGATACATAAATATACACCTCGGCGGAGTTTGTTATGGAAACTTCGTTGTCTCTTCTAACTTGTTCGGACTCAAGTCCCTCGCCGAAATCATTCAGAAAGTCGGCAAAATCTGTTTCATCTCCATCAGCCCCACGGGCACTCTCATATATCAATTTCTGCACCGCTTCTTCCCCCTCCTCATCTCGGACGAAGGTGCCGTCCGCCATAGCTCAATGTCACTACAAAAATTAAGAAAGCAATTATATTTCATTAACAATTGAAATGAAAAAAGCAAAAAATCCCTAACCCTAACACTCGGCGCTCTTCCTCTCGCTCTTCTCTCTTTTTCTCGACCCTAACCCTAACACTCGGCGCTCTTCCTCTCGCTCTTCTCTCTTTTTCTCGACCCTAACCCTAACACTCAGCTGAACTCACGTAACGTCTAGAGATGCTAGTACGCTACAGGCCCTGATCAATGTTTATAACTGCATCAATGCTAGAGTTCCTCCAATCTGTACATGAAATAGCTACACTTCCATTAGACCGGCACCACGATGCATAAGAGAAAGAGAAATCAACACAGGTTAATAAATTTTGGGTCGGCCCAAAATACCCATTGGGCCAACGAGGCCACTGACTATTTTGTGGCCTCACAAATTGGCCCCGAGGCCACAAGGGCCGGGTCCATTTTCACTTGCTCGTCCTGCCAGCTGGGTGCGTGAAGGTAGGGAGGGGAGGCGGCAATGGCTCGGGTCCGACAGCTCCTGCTCGTGTTGGTCGTCCTCGCGTGCGCGGCCTCGGCGTCAGCGTCAGCGGGCGGTGCGCACCGGCACCATCGCAAGAGCAGGCCGTCGGCGCGGCTCCCGCTGGTTCCCGCAGCGCCGGGCGCGTCTCTCCCGGACCGCGCGCGGGCCGACCGGTTCCGCCACGCGTACATCTCCAGCAGGCTGGCGTCGACCTCCCCGCACCACGCCACGGCCGCCGCGCCGCCGAGACCTCGACCTCGACGTCCCCGGAGTCGTCGGCGTTCGCGATGCCGCTGACGTCGGGCGCGTACACGGGGACCAGGCAGTACTTCGTGCGGCTCCGCGTGGGCACCCCCGCGCAGCCCTTCGTGCTGGTGGCCGACACCGGCAGCGACAACGCCGTGCACGCGCCGTCGGCGTGTACTCCACGCCGTGCACGCGCGCTGGCCTCGGCATTACGTCGAACACGTTCACGGCGACGGCGAGATGGAGGGAGCGCAGCAGCTTCTGGACGGCGACGGCGACCTTCACGGCGACGGCGACCTTCTCGGCGCGCAGGCGATGGGAACGACAAGGAGAGACGCCGACGACGCGGTGCCGTGGTGGAGGACGACGTACCTGCGGCGGCGCGCGGAGAGAGGAGATGCTGGCCCGGTGCTGCGTGCGGACGACGGCGGCGTGGTGCGGCGTGGCGCTGACGAGGGACGGCGGCGACGGCGTGGACGACGGCGACGGCGAGCGCGCGGAATCGGCGACGGCGACGGCGTGGTCTGCGCGCGGGTGTGAGAAATTTGGGGGATTTGGGGGAAGTTGCCCGCGCGGCTAAGTGTGACATAGAGGCGACCACCCTTTGGCACCGGTTGGTGCCACCAACCGGTACGAAAGGCCTTTTGGGGCCCAACCGTGCCAAAGGTTTTTTTGTTTTTCTTTTTGTTTTCTGTTTTCTTTTCTTTTCTGTTTCTTTTCTATTTTTCTTTTTTCTTTCTTTCTTTTTCTTTTTTCTGTTTCTTTTCTTTTCTTTTCTGTTTCTTTTTTAATTTTCTATTTCTTTTCTATTTATTTTTTGTATTGCTTTTTTTTTCTTTTCTTTTCTATTTCTTTTCTATTTATTTTTCTATTGCTTTTATTTTTCTTTCTGTTTCTTTTTTTTTTCTTTTTTTTTTTTTTTATTTTCTATTTCTTTTCTATTTATTTTTTGTATTGCTTTTCTTTTTCTTTTCTTTTCTATTTCTTTTCTATTTATTTTTTCTATTGCTTTTATTTTTCTTTTCTTTCTATTTCTTTTCTATTTCTTTTCTATTTATTTTTTCTTTTGCTTTTCTTTTTCTTTTCTATTTATTTTCTATTTATTTTTTCCTTTTCTTTTCTTTTTCTTTTTTTTCCTTTCGCCACGACGCCGTCCGCGCGGGAAAGTTTCCCGCCCCGACGTCGCGCGGGAAACTTGCCCGCCACGATGCCGCGCGTGGGAGAAAAAGGCGAGAAAGAAAGGGTGGGAATACAATTTTGTTACGATTGAACTCGAATTAAAAGTAGCTCAACTGAAAATTATACATGGCCAGATTTGACTGTTGGAGTCATTCGGTCATACGTGCCTAGCCCTATAGTACTCGCCACTGTAGTCGTCGTAGTCGCGTCATCATCGTCGGCTGCATCGGGGTCGCGGTAGTCGAACCTCGGCGGGAGAGCACGCGTGGGTGGGACTGAGGGTAGCGCAGCGGGGGCACGGTAGGCCATGACGCCCTGGAGAGTCCGGCCGCGCCACCACAGCCGACGGCCGGCCTCGTTGAAGTTCGAAGGAGGCGGGCCGCCCTCTCGTGCCTGCAAGCGCCCTCTCACGCCGATTGATGAAGAAGCTTTCCCAAGTCGTGTAGTCGGGATGCCACGGGGATTCCTCCGCTGCTCGGCGTGAGCTCGAAGTAGTAGTGGTTCGTGATGGCCATCTCGCGCGCCACACCTAGAGGGACTGGAGGGACCGGTCGCCTCCGACGCTTAGCAACCAGCCGGTCGGGACGCGGTAGCCCGGCGGGCAGGGGTAGTTCGAGGCGCAAAGCGCCTCCGCCTCCCGGGGGGTTAGATATACGATGGAAGCCATGGGAGAGAATGATGAGGTTTGCAGATATGAGTCTAGATGTGATATGTAAATGGAGGCCAAGCCTACATATATATAGTGAAAAAATGGCGGGATGACGGAGGCGGGAACCGGTGAAAAATAGGCGGGAAACCCTTTAGTACCTTTGGTGGGTGCAACCGGTACTAAAGGTGGTTTTCATGTAACAAAACTGTCGGTGGGATAAGGACGCGTGGGTAACCTTTAGTACCTGGTGGGTGCAACCGGTACTAAAGGTGGTTTTTGTCATGTAACAAAGCTGTCGGTGGGATAAGGACGCGTGGTAACCTTTAGTGCGGCTGGTGGGTGCAACGTACTAAAGTGTCGGCATGATAAGGACGCCTGCTCGATGAGATAAAGCATGTAGCGCACGACGCCCTGTCGAAGGAAGAAGACAAAGTAGAAGCGGCGCCGTGCCTATAAAAGGAGCATCGCCATGGCAAGCAGCTCAACAAGCCAACATGGATGGAGAGTTTCATCCCCATGGATGGAGGAAAGGGTTGGGAAATCTCCCGTGGCGGAACTTCTCGAAGATGCCCTTGGTGCACACGACCTATGGCATCTTCGGAAGTTCCTTTCCCTGAAGCCCGTGAAAGACTCCATCTCCTCTAACAATGTTGTGGAAGGATAGGGAAATCTCCCGTGGCGGAACTTCTCGAATATGCCCTTGGTGCACATGCCCTATATATGGCATATTCGGAAGTTCCGCCTTGAAAATTTCCATGCAAGCCCGTGAAAGCTCCATTGTTAACATCATTACACAAAAGTGATTTCCATATTAAGATACACAAGTTATGATCCCTATCTAGCTAGTTTTCCGAGTTTCCCTTTCTTCTTACTGCGACGCAACCATGGACAATCTTCATTATTTAAGATGATGCTTGGGTGTTTTCACCTTGAAGGGTGGAATATCATCAAACTTATTATAATCTTCTGACATGTCTGTCTTGTCCTCTACTCCCACGATGTTTCTTTTTCCTGAAAGAACTATGTGCCGCTTTGGCTCATCGTATGATGTGTCCTCTTGCCTTTCTTTTCTTTTCTTCGGTTTGCTAGACATGTCCTTCACATAAAAAACCTGAGCCACTTCACTGGCTAGGACGAATGGTTCGGTGTCGTACCCTAGATTCTTGAGATCCACTGTAGTCATTCCGTGCGGGTCTACCTGTACCCCATCTTTCAGGTTGAACCATTTGCACCGGAACAAAGGGACCTTGAAATTAGGTCCATATTCAAGTTCCCATATCTCCTCTATGTACCCATAATATGTGACCTTCTTCCCATTGTCATCTGCTGCATCAAAGCGGACACCACTGTTTTGGTTGGTGCTCTTTTTATCTTGGGCGAACGTGTAAAATGTGTTCCCATTAATCTCGTACCCTTGAAAAGTCGATATAGTCGAAGAAGGTTGCTTGGCCAACAAGTATAGCTGCTCGTCATCAGTGGCATTCATGAGACGTGTTTGCAACCAACCGCCGAAAGTCTTCATGTGTTCTCCATCGATCCAATCTTCACGTTGCTCCGGGTATTTAGAGCGTAAGATATCCTTGTGTTCCTCTTTGTACGGAGCCACCAAGATGGAATTATGTAGAACTGTGTGTGTGCTTGAGTGAAAGAATGTCCGTCCATACACGTTATTGCTTTCTTTCCTAGCGTGCCTTTTCCACGTCTCCCCTCATAGCGTGATTCAGGAACACCGATCGGCTTAAGGTCGGGAATAAAGTCAACACAAAACTCAATGACCTCCTCTGTTCCATAGCCCTTGGAGATGCTTCCTTGGCCTAGCACGGTTATGAACATACTTCTTTAAGACTCCCATGAATCTCTCAAAGGGAACATGTTGTGTAGAAATACAGGACCGAGAACGCCAATCTCTTCGACCGGGTGAACTAGGAGATGTGTCATAATATTGAAGAAGGATGGTGGGAACACCAACTCGCTGACTAGACATTGGACCACATCCTTCTGTAAATTTTGTAGAGTAAGTGGATTGATCACCTTCTGAGAAATTGCATTGAGGAAAGCACATAGCTTCACAATGGGTACTCGAACATTTTCCGGCAGAAGCCCCCTCAATGCAACCGGAAGTAATTGTGTCATAATCACGTGGCGTCATGAGACTTTAGGTTTTGAAACTTTTTCTCGACATGTTTATTATTCCCTTTATATTCGACGAGAAGCAGACGGGACCTTGATGCTACTCAGGACTTCAAAAAGATCTCCTTCTCTTCTTTGGTAAGAGCGTAGCTGGCAGGACCTTGATACTTCTCTGGATTCAGGTTGCTTCCTTCGTGGATACTTTGCTGGTCCTGCCGTGCATCCGGTGTATCTTTTGTCTTCCCATACACGCCAAGAAGTTTAGCAGGTTCACGCAAAGATTTTTCGTCACGTGCATCACGTCGATTGCAGAGTGAACCTCTAAGAATTTCCAGTAGGGTAGCTCCCAAAATATCGACTTCTTCTTCCACATGGGTACATGTCCATCAACATTCGGAACAGATTGTCCGCCGGGACCCTTTCCAAAGATCACTTTTAAATCCTTGACCATATCATATATAACTTCCCCAGTAGGGCGGGTAGGCTTCGTTCGGTTATCTGCCTCACCTCCGAAATGCTTTCCTCTCTTTCTTACGTGATGTTGTTTTGGAAGAAATCGACGATGCCCTAGGTACACATTCTTGTTTCCTAAATATATAGTGTCGGTCTCACCTAAACAGTGTGTGCATGCGTTGTATCCCTTGTTTGACTGCCTGAAATGTTACTAAGAGCAGGCCAATCATTGATGGTTACAAACAACAACGCCCGTAGGTTAAATTCCTTTGTTCGTGCTCATCCCACACAGGTACACCTTCACGCCACAACTGTAAAAGTTCTTCAACCAACGGCCTCGGGTACACATCAATGTCGTTGCCGGGTTGCCTCGGGCCCTGGATGAGCACTGGCATCATAATGAACTTCCGCTTCATGCACAACCAAGGAGGAAGGTTATAGATACATAGAGTCAGGCCAGGTGCTATGGTGGAGCTCTGCTCACCGAAAGGATTAAAGCCATCGGTACTTAGACCAAATCTTAAGTTCCTTGCGTCATCTGAAAATGACTTGAACTCTGTCGATTTTTCTCCACTGACCCATCAGCGGGGTGTCTCAGCATCAAATCTTTCTTACGGTCCTCTTTGTGCCATCGCAACAACTTGGCATGCTCTTTGTTTTGGAACAAACGTTTCAGTGGTATTATAGGAGCATACCACATCACCTTCGCAGGAACCCTCTTCCGGGGTGGACTCGCCCTCAACATCGCCAGGTCATCTCGCCTGATCTTATACCTCAATGCACTACATACCGGGCATGCATTCAAATTCTCGTACTCCCGCGGTAGAGGATGCATCATTGATGCATGCATGTATCTTCGCACCTCTAATCCTAGAGGGCAGACAACCTTCTTTGCTTCGTACGTACTAGAGGGCAATACGTTCTCCCCGGAAGCATCTTCTTTATTATTTTCAACTTTTCAAATCCCTTGTCAAGTACCATTCTCTGCCTTCCATTGCACAATTCCAGCGTGGTACCCAGCTTTTTCTGCCATCTTCGCAATTTGGGTACAACAGTGTCTTGTGATCCTCTAACATTTTCTGCAACTTCAACCTCTCCTTTTCACTTCCGCAGCTTATCTTCGCATCAAGAATGGCCCGACCCAAATCGTCATCGGGTCATCAAAAATGGGCTCATCAAATATGGGCTCTTCTTCAGCTTCGTCTTCCCCATTCTACTATCACCGTCTTCAGTGAACATAGGATAGTTGTCACTATCCTCTTCTTCTTCGTTGTCTTCCAATATAATCCCTCTTTCTCCGTGCTTGGTCCAACAATTATAGCTGGGCATGAAACCGTTCAGCAGGTGGACGTGAATGGTCTTTGAGGTAGAGTAATCCGTCATATTCTTACAGGAACTACATGGACAATAGATGAAACCATTCGACTGTTTTGCCTCAGCCACGTTGAGAAAATAATGCATGCCATTAATGAAGTCGGGACGGCACCGGTCACCGTACACATCCATTGTCGATTCATCTGCATTTTATATGTATATCAAATATCATTAATTACACAACATCGTGGATATATGAGTGACAAACTAAATTAATATTCAAGTTCATCGATAAAACTAAGTTTTTTTATAAAAAAGAAGAGGCTCACCGAGGTTGTACGGTGCCGGCTAGGGGACGACGCTGGCGATCGACGGCGGTAAGACGGGGATGATACTAATTAAAACCTACAAAATATACCATAATTTCAGCTCAAATTGATTATAAAAAAGTAAAATCCCTAACTTAGGAATTTCATCACCTTGCTAGCACTAGAAAAATAGTACGAGTTAAAACTACCAAAGAGATGTGCAAAATTAGGAACGCCGGAAGAAAGGATGATAGTGCTAACCGTTGGATAGATGAATGCCCTTATTCTTGTTAAAATGGTGGAGAAAAATTAGTGATTTATTGGAGTGTGAGAGGTGCAAAAATTTTGTGTGTGGAGAGGAAGAACAGGAAAGGAGCCGGCCAGGGGACGACCAGGGACGGGCTCGATGATGATATAGGGGGACCCTTTGGTACCGGTTCGTGTTACAAACCGGTACCAAAGGTCCTGCCCGGGCCCCACCAAGCGTCTGACAAATGGACGAAGACATTTCGTACCGGTTCCTAACACGAACCGGTACGAAAGCCCTTTAAGAACCGGTGCCAATGCTCCTCGCACGCCTGAGCCCGCGAACCGGTGCAGATTGCCCCATTGGCACCGGTTCGTAAGGGAACCGGTACCAATGGCTTAGATGGATGCCCCATTTTCCACTAGTGAGAAGATCATAACGACTTTATTCATAACCCACAATGGTACGAGCTAGGTTTAAAAGTGTGGAAAGTGTAATTCGTAAGTTTTTGTGTGTCTCGTCTCCTCTTCGTGTTTCAACAAAGTAATATGCGGGTGTTTTAGTTTACTAGAGGATTAAGGACTATTCTGGTCACAAAAACCATATAGGATATCTCAAGTACTTTACAATCGACCTAGCGCACGGTATGGCTGGCGTGGTAAGGACCGCATAGCCATTTTTTTTACCACAACGTACCTTCTTATATCTTATATTTACTAATTGGAGAATTCCATCAAAGCTCCACGTTAATCCTAAGAAACTCAAATCATTATCCGTACGATCTGAGAAAAGGCCATCCGTATCAGTAGGATTAATTTTCCACAGCGCATACTCCTTTTCGCCAGGCGCACGTCTCCTCAATGGACTTTTCCGCAAGATTAGGAAAAATCTTCGGCTGGCCGCTCGGCAGAAAATATCTATCCTGCATTGTCGAGAGGCTTCATCGTTGCGGCTGCGTCTCCTCTCCATGGCATGATCTGAATATGAGCAGGTAGTGGTGCTACGCATCGGCATATCCCTCTGTCTGTGATGTCCGTGTGTCGTTGGCGGTGGCGGACATGGTCAAAAAGAAATTAAGGGCTTGTTCGATATGGTTTGAGCTCGCGTAAGCGTTCCGGTAGACATAGCGGATCGTGGTGGGGGTGTGGGGAGTGAGTGGCCTCATGCATGTAGATTTTGGTCAAGCTATTTTTATCTCTGACAGGATAATAGCTAGCAAGTGTTACCTTCTGCATCTTCTTTATGTTTGTGATGGGGTATGGATGTTGCAGGTTGGAGATGGAGTAAATCAATCTAGGATAATCTCCTAGTGGATGCGCTTTCGATTGAAGGAAACACCAGTCATATCCCGGAGAAATATAAACATTGCATCGGATCCATGTAGTGTCACCTAAAACAAGTTTGGATTGATGTAACCTTCTTAGGAAATATCTGTACCTTCGAGCGTGGGGGCCCGACCTAAATAAAGGCGGCGAACCTAGGGTCTCTCTTGGGTGAAGATGAAGACCTGCCGGAGGCCTGCCTTCATGATATGGCCGGAGTGTTGAGTCCCGGAAGGCGCCACCGGCGAGTGTAACAGTGCTTCTATTGGGAGTTTGTTGGATCAGTGGTATTCGGTCGTGCGCACCCATGCTTTTATTCTTGGTTTGGAGGGAGCGGCGCGAAGCTCTTTTGTGTGTTGACACCAAGTGACAACTGATTCATGGTGAAGTCAGAAGAAGAAAATATCATGAAGGCCGGATTGGAAGACTAGCTAATGGAGGTTCAAATCTTTGCGCTGTGGAGGGGCTTGCTTGGTGTTCCGGACTTCGCAGCTATGGTATGAAAGTGAGGGTGGCAACACATGTGAAGTTCACAGTCTTACCTTTCAGTGTGAAAACCCGATGTCTGGCTTTAACTGGTTGTGCCTGGCAATGTCCTTGTTGAAGGCATTATTTTGAGAGCGAAGACTATCTTCAGGATGAAAACCTAAGATTTTTGATCGAGCGATGACGATGCTAGTGCACTGTTCACTTTTTGGAGGCGTTGCTTTTGAAGAGTCTTAATTTCATGTATTGTGTTGGTGGTATTTCGTATTATGTTGCTAGGGCTGAGATATTGTAGCGGAACTTTTATTTCTTAGCTTCCTTTTTCTCTTTTTTAGCTATGTGAATCCGTAATGTTTTAGAGCATTATGTTGTTGCATAGGCTGAGTGTATTTGGTATCTTTTGATATTAATATATAGAACATGGGGGCATGTGAACCCACTTTTTGAAAAGTTCCGTTTGTGATGTCAAAACATGTTTTAAAAATCGAAACACAAAATGATTTTCCAGATGATCTCAAATATGTGCCCTGGACATGAGTTTCGTGACGAAAAAAACTTTTATTTTGTCTCGGCAAAAAAGTGAAATTTTGCAGGGCTATATAGCAGTATATATGTGACGTATTTTGTCTTTTTTAGATTCGGAAATAAAAAAGTGGTTTCTCCGCGAAAACTTCCTACGCACATGCATATGTACCCGGTTATTTTTATTTCAGAATTTTTTAACATTTGGAAAATGCATTTCCAACCTGGGTTCACGTGCACCCAGGTTCAAACCGGACTTTTCCTCTCACATCACCCCTATATAGTCCCGGAAGTTGCTTCATAGAGTACTGCATCAACAACCTATATGGTATCGTGTGTAGCTTCATAGAGTACTAGAGCCATCCAGGATGAGTACATCATAAAATGTTCAGAAAGACCTTTTAGGTTACAGTGGATCATAGATGGAAACATGGTGCATATAAACAATGTTGCAGGAGGAATTACTGTCTTACAGGTTTCAGTGAAACAGAGATGGAAACATAGCGTAACACCTGAAGCTCCAACAGACACTTAAGTTATGAAGTTGATAACATGTTCAACGGGAATAAGTATATGAATGATGCAGAATTGCACGGAGGTTTGCTAAATCTAAACGATACAATATATCTCACGGCCTATTTCAGGAGCACAACCACAAGTAGTGCAAACATAGTAACAGCTACACTGACGGCAGATATGCACACATGGGCATAGATGTTTAAGCTGCGAGAGGCTTTCTCGCTGTTGTGCTGGATCATTTCCTTAAGCTTGAACTCCCTTGTCTGCTCCATTTGCTCAAAAGCGATCTGGAGGTTGTTTTTCTCAGTCAAAGCGCTATGTATGCTTGATCAATGGGAGACTCCGATTCACCAGACGGGATACCATCTCTGGAGTGTAAACCAACCAAGCTCCACAAGTGAATCAAGGACCTAGTTAAAACATGATTCCAAGGTTCATCGACCCATACGACGAATGAGCAGCGATCAGCCCCCCTGCATGTTTTTTTACAAATGGCAAAAAATAATACGGTTACGATTTGAGCCCGAAATTTATTCACTTCTAAAACATCACATGTTTGTAAGTATATCGTAATAATAAACAAACGAACAATCTAATGCAATCCATCCGAAATGGTAATCGGCTTGTGGGTCTGCTGTATTGGATATAGAGCATTAGATCAATTAAGATTTCGATATCGACAGCTATACCATGATAGACCATCTAAACAAAACAAAGCTTAAGCAAACTTTCAGGAAAAAACCTTCGTAAACACCTAATCGCACTAATTCAACCGAGATTACAGCAGCGTGGCATCTGCATTGGTGTTAAAGTTAGATAGATTTTGTGTCCTGAGATCTCTGATGCCCCTCCAACACCTAAGGTTAGCAGGATAACTACCATTGATCACGTGTCCATGTTGACACCGAACAAAATTTCCTTTTACTACAACAGCCCCTATAATGATATCGGTTTATTAGTTATAATCAACTGTCCTTCACCCCATGAAGAGAAGCTCAAATTCTAGTACTTTATTATCTAATAGCACGGCAGTTTCTGATAGCGAATTAGCGATCATGAATTCTCCGCACATCATTAGCAATAAAAAAGTAACTATCTCCGTATATGGTGAAGACATCATTTTGCTAACCTGGCGAGGGCATCCGAGGAATCTCCTCCCTGTAGCAGCCATGTCGAATGCTACCTTCCGCTGAGGGGCCTCGCCATGACGGCGCCTGTGATGCGTGTTGAGATCCGGCCCGGCGAAGCACGGATCCAGGATCTCTCGAGGCAGGTCCAAGAAGGCGTCGTGGTCGGCGTAGCTCTGGTGGGGAAACGAATTTGATAAAATAAATTAAACCGAAAAGAATGTTTTAGCAACGGCTGATAAGGATGGATCAGCTGCGTGAAGATTACCATGTATCCAAGCTCAGAATCTCCGGCGAGATCATCGCTTTGCAGAGACGAATCTGGATCGCCTTTGAATCCAGTCCACGGCGACATAGCGAGGTAGATCTTGCAGACAGTTCAAGATCTCACGAATTAACTGGGATCTATATATCTGGACAGAGGAGATGCGCGTCGTTTGAAGCTTTGGATGCTTCCGATAATGGCGGCGGCGCGGCAACAATCGAGTGGAGAAGAAAGGGAAGACAGAACTGGGCACGGAGGGGTGTGGGGGTGGGGATAGCGAGGCGTACACGGAGAGAAGGACGGGCCCACTAAAAAGAATCTTTCACTTTAATACAGAACTGCACAAAACTGTACTATACGCCAAATACGGATCTATACATGCATATGTCTCCTGCCTGGTCAACGGGCGGCTCAAATCACTAGGTAGCTGTAGCGGCCTGGATTTCAACTTCGCCCGAGATCAGCTACATAATCTGCGCGTCGTCGAGGTTGTCAACATAAGGCGCGTAATCAGCATGCCGAAAGATGGCATGGACCAATGCCCCCGCGGTCTTCCACACTACCTGGTTGCGTCGGCCGATCGACTATTGATGGTGGAACAAAAGAGGGAGCTCGACACGACGCTTCCAATCCACTTGGTCGTCAAGCAGCCTTTGTTCCAGGTCTTCGAGGCAGTAGACATGAGCAGCGACAACCGAGGACGGTGGAGAAAGACCGACACATTGATGGGGCGTGCTCTCTTTCTCAGCGAAGGCTGCTCACAGTCGCTCCCTGCTGCCGGAGGACAATGCGTTGGAGCTCAAGATGATTGCATCTACTTCCTCAACGAGCGTAGCGGTAACGATGAAAGGATAGGGAGCCTCTACTCTGGCATTTACAACATCAAACAAGGGACAATGTCACCCTTGACACCGGAGAAAGGGGTGGCTCCTGACGGTCCATGGACCGCAACTTGGTTTTTTCCAGATGTTGGTTGAGTTAAGATGCATGTGTGTAGTAGTAGTTCATGCTGAATTGCTGATACATAACCATACTTGATTTAAGATTTCTATTTTCCCACAATATCAACTAGGTGCTTAATTAGAAAAGCAGAGTGTTTGAAATTTAAGCTTTGCAGTAAAAAACATATGATTAATACATGTGTCGAAGTTTTTGATACCCGCAATACCTAATAACATAATAAAATATAAACAAAACTCTTTCTATTGCGCTAACAAAACCAAAATTATTTTTCTTTTAACGTGGATCAAGCGTTTGGTTAGTTTTGAGTCAAATTTAACTTCCACCGCTCCCTCAGGGCTCGTTTGGTTACAGGAAACCCGGCGGGATCCCGGCCTTTTCCCTGGGAGATTTTGCCCCTAGTCCGGAGGTCGGGAAAATAATCCTGAGGGTTTGCTCCTGTTTCTGCCTATTCCCGGCCGGGAATATTTACCCAGGGAAGTTTGGCCCGAACAGCCAAACGAGCCCTCAGGGGATCATTTAAGAATATATGGACTTGCCCCACAGCTTTCCACGAAATTTTGGAATTTTATTAAATGTTTGAAGGTTCCAATTTAACAACCAGACATGGTTTGGGTAGAAATTTGAAATATTTTCTGCCAGTCTAAAAAAAAGTGTTTTTTTATGGAATGTTTAAATACTTCCACATATAGTTACTCAATGGTTGTCAGAATCACTAATGCTCACCTAAAACGTCTGTTCTCTGATTTGCAAAATTTTAACAATTGGTTATTATAGGCAACACGAGCCTTAATTTCGATTTTGTCTAATTTACTCGTATAATAAGGTCACAATATATCTCTAGTACTGGATAACATATTCAACACTAGCTCACCATATATGGACCTTGCATGTTTTTTTACTGAGTAATAATTAGTTTAGGTTTTCGCAAGTCTTTGTTGCGTAGGCCCTAACCTAATTATGAGAGTTGTTGTTTTGGCTCCGAGGTGTATATGCACCCGTTATGGAAAATATGTCAAATACATATTTTAGCATGTCAAAAAATTCTGAAAAAAAACGTGTGTACAACGATAGAATGTACGGATGTACACACATAACTTATTTTTGGAAGTTTTGACCTTTTGAAATGTGCTATTTGGCAATATGTGCAAATACATCTAGGAGTCAAAATGGATTTCCACTAATTATGCATCTACTATCAACCGTCATAGTACTACCCTTTATTTAAGTGAGTGCAGCATTCACAGTAAAGTCAAACAAAGTGTTGCATAGTGTTATCCAAGTAAAAGCTCAGGCAAAGTCTAGATCATCCAAATGATTTAGGCAACAATATACATTAAAAATTAGGTGAATTTGGGAATTTCACACAAACACATATATTTAGGATGCCTGGAAAATTCTATAACTAATGTAGGCAAGATTCAAATTTATGAACCACTAGTAGATCAGAAAATAGAAGTATACCTGCCGCTTTTGTATGGTATTGGACATCTGATCGTTCAGCTTATCGTGCTTTGGTATGTCTCCATTGTTTCTGTCCTCTGCTTTTGTAGCTCTTTCATTTTCTCCATTGTTCCATCATCTCGGGGCCTCTTTCTAAGGCATAACATAGTGGGACACAATTTTCCATAGACAGAAACCCATCCAAGGGAAACACTGGCTAACCTGATGAACGATTCACAACACTCATCAAATGCTCCACACCCATGTCACTAAAAGGAACAAATATGCTTCACTCAACAAGGCCCTGCACATTGAGTTACTCCCTGGTTATGATCAAATCAAATCTTTAAAGCAACATATATTTGTTACGCAAGGCTTCAGGAATGATCAGTGGCAAGGCTCGGTACTTATGATATGTTTATGATTTCATAAGTAAATGGCAAATTTCAGGTCGACGATGAAGGGCTCATGTAATCTTGTACGACGAAGGAGCAATCAGAAACTGATTTGTACTCTCCTTAACAACAGTTATAGGCTTTTGAAATATCATGCAACAGAACAGAAGATCAAAACATTCGATAACACATTCAGCACAGCTTGACATGGCGATCAGCAACTACACAAATGCAGTAATTTTCATTCAGAATGCCTCATTTCTCTACAACTGAGTTTAACAATTTTACATGTTGAAACTAGCCTAGCTGCCCATAAATTCAACAAAAAGATATATACAGGACTTCTGATGAGATGACACACAAAAAAGGAACCTTGAAAACGATAGCTTCCAGAGGTTGGCAACTCATATGTACAACTGTACTTGTAGGAAGAACCAGAATTACAACTACAACTTCACAGTGGGTCTATGAGCAGTCATGAAACTGATTAAATGTAGCTTCAAGACTTTGTAATAGATCCTCCTCTCGCCCAATAGTCAACACTGCAACTCTTGGTTGGTATAGGAATGCCAGGTGATTGATCGACATTTTGTACTTTCCAAGAACAGAACTGTGTGTCATGGACAAGGGGATTGCTTGCACGAACTGGCGGAGATCCCATAAAGTATGGAGGAGAAGCCTGCAGATTGTCACAAATTCTATTACTAACAGAAACTTGGTTAAATGACAAGTAAAGGTTGGACCGTTTGTTTACCTGTGTTATGTGTTAAGATTTTACTCCAAACACAACAACCTCAAAAGAAAAAAGAGAAATAAATGAAAAGAAGATTTAATCCAAAAATGCGATAACTTATGACTGGAAAGTGGAAGCATATCTCAAAGAAACACAAAATAGTATTTTCCTTTTTCATAGAGAGAGAGTTGTTGAGAAATAAACTAACCTTGCTCACAATGAAATCGGAGAGATCTTGCGAAGTTTTGAAATCATACTCCCTGTACGGCCTGAATCAGAACAAGGAATAATGAGCCTAGTTAAATCAAATATCAAAACATTGACAGTTGAATAAGTATCTGATCAACTTTGAGATCCATATAACTCCAAAATAAGTGTGAAAAATCCAGGTCAGACTAAGAGCAGAGTGCATTCAAAGTAAAGTTGAACAAAGTGTTGCATAGTGCTATCCATGTAAAAGCTCAGGCAAAGTATAGATCATCCAAATGATTTAGGGCAACAATATGCATTAAAAATTAGCTGAATTAGGGAATTTCACAGAAACATATACATTGAGGACGTCTGGAGATTTCTACAACTAATAATTAATGCAGTCAAGATTCAAATTTATGAACTGCTAGTAGATCAGAGAATGGAAGTATACCTGCTGCTTTTGCATGGTATTGGACATCTGATCCCTCCACTCCTGCTTTCTGTGCTTTGGCACGTTTCCATCTTTGTTTCTGTTCTCTGCCTTTGTAGCTCTTTCATTTCCTCCATTGGTCCATCATCATGACGGTCGGGACCTCTTTGTAAGGCATAACCTAGGAACAAATAGTCAGTCGCAGTTCGCCGTAAACAGAAACATAGTCATCCGAGGCAAACATTGGCTAACCTGACGAAGGATTCACCACACTCATCAAATGCTCCATACCCATGTCGCTAAAAGGAACGAAATTGCTTCACTTAATAAGGCCCTGCACATTGAGTGATTCCAAAATTATGTTCAAATCAAGCTTTTAAACAATATATTTGCAAAGTTGCATGCTTGCATTCAACAGTGTGAGTACAGCAAGCTAAGATTTCCCCTTCACACAACCAGAAAATTAGCTCTAATGGAATTCATCAAGTGGTGTACACAGTTATTGTGTGCAGCAATCTCAAGATTTGTTTCTTACTGAATCTAGTCTTGTCATCCAGAACGCCAGAATCAAAACATGCCCCCACCCAAAATCCTAAATTGTCCCATTTTTTTCCTGACGACTGCCGAGGTTTGTACATAGTATGTGGCTGAATGAATTGATAAGCATCGGAGCAATTGACACCGGCAATAACCCACCACAAGAACCGAGTTTTCCATGTTGAGTAATTAGGGTACCAAACCGGCAACACACCCGCAAGAACCAAACATAACTACCTTGCTGAGCCGCTGTTTCAGTACAGATTTAACCTGGGCATCCCTTACAGGCAAGCATTAAGCAAGCAAGAAACCTACGGCTTGGGGAGGGAATACTTCAAGGACTCAACACGGCCACGACCTAGGGCGCTAGAAGTACAAGGGGCCTTCTAGATTGGGCTGTATCTTGCTTCCACCAAAGAAATCATTAAACCAGACCAGACCAGACCAAACCAGAACCAATCAGACAAAAAATATATTTGCAAAGATGTGCACGCTTTCCTTCAAGTGTGGGTCCAGCAAGCAAAGATTTTCCACATCACACAACCAGACAAAATAGCTCTAACGGAATTCATCAAGTGCTGCCCACAATTCCTCATCTTCAGTTATCCTTCGCAGCAATCTCAGGGATTTTTTTTTTCTTACTACGGATTGACAGAATTAAAAAATGCGCAACATGTCCCCACCCAAAATCCTAAATTGTCCCCTTTTTTTCTGATGACGAGTGCGGCTGAATCTCAATTCATAAGTTAATTAGAGCAGTTGACACGGGCAATAACCTGCCGCAAGAACCGAGTTTTCCACGGTGAGTTAATTGGAGTACCGAACCGGCAATACCCGCCGCAAGAACCGAACTTAGAGCATCTCCACTCGTCCCCCCGAACAGGCCCCCGGCGAGCGTTTTTTACATCCGGACGGCGTAAATCGGCCCAGTCGCGGCCCCGGTTCCTCGTTTTCGTCCGGATTTGGCCCTTCATCCAGAGCCAGCCCGGCCCCCGGGGAGCGCTCGGGACTCCGGACGAGTGAAAAGGGAAGGGCCCGATCTGTCGGTGACTCGACGCACGAACCCCACCGCCACGTCGCTCAAAATCTCCCACCCCCTCGTATCTCTCGCCGCGGCACCACCCCGCCGGCTTGTTGCCTAGATTCCGCCGCCCCTCCCCACCTGCCTACATTCCGCCGGCCTGCTTGCTCTTCCGCCGGCTGCTTGCTCTCGCCGCTCGCGGCTCGGGTTGCCTCGACCACGCCCGTCGGGTGTTCGTCCATTTGCCTCGCCGGCCATGGACTCGGACGAAGAGGAGGAGCAGATGTTCGTCGAGCTTATGCAAGAAGAGATGGCAGCCGCCCAAGACGACGAGCACATGATGATCCTTGGTTGCTTGGCTAGCATGTACGGCGGCAGCCGGTCGACGTGGTGGGTCGGCACGAGCTCACCGAAAGTGCAAGCCGAGACAGCGAATGGAGGCTCTGCATGTTGTACGCCGACTACTTCGCCGACAATCCATTGCACGGTGAGAGTGTTTTCCGCGTCGTTTCAGGATGAGCTATTTCGCAAATTGCGTATGCCATCCGCCACTTGATCCCTACTTCGGATGCAAGGTGGATTGCACGGTTTGGTTGGATTTTCGTCACTGCAGAAGTGCACGGTGGCTATGAGGATGGCGTATGGAGCTCCCGGTGATCTCAGATGACTATCTTCGGATGGCGGAGTCCACCGCCCTTGATTGTTTCTACCGGTTCTGAGGGCCGTCATAGCAGTGTTCGGGGACTATTACTTGAGATCACCCACTGTCGAAGACACTGAGGATCCTTGCAACAAATGAAGCTAGAGGTTTTCCAGGGATGCTTGGAAGCATGCATGCATTGGCAATGAAAGAATTGTCCGTTTGCGTGGCAGGAATGTACACAAAAAACTGTGATACTTGAAGCGGTGGCTACCCATGATCTCTGGATTTGGCACTCTTTCTTTGGTATGCCTGGATCCAACAATGACATCAACGTCCTAAACTGCTCCCGGTCTTTTCCAAGCTTGTTGAGGGTCATGCTCCCCGGTGGACTATGTGATCAATGGTCGGCACTACAACAAAGGATACTACCTTGCAGACGGTATCTATCCAAAGTGGGCAACATTTGTGAAGACTATCTCGAATCCTAGCACCCCCAAACTTTGCGAGTTTGTCAAGAAACAAGAAGCTTGCCGAAAAGACGTCGAGCGTGCATTTGGTGTCCTCCAGCAGAGATTTGTTGTCGTCCGGTTCCCCGCTCGACTTGGTCCAAAGATCAGATGTGGGAGGTGATGAACTGTTGTGTGTGCCTACACAATATGATTATTGAAAATGAGCGAAAGCATCCGGTTCCTCTGGCAAGAAGCACCATATGAGAGAGAGGGTCCTCTTGCACAGCCTAATCACCAGGTGCCTCCATCATGGGTCGCCTTCATTGCTATGCGTCAGGAGATTCGAGACTCTACAATGCATCACTCAAGATGATCTAGTGGAGCACATATGGAGGCTCCGAGGCAACGCCGACGCCAACTACTCTGTCTAATTTGTTTGAAAAATTGTGAAATTGTGTGCTTCATTTGTTTCAGCACTTGTTAAACATTGTACAATTATTTTCGCCGAATTTGTTTCAGCAATTTTCGTACTGTTGGTCGCCGAACTTGTTAAATTTAATGTTAAATTTGTTTGAAATATGTCAAATGGTCGAGGTTGGGGGTTTCCTGCCGGGGGGACGGCTGGAACTTCGGCGCTCCCCACGCCAAATCTTCCTCCAATCCGGACGAAAATATTGCCGGATTTGGGCGTGGGGAGCGCCAACGAGTGGGGATGCTCTTAACTACCTTCCCGAACTGCTGTTACAGTACAGTACAGATTTAACTTGGCCATCCCATGGAATCAAGCAAGAACCATCTCCCATGGGAAGCCCGCGGAAAGAAATACCTCAACGAATCAAACCTCGCAACGACCTAGTGCGCGAGAGGTACAGCGTGGTTCTAGATTGGGCGCTATCTTGCTTCCACCAAAGAAATCTCTAACCAGACCAGACCAGAACCAAACAGAGGAAGAAGATGGAGGAACCAAGAACTCACCTAGGCCACGAAGACGGGAGCGCGAGCGAGGCGGCGGAGGAGGCGGAGGAGGCGAGACGTGGAGAACCGGCAGCGTCTTCCGCGAGTGGAGGAGGAGGCGAGGGCGAGCGAGAGAGGGGAAAGGGACGGCCGCCGGAGAAAGAAAGGGTTCGGGTCGTGTTTGGGTCGCTCGAGGATATTGTTTTATTTTATATCCGAGGTGGATCGGCAGGGGGCGCGATGGACGGCTAGGATCGATGCAGAGGAAAACCACGGCGGTTTCGCTTTGCATCACGTGATGGTTTGGATCGTGTCGTGTGCCGCTGCGTGTGTCCCGCACGCGCCTCGAGGGACATGGTGCGCAAGAGACGGCAGTTTGGATTGTGCAACTGAACGTGATGCTTTTTCTTGCACAAAAGTTCTCGTGATCGTAGACAGAGCACGCATTGCCCACACCAATTTAACAAATCCAAACCCCACTCCTCCTGCCGACATGCCGGCCCTGTGGTTCCGCCCTCCTCAGTCTTGCCTTGTCGGTTGGAGATGGATGAACTCTAGATTTGTGTCTTAGCTTGTTAGGGCTTATTGCGGCGTTTGCTCTGATGGTGGTGCAAACGTCGTGTTCGTTAATGGTACTCTAGATTTCCTCCATACATTGCTGACGACATCGAGGAGCAAATGGGTCTGTGTCACTGTCATTGTCATCGTCGGGAGTGTGCTTTAGCGTTGTTTATTGATGTGTTGGCTGAAGGTTTGTTCACTGTATCGCAGACCAGGGGGCGCGATGGACGGCTGCGATCGATGCGAGGGAGGAGGAACAGGAAAACCCAAGGCGGTTTCGCTTCGCATCACGTGATGGTTTGGATTGTGTCATTTGCCGTTGCGTGTGTCGCGCACGCGCCTCGAGGGACATGGTGTGCCCTCATTGTACTTGGGTATTTTCCAGGCCAGGCTTCGGGCGGGCTAACAAAAGCCCGAAGCTGAATATCTACCTGATCGTCGGTCGAAAATTTAGGCCTGACCCTGGCCCGAAGCCCAAAAGACCTGGCCTGGCCCAAGTGGCCGGCCCGTCCTTTGGTAAAATGCAAATTTCTTCGGCCCGAGGTCCGGCTCAACTGTCGGGCCCAAAAATTAGGCCCGAGCCTAACCCGACATGCATATTTGGGCCGGGCTGGGCTGCCCATGCCTATTTCTAGCCCTCATGGTGTACCCGGCCATGTCGTCAGTGGGCGAGTGATCTTTGGTAACATTATCGATCTTAGGACTTGGCGGGTCATAGTTTCATGCACTCAGTCTCTCGAATGTATTTATCAGGTATGTTGCGCGTGTTTGTACGTATTGGGAACGTCTATGTATGTATTGTGTTTCGTAAAAAGAAAACAAGCAGATTTTTCTTACACAAGTTCGGCGTAATCTAGAGAGAGCACGCATTGCCTAAACAAATTACAAAATTTGATAGACCCAAATGTAAGATGGAATTGACTAAACAATCCAAATCCCACTCCTCATGCCGACATGTTGGCCCTGTGGTTCCGCCCTCCTCTGACTTTGCTTTGTTTAAGAATTCTAGATTTGTGTCTTAGCTTGTAGCAAGGTTTAGGGGTTTGATGCGGCGTTTGCTCCGATGGTGGTGCATGCGATGTCTTCGTTAATTGTATTCTGGATTCCCTCCATGCATTGCTAACGACATCGAGGAATGTGGTTCCCCCCTCCTTTGTCCATTGCTTTGTCGGTCCAAGATGGGGGAACTCTAGAATCTAGATGTGTGGCTTGTAGCTAGATTTATGGGTTGATACAACGTTTGCTTGGATGGTGGTGGAGGCGGTGTGTTCATTAAAGGTACTTCGGGTTCCCTCCATGCGTTGTTTACGACATCGAGGAGCAAGTGGGTCCGCGTCACCGCCAGCGTCATCGTCTGGTTTGTACTTTAACGTTGTTTATTGTCGTGTTGGCTGAAGGTTTATTCATTGTATCGTAGACAGTGTCGGCTCTTGTGCACGTTGCTCCCTAGCGCTTATGTGTGCTAGTCGCTGTTTTCGGCTCGTGACACTCTCTTGCCCACATCGACATGGAGCATGTGACTACTGTTACAAAAAAAATGGTCCTTTTGACCATGGACGCTTGCCTTGGCATCATGGCAACTAGTGGGGGCAAGTGCATAATTGGTGGAAACAATACTTTAAGATATTTAAAGTATTTTTACATCTAATAGAATGATAAATTGTACATCTATTAATATATTTGCAGATAGTAAAGTAGATACAAACACATAAAAACATGCTAGAAGTCATCAAAGTGTCACAAACGGATGGGATTTTTTTTGTCTCTATGTGATTTTGCTTCATTTATACAAGTTATAGTTCAGAAAATGTATCAACCCTACTTTGTTTTGGAAAATCAACATAGTTCTCAAAACCAAATAAATTTTCACCTTAGCATTTTTTTATTTTTCAGCAAAGGATTTTTGTAATTGTAATGATAGATGATACAATTAACGAGTTGTAGTACATGTGGTTAGTTTCATTTGACATAATAAACAAAAAATTGTCAAGATTAATTATGTGTAAAGATTGTATAGCAGAAACAATGTTAAAATATAGTGACATGATAATTTATGAAGAATTTAAAATATTTAGTATAAAAATGCGACATGCTATTTATTTTAGCCTACCACACAACAAAATTTCCAAGAACGATGAGGAGATCTATTTTGGCACGGGATGGATACACTATGTATGCATTTGTTTTGACATCATCCGGTTTTTTAAATATACCTAATCATTCATGTCGCTCAAATTATGTTGTCTATTACTTTATCTTCGTAGCAACCCAATGGGTAGGAGCCCGTTTGTTTTTCAGTTAGAATGGTGATGCAAAGAGAATTCGTCTCCCCAAAGAGTTGAAACTTGGTGGGCCGCCTGCAAGACTGCCGCGCACGTATCTCGAGAGAGATGGTGTGCCCTTATGATGTAATTTGCTTCAAGAAATACGGTAGTTATAGAAATGCAAGATACGATAATTAACTATTCCTTCATTTTTGAGAAAAACGATAAATTTTCTCCACAGTCAAACAATGTATAGTTCAACCAGACTTATAGAAAAAAAAACTTGGCAACTATAATATGATATCATATATAATGATATTGATTAGGTATCATTGATGTTAACAGTCTTTTCTACAAATTTGATCAAAATTTCCATTGTTTGACTTGCAAAATTATAGGTTCGGGCATAGTATGAAAGAATCATCTCTCTTTCATGACAACGGAGCGCTCTGATCTCAACACCTCCCCACTTGCCCTATGGTTCCTCTCCTATTTGTACTCATGGGGAATCTAAATTCTTGCCCTGGTGTGTAGTTAGGATTATATGTAGGCGTTGGTGTGGTGTTCGCTCGGATGCTAGTCACCCTGACATTTCGGAGTTGAGGAGTCAGTCTGGCCACGTCTTTGTCGGGCTTGCCATCTTTGTGGTTTTTATTGTTGTTTATTGGTCGTTGGTTTTTTTGTTTTGTTGGTGGTGGTTTTTTGTCTTCCGCAAATTGTTTCCTCGAGAGGGGTTATGCAGGTCATCGTAGGTTCTACTTGGTGACTCTTGCTTGTGTATAAATCATGGGATGAACCTCACTGATATGGCTTCTTTCCCCAAAGCATGAACGATAGCTTCTGTTGCGATACCAACCAAGATCGTTCCTTTAAAGGTCTATATGGGCTACATCAACCAAGATAGTTCCTCTAAAGGTCTATATGGGAGACATCAACCAAGATAGTTCCCCACCTCCATGTACTTGAAGGAACGAACAAGTATGGCGACGAATCAAAAAGGAAATTCTAAAGGGCCTTGTTGTAATTCTTCAACACAAACTTTTCTATAATATGGGAACAACTGTCCAATGTACATCTCAGCCTACACTGATTTTCCTTATCTAATTTAATCTAGATATTTGGTCAAGGAAAAATAGGAAAGAATGAAATAGACCAGTCGAAACTAGTTACTATATAACAGGTGATGATACATAACACATGTACGTTCACACCTCATGACTAAAATGTTCTGGTTACAACAAATCTAAACAGTTTGTTTGTCCGAATAGTAGTATACAATCATACTCTATAACCATCAGTTAGGATATTTGTAGAAAGACAAGTTGTATTTCTATTGAGATATTAAAAGATACTAAAATCAACTTAAATATATTATAGTAGATCAAAGTGGCACAAATTATCCATGGTGTTCGTAAGAACTTGTTTCGATTTAGATGTAGCCGATGTCATAAAGATATCTCAAATTAAAATTGGGAAAGAAAAATCAGTTCTCGAGACCAAACACATTTTATACTTAGCATTGTTATGGTTTGTAATGATGTACTATTCAATTGTATAACAATGAACTTGCAATATTACATGATTAATGTGATTCTAAAATACAATTATCCGAGATTGTGAGTTAAATGTTGTATAACGAAAAACTAGTTCAAATTTAGTGACATATTACTCTATATAAAAGTAAAAAAGTTGGCATAAACATGTGACCGACAGATCCATATTGTGTTGTTCTAGCTCCTAGGTAATGGGGCAAGAATCGGGGAAATGGAGTTGACAAAAGAGTTCACTTTTGTCTTTGAAATCGTGATTGACAATTTTTTCAGAGATAATTTTATCACCGCCCACGGTGAATTTCAGTTTTTCTCCACATCCATGTGTTTTGCATGTATTTCCTCATCATATCCTAGGCCTTGGCGGTGTTTCCGACCTCGTCGGCGTGATACTCAATTGTCGGCCGGAGCCCATCGTCGTCATGGCCAATGACAATGATTGGTGAGAGCATGAGGAGGTACATCCTGTTGTTGACCTAACGGATTATCGCCTTCGCCATCTTCCCGGCCTTCTCATCCTCTGTCCCTCACTAGGTTGGGTGGTGCGCAAGCCGCTATGTCTACAAAGCTTCTGGAAGTGTGAATGGTTTGGTGAAGATGCGGTTTGACGGGCCAGGCCCTGGAATCGAGCGTGTTTGGTATTCACGTGTGTGTGTCGGTGTCTTGGTAGAGGCCGCGATAGGAGTTTTGGAGAAATCCGGGAAATCATGGCGTAGTGTGCTATTAAATATACTATCAAGCATTTGCAACTCTATCCAAAGAGTATGAATCGCAAAAAAAAACTATATCCAAGGAGAATGGGTATACAATAAAACTGTGGTATCAAGCATAAAAAAAAATCCGCCTGTGTTAGCCCTAAATAAACGGTGATTGGGTACACCATCCTGGTGGAATTCATCCGGGTTGACGATTCTGGTGACCAGCTGCAGCTGCAGGGTAGGGTCGTGTGGGAGCCCTGTTGAGGAAGTCCCTGGCGAGACGAGCGTAGTCTCCTACGGCGAGCGTGACAAGGGGCGTTACTAAGGTGCATACACCACCCGCAGCTTCAATGTGCGTCACGGAATGCACTGCGTCATCCAAGCGGGGCGATGCCGGAGCCACCGGCGGGGCAGCATTTCTCCGGCCTCCGCGGCGCCCGGTAGCGCGCCGATCTCGGCGTCCTCCCCGGCTCCGCCGACGTCCCCACCAACGAGCTCCGCCGCGCCGACGACGACTCCCCGCCGCAGGTCAGTCAGGCCCCCGGCGAAACTCCGCTCGTGTTATTGCTAGATCAACAAAGCGATCTTTACCTTTATTAATCAGCGCGTATGGAAAGAAAGGCTCGACCTTCTCCAGGCATTAGGCAATTGATTGACAGCATGGCCCCCCGTTTCTTGGAAATGGTTCATGTTCCTAACAGGTGCTAGTGTCTGATTGCGTGCGATGTTAATACTGATCCTAAATAACTAGTGACTGGCGATTACGATTTGGAATGTAATATGGGTAGGTTTGAGTGTTCAATTCTAGTGAAGCTACATGCGCTTGCTTTACACATGGATGTAAAGATGTAATCATCATGTTAAGTAACATAGTAAACGTCAAGTGACTGCCATGGTGCCGCAAACAATGTCAAGTCGGAAAGCACCTATCTGAGGCAAAATCCCACCCACCTGGGTTCTGTGACAGTGGGTTCTCCACAACAAGATCATGGCCACCTTCTTCATCCTTGGATAGATGGGGATCAATCAACAGTTCCGCATATTTTTCGCACACATTGACAAGTAAACTGATTCACAAATAGCATGAAGTTGTGTTTGGTTGCGCTGAAACTGGGCTCGGAATTGGAATTGGGGGCCAAATCGGCAAATTCCGCTGTTTGGATTGCGCTTAGAATTGGGGCGTCGAAACTGGGCTCAATTCCGAGCCCCGCCCGTGTAACACTTGGCCCAAATATTTCCGAGGTCGGCACCTCGGAAACGCTCGGAATCTCCACACCGCTCGCGTCGTACCTCTTCAGCTCTTCCTCCCTCGATAGAAATCGAGCGAGCTCGCTCGCTCGGGCCGCCGCCGCGAGCTGCAACAGCAGGCGCCGGTACGGCCTCCCTTCCCTGGCGCGTCTCCTCCCTCCTCCATGCCCTCCCCTCCCTAGCCTCCCTCTTCCACGACCTACCGTTCCTACTCCCTGGCCTAACCCTAGATCGCGGGAAGGACAAGAATGGCGGCGCTAGGAGGAACGGCGACGGAAGGCGGTAGGGGGCACGGCGGTGAGCGGCGGTATGGGAATGGTGGTCGACGGCTCTGCCCCGCCGCGCTCGCCCGCAGGTGGCTCTCCTCGACGCTCTGCCCCGCCGCGCTCGCCCGCAGGTGGCCCTCGTCGACGCTCCGGCCCGCCCCGCTCGCCGGCAGGTCACCGTCCTCGACGCTCCGCCTGCGCGCTCGCCGGGAGGCGGCCCTCCCCGCCTCCCTCCCTCGTCGCGCTCGCCGGAAGATGGCCTCCGCGCTCGCCGCCAGATGGGCGCTGCGCTCCGGCCAGCGCGCTTGCCGGCAGGCGGCCCTCCTAGCAGCTCCGACCAGTGCGCTCGCCGGCAGGTGGTCATCCTCGATGCTTCGGCCCAGATTCATCCCAAGTTCAACACAATATCAAATTCCATAGTATGTACATCCAAACAAGATTTGGAATTAGTTATTCCTTTAATTCCAACAGCAAAATTCAAAGACATCCAAACAATAGAATTGAATTAGAAGCCAATTCATTTCCATCTCAGATTTAGAATCTTACTCCAATTCAATTCCATGCCAACTTTCTATGCATCCAAACACAGATACTTGTAGATTTAGGGTGTTACTTCAGATACTCTGAACCATGTTTCTCGTACCACAATGGTTGCTGAAATAAAGTTGATGATCATCCGTCACCAAATGTTTGGTCAAATGGTTGGTGCTAGATGACTCAGGGGAGGCAGGGTGGGATGATAAGGATGACAAAGTGTTTAAGGTTTTTTTTCCTGAGTTGCCAACACCTATATCTCACCGCAACGTGGCAACAGCCCACACTTGTGTTGGATTATTAGGCAATTTCCGTATGAGATTAATTACCGAAAGCAACATTACAGATGCACAAGCATACTTAACCACGCACATCAGACTAAGCACATGCATCAGATCTGAACATGGAACAAGTAGCAGTGCAAGGTAGGAGAGGAAAAGCACGTACATCGCGACCGGGAAAGTCGCACCAGCAGCAGCACCACCACCATGGGTATTGTTGATGTCGCCCATGGTGTAGTTGGATCTGTCGATGAAGCAGCCGATCCGTCGAAGAAGAGCACGAACAGTAGCGAGCAGTCGCGCCGAGACGCTCCCCAAAAACCTTATCGCCCGTCTCCCGGTGCAGGATCTCAACGGACGGAGTTTCGGAGGCCTGCTCTCCGGCTGTGCACGCAGTCGCCGGGATGGGGAAGACTAGAGAGTAGCACAGCAAAAGGAACTTCTTCGTGAGAGAGTAGCGTATGAGACTCCAGATCTGATCCGTCTCTTGGTATAGCCTGGGAGGAGAGCCGACCGCGTTGACACGCGTAGGAAGCCAGGGACACGCGGCGAGCATGCACATGCAGGCCGACACGTACCCAACACAGTTGGTGCACCAAGCAAAAATTTAGGCTTCCTTGAGTGTGTCTCGAACTCGAACTCGAGTCACGAAACGCGACGTGCGTGCGTGACGAGACGAGGCGAGGCGGGCGGGCGGAGGAGGAGGAGTGCGAGGGCTCCTTCTATTCTCACTCACTTGGAATGACTAGAACAGCAGCCCTTATATACCACTACAACTCACTCCCAACTAGCAATGTGGGACTAAACTTTGTCCCCCAAGGCTGTCCCAAGCTGCCAACGTGATGGGCCTTGAGATTTTAGGAATTGTAGACTACATGGGCTGCCTTACTGGGCTGCAGCCCATCTACATTCAACAATCCCCACCAGATCTCATATGCACATCAGATGACACATTAGTTCCATTCTGTTTAATATACCTGCACTTCGTGGAGACTGTTAAGTTGAACTTCCACTTAGGCAAGGTGCTACGCTTGACTACAACCGAACAATGGACTATGCCTTGAATTGTCGGTCTTTGTGCAGCAAGTTTCGCTCAATGCCGGCACGGTACTAGGCTACCATAGCCTTCCCCTCGGGTGGAGCTTATAAGTCATACTCCTCGGCCTTTCATGAGCTTACTAGAGATTCACCCAAATCTCCCACACTATGACCAGTAGTGTGATGTCTACGGGTGCTTCTATTCTTGTAGACAGTGTTGGGCCTCCAAGAGCAGAGGTTTGTAGAACAGCAGCAAGTTTCCCTTAAGTGGATTACCCAAGGTTTATCGAACTCGGGGAGGAAGAGGTCAAAGATATCCCTCTCATGCAACCCTGCAACCACAAAGCAAGAAGTCTCTTGTGTCCCCAACACACCTAATAGGTGCACTAGTTCGGCGAAGAGATAGTGAAATACAAGTGGTATGAATGAATATGAGCAGTACGGCGCCAGAAAATAGCTCGCGGCGTGCTTGATGGTAGTAATATTGTAGGAAGTAAACATGCGTGTAACACAGTAGTAACTCAAGAAAAACAGTAACAAGCAGCGATAGCGTATTTAGGAACAAGGCCTAGGGATTAGACTTTCACTAGTGGACACTCTCAACATTGATCACATAACGAATAGATAAATGCATACTCTACACTCTCTTGTTGGATGATGAACACATTGCGTAGGATTACACGAACCCTCAATGCCGGAGTTAACAAGCTCCACAATTAGATGTTCATATTTAAATAACCTTAGAGTGTAAGAAAGATCGATACGACTAAACCAAGTACTAGCATAGCATGCACACTGTCACCTTCATGCTTATGTAGGAGGAATAATACACATCAATACTATCATAGCAATAGTTAACTTCGCAATCTACAAGAGATCATGATCATAGCCTACGCCAAGTACTCACACGGTGCACACACTGTCACCTTTACACACGTGGAGGAGGAATAGAGTACTTTAATAACATCACTAGAGTAGCACATAGATGAATAGTGATACAAAACTCATATGAATCTCAATCATGTAAGGCAGCTCATGAGATTATTGTATTGAAGTACATAGGAGAGATTAACCACATAGCTACCGGTACAGCCCCGAGCCTCGATGGAGAACTACTCCCTCCTCATGGGAGCAGCGGCGGTGATGAAGATGGCGGTGGAGATGGCAGCGGTGTCGATGGAGAAGCCTTCGGGGGCACTTCCCGCTCCGGCAGGGTGCCGGAACAGACTCCTGTCCCCGGATCTTGGCTTCGCGATGGCGGCGGCTCGGAAGGTTTCGCGTACCGTGGCTTCCTCCGTAAGGGTTTTCGATGCGGGGCTTTAAATAGGCGAAGAGGCGGCGCAGGAGGTCGAAGGGGTGCCCACATAGGGTGGCGCGGCCCCCGGCCGCGCCGTGTGGTTTGGTGGGCTGTGCCCCCTCTCGGCGGTTCTCGTGTTCGGATGCTTCCGGGCAAAATAGGGGCGTTGATTTCGTCCAATTCGAGAATATTTCGTTACTAGGATTTCTGAAACCAAAAACAGCAGAAAACAGGTGACCGGCATCTTGTTAATAGGTTAGTTCCAAAAATGCATAAATATGACATATAATGTGCATAAAACATGTAGGTATCATCAATAAAGTGGCATGGAACATAAGAAATTATCGATACGTTGGAGACGTATCAGCATCCCCAACTTAGTTCTGCTCGTCCCGAGCAAGTAAAACGATAACAAAGATAATTTCTGAAGTGACATGCCATCATAACCTTGATCATATTGTAAACATATGTAATGAATGCAGCGATCAAAACAATGGTAATGACATGAGTAAACAAGTGAATCATAAAGCAAAGACTTTTCATGAATAGTACTTCAAGACAAGCATCAATAAGTCTTGCATAAGAGTTAACTCATAAAGCAATAATTCACAGTAGAGGCATTGAAACAACACAATGGAAGATTAAGTTTCAGCGGTTGCTTTCAACTTGTAACATGTATATCTCATGGATAATTGTCAACATAGAGTAATATAACAAATGCAATATGCAAGTATGTAGGAATCAATGCACAGTTCACACAAGTGTTTGCTTCTTAAGGTGGAGAGAGATAGGTAAACTGACTCAACAATAAAAGTAAAAGAAAGGTCCTTCAAAGAGGAAAGCATCGATTGCTATATTTGTGCTAGAGCTTTGGTTTTGAAAACATAAAGAGAGCATAAAAGTAAAATTTTGAGAGGTGTTTGTTGTTGTCAACGAATGGTAGTGGGCACTCTAACTACCTCATCAACCAGACTTTCAAGAGCGGCTTCCATGAAGGACGTTATCTCTACCAGCAAGGTAGATCATCCTCTTCTCTTTTGTTTACACATGTACTTTAGTTTAGTTTTTCTTTATTTATGGATGACACTCCTCCCAACCTTTTGCTTACACAAGTCATGGCTAACCGAATCCTCGGGTGCCTTCCAACATTCACATACCATGGAGGAGTGTCTATTTGCAAATTTAAGTTGCTTACTGATAGATCAGAGCAAAACATGTGAAGAGAATTATTAATGCAAGTTAATTAATTGAGGCTGGGAACCTCATTGCCATCTCTTTTTGCAAAATTATTGGATAAGCGGATGAAGCCACTAGTCCATTGTGAAAGTCTGTCAAAAGTAAATGACAAGATCGAAAGATAAAACACCACATACTTCCTCATGAGCTATAAAACATTGACACAAATAAGAGGTAATAACTTTTGAATTGTTTAAAGGTAGAACTCAAGCAATTTACTTTGGAATGGCGGAGAAATACCATGTAGTAGGTAGGTATGGTGGACACAAATGGCATAGTGGTTGGCTCAAGGATTTTGGATGCATGAGAAGTATTCCCTCTCGATACAAGGTTTAGGCTAGCAAGGTTATTTGACGCAAACTCAAGGATGAACCGGTGCAGCAAAACTCACATAAAAGACATATTGTAAACATTATAAGACTCTACACCGTCTTCCTTGTTGTTCAAACTCAATACTAGAAATTATCTAGACCTTAGAGAGACCAATTATGCAAACCAAATTTTAGCATGCTCTATGTATTTCTTCACTAATAGGTGCAAAGTATATGATGCAAGAGCTTAAACATGAGCACAACAATTGCCAAGTATCACATTATCCAAGACATTTTACCAATTACTACATGTAGCATTTTTCAATTCCAACCATATAACAATTTAACGAAGAAGAAACTTCGCCATGAACATTATGAGTAAAGCCTAAGGACATATTTGTCCATATGCAACAGCGGAGCGTGTCTCTCTCCCACAAAGTGATGGACTTATTCAGAGAACTAAGATAACAAAACAAAAATAAAAAGCACACACAGACGCTCCAAGTAAAGTACATAAGATGTGACCGAATAAAAATATAGTTTCAAGAGAAGGAACCTGATACTTTGTCGATGAAGAAGGGGATGCCTTGGGCATCCCCAAGCTTAGACGCTTGAGTCTTCTTGAAATATGCAGGGATGAACCACGGGGCATCCCCAAGCTTAGAGCTTTCACTCCTCTTGATCATAGTATATCATACTCCTCTCTTGACCCTTGAAAACTTCCTTCACACCAAACTTCAAGCAAACTCATTAGAGGGTTAGTGCATAATCAAAAATTCACATGTTCAGAGGTGACACAATCATTCTTTACACTTCTGGACATTGCATAAAGCTACTGGACATTAATGGATCAAAGAAATGAATCCAACATAGCAAAAGAGGCAATGCGAAATAAAAGGCAGAATCTGTCAAAAACAGAACAGTCCGTAAAGACGAATTTTAAGATGGCACCAGACTTGCTCAAATGGAAAAACTCAAAACTAATGAAAGTTGCGTACATATCTGAGGATCACGCTCGTAAATTGGCAGAATTTTTCGAATTTTCTACAGAGGCCTGTGCCCAGATTCGTGACAGACAGCAATGTTGTTTCTGCGCAGCGATCCCAAATATAACATCAACTTTGACATAGAAACTTTACTTGGCACAAAAACATGATAAGGAGAGGTTGCTACAGTAGTAAACAACTTCCAAGACTCAACAAAACAAAAATTGCTGTAGTAAAATAAACACATGGGTTATCTCCCAAGAAGTTCTTTCTTTATAGCCATTAAGATGGGCTCAGCAGTTTTAATGATGCACTCGCAAGAAATAGAAGTTGAAGCAAAAGAGAGCATCAAGAGGCAAATTCAAAACACATTTAAGTCTAACATGCTTCCTATGCATAGGAATCTTGTAAATAAACAAGTTCATGAAGAGCAAAATAACAAGCATAGGAAGATAAAACAAGTGTAGCTTCAAAAATTTCAGCACATAGAGAGGTGTTTTAGTAACGTGAAAATTTCTACAGCCATATTTGCCTCTCTCATAATAACTTTCAGTAGCAACATGAGCAAACTCAACAATATAACTATCACATAAAGCATTCTTATCATGAGTCTCATGCATAAAATAATTACTACTCCCTACATAAGCATAGTCATTCTTATTAATTGTAGTGGGAGCAAATTCAACAAAGTAGCTATCAAATATAGGAGGTATATTGTAATCATAATCAAATTTATCCTCCATAACAGGTGGTAACAAAAGACTACTATCATTATAATCATCATAAATAGGAGGCAAAGTATCATCAAAGTAAATTTTCTCCTCAATGCTTGGGGGACTAAAAATATCATGCTCATCAAAACCAGCTTCCCCAAGCTTAGAATTTTCCATATCATTAACAACAATAGTGTTCAAAGCATTCATATTAATATGTTCCATGGGTTTTTTAATTTTCGCATCAAACCATCCATGTCTTAAATCAGGAAATAGAATAAGAAGCTCATTGTTGTCCATTATGCCTAACTAGTGTAAACAAGAAACCAAATGTCGCAATTGCAGAGTCTAAAGGAAATAGCTTCGAGCACACACACAATGGCGCCGGAAAAGTACTGTTACCTGGAACCGGAGTATGAGTGCCTTTTACCTTTCCTCCCCGCAACGGCGCCAGAAAAGTGCTTGATGTCTACGGGTGCTTCTATTCTTGTAGACAGTGTTGGGCCTCCAAGAGCAGAGGTTTGTAGAACAAGCAAGTTTCCCTTAAGTGGATTACCCAAGGTTTATCGAACTCGGGAGGAAGAGGTCAAAGATATCCCTCTCATGCAACCCCAACCACAAAGCAAGAAGTCTCTTGTGTCCCCAACACACCTAATAGGTGCACTAGTTCGGCGAAGAGATAGTGAAATACAAGTGGTATGAATGAATATGAGCAGTAGTACGGCGCCAGAAAATAGCTTGCTGGCGTGCAGTTGATGGTAGTAATATTGTAGGAAGTAAACATGCGAGTAACGCAGCAGTAGTAACTCGTAAAACGGTAACAAGCAGCGATAGCAGATATTTAGGAACAAGGCCTAGGGATTAGACTTTCACTAGTGGACACTCTCAACATTGATCACATAACGAAATAGATAAATGCATACTCTACACTCTCTTGTTGGATGATGAACACATTGCGTAGGATTACACGAACCCTCAATGCCGGAGTTAACAAGCTCCACAATTAGATGTTCATATTTAAATAACCTTAGAGTGTAAGAAAGATCGATACGACTAAACCAAGTACTAGCATAGCATGCACACTGTCACCTTCATGCTTATGTAGGAGGAATAATACACATCAATACTATCATAGCAATAGTTAACTTCAATCTACAAGAGATCATGATCATAGCCTACGCCAAGTACTCACACAGTGCACACACTGTCACCTTTACACACGTGGAGGAGGAATAGAGTACTTTAATAACATCACTAGAGTAGCACATAGATGAATAGTGATACAAAACTCATATGAATCTCAATCATGTAAGGCAGCTCATGAGATTATTGTATTGAAGTACATAGGAGAGAGATTAACCACATAGCTACCGGTACAGCCCCGAGCCTCGATGGAGAACTACTCCCTCCTCATGGGAGCAGCAGCGGTGATGAAGATGGCGGTGGAGATGGCAGCGGTGTCGATGGAGAAGCCTTCCGGGGGCACTTCCCCGCTCCGGCGGGTGCCGGAGGCTCCTGTCCCCCGGATCTTGGCTTCGCGATGGCGGCGGCTCTGGAAGGTTTCGCGTACCGTGGCTTCCTCCGTAAGGGTTTTCGGCGGGGGCTTTAAATAGGCGAAGAGGCGGCGCGAGGAGGCGAGGGTGCCCACACCATAGGGTGGCGCGGGCCCCCGGCCGCGCCGGCTTGTGGTTTGGTGGGCCTGTGCCCCTCTCTGGCGGTTCTCGTGTGTTCGGATGCTTCCGGGCAAAATAGGAACCTGGGCGTTGATTTCGTCCAATTCGAGAATATTTCGTTACTAGGATTTGAAACCAAAAACAGAAAAGGAACTGGCACTTCGGCATCTTGTTAATAGGTTAGTTCCAGAAAATGCATAAATATGACATATAATGTGCATAAAACATGTAGGTATCATCAATAAAGTGGCATGGAACATAAGAAATTATCGATACGTTGGAGACGTATCAGCATCCCCAAGCTTAGTTCTGCTCGTCCCGAGCAGGTAAAACGATAACAAAGATAATTTCTGAAGTGACATGCCATCATAACCTTGATCATATTGTAAACATATGTAATGAATGCAGCGATCAAAACAATGGTAATGACATGAGTAAACAAGTGAATCATAAAGCAAAAACTTTTCATGAATAGTACTTCAAGACAAGCATCAATAAGTCTTGCATAAGAGTTAACTCATAAAGCAATAATTCACAGTAGAGGCATTGAAACAACACAATGGAAGATTAAGTTTCAGCGGTTGCTTTCAACTTGTAACATGTATATCTCATGGATAATTGTCAACATAGAGTAATATAACAAATGCAATATGCAAGTATGTAGGAATCAATGCACAGTTCACACAAGTGTTTGCTTCTTAAGGTGGAGAGAGATAGGTAAACTGACTCAACAATAAAAGTAAAAGAAAGGTCCTTCAAAGAGGAAAGCATCGATTGCTATATTTGTGCTAGAGCTTTGGTTTTGAAAACATAAAGAGAGCATAAAAGTAAAATTTTGAGAGGTGTTTGTTGTTGTCAACGAATGGTAGTGGGCACTCTAACTACCTCATCAACCAGACTTTCAAGAGCGGCTTCCATGAAGGACGTTATCTCTACCAGCAAGGTAGATCATCCCTCTTCTCTTTTGTTTACACATGTACTTTAGTTTAGTTTTTCTTTATTTATGGATGACACTCCTCCCAACCTTTTGCTTACACAAGTCATGGCTAACCGAATCCTCGGGTGCCTTCCAACATTCACATACCATGGAGGAGTGTCTATTTGCAAATTTAAGTTGCTTACTGATAGATCAAGCAAAACATGTGAAGAGAATTATTAATGCAAGTTAATTAATTGAGGCTGGGAACCTCATTGCCAGCTTTTTTTGCAAAATTATTGGATAAGCGGATGAAGCCACTAGTCCATTGTGAAAGTCTGTCAAAAGTAAATGACAAGATCTAAAGATAAAACACCACATACTTCCTCATGAGCTATAAAACATTGACACAAATAAGAGGTAATAACTTTTGAATTGTTTAAAGGTAGCACTCAAGCAATTTACTTTGGAATGGCGGAGAAATACCATGTAGTAGGTAGGTATGGTGGACACAAATGGCATAGTGGTTGGCTCAAGGATTTTGGATGCATGAGAAGTATTCCCTCTCGATACAAGGTTTAGGCTAGCAAGGTTATTTGACGCAAACTCAAGGATGAACCGGTGCAGCAAAACTCACATAAAAGACATATTGTAAACATTATAAGACTCTACACCGTCTTCCTTGTTGTTCAAACTCAATACTAGAAATTATCTAGACCTTAGAGAGACCAATTATGCAAACCAAATTTTAGCATGCTCTATGTATTTCTTCACTAATAGGTGCAAAGTATATGATGCAAGAGCTTAAACATGAGCACAACAATTGCCAAGTATCACATTATCCAAGACATTTTACCAATTACTACATGTAGCATTTTTCAATTCCAACCATATAACAATTTAACGAAGAAGAAACTTCGCCATGAACATTATGAGTAAAGCCTAAGGACATATTTGTCCATATGCAACAGCGGAGCGTGTCTCTCCCACAAAGTGATGGACTTATTCAGAGAACTAAGATAACAAAACAAAAATAAAAGCACACACAGACGCTCCAAGTAAAGTACATAAGATGTGACCGAATAAAAATATAGTTTCAAGAGAAGGAACCTGATACTTTGTCGATGAAGAAGGGGATGCCTTGGGCATCCCCAAGCTTAGACGCTTAGTCTTCTTGAAATATGCAGGGATGAACCACGGGGGCATCCCCAAGCTTAGAGCTTTCACTCCTCTTGATCATAGTATATCATACTCCTCTCTTGACCCTTGAAAACTTCCTTCACACCAAACTTCAAGCAAACTCATTAGAGGGTTAGTGCATAATCAAAAATTCACATGTTCAGAGGTGACACAATCATTCTTTACACTTCTGGACATTGCATAAAGCTACTGGACATTAATGGATCAAAGAAATGAATCCAACATAGCAAAAGAGGCAATGCGAAATAAAAGGCAGAATCTGTCAAAAACAGAACAGTCCGTAAAGACGAATTTTAAGATGGCACCAGACTTGCTCAAATGGAAAAACTCAAAACTAATGAAAGTTGCGTACATATCTGAGGATCACGCTCGTAAATTGGCAGATTTTTCGAATTTTCTACAGAGGCCTGCGCCCAGATTCGTGACAGACAGCAATGCTGTTTCTGCGCAGCGATCCCAAATATAACATCAACTTTGACATAGAAACTTTACTTGGCACAAAAACATGATAAGGAGAGGTTGCTACAGTAGTAAACAACTTCCAAGACTCAACAAAACAAAAATTGCTGTAGTAAAATAAACACATGGGTTATCTCCCAAGAAGTTCTTTCTTTATAGCCATTAAGATGGGCTCAGCAGTTTTAATGATGCACTCGCAAGAAATAGAAGTTGAAGCAAAAGAGAGCATCAAGAGGCAAATTCAAAACACATTTAAGTCTAACATGCTTCCTATGCATAGGAATCTTGTAAATAAACAAGTTCATGAAGAGCAAAATAACAAGCATAGGAAGATAAAACAAGTGTAGCTTCAAAAATTTCAGCACATAGAGAGGTGTTTTAGTAACGTGAAAATTTCTACAGCCATATTTGCCTCTCTCATAATAACTTTCAGTAGCAACATGAGCAAACTCAACAATATAACTATCACATAAAGCATTCTTATCATGAGTCTCATGCATAAAATAATTACTACTCCCTACATAAGCATAGTCATTCTTATTAATTGTAGTGGGAGCAAATTCAACAAAGTAGCTATCAAATATAGGAGGTATATTGTAATCATAATCAAATTTATCCTCCATAACAGGTGGTAACAAAAGACTACTATCATTATAATCATCATAAATAGGAGGCAAAGTATCATCAAAGTAAATTTTCTCCTCAATGCTTGGGGGACTAAAAATATCATGCTCATCAAAACCAGCTTCCCCAAGCTTAGAATTTTCCATATCATTAACAACAATAGTGTTCAAAGCATTCATATTAATATGTTCCATGGGTTTTTTAATTTTCGCATCAAACCATCCATGTCTTAAATCGGAAATAGAATAAGAAGCTCATTGTTGTCCATTATGCCTAACTAGTGTAAACAAGAAACCAAATGTCGCAATTGCAGAGTCTAAAGGAAATAGCTTCGAGCACACACACAATGGTGCCAGAAAAGTACTGTTACCCCGGAGTATGAGTGCCTTTTACCTTTCCTCCACGGCAACGGCGCAGAAAAGTGCTTGATGTCTACGGTGCTTCTATTCTTTTAGACAGTGTTGGGCCTCCAAGAGCAGAGGTTTGTAGAACAGCAGCAAGTTTCCCTTAAGTGGATTACCCAAGGTTTATCGAACTCAGGGAGGAAGAGGTCAAAGATATCCCTCTCATGCAACCCTGCAACCACAAAGCAAGAAGTCTCTTGTGTCCCCAACACACCTAATAGGTGCACTAGTTCGGCGAAGAGATAGTGAAATACAAGTGGTATGAATGAATATGAGCGTAGTACGGCGCCAGAAAATAGCTCGCTGGCGTGCAGTTGATGGTAGTAATATTGTAGGAAGTAAACATGCGTAGTAACGCAGCAGTAGTAACTCAGGAAAACAGTAACAAGCAGCGATAACAGTATTTAGGAACAAGGCCTAGGGATTAGACTTTCACTAGTGGACACTCTCAACATTGATCACATAACAGAATAGATAAATGCATACTCTACACTCTCTTGTTGGATGATGAACACATTGCGTAGGATTACACGAACCCTCAATGCCGGAGTTAACAAGCTCCACAATTAGATGTTCATATTTAAATAACCTTAGAGTGTAAGAAAGATCGATACGACTAAACCAAGTACTAGCATAGCATGCACACTGTCACCTTCATGCTTATGTAGGAGGAATAATACACATCAATACTATCATAGCAATAGTTAACTTCGCAATCTACAAGAGATCATGATCATAGCCTACGCCAAGTACTCACACGGTGCACACACTGTCACCTTTACACACGTGGAGGAGGAATAGAGTACTTTAATAACATCACTAGAGTAGCACATAGATGAATAGTGATACAAAACTCATATGAATCTCAATCATGTAAGGCAGCTCATGAGATTATTGTATTGAAGTACATAGGAGAGAGATTAACCACATAGCTACCGGTACAGCCCGAGCCTCGATGGAGAACTACTCCTCCTCATGGGAGCAGCGGATGATGAAGATGGCGGTGGAGATGGCAGCGGTGTCGATGGAGAAGCCTTCCGGGGGCACTTCCCGCTCCGGCGGGTGCCCAGAGACTCTGTCCCCCGGATCTTGGCCGCGATGGCGGCGGCTCGGAAGGTTTCGCGTACGTGGCTTCCTCCGTAAGGGTTTTCGATGCGGGGCTTTAAATAGGCGAAGAGGCGGCGCGGGAGGGTCGAAGGTGCCCACACCATAGGGTGGCGCGGCCCCCGGCCGCGCGGCCTGTGGTTTGGTGGGCCTGTGCCCCTCTCTGCGGTTCTCGTGTGTTCGGATGCTTCCGGGCAAAATAGGAACCTGGGCGTTGATTTCGTCCAATTCCGAGAATATTTCGTTACTAGGATTTCGAAACCAAAAACAGCAGAAAGGCGCTTCGGCATCTTGTTAATAGGTTAGTTCCAGAAAATGCATAAATATGACATATAATGTGCATAAAACATGTAGGTATCATCAATAAAGTGGCATGGAACATAAGAAATTATCGATACGTTGGAGACGTATCATAGTGTCACTCATATAGGTGTGTTCTTCAAAAGATCGCCCTGTAGGCCAGCGTCTTCGCTCATTAAGAGCCGCTCAGAACACATTAAGACATTGTCAACCTGCCTTACAGTAACTATGAGAGAATTGCATCTGCAGCGGAGTGGGAGTATTAAATTTTCTCTCAACTCAGTTACTCCGGTTTGTTTTCCCAGGTCCTACTTCACGGAATTTCCGATTACATAGGTTGGGTTACCCCCTCGGCGATACGTCTCCAACGTATCGATAATTTCTTATGTTCCATGCTACTTTATTGATGATACCTACATGTTTTATGCACATTATATGTCATATTTATGCATTTTGGAACTAACCTATTAACAAGATGCCGAAGAGCCGCTTGTTTTCTTGGTTTTCAGAAATCTAGTAAAGAAATATTCGGAATTGGACTTTTTCCTATTTTTGCACGAAGCTTCGAAGACCGAAGACCTAACGAAGTGGGGCCACGAGGCGGCCAGGAGGGTGGCCGTCGCGGCCCAGGCCGGCCGCGCCGACCTATCCCCGGGCCCCTCGTGTGGCCCCCGCGTTGACCCTCCGCCTACAAAGCTTAGTCGCGAAACCCCCATCGAGAGCCACGATACGGAAAACCTTGGAGACGCCGCCGCCGCGAATCCCATCTCGGGGGATTCGAGATCGCCCCGGCACCCCCGGAGAGGGGATTCATCTCCGGAGGACTCTACACCGCCATGGTCGCCTCAGGAGTGATGAGTGAGTAGTTCACCCCTGGACCATGGGTCCATAGCAGTAGCTAGATGGTCGTCTTCTCCTTGTTGTGCTTCATTGTTAGATCTTGTGAGCTGCCTAACATGATCAAGATCATCTATATGTAATACTATATGTTGTGTTTGTCGGGATCCGATGGATAGAGAGTACTATGATTATGGTGATTATCAATCTATTGTTCATGTGTTGTTTATGATCTTGCATGCTCTCCGTTATTAGTAGAGGCTCTGGCCAAGTTTTTACTCTTAACTCCAAGAGGGAGTATTTATGCTCGATAGTGGGTTCATGCCTCCATTGAATCTGGGACAGTGACAGTTCTTTTTGGATTGTGCTTGCCTAGGGATAAAACATTGATGCTATGTCTAAGGATGTAGTTGTTGATTACATTACGCACCATACTTAATGCAATTGTCGTTGCTTTGCAACTTAATACGGAGGGGGTTCGGACGATAACTGAAGGTGGACTTTTTAGGCATAGATGCGGTTGGATGGCGGTCTATGTTCTTTGTCGTAATGCCCGGATTAAATCTCACTATATTTACCATGTCATGTATATGCATTGTTATGCCTTTCTCTATTTATCAATTGCCCGACTGTAATTTGTTCACCCAACATGCTTTTATCTTATGGGAGAGACACCTCTAGTGAACTGTGGACCCCGGTCCTATTCTTTACATAGCATACAATCTACTTGTTTTGTTTTCTTTGCAAACATCTTCCACTCGATACGTTTAATCCTTTGTTACAAGCGGTGAGATTGACAACCTCACGTTTCGTTGGGACAAAGTACTTGGGTTGTGTTGTGCAGGTTCCTAGTTGGCGCCGGAATCCCTGGTGTTGCGCCGCATCACATTTCGCGACCATCAACCTTCAACGTGCTTCTTGGCTCCTCCTGGTTCGATTAAACCTTGGTTTCTTTCTGAGGGAAAACTTGCTACGTGCGCATCATACCTTCCTCTTGGGGTTCCCAACGAACGTGTGAGTTACACGCCATCAAGCTCTTTTTCTGGCGCCGTTGCCGGGGAGATCAAGACACGCTGCAAGGGAGTCTCCACTTCTCAATCTCTTTACTTTGTTTTTGTCTTGCTTTATTTTATTTACTACTTTGTTTGCTGCACTAAATCAAAATACAAAAAAATTAGTTGCTAGTTTTACTTTATTTACTGTCTTGCTCTCTATATCAAAAACACAAAAAATTAGTTACTTGCATTTACTTCATCTAGTTTGTTTTATTTACCGTTGCTAAAATGAATACTCCTGAAAATACTAAGTTGTGTGACTTCACAAATGCAAATAATAATGATTTCCTATGCACACCTATTGCTCCACCTGCTACTACAAGAATTCTTTGAAATTAAACCTGCTTTACTAAATCTTGTCATGAGAGATCAATTTTCTGGTGCTAGTTCTGATGATGCTGCTGCCCATCTCAATAATTTTGTTGAACTTTGTGAAATGCAAAAGTATAAAGATGTAGATGGTGATATTATTAAATTGAAAGTGTTTCCTTTCTCATTAAGAGGAAGAGCTAAAGATTGGTTGCTATCTTTGCCTAAGAATAGTATTGATTCATGGACTAAATGCAAGGATGCTTTTATTGGTAGATATTATCCTCCCGCTAAAATTATATCTTTGAGAAGTAGCATAATGAATTTTAAACAATTAGATACTGAACATGTTGCTCAAGCTTGGGAGAGAATGAAAACTTTGGTAAAGAATTGCCCAACCCATGGACTGACTACTTGGATGATCATCCAAACCTTCTATGCAGGACTAAATTTTTCTTCGCGGAATTTATTGGATTCAGCTCTGGAGGTACCTTTATGTCCATCACATTGGGGGCGGCTACAAAACTTCTTGATGATATGATGATAAATTACTACTGAGTGGCACACGGAAAGAGCTCCACAAGGTAAGAAGGTAAATTCTTGAGAAACCTCTTCCTTGAGTGATAAGATTGATGTGATTATGTCTATGCTTGTTAATGGTAGATCTAATGTAGATCCAAATAATGTTCCTTTAGCTTCATTTGTTGCTCAAGAAGAAAATGTTGATGTGAATTTCATTAAAAATAATAATTTCAACAACAATGCTTATAGGAACAACTCTGGTAATAACTATAGGCCATATCCTGCTAGTGGTAATGATTATGGTAGATATGAGGAAAGGATGCTAGGAATTGAGAGATCCACTAAAAACTTTATGCAATCACAATATGAGCAAAATCAATTGTTTACTAAAACTATGAATGAACAATCTACCTTGTTGAAAAATATAGGAAATCAACTTGAAAATTTGAATAGGGAGATTTCTGGTCTGCAAACTAAAATTTCAAATGCTGAAACCCGAATCTCATACATGTCTGCATCACAATCTTCTTTAATTAATAAAATGGCTGCTAAACCTGATGATATTGATAGTAAGATTACTACTACAGCAAATGCCATCCAAGTTAGAATTAATGAGAATATAAGATTAATGGCTGAACTGCGTGCTAGGTGGGATAGAGAAGAAAATGAAAAACTAGCTAAAGAGAATAATGTAGCTAAAGTTTGGACTATTACCACCACTAGTAATGCTAATTCTTCACATGTTGCTGCACCTCCTACTATCAATGGTAAAATAATTGGTGTTGGCAATGTTTCTACTCCTAGTGCAAAGCGTACAAAATTGCCTGAAATTGCTAAAACTGCTTGCTTGTGATAAAACTGCTGAAATTTTTTCCAACCTTGGGAACAATGATCCCATTGCTGTAGCTCATAATGATTTAGATTTTGATGATTGCCACATCTCTGAAGTTATAAAGTTCTTACAAAAACTTGCTAAAAGTCCTAATGCTAGTGCTATAAATTTAGCCTTTACAAAACATATTACAAATGCTCTCATAAAAGCTAGAGAAGAGAAACTAAAACTTGAAACTTCTATTCCTAGAAAGTTAGAGGATGGTTGGGAGCCCATCATTAAAATGAAATTCAATGACTTTGAATGTAATGCTTTATGTGATCTTGGTGCAAGTATTTCTGTTATGCCTAAAAAGATTTATGATATGCTTGACTTACCACCATTGAAGAATTGTTATTTGAATGTTAATCTTGCCGATAATGTTAAAAAGAAACCTTTGGGGAGGATTGATAATGTGCATATTACGGTTAACAATAACCTTGTCCCCGTTGATTTTGTTGTCTTGGATATTGAATGCAATGCATCTTGTCCTATTGTGTTGGGAAGACCTTTTCTTCGAACTGTTGGTGCTGTTATTGATATGAGGGAAGGTAATATTAAATATCAATTTCCTCTCAAGAAAGGTATGGAACACTTCCCTAGAAAGAGAATGAAGTTGCCTTTTGATTCTATTATTAGAACAAGCTATGATGTTGATGCTTCTACTCTCGATGTTACTTGATTTGCACTTTCTGCGCCTAGCTGAAAGGCGTTAAAGAAAAGCGCTTATGGGAGACAACCCATGTTTTTACCTACAGCAATTTTTTGTTTTATTGAGTCTTGGAAGTTGTTTACTACTGTAGCAACCTCTCCTTATCATGTTTTTGTGCCAAGTAAAGTTTCTATGTCAAAGTTGATGTTATATTTGGGATCGCTGCGCAGAAACAGCATTGCTGTCTGTCACGAATCTGGGCACAATTCTCTGTAGAAAATTCGAAAAAATCTGCCAATTTACGAGCGTGATCCTCAGATATGTACGCAACTTTCATTAGTTTTGAGTTTTTCCATTTGAGCAAGTCTGGTGCCATTTATAAATTCGTCTTTACGGACTGTTCTGTTTTTGACAGATTCTGCCTTTTATTTCGCATTGCCTCTTTTGCTATGTTGGATTTATTTCTTTGATCCATTAATGTCCAGTAGCATTATGCAATGTCCAGAAGTGAAAATAATGATTGTGTCACCTCTGAATGAGTGAATTATTAATGATGCACTAACCCTCTAATGAGTTTGCTTGAAGTTTGGTGTGAAGGAAGTTTTCAAGGGTCAAGAGAGGAGAATGATATACTATGATCAAGAGGAGTGAAAGCTCTAAGCTTGGGGATGCCCCGTGGTTCACCCCTGCATATTTTAAGAAGACTCAAGCGTCTAAGCTTGGGGATGCCCAAGGCATCCCCTTCTTCATCGACAACATCATCAGGTTCCTCCCCGAAACTATATTTTTATTCGGTCACATCTTGTATTCTTTGCTTGGAGCGTCGGTTTGTTTTCGTTTTTGTTTTTGTTTGAATAAGATGGATCCTAGCATTCACTTTGTGGGAGAGAGACACGCTCCGCTGTTGCATATGGACACATGTGTCCTTAGGCTTTACTCATAATGTTCAAGGCGAAGTTTCTTCTTCGTTAATTTGTTATATGGTTGGAATTGGAAAATGCTACATGTAGTAATTCTAAAATGTCTTGGATAATGTGATACTTTGCAATTGTTGTGCTCATGTTTAAGCTCTTGCATCATATACTTTGCACCCATTAATGAAGAAATACATAGAGCTTGCTAAAATTTGATTTGCATATTTGGTTTCTCTAAGGTCTAGATAATATCTAGTATTGAGTTTTGAACAACAAGGAAGACAGTGTAGAGTCTTATAATGTTTACAATATGTCTTTTATGTGAGTTTTGCTGCACTTGTTCATCCTTGAGTTTGCTTCAAATAACCTTGCTAGCCTAAACCTTGTATCGAGAGGGAATACTTCTCATGCATCCAAAATCCTTGAGCCAACTACTATGCCATTTGTGTCCACCATACCTACCTACTACGTGGTATTTCTCCGCCATTCCAAAGTAAATTGCTTGAGTGCTACCTTTAAAATTCCATCATTCACCTTTGCAATATATAGCTCATGGGACAAAATAGCCTTAAAAACTATCGTAGTATTGAATATGTACTTATGCACTTTATATTTTATTAAGTTGCTTGTTGTGCGATAACCATGCTTCTGGGGAACGCCATCAACTATTGTTGAATATCATGTGAGTTGCTATGCATGTCCGTCTTGTCTGAAGGTCTATCATTTTAGTGGTTGGAGCATGCAAAATTGTTAGAGAAGAACATTGGGCCGCTAACTAAAGCCATGAACCATGGTGGAAGTTTCAGTTTTGGACATATATCCTCAATCTCATATGAGAATAATAACTTTGCTACATGCTTATGCATTTAAGAGGAGTCCATTATCTGTTGTCCATGTTGTCCCGGTATGGATGTCTAAGTTGAGAATAATCAAAAGCGAAAAAAATGCGAGCATTCTCCTTGGACCTTTGTACAGGCGGCATGGAGGTACCCCTTTGTGACACTTGGTTGAAACATGGCATGCGAAGACCCGGTAGTCCAAGTTAAGTAGGACGAGGTGCGGGCACTATTAGTATACTATGCGTGAGGCTTGCAACTTGTAAGATATAATTTTCATAACTCATATGCTTTATTACTACCGTTGACAAAATTGTTTCATGTTTTCAAAATAAAAGCTCTAGCACAAATACACAATCGATGCTTTCCTCTTTGAAGGACCATTCTTTTACTTTTATTGTTGAGTCAGTTTACCTATCTCCTTCCACCTTAAGAAGCAAACACTTGTGTGAACTGTGCATTGATTCCTACATACTTGCATATTGCACTTGTTATATTACTTTATGTTGACAATATCCATGAGATATACATGTTACAAGTTGAAAGCAACCGCTGAAACTTAATCTTCTTATGTGTTGTTTCAACACCTTTACTTTGATTTATTGCTTTATGAGTTAACTCTTATGCAAGACTTATTGATGCTTGTCTTGAAGTACTATTCATGAAAAGTCTTTGCTATATGATTCAGTTGTTTACTCATGTCATTACCTTTGCTTTGATCGCTGCATTCATTACATATGTTTACAAATAGTATGATCAAGATTATGATGGCATGTCACTTCAGAAATTATCTTTGTTATCGTTTTACCTGCTCGGGACGAGCAGAACTAAGCTTGGGATGCTGATACGTCTCCAACGTATCGATAATTTCTTATGTTCCATGCTACTTTATTGATGATACCTACATGTTTTATGCACATTATATGTCATATTTATGCATTTTACGGAACTAACCTATTAACAAGATGCCGAAGAGCCAGTTCTGTTTTCTGCTGTTTTTGGTTTCAGAAATCCTAGTAAAGAAATATTCTCGGAATTGGACGAAACTTTCGCCCAGGGTCCTATTTTTGCACGAAGCTTCCGAAGACCGAAGACCTAACGAAGTGGGGCCACGAGGCGGCCAGGAGGGTGGCCGGCGCGGCCCGGCCCTGGCCGCGCCGACCTCCCCCGGCCCCTCGTGTGGCCCCGCGTTGACCCTCCGCCTACTTAAAGCTTCGCGAAACCCCCGTGAGAGCCACGATACGGAAAACCTTACGATACGCCGCCGCCGAATCCCATCTCGGGGGATTCGGAGATCGCCTCCGGCACCTGCCGGAGAGGGGATTCATCTCCGGAGGACTCTACACCGCCATGGTCGCCTCCGGAGTGATGAGTGAGTAGTTCACCCCTGGACCATGGGTCCATAGCAGTAGCTAGATGGTCGTCTTCTCCTTGTTGTGCTTCATTGTTAGATCTTGTGAGCTGCCTAACATGATCAAGATCATCTATATGTAATACTATATGTTGTGTTTGTCGGGATCCGATGGATAGAGAGTACTATGATTATGGTGATTATCAATCTATTGTTCATGTGTTGTTTATGATCTTGCATGCTCTCCGTTATTAGTAGAGGCTCTGGCCAAGTTTTTACTCTTAACTCCAAGAGGGAGTATTTATGCTCGATAGTGGGTTCATGCCTCCATTGAATCTGGGACAGTGAGAAAGTTCTAAGGTTGTGGATGTCTTGTGCCACTAGGGATAAAACATTGATGCTATGTCTAAGGATGTAGTTGTTGATTACATTACGCACCATAGTTAATGCAATTGTCTGTTGCTTTGCAACTTAATACTGGAGGGGGTTCGGACGATAACCTGAAGGTGAACTTTTTAGGCATAGATGCAGTTGGATGGCGGTCTATGTTCTTTGTCGTAATGCCCGGATTAAATCTCACTATATTTACCATGTCATGTATATGCATTGTTATGCCTTTCTCTATTTGTCAATTGCCCGACTGTAATTTGTTCACCCAACATGCTTTTATCTTATGGGAGAGACACCTCTAGTGAACTGTGGACCCCGGTCCTATTCTTTACATAGCATACAATCTACTTGTTTCTTGTTTTCTTTGCAAACATCTTCCACTCGATACGTTTAATCCTTTGTTACAGCAAGCCGGTGAGATTGACAACCTCACTGTTTCGTTGGGACAAAGTACTTGGGTTGTGTTGTGCAGTTCTAGTTGGCGCCGGAATCCCTGGTGTTGCGCCGCATCACATTTCGCGACCATCAACCTTCAACGTGCTTCTTGGCTCCTCCTGGTTCGATTAAACCTTGGTTTCTTTCTGAGGGAAAACTTGCTACTGTGCGCATCATACCTTCCTCTTGGGGTTCCCAACGAACGTGTGAGTTACACGCCATCAGCAACTCAAGTGGGTCTCAAACCCATCTCCATTGATGCAAGGTCTATCATATTTCTTGATAGTCCTTTTGTGAAAGGATCTGCCAGATTTTTAGCACTTTGGACATAATCCAATGCTATCACTCCGGAGTTCTTCAGTTTTCTGACAGACTTCAATCTCCTCTTGATATGTTTGGAACTTTTCATGTTATCCTTAGAACTTTTCACTTTGACAATCACAGTTTGATTATCACAGTTCATGAGGATGGCCGGTATTGGTTTTTCAACCATAGGCAAGTCCATCAAGAGCTCACGAAGCCATTCCGCTTCGATAGCTGTATCTAATGCTGTGAGTTCTGCTTCCATAGTTGACCTCGTTAAGATGGTCTGCTTGCAAGACTTCCAGGAAACAGCGCCACCACCAAGAGTGAAAACATATCCACTTGTGGCTTTCATTTTAGCATCAGAAATCCAATTGGAATCACTATACCCTTCCAATCCTCTTGGATACCCGGTATAATGAATTCCATAATTCATGGTTCCCTTTAGATAGCGCATCACTCTCTCAAGAGCATGCCAATGATCATCTCCCGGGTTGGCCACAAACCGGCTAAGTTTGCATACAGCAAACGAGATATCAGGCCTCGTAGCGCAAGCTAAATACATGAGTGAACCAATGATTTGAGAGTATCTCAATTGATCTTTAGTTGCCTTTTCATTCTTTCGAAGCAAGACACTAGGATCATAAGGTGTGAGAGAAGATTTGCAATCAGCATAGCCAAATCTGCTCAACACCTTCTCAACATAATGAGATTGCACAAGTGTAATCCCATTATTCCCATCTCTCAATAACTTGATGTTCAATATAACATCAGCTTCTCCAAGATCTTTCATCTCGAAACATTGAGATAAGAAGGTTTTTACCTCCTCAATCACTTTGAGACTTGTCCCAAGAATTAGTATGTCATCCACATATAAGCATAGGACAACTCCCTCACCCCCACCATGGCGGTAGTACACACATTTGTCGGCTTCATTGACAACAAAGCCCACAGATGTCAAAGTTCTTTCAAACTTCTCATGCCATTGTTTGGGTGCTTGTTTAAGACCATACAAAGATTTCTTTAATTTACACACCTTTCTTTCTTGACCTTGTAGTACGAAACCATCAGGCTGTTCCATGTAAATTTCCTCGTCCAACTCTCCATTTAGGAAAGCCGTCTTAACGTCCATTTGATGAACGAGAAGACCGTGTGAGGCAGCCAATGACAGTAGTACTCGTATTGTGGTCAATCTCGCCACGGTGAGTATGTATCGAAGAAATCTTCGCCTTCCTTTTGGGTATAGCCTTTGGCTACAAGCCGAGCTTTGTACTTCTCAATAGTACCATCAGCTCGAAGCTTCTTCTTAAATACCCATTTACATCCTACAGGTTTGCACCCATAAGGACGCTCAGTCAACTCCCACGTTCCATTAGCTAAGATGGAATCCATCTCGCTTTGAACCGCTTCCTTCCAGTAGTCTGCATCAGGAGATGCGAGAGCTTCTGAAATGGTAGTGGGAGTATCATCCACAAGATACACAATGAAGTCATTACCAAAAGACTTTGCAGTCCTTTGTCTCTTACTCCTTGTGGGAGCTTCATTGTCATCTTCATCAGAATCTGAACTCTCATCATCAGATTCCTCATCAGACTCCATAGGAGTTTCATGTATTGGATCAGATTCCCAACTAGACATGCCATGCATATCTCTCATAGGAAATATATCCTCAAAGAATGTAGCATCTCTTGATTCAAAGATGGTGCCAACATTCATGTCGTCCACTCCAGATTTCACCACAAGAAATCTATAAGCAATGCTATGGGAAGCATAGCCAAGAAAGACACAGTCCACGGTTTTTGGTCCAAGCTTTCGCTTTTTGGTGATTGGCAAATTCACTTTAGCCAAACAACCCCAAGTTCGTAGGTAGGAGAGTGTTGGTCTTTTCTTTTCCCACTCCTCATAAGGGGTAATCTCTTTATTCTTAGTTGGAACACGGTTTAGGACATGACATGAAGTCAATATAGCCTCCCCCACCATTCCTTGGATAAACCCGAAACATCTAACATGGCGTTAACCAAATCTGTTAGAGTACGGTTTTTCCTTTCCGCAATCCCATTGGATTGTGGGGAATTGGGAGGCGTCCTCTCATGGATTATACCATGTTCCGCACAGAATAAATTGAACTCATTGGAAAAGTACTCTCCACCACGGTCGGACCGAACCCTTTTAATCTTTCTTTCAAGTTGGTTCTCAACTTCAGCCTTATAGATTTTAAAGAAATCAAGAGCCTCATCTTTAGTTTTCAGGAGATACACATAACAGTACCTAGTGGAATCATCAATCAAAGTCATGAAATATTTCTTTCCACCTCTTGTCAACTCACCATTCATCTCACATAGATCTGAATGTATGAGCTCTAGTGGTGCCAAGTTTCTTTCCTTCGCAGGCTTGTGAGGCTTGCGAGGCTGCTTTGCTTGCACACAAGCATGGCACTTAGAGCCTTTGACAAAGGTGAATTTCAGAATTAAACTCATATCAGCAAGCCGCGTCATACAACCAAAATTAACATGACAAAGTCGTGAATGCCAAACATTAGTTTCATTAACACTAGTGCTTACATGGTTCACAACATTATCACAGAAGTCTTCTAGAGAGAAGCGCAACATTCCCTCACATTCATATCCCTTTCCAACAAAAGTTCCATACTTAGACAGTACAACTTTATTGGACTCAAACACCAACTTAAACCCATCTTTCATAAGACGGGAGCCACTAACGAGATTCTTCTTGATAGAAGGGACATGCAGCACGTTCTTCAGTTGCACGATCTTTCCCGAAGTAAACTTCAGATCTACCGTGCCAACACCACGAACAGTAGCATGTAACCCATTCCCCATCATTACTGAGGAACCTCGGGCCTGATAAGAGGTAAACATGGAGATGTCAGCACACACATGAACATTAGCTCCAGTATCAACCCACCATTCAGTGGGCTGAAACACCGAAAGAACAGTAGGTAATATATTACCATACCCTGTAGTTCCTTCCTCTGTGTTGCCAATGACCATGCTTACAGAATTTGAGTTCTGTCCATCTTGACATTTCTTTCCTTTGCGTTGTGGACAACGATTAGCCCAATGGCCAGTCTCGCCACACACCCAGCAAGGATCTTTCTTCTCCGTTTTCCCCTTCTTCTTGAAGTTGGTAGTCTGGGAGACTCCCTTGTTCTTTCCCTTGGACTTGTGGGCATTTTTCTGCACCATATTGGCGGCAGAACGTCCCTCGGTTCCTCCAGTGTGTTTGTCTTTTGCCCTCGCCTTCTCCTCAACATCCAGAGAGCCCATGATATTCTCAACAGAGAACTCATGCCTCTGATGTTTCAGAGAAGTGGCAAAGTTCCTCCATGAAGGGGGAAGCTTAGCGACAATGCATCCCGCGACAAGCTTGTCCGGTAGCACACACTTGAGGAGCTCAAGTTCCTTTGCCATGATCTGTATCTCATGAGCCTGTTCTACTACAGATCGGTTCTCAACCATTCTGTAGTCATTGAACTGCTCCATAGCATACAGTTCACCTCCGGCATCGGAAGCACCAAACTTAGCGTCCAGTGCATCCCACAGTTCCTTCCCATTTCGTATGTGCAGATAAGCATCAACCAACTTGTCTCCAAGCACACTTAGGACGGCACCCACAAAGATTACGGTGGCATCCCCGAACGCTTTATCCTCTTCAGGAGTAAGCGGACCTCTGGGAATACCTTCCGCAACTCGGTGCACGCCCATAGCAGTGAGCCACAAGAGGGTCTTATTCTGCCATCTCTTGAAATGAGATCCCGTAAACGGGCTCGGTTTAAGCGCAGCAAAACCAGAGTGAAAATTGCCTAAGCAAATAAGGTTTTTGGATTGTTGGATTATTAGGCAATTTCCGTATGAGATTAATTACCGAAAGCAACATTACAGATGCACAAGCATACTTAACCACGCACATCAGACTAAGCACATGCATCAGATCTGAACATGGAACAAGTAGCAGCAAGGTAGGAGAGGAAAAGCACGTACATCGCGACCGGGAAGGTCGCACCAGCAGCAGCACCACCACCATGGGTATTGTTGATGTCGCCCATGGTGTAGTTGGATCTGTCGATGAAGCAGCCGATCCGTCGAAGAAGAGCACGAACAGAGCGAGCAGTCGCGAGACGCTCCCCAAAACCTTATCACCCGTCTCCCGGTGCATCTCAACGGACGGAGTTTCGGAGGCCTGCTCTCCCGGACGGCTGTGCACGCAGTCGCCGGGATGGGGAAGACTAGAGAGTAGCGCAGCAAAAGGAACTTCTTCGTGAGAGAGATGAACTGTAGCGTATGAGACTCCAGATCTGATCCGTCTCTTGGTATAGCCTGGGAGGAGAGCCGACCGCGTTGACACGCGTAGGAAGCCAGGACACGCGGCGAGCATGCACATGCATGCCGACACGTACCCAACACAGTTGGTGCACCAAGCAAAAATTTAGGCTTCCTTGAGTGTGTCTCGAACTCGAGTCACGAAACGCGACGTGCGTGACGAGACGAGACGAGGCGGGGCGGGCGGAGGAGGAGGAGTGCGCGAGGGCTCCTTCTATTCTCACTCACTTGGAATGACTAGAACAGCAGCCCTTATATACCACTCCAACTCACTCCCAACTAGCAATGTGGGACTAAACTTTGTCCCCCAAGGCTGTCCCAAGCTGCCAACGTGATGGGCCTTGAGATTTCAGGAATTGTAGACTACATGGGCTGCCTTACTGGGCTGCAGCCCATCTACATTCAACAACTTGTTATTCATTTGCCACCACATTCAGGCCTAACGTTGCCAGTTTATGGGTAGGCTTATTACACACACGGGTACAAAGACGACTAAGTGCTCAATAAATTCAGTTTGTAGCAGAAATTTAACTTCATGGAAGAGGACTCCCAACTCTACTAGGTCATATTCGAAAGACGTTAGTTATAGAAATGCAAGATGTGATAATTAACTATTCTCTTCATTTCCGAAAATAAAGACTACAAATTTTCTCCACAGTCAAACAATGTAAAGTTCAACCAAATTTATAGAACTTTTGTTTGGAACAACTAGATTATTATATAGGAGTAGATATCAAACTATATTTTATGCCTTATATAATGATATTAGCTAGGTACCGTTGATGTTAACGGTCTTTTCTACACATTGGATCAAAATTTACATTGTTTAACTTACAAAATTATAGGTTAGTAGTATCGAAGAACCAACTCGCTCAACACCTCCCCACGTGCCCTATGGTTCTTCTCCCGTTTGTCTTCTACTCATGGAGAAACTAGATTTGTGCCCTAGCCTGTAGTTGGGTTATATCTAGGTGTTTGTGTGGTGTTTGCTTGGATGGTGATCATACTGATGTTTATTATGACTTCAATCCCTGTTGACAGGGTTGAGGAGTCAGTGTGGCTACGTCCTTGTCGGGCTTGTCCTCTTGCGGTTTTTATTGGTGTATTGGGGTATTGGTTGGTTTGTTTTGTTGTTGGTGGTTTTTCGTTTTTTTTTTTTGGCAAATTGCTTCCTCAAGGGTTACTTTTATTGACATAAATCAGGGCATGAACCTCACTGATATGGCTTCTTTCCCGAAATCATGAAAGATGGCTTATGCTGCGGCACCAATCAAGACCGTTCCTATAATGATCTACATGGTCGACATCAACCAAGATAGTTCCTCCAAAGGTCTATATGGGAGACATCAACCAAGATAGTTTCTCATCTCCATGTACTCGAAGGCAAGAACAAATATGGAGACGAATCAGAAAGGAAGTCTAGAGGGCCTTGTTGCAATTCTATTCTTCGACACAAACTTTTCTATGATATGGGGACACGTCTCAGTGTACACTATTTTCCATATTTAATTTAATCTAGACATTTGGTCAAGGGAAAGCATGAAAGAATGAAATAGACCAATGGCAACTAGTTATAAAACAGGTACTGACCTCATGACTAATTTTTTTTTCTGATACATAACACATGTACGTTCACACCTCAATGACTAATTCTTTTTGTCTGCATGTTTCTCCAAATAGTAGTAGATAATCATACTCTATAATCTTCAATTAGGATATTTGTGGAATGATAAGTTGTATTTCTATTGAGATATTTAAAGATACTAAAATTAACTCAAAACATATTGTAGTATATCAAAGTGGCACAAATTATCCATTGTCTTGCCGTTCGTAAGAACTTGCTTCTGTTTAGATGTAGCCGAGGTCATCAAGATGTCTCAAATTAAAATTGGAAAATAAAAACAATCAATTCTCGAGACCAAACACATTTGTACTTTAGCATTGTTATGGTTTGTAATAATTGTATAACGATGTACCTACAATATTACATGATTAATGTGATTCTAAACTACAATTATCCGAGATTGTGAGTTAATTGTTGTACAAGGAAAAAACTAGTTGAAATTTAGTGACAGTTTATTCTGTATAAAAGTAAAAAAGTTAGCATAAACAAATGACCGATAGATAGTTTAGATCCTAGGTAATGGGGCAATAATCGAGGAATTGGTAATGATGACAAAGGCTAGTTATTAGTTAACAGTAAAATGGAATCAGTAGGACCTCTCTACACTGATTTGGGATCATATGCCGTTCGATCTGGGCATCTAATGCTCTACACCCGCCCACTGTTCCCGCACAGATGTTAACCGTGTTTTACTTTGTTCGATCCCGTTAAAAGGCCGTTACCAGGCTTCTACTCCACAAAATGAATTGGGATGTACCTCGTTTGTCGGGCCCGATAGGAACATCGCTGATTCACTTTGAGTTATCGAGTCACCGGCCTCGCACGTGACTGGGCTGCTACTCTAGAAACTGACTTAGATGCCTTGTCGACTGGGCCAAAGAGACCATAATCGCCCAGGAAATACCGGATGGGCCTCTGTGGTTGCGTCCTTCTAGTTTTGCTTGTGTTTTCCAGTCGCCGGTCGGGAAAGCGGACTGGTCGCAGGGAGCTGCCATGGTGGCGACGTCGCCATCATTGCGCGATTAATGCATTGCAGACGATTCAAATTTATGTTTCCTTCCACTCCGGTGGTCGTGGTGGACGAGTGTTTCATGCTTGTACACCTCCTCTGCCGGTTGCTCATACTCATACATATATATGTGCGATGTCGACTTCCGTTTTCCCCATGCCCAGCCCTTCCTTTAGGGTGATTTCGTTGCCAGTTGCCCTTCTAGCCTTCTTCCTCCCTGCAGTGTCATCGATGCCCTTTTTTTTTTAGAAAGAACACATTAGAATAAAAAGCTCTAATGTGTTCTTTTCACGTATATTTTATAGAGCTTTTTTTCTCAGTTGATTCAGAATGAAAGCTCCGAATTTAACTGCAAAAAAGTGAACAAAATACCTTATGTGGTCGTTGGTTAGTTGTGCCTCTGGAGTTTCTTATATGGATAGTCGATGCGCACTTGTCCTCATGCTTATCTTTGTGACAAGAATTGGTATTCCAGATCCAATCATGTTAAGTAATATTTTTCTCATTTGATACTGAGAATACTGGAGTATGCAAATTAAACTCACTTAGGAGTTACACCACTCATTATCAAGTATAGATGATGCAGTGGATATATGCATGTTCAATTTATGTATTTTTAGATCCCCAGCTACGCATATATGAAGATCGACTCACAACAAGAGTCACACGAAGCACACCAAGTTAAATCCAGGTAAATTTAAATACCCGGGCCAAGTTCTACCAAGGAGTATTATTATTTCCAAATCATTTTGTCCGATGGAAGAAGTCGTTGCACTGCGTCATCCATCCAATCGGCGACAGTTGCAATCGTGACACCACCGGCACCGGGACGGGCCACCCAAAGACGTTTTCTTTCTCCCTGTCGAACACTTCTTCCCTTTCCCCTACCTCCCTCGCACCTCCACCTCCTCCGGCGGTCAGGCCTCCTCTCCTCACCCTCTCCCCTCCTCCTCGATCCCAATTCCGATCGCGGATCGGCGCGTCTGGTCTGGCCCGAACTCTCCAGCCTGCGCGCACTCCTCGCCGCGGGCTGTCCGTTCGATCCCTGTTCGGGCGGGGGCTGGACCGGAGCCGAGGCGGGGGTCGGCAATGCCGGAGTCACCATCGGGGCAGCGTTTCTCCGGCCTCCGCGGCGCCCGGTGGCGCGCCGATCTTGGCGTCCTCCCCGGCTCCCCCGACGTCCCCACCAACGAGCTCCGCCGCGCCGCCGCCGACTCCCGCCGCAGGTCAGTCAGGCCCCGGCGAAACTCCGCTCGTGTTATTGTTAGATCAACAAAGCGGTCTTTACCTTTGATCATCGCGTAGGGGAGAAAAAAGGTTTGAACTTCTCTAGGCATTAGGCAATTGATTGATTGACAGCATGGCACCCGTTTCTTGGAAATGGTTTAAGTTCCTAATTGTCTGATTCAGTGCGATGTTAATACTGGTCCTAAATAACTTGTCATTGGATATTGCGCTTGGGAATGTGATATGGGTAGGTTGGAGTGTTCAATTCTACTGAAGCTAACAGTAAATGTTTCATGGTACCTGTGAATCATTTTACTTGTAAATGTGTGGGCAAAATATGCGGATTGTTGGCTCCGCAGGTTTTGAATCCCGGCTTACAATTGATGTCTGTTGTTGTAGATATGCGAATTTGCGGCGGCGGCTGTTGATAGATCCCCATCTATCCAAGGATGAAGAAGGTGGCCATGATCTTGTTGTCGAGAACCCACTGTCACAGAACCCAGGTGGGTAGGATTTTTCCTCAAACAGGTGCTTTCCGACTTGACATTGCTTGCGGCACTAGACATTCACTTGAAAGCTTCCACTTAAATACTTGTAGATATAGTATTCTGAAGCATCTTTCTCGTACTACCTCAATGGTGACTGAAATAAAGTTGATGATGATCCGTCACCAAATGTTTGGTCAAATGGTTGGTTGGTGCTAGATGATTTGGGGGAGGCAGGGTGGGATAATAAGGAGGATAAAGTGTTAAGTTTTTTTTGTCCTGAGTTCCCAACTACTATTATGTCTCACCGCAACATTACACCAGCCCTCACCTGATAATAGACTGGTTACAACTTACACCAAGAAAGAATGCGGTGCTGTTTTCCTTGGCTGTTATGTGTTTTCTTGGTTCGGCATGTATGCTAGGAAATGCAACAAACAGACATCTTTCACATCTTTGTATTTTTTGGATGAAAAATGACACACCATTTAGTCAGATCATCTCTTTTTATTTGTTCTAAGCATTGTGTACATCATGAATGCAGAAAGCACTTGGGGTCAATATTTCAGGAACGCAGAACTAGAGAAAATGCTGAACCAAGATCTGTCCCGACTCTATCCTGAATTGGGAGAGTTCTTCCAAACAGCCGCATGTCAGTCCATGCTTGAACGTATACTGTTAGTATGGAGCCTCAGGTACCCAGAGTTCGGATATAAACAAGGTAAGTCATTGGCGTGTATTCAGCTATTTTGCACTCCTCATCTGACCTAACCAAGGAGGACTACAAGTAGCTCCAAGCCCTGCAATATGGTATACATAAGATAAATGGTTAGTGGGTCTCATATTTATTTAATATTTCTTAGGAGCCACCATTAAAAAAAATTCCTACCAATAGTTTTGTTATGTAACCGCAACCTATTGATGGCAATTGATAGTGTAATACTGGTGGGTTTCATGTCATGAGCAGATTGAACTTAACTTTGTTTATTAAACTAATAACTAGCAGGTGCACATCATTTGAACCACATATGAAACTCATTATGCTGTTCTACATGCCACATAATGTTTTGCCTTATTAGGAGTTGATCAATGATCATTATTTTTCTTCTTCTAATGGCTCTGACATTCATCCATTCTTGTTCCACGTTTGACAGCATAATCCACCTCTCCTCTACAGGAATGCATGAACTTTTAGCTCCTCTGTTCTATGTCCTTCACATTGATGTGCAACACTTCAAACAAGTCAGGGAGCTTCATGAAGAGTTATTTGGTGATGATTTTGTTGGCCAAACATTTCCAGATAGGCCAAAGCTGAACAGGAGTGAAAGGAAAAACGCTTTTGAGGGCAGTGCAGCTAAAATTAGAAGTTTGGACGATCTTGATCCTGACACCAGGGACCTCCTCTTGATAAATGATGCATATGGAGCAGAGGGTGAGCTGGGTATTATTTTATCAGAAAAGTTTATGGAACATGATGCCTATTGTATGTTTGAGAATTTGATGAACGGTTTGGTGAATGGTGAGCAAGGTGTGGTCGCTATCACTGACTTCTATTCTCTCAGCCCTGCACCAGAATCAAGCGCTGGTTTAACACCTGTAAGGGAGGCATCATCTGCAATATATCACTTGCTTGCTAGTGTGGATTCCTCTCTTCACAGTCATCTCGTGGAGTTGGGAGTAGAACCTCAGTACTTTGCGCTACGATGGCTCCGAGTCCTATTTGGCCGCGAATTTTCACTTGACAATCTTCTGTTTATTTGGGATGAGATATTCTCTTCCCCTAACGATTCATACTGTACAGACATAAAGAGCCGAGGACACTATCAGTTTAAGGTTTTATGTTCTTCACGTGGTGCCCTGATTTTGTCAATGGCAGTCTCTATGATGCTTCATCTCAGATCCTCCTTGCTAGGAAGTGAACACGCGACTTCTTGCCTGGTGAGACTGTTGAATTTTCCTGATGACATCGACCTAAAGAACTTGATTGAGAAAGCCAAGCTACTTCAATCTTTTGCTTTAGAAAGAAATCTTCCTACATCTGTCACAGGAAAATCTCCATTGACTCCACCAAACTATTGGGAAGAGGCATGGAAGACGCTCCAGATATCAGTAGACAAGAAAAGTGGTGGTCCAATTGCTAGGATGAAGGGCAGGGGATTGCTAAGGAGGTCTAACACGGAATCAAATGTTTCCAGAACCAAGGATGCTAAATCTGAAAACAGTATTTTGACTTCAACTAGTCAGTCTATTGTTGATGTACCTCACAACGTCGATATAGTTCCGGACAATTTGGTAAACAGTTTGTCACCCATGCCTATTGAACACCAAAAGGATCGTGTTAATCAAGGTACTGCAGAGATCATTAGGAGTACCTCAAACAGTCTATGCGAGGTAGGCGCAATTGATGGCTCCTCTTCGGCTGGAATGAAAAATCGTGAAGCTCGTGAGTACATAGCCAGGAGTAGGAAGATATCTTTCCGGCGTCGTACTGATCATGGCCATGATACCCGTCATACAGAAGAACCATGTGTTTCCCATGATGTCAAGGTGGTTAATGAGCCTGATCCACTCTCTGTGCAAAATTGTAAGATTGATGAACCTGGTCAGACAAATGGTAAGATTGATGAAGTATCAATTACAAATCAAACATCTGAATCGGTGGATTATCAACCAACTCTGGAGCGTAGTTTAAGTTTTGATGCAGGCCCAAGTTTGAATGTGGTTGATAAAGATTTAATTGGAACATTAAGGTCTTTTGGCGACTCAATGGTTGAAAATATTCAGGTAACCATGCTTGACTGAATCTGCTGATTATGAAATTTAAAGTAGAGTATGTTAGGGCATGTACAATGGAGATGCTTGGGGACGAGCGCTAGGATTTTGTTCCCGGTAGATCGGTAGTTGTATCGCACAATCCCAGCTCTTAGACGCTTAATATTGCGCCGGGCGCTTCAGGCTTGCGGCAGAAAAAACGGACAGAAACAACTAGGGAATAAGCGCCTAGGATTAGAGGCTTCCGTTGGAGCTCTTCACTCATGCATGGAACGCCAGGGTTGGTTTCCATTTTTTCCAGCACCTAAGCGTCTGCACAAGCGCCCTCCATTGTACATGCCCTTATTGCATCACATCACAGTTATTTTCTTAGAGTCAGAGGCATATGCAGCTTTACCTAGTTGGAGGTTTTGCTAAAGCTCCTACTTGGTTTTGGTATTATGTGGATCCTATATTCTGCTAATTTCGTATACAAGCATATCCATTTTAACAGTGCATTACATAACTCAAATGTATAAAATCCTCCGTTGGGTCTCCTATACAAAATGATAAAATAAACTGTATCTTTTGGCTAATTTACTCGTTTATTCAACAGGTCATTGAATTGTTTTTTCAACCAAATTTACGATTGGCCTCAGAGCGTGGAAGCACACAGCAAGCGAAGGCGCTAGCAGCTCTCGAAGAACTCAGGAAGATCAGTGATCGTTTACGTCATATCTAACTAGTGTGGATTTTAACTAGTAGGAGCATAGCATAATCTCATTTACATATGCGTTCCAATTAGCCCTTTTGTACACATTACACTTACATTTGACAAGATATCAAAATCCTTTGATGACTGGTATGAGCGCTCAGCAGGTGTAATGTGCACTCAACCAATAGTGCACTGATGCAAAATAGTTTGTACATGGTCCACGTAGCGTGATAAAAAGTCCCAACTCCATGTCTGGGCACATATGGCTGTAAATAAGTGAGCTGGACCCTAATTCTCTATTGCTGCCCACTTTGTTTGGGCGCCTAAGCAATAATGGATTCATGAAGTTTCCTGGTACTATCCTTTTCCATGGTGATTTTCTTGCCCTTGAGATCCTATGTCAGTCTCATTCATCACTAATTCTGTACCATAATTGTGGATTTTTTAAAATTCAGTTTTAGACTGAACAAAGGACTAGTGCTTGTGGTCATTTACAGGAGGCCATTTGTTTAGTCGACGTGGAGCTTGTTTATTTAAATCTTTATGGCAATGATAGTATGGCAATGATGTAAGGAGCAAGGCAGCACTTAAGCCGTATCTCAAACCCATACAAGGCCACATCACAGGTTGTAACAAGGCACAACAATATTCCTTTTGTAGCAGCAGATACAATAATCAAAACATCATTGGCAAGTCACTGGGATTATAAAGTTTGACATGATAGAAATTAGATGCACCAGCGATGCCCATGTAACAACTAAGTGAAACCATACGAGTTATGTTCAACCGCCAAAGGTTGATACGATGCCGCTATTTTCTCATCCTACAATACATATGCTCCCGTGTACGCCAAACAATCTCTCTAGTTCCTTTCCCAGCTACACCATGATCCCATCGTCCTGCAAGCAGCGGATGTGAAGGTCAGATGTGAAAGTTAATGCTGTACAAATGACTGCAAGATAAAAGCATTGGTACCGAAAGATTCTGATACAACAAAAGTTGCAAATCCTGAATTCGTGTTAACCAAACTACTTCAGAAGAGCTACTTAATTTAAGGTATGAATCAAGCTAGACACAAGTCATCTCTTACCAATGCGGAAGCATGAGGGTGACAATAACAATACGCAATTGTTTGTAAACAACAAAGGTTCACATATAAGCTCTAAATAAGATGGATGCACTTAGAAACCCTAACAGAAAAAATGTTTAAGTTCTTACAGGATTACTCCCTGTTAGGACTCTAAAAGAACAAACAACCAAGGATTCCAACGATCAACAGATACAGATTGGTACAACTGAATCGTCACAAACCAAAAATTAAGTATCCAAAAACCAATCAGAGCCTAATAAAATGAAAACTCATCCTCCTAGCTCCATAGGTAACATACATGGTAAATACATTTGCGATGTGGCTACACTCCGAAGTTTTTAACTTCAAACTTAAGAGACGAAACAGAGAGCTGACGACTAATACTTGCAAGAACACTTAGACACGCATGAACTTACTATTCCATGTTGGTCAGAATTCTTCAATTAACAAACAACCAGAAACTAAAACCCAAAGCCCATCAACGGATCGGCTAAACTCCCAGGGCTCACCACCAACCTAGCACTTATAGTCAGTTCCAACTTTACAATCTCATTCCACTTAACTTCCTCCACAAAATGAACCAACTATAACAAGGAATTAGAAATTCAACTAAATTATGAGCATCCATATTGGCCGCTCCTTCCTCCCCTGATCATAACAGTCAACACAGGATAGGCGCAAATCAAATCACTACACCAAGCTAGTGCTGGTATACATTCCAAATTGACCATAAATCCGTACTTGGTAGGAAGTAATAGCTCCAACTTGGACGAAGTGCAACATATAGAGCACGGCCATCCAAAGCTAAAATCTCACCATAATTAATGACTGAATCCAAACTCATACATAACACAAAGAAACTAGGGAGACCCCTACCGTATTACATTAAAACCGAGTACAAATTACACAGAGAAATGATTTTATTCAAAGCATCAATTGAAATCCTAATTTCTCATCCTAACAATTAGAAACTTCGCAGGGACACACCACGGATTGGGCCCCAATCGCGCAGAAACCTTACCTCAGGCGACCGCGACGGGCTGCGGCGCCACCTTCTGCGGCGGCTCCTTGGCGTCGGCGAAGTCCTCCTCGTTGTATACGACGGTGAGGAAGAGCGAGCAGGAGGGGCACCGCGCGATCTCCTCCCCGAGCCTGAGGTCGGCGAGCGTGATCTGGAAGAGGTCCCCGCAGGGGCACGGGTACGTGTACGCCCCCAGCTCGTCGCTCCACTCCATGTCCTCGATCTCCACCTCGTCGTACGCCGACATCCTCGCAAACCCTAGCTCGCCGCCGCGAAAGTGCTCCGAGAGTTTCGCGCCGCCGCCACGAAGAAGAAGCCGCGAGGAAAAGTGGAGAACGTTTCTCTGCTATAAACCCTTTGTTTTCTTATTATTCACGCAGAGGTCGCTGAGGGGCAAACTCGTCAATACGACTGGTCAAACCAGTGGCGTCCACCCGCGGTTTTGTGGGCATCTCCAACGGGCGAAGCAAACGGACGCGCTCGGGCTGTTCGAGTCCAATTTGCGTCGACCTTCGTGAACATGAAAATAATTATGTTTGGGTGTCCAGCGGCCGACGCATACTATTTTTATTTACTTATTTACTTTTTATTTATTTATAGATAGAAATATTACACAAACTATTACATAGTTTAAAACATGGTTGAAACATTACAAAACGAGGAAACGTAACTAGTGCTGGTCTCCCGGGTTTCGTGTTTTCGCTGCGAAAAAAAACACTCTCAGACACTCAGTCATCTAAACTGGTAATCTAGCTGACGGTTGTTGTGCCCGGTCTTCTCCGCATCTGCAGAAGAACATCCAGAAACATACACTAGTGGCTTCAATTGGCCAGTGGCCATCTTCGTTGCAAAGAAAGAACACTCTGATGTCGGTGTCCTCGCCGGACTCGTCGGTGTGGTAGTGCATGCGGTAGGATGTCTTCTTGAACACCTTGACGATCATCTCGTCGTCACCTTCGTAGAGGAAGGTGAGCAGGCAGCCGACCTCGAGGTTGTGGGTGCGGGCGAACTTGTCCCATTCGATGTGAAGGTACATTTTGCCTTGTCGTCGAACCAAGACTTCGACAGGTCACTGGCAAAGCCGCATCTGGCCTCCCACAACTGTAACTCGGCCGGCTCGGCACCGTCGACGAACTCGGCTGAAAGAACATCTATCTACCATTATGATTTTGTGTGTTTGATGATAACATTTGTGATACCTTAATGTGTGTTAAGTGGTGCAGGATGTTTTGGCTCATTAGCTTGATCTATATTGCATTCATACTAAAAAGAAAGAAGAGGCAAAAATTCACCAGGCCGGCGAACTTTTTCGGCAACCGCTTGATGCCGAGGGGGTCCTCGTCGACGTGGAGGATGAACTCGAAGCATCTCGTCTCCTGCGAAGATGACGACGACGCATGCAACGGCGAGCGGCGGGGTGATACTGCTCCAGCATGGCGGCCCTGGCTGCAGCGACCGCGGCCTCGGCTGCCTTGCCGGCCACCTGGACCAACCATGGATATTCCCTCGCGGGGGTTAAGAGAGAGGAGGTAGGGCGACGCTACGATGGAGGTTGTGCGGCGGCTATGGTTTGTGTGGAGGAGATGAGGCATACGCCGGAGGCAGCCAATGAGCGCGACACACTTGGCAACGACATTTATTTTTCATCGCCAGAGGTGGGCGACCGCCGCTCGGCAGGCGGGGCATCGACATTAACGTTGCACAGACTACCGAAACGATGCCTCGTCGCGAGTACTGGCCCGCCGCTAAGAAGACGCATCGAGCTAGGTCACTGCCAGGCGGGTCCGTGGGAGAAGCGAGCGGTCACGCGGTGCGACCGCGCAGTGTCTACCCAAACGCATCCGAGACGCATATTTGGGTCGCGTTTACGTCTCGACGGACAACTCGATCACTATACTTCGAGCCGTTAGGCTTAGATTGAAATACATTTTTCAACCGGGCGGTCGCAAATGTTTTTTTTCGCGTCCCTTTGCGTTAGACCGCTGGAGATGCCCTTATTTCCTAGGGGCGAAACCGTCTTTATTTTTAGGAGAAAAAGATCTAGCAAACAGTTCTAGCCCGAGACGGAACCGTGGACGGGTAGTACACCGTCCTATTTGCGGAGAGGCCCCCGGGCCGACATCTATATTTACCACCGGCTCCCACACCCACCTCCGCCTCCCCACACCTTCACGCACGCGACGCGCGGCTTCCACCGGTTTCCACGAGCTCCGACCACCACGAGCATGGCGCGGGTGCTCTCCTCCCGGACGGCGGCGGCCCTGGCGCGGCGGCTGGGGGGCGAGCCGGGCGGGCGCGTGCTGGGCCGCCGGGCCAACCACACGCGGCGGGCGGGCCGGGCGATGGTGCTGGAGGTGGACGCGGCGGGGGCGTCGACGTCGGCGGAGGGCGCCAGCGCGCTCAAGCAGCGGCTGGAGGAGGCCATCGACGGGGCCATGGCCCGGATGTCCGAGCCCGAGTGGGCGCCCTTCCGCCCCGGGACCTCCTACTTCGCGCCGCCCCGCCCCGCCGGCGCCGCCATGGGCCTCCTCGAGCTCGTCACCCGCGGCGGGATCGGTGTGCTCCCGCCCCAGCTCTCCGACGACGAGGCCCGCGCCGTCGCCTCCTCCTCCCGCGGCTACCCCTGCTCCGCCTACTACGTCGACGGTGAGGAATCCGATCCCAGATCCCCCCCATCCCCATTTCCCCCCTTCTCCAAGTAATAATAATAATTCAGAAATGCCTCACAAAATAGACTCACATAGCAAGATCCTCCACAGTTCAGAACAATTCTGACCTAATTTTGCTCTGCAATCCGAGCTGGTTTTGCTTCCCTGTTTAGTAATCTACACAATTTAACATGTGGATTAATGGTTACGCAGGCCACTTCCCGGACGAAGCGGAGGAATCAGTGGAGGATCCGGATGTCGAAGTGGAGGTAACGATAGAGGAGGCGGAACCAGCTGAGCAGGGCTGAACCGGAGGGGATTAGTTCTGCTATTGCACTGGGTGAAGTGGGAAATCAAGAAAGACTTGTCCTTTTAATGTTTGCTATTGCTTTCTGCTACGATTGTACATATGTAGAACCCTTGATGAGTTCATTACCTAGTATGGGGGAATAAGAACTTACTGAATTCATGCCATCTTTTCTGATGATTTGTAACACTCATCGGTATGAGATCAGTAACACCTCGTGATACTGTCTGGCTTGATTGCTGAGGTGAATGGTTACAATTGCCAGTAATTTTTCTAGATCCTATGGTGGCACAACATTTTTTTGCTGATATGTGCACAATAGCCAAAATGCTGGAACATACTGGCATCCAAATAAAATGATCATATCAGTTTCCGAATGTGAGTTATACAAATGGGCTGTCAAGATGTTGAATCACACTATACAAGTTGCTTCTCAAAGTTGGAAGAGGGGTTATACAATCAAAACTAGAGGAAAATTCAGTGCAGTTCAGGCTAATGTGGATTGCTCTGCTTCGGTGGATTTGCCATCGCGACGAGGCCACTGAATGGATCGCCGAACGGGTTGGATAATCCGGCATTGGTAGCATACTGAGCCTGCTGCTGCTGGTATGTTTGTGGTGGCATCATCACCATTTGGTGTTGCTGCTGCATCTGGTAGTATTCCTGCTGCTGCACCTGGTAGTACTGCTGTTGCTGAGACATCATAGCTAGCTGCACGTTTGATGGCGGCGCGAAGCTGCTGGACATGGCGAATGGGTCGCCGGAATCAAACGGGTTCGTCGCGATGCTGCCAGTGTAGGTCACACTTGCTATTTGTTGTCTCCTTGCCGTGTCTTCATATAGGCTGTCTAGCAACAACTTGTCGAATCCTCCAGCCTGTTGAGCAAATACAGATGAATTAATCTCCTCTCAAGTACTTTTACTTGCATTCAGATTCAGTTATAGGCTGCATCTGGCTTTGCAGTGGATTTTTCAAAAGCAATTTTTTTCTATTTTGGGGATTGAAAGAATATTTTACAGCAAAATGTCACTAGAACTACTGTAAGTGTCTGTAACTAACTAGATTCTGCAGTTCAGCATATAGCGACTCAACAGCCGCAGCCATACGCTGACCCTTTTTTCATGAGCTGTATGAGATGTTATGGACAGGTTGAATCTAAAGATTGCAAGATATACATACCAATTGGTTGCCAGCTGGTTGACTTGTGTGGTTACTTGGTGCAGTGACAAGTGCCAATTCCCACCCAGATTTGTCAATGGCGAACAAGTCTTGGGAAATTGTGGTATTGTTCCCACTCCCTACATTACTCAAGAAACCACGAAGCAGTATTTAGCACCAGATATACACATTTAAAGATTGGAAACATTCTCGACAGACGAAATCGCACTTGTGCAGATTAAACTTATTTGATCATGAGGTGTTGTCCTTGTCAAAAGAACGGTTACTTGTGTAGTTGTGATTAATCAGTTAACTGGAATTATTAAGCAGAGATTACATCCAATACATACCTGGTCCCACAATAGCAAGAGCAAGCGCGTTGCTTTGCTCAAGGTCTGCAATCATGGGATGCAATTCTTCATCCAAATTCTGCCAGTAGTGTAGGAGTAAGAGTGTAAGATTCAAGAAAATATGCACTGTTTTGGAATAAAGATGGATCAGTATGGGGTAAAATTACTAATAGATCTCCAGTTGTGGGCAATAGCTGGGGTTCATCTTCTTCTGAGAGGTCAGCAGTAGTCTGTGGCTCTTCTTCAGGCTCATCAGGCTCTCCTGTTTCCTCTTCCACTGGTTTCTCGGGTTCCTGTGGAGTTTCGTCTTCGTTATCACTAGGTAAACTCCGCTCCTCGGTTTCCTGGTTTAGCAACATCAAAATTTAACAGAAAAATAGTAGATTGTTATTCAGTGTATTGACTCTTTATTTCTTTGCACTTCTACTGATTGTGAACAAACTCACCACACTCTTACTCGTGATGCTGGCACGGGGTGCTTCTCTGATGTACTCTTCCATAGTTACAAGGAATGAACAAGGTGGCTGCATATTGGTAAAACAATAACATATCACTAAATATCTAAATCCTTGTAATCCGGAGATTCGTTGGACAAGTGATTGCATGCATAATTATGAGTAGCCAAGAAAATATTGTGAAGACAATTATAGGTCGTTGTCAATTCAGACCAAATAACTGCCATGTTTGCACAAATGCACTAGTTATGGCACAATCGATTTCATGTATTTTATCCTTCTTGGTATATTGAAGTCAATATCAGGAACTAGTCTATCATTAAGGAATGGATGAATCAATGAATGAGCATACCTGCCTCAAAGTAGGAAACTGGAAAGTCCTAGCCAGCTCAAGACGTTTGCAGTAGTCATAAAAAGCAGAAAGCCTTTCTGCCTGTAAAATAGGCAAAATCACATCATGGAGTCCCAAGAACCGGTTAGTTGACCCACTATCCAGAAGAAAGAAAATCTGACTTTCTGTACCTGCTGGCCAGCTCTTTTATAGATTTCAAGTGCCTTGATAGCATCGATTTTGGCCATGTCAAAATACTATTGACACAAGAGAAGAACTGAACTTACGTTTATGAATTGATAGTGGACATACAGATAACACATAGGATGATATCAAAAATAATTATTACCATATCAACAAGATTGATGATGCCGTCATTGATCGAACAGTATATTTTGAAGCTCTCCTTCAAGACCTGAGGTCCATAAGGTCACTAAGAAACACACACTATTGTATGAACTAAAAGAAAAGAAATATTTTATATAAAAACCACAACAAGTGCTTAACTTACAAGGGCTAGTGCATACTGTACGAGGTAATTTGTGCAGGACATACCTTCGGGCTGCGATAATAAAGGAGATGAACAAGAAGAAAAGAATAATAGCAGAGAAGAGTATGTCATCTTACTAGAATCAAACCTGGCAGGAAATAAGCCTGAGCAGTAGTTTCTGCAGCGCAGGCAACTGATCTAAAAGGTCTGCGCATGGAAGTGTTCTCGTTCTACTGTGTGCCTGGCATAATTTTGCGGACATTGAAAAATCAGTAAGCCACAACGATGCCAGGGTGTACAGCAAAGCAGCATGCAGCTTGAGAAGCTGACAATACCTTGCCAGAAGCCTTGGGTAATTTAAGCAGACGATCGGCTTCGACATCATACTTTAGAACCCTAAAGCACTCGACACGTTCATCTAGGTATTGCGCATACAGGCGGACCCAAGCAGAGCAATCCCAAGCTGACAAATGAGGGAGGAGAGCATGGCTTCAGCTAACAAAATAGAACGGCGAGAGCTATTTCAGAAGAACAAACCTAGTGGGCTCGAGTCATCCTTGAAATGTGGAATCTGCAAAATAGTTCCTCTATACGAATAGCTCAAGAAGTCATCTTTGAATGTGCCATCACCTTCTCTGAGTAACCTATGTATCACTATCAATGTTTTCAATGCAACCTGCAGCAAACATACTGGTTAATATGCACCTTTTTTATGCACCAAATGAATTCCTCTCACAAGGAGATCCAAAAAAGATATGGGATACAGATATACGGAGTATGATCTGAAACAAGGATCATCATTATCAAACACGAATTATAAAAAATCATTGACATAGACAAGTAAGGAACAAGACCCACTATCCAGTTCTTGGTCTTGGACAATCTCCTCGCCAATGTGCAGATGGTGTAGGCGACATCCGCTCGCGGGCGATTCACCGTGGTCGCCAAGAGTATCCCTGCATCCAGCAAAACGGTAAGCCTAGGAATGTTTTGTTGAGACAGAGCAGGCCATGGATCATCAACATCCTGACCGATCAGAGGCTGCATTGCATGCATTTGCAGTAAAATCACTCACTCCTGAGGTGCCTCTCCTTGGGCGGGCACTCCACGTGGTTCGTCGCCTTCACGATGGCGATATCCAGGTCCTGCAAAGCCGGACGGAAAGATTTACACAGGGCGCATTCGTCAGCATTTCAAATCTGCAGGGTAATCGGTCGGTCGAACGAGCACATCGGAAACGCAGATCGCGTGCGGTGTGCAGGCAATGTGTTTGATCGGAGGATGCTGACCTTGTACTCGCTGTTGAAGTTGGCGAGGCCAACCTTGGTGGAGTCCTTGAGGGCGCCGTAGGCCTTGCGCCAGGTGCCGGACCCCATCCCCACCGTCGCCCGCCGCCCCCCGCCGTCGCCCGCAACCGCGGCCTAGCCGTGCACGCACGCACGCACCGACGATGGTGGTCAGCCCGGTGCGCCAATTTTAGCAGGGGTGAGGAATGGGAGCGAGGGGAGGAGAGGGGAGGCGCGCGATGGCCAGAATAGAGGCTTGCGTAGTAGCGAGCCGGATACTTCGGCCGTGTGGGAAGCCATTGGGCGGCCGGAGGTTGCTGGGGATGGAGGTGTGGGTGCGCCGCCGAGGAGGCTGACGGGGAGCACGCCCTTCTTGGCTTCTTTGCTCACTGTTTGCTTTGGGGGGCAAAATGATTTACTCTCCCAATTTAAATTAATTAACTTAACTTTATCAAGATATGTAACCTATTTAGGTGTGTTTTAACTCTAAATATATGAACATCTAGACAAACTGAACTCTATTAATTTAGATCAGAGGGAGTAAAAAACAATACGCAAAATGACGTTTCTTGGCCCGGTGCCCACAAAACATCAGAAAAAATAGGTGGTCATCATCGCTACAAAAGCACTCGAAAATCACACGAAAGGAAACTCGTTGAGAGAAAAGAAAAAAAAGGAAAATCTTCTTCTTTTGGTGATTTCTGGTTACAAGTGTCGCTTTCTCCTTCACCGTGTGTTGTGATTTCGCCAAATGACGCTTTCTCCTTCACGTATATATGTATTATCATGTGCACATGTGTGAGAGATTGAGGCTTCAATAGTAGCTAACTCTGGAGTGAGATGTGTCTAACGGAGCGTCTCGTCCCCCGCGCGGGCGACTCGGGCGGCGACATGGGAATGGATAGGGTCCCCCCTGGCCCCGCTGCGCTCGCCAGCAACCGGCGCGTTGCTCGGTGGTGCTAGATTCGGTGTGTTCCTTCGACGTGTTGGAGAGGGAGGAGGACGTCGAGGCGTGCTCGCAGGGAGCGGAGTTAGGCGAAGACCTCGGCGGGCGGGATGATTGGTGGGTGATGATGGCTAACAGCAACGCCAAAAAGATCTTGATACGTTGGGACTCCAAGTGCAGAATGTTGTATCAGCAGAGTATCTTCCCCACAAGGGTGACTCGAGGGTTTATATCAAGCTCTCGGGGAAACTGGACAAAAGTATTCTCTTCTCCCTTCTTCTAGCAATCATGCAAGTAAAATAAAAGCATTGTGTCCCCAATTCTACCGTGTGGTTGTTAAGCATAAGTTTTCGTGTAAGTAAATAAACACAAGTAAAAATAACACAAGTAAAAAAGACAAGTAAAAAAGACTAGGGATTTCTATTTTCGTGCCCTGGTTCATTAGTTGTACTCAGTTTTCCCCAGCCCCTTAGTTTTTCCTCAGTTTTCCCCTCCCTCTAGTTTGAAACCCGTCGCAGACGCTCGAGAGGGTTGCCGTCTGTCGAGGCCTTCACCGTTACCGGTGACGGCTAGGGAGCGCTGGTGTTGAATTGACCGTTTCTTTCGAACTATGTTGACTGTTGACTCGAGGAGCTCACCCAAAGCTTTCCACTCCGCCCGATACTGGAGGAGCTCACACACCGCCCCTACGCCGCCACGCCGTCCTGCCCTCCTACCTTATGGCGTCGTCCGCCGCCGAGCCCCCCCCCCACCACCCCCGGAGGCGGAGAGGATCCGCCTCCACCAGATCTAGATCTACCCCTCGCGGTAGAGTTTGTATATCCGTCTGGTGCCGACTCTTCCCGCCAGCCGCGGAGAAGATTGGGAATCGGAGGGATCTAACGCATGGATTCCATCTGGGTAAGCATCGTCTGCCTATGTGAATTAACCGTAGACAGTTTTTGAGCGCCAATCGTTGTTGCTCAACTAATTGCGTTGCTTTTCGAATAGGATTGATCCAGCGCTGGCTTTTCGGCTGGTGGTTAGGCTGGATTCTAGCTTTACGCGTGATTCTAAACGCCTAATGAATGGGTTTTACTTCCCTGCGGTGGTTGCAACCACCATCTCGTTGAGGGATTTGAAAGCTAACATCTTCGATAAGTACTCCTGGAGCTCTCGCGATGCAGTTCATTTCGAATATTTCAACAGCACGGAGCGAAGATTGGTTCCACTAATTTCCGACGATGATCTGGGAATTCTTTTTGCTTTGAATGCTTCTTGCCATTTCGGTAAAATTCGTGTCCACGTGGACAGGGGCCAGGCATCATCTGTTGGGGCATCATGGTGGTCGGGCATCATCAGTGGTCGGGCATCATGTCTCTCTGCTGTTGCCTCGTGTGCGCCGCGGCGATCCTTGTAGGTCCACAGCACACCATCTGTCCCCACGAGTGGTAGCCAGATCATTCCTGTGGTCAATGTGGAGGACGATGCAGAGATTGGGGATCAGTCTCCGAAGATGATGAGGATGAGTTAATGTTTCCTGAATTGGTAGATCGATAAGCAGGCAATGGAGAATCAATACATGGAAGATATTGCTTTTGGTGCCAGATTTGATGAGACTGATGATGAAGAGAAGAATGAGAACGATGACAGCCTCGTTTTAGCCGATTACGAAGGTGAAGACTTGCCAACAATTGAGTGGAACAGGGAGGATCCTCAGCTTGCAAAAGGCACCGTGTTTCAAACGATGATGGACTGCCGTAATGCAATTACTACATATCACATTCTCACTAAGAATAATTATGAGGTTATTAAAAGTGAGCCAGGTAGGTTCACAATTAAATGCCCATACCTAAGGTGTAGGTTTAGGCTGCATGCATCCACAATGCGCAGAAGCAGCTTGGTTCAGGTACTACGCCAACCAGTTGTGTATTTAGATCACGGTGTAAAATTTGTTATCTATTACTGACATCCCTTATCATTATGTTTCAGATAAAGGTTAATAAGGAGATCCATAGGTGTCCACCTCTAGGGGAGAGCCAGACCTGAAAACAAAGCTAGCGAAGACTAGGTGGTTGGCAGATATAATCCTAGATTGGCTGAGAGAAACTCCTTCACTTGGTCCAACGGCACTCCAGAAAAAGGTGGCTGAGAAGTATAAAGGGATGAAAGTACCTTACATGAGGATGTTCTATGCAAAGGAAATGGCTCTTGACAAGATCAATGGTCCATGGAATGAAAGCTTTCAGTTGCTTTACACTTTCAAAGCTGAAGTGGAGATGGCTAGTCCAGGCAGTGTTGTAGCAATAGACAAGCATACAGTTCCCTACAAATTGAAAAGCGGGAAGGTAATGCACAAGGAATGTTTTAGAAGGGCTTTTGTTTGTTTCAAAGCTTGCTGGAAAGGCTTTTTGGACGGTTGCAGCCTTATTTGGCCGTGGATGCATCAGCTCTTCATTGTAGGTTTAAAGGACAGCTAGTTGCTGCTACTGCAGTTGATGGACATAATTGGATGTTCCCTGTTGCTTATGGAGTTTTGGAGGTTGAGTCGAGGAAAGTTGGACTTGGTTTGCAGAACTTGCGACCTTATAGGTCATCCACCAGGACTTGTTATCCACACAGACGCTTGCAAAGGTTTGGAGAGTGCGGTAGAAGCAGTATTCCCCTGGAGTGGAGCATAGGGAATGTATGCGACACTTGGTACAGAATTTTACAAAGAAATTCAAGGGTAAAGTTTTTACTGACAACCTATGGCCAGCTTCATACACATGCAGCTCTAGGAAGCATATGTTTCATTTGGATGTGTTGTATAAACAAAAACCTGGGGTGAAGGAGTACTTGGATGAACATCATGGTAGGGTGTGGTCAAGAAGTCAATTCAATGAAATTTGCAAGGTAGACTATGTAACAAGTAACCTTGCGGAGAGTTTCAACTCAAAGGTCAAGTCATTGAAAGGGCTTATGCTGTGGCAAATATTTGATAAGATTAGGCAGATGATCATGATAAAGATCGATCTGCGTCAAAGAATTGCATCCACAAATTATGTTGGCCATCTCATGCTCCCATCTTTGATTAAGTCTTTGCATGAGAGGGCAAAACAATTGAGGATGCAATACGTCGAAAAGGAATGGAGGCTGAGGTAACCTACACGACAGAAAAACATGCATGGAGGTATCCAGTGAGTTTGGTGATAGGACATGCCATTGTAGGGGATGGCAGATCCGTGGGATACCCTGCATACACGCATTGTTTTTCATGAGTGTTATAGGGGGTGAAGATGGTGAAGTTGATCAGTATGTGTCAGAGTATTTCTCTGTTGCAAAATTTAGGGCTGCATATGCTATGAATGTTCCTACCTTGTTGGGAAAAGACCAATGGATGAAAGTCGATCCAGGCTTCAAACTGTACTCTCCAGTATTGACTAGACCGGCAGGTAGGCCGAGGAAGAATAGGATCAGAGCTAGTGCAGAGGGTGGTGCACCGATTCGAAAACGTAAGTGCAAACGTTGTGGAATCCCTGGACACATTGCTAGGCTTTGTAAAAATGGAGTTGATCCGGCTTTTGGAATGGAAGATCAGGCGGGAGCAGAAAATGCAGAGGAGAATGAAGCAGCAATTCAACTTGAGATTGAAGCAGCAGTTCAACATGAGGAGATTGAAGCAAAAATGCAGAGGAGATTGAAGCAGCAGCTCAACATGAGGAGATTGAAGCAGCAAATGCAGAGGAGATTGAAGCAGCAATTCAACATGAGGAGATTGAACCGATGGATCGAGAGCAGAGGGAACAGATGGATGTAGAAAGGCTTCAACCGATGAGTCTAGAGGAGAGTGAACAGTATTATCGAGATTGCCTCGATAGTTGTAAGGCCATGTGTGATGCTAACTTCGAAGAGCTCATGGCAGAAGCAAGCTTCAGAAGAAGAACAAGAAAGAGGGCAAAAGGAAGGTAGACACCGGTAATATCCCTGGTAGGGTTACCCGGAGTAAGGTGGTGGCCCCGCGAGTCACACCAGGAGCAAGAAAAAGATTTTATTCTAACAACTAATTTGAATTTGTATGAACAATTTGTATTGGGGTTCCCTTTGTATTGGGGATCCCTTTGTGTTGAACAATTTGAATTTGTATGAACAATTTGTATTGTGGTTCCCTTTGTATTGGGGATCCCTTTGTGTTGAACAATTTGTATTGGGGTTCCCTTTGTATTGGGGATCCCTTTGTGTATGAACAATTTGAATTTGTATGAACAATTTGTATTGTGGTTCCCTTTGTATTGGGGATCCCTTTGTGTTGAACAATTTGTATTGGGGATGCCTTTGTGTTGAACAATTTGAATTTGTATGAACAATTTGTATTGTGGTTCCCTTTGTATTGGGGATCCCTTTGTGTTGAACAATTTGAATTTGTATGAACAATTTGTATGCCACATTTAAGCCACATTTATCATTTTAGGGTTTTAGGGTTTTAGGGTTTTAGGGTTTTAACATTTTAGGGTTCAATTCAAAATAATTCAAAACATGGTGGAACCTTCCCATGGAGCCTTGTTATGTTACCTACAACCTAGAGAAATAATAATGGAAAAGGAAATATAGAGATATGAAGTTTTTATGCCAAAAGCTTCAAAACCACTTCCTAGTCCATGAGCTACTAGATATGAAGATGCAGGGCTTTCTGCTCAATACACCTCCCAAATACCCACTATGCTTACAAACTTTGTCCAAATGAGTCCAAATTCGTCACACTTGTGTATCTTTGAGTTGCAAACAATATCTAGTCGGCCAAAATGTAATATATTGTTCAAATAACACAATTTTACAATTTTTATGCCAAAAGCTTCAATTTCCTTAGTCCGTTTATTATTTGGGTGCCCCTGTTTTACTTAGTGTTACTCAGTTTTCCCCTCCGGGCCCACTTGTCTTACTCAGTCATACTCAGTTTTGCCCTTCCGATAAACATTTCCTCACTTTTCCCCCTCGGTTCTACTCAGCTTTCCTAACTTGTACTCACCGGCTGATCTCTGATTGGTCGAGATGTATGTCACACGGATCTTGGTTGGATGAAAGCTCAACGAACGCTTGCACCGTTCGATCATTTATGATCGGACGGCCTGTATCTATGGACCACGATGGACGCATACGGAGACAAGAGCGAGCACATACCTACCAACCCTGGCACGCATATTCCAGCGCATCCTCCTCTCTCTAACGGCGGCGCGAGCGCAACCGTGTGCGCGGCGCGTGCGGCGGCGCGGATCTAACCGTGCTTGCGGTGGCGTGCGGCGGCGCGGATCTAACCGTGCTTGCGGTGGCGTGCGGCGCGGATCTAACCGTGGCGCGCGGATCTAACCGCGGCGGCGGTGTGGGCGGCGCAGATCTAACCGTGCGGCGCGGGGCGGCGGCGGCGCGATCTAACCGTGCGTGCGCGGCGGCGTGCATCTAACCGTGCGTGCGCCGTGGATCTAAGAGTGCCGGTGAGGATCTAACCGTCAGAAATAGTTGAAATGTCTCTCTCTGTCTCACTTTCGATTCTATTCTCAGATCGTTGAATGATGAAGAACACCAAGACGGCGGCCGTGCCGTGCAGTGGTCATCGATGCCACGAACATTGAATCCATCGCCTACAACATCGCTTCGACGGCGCACCACTGTTGATGTCTCACTTCCGGTGCCGAGAGTGCGAATCGATGCCAAGACGATTGAAGCCATCGTCTACAACCGCGCTGCAAAGCCGCCGATCCAGCCCTCCGCAGATCCGTCGCTGATGAAGTACACCAAGACAGCGGCGGTTCCGACACTGGTCATCGATGCCACGAACATTGAAGCCATCGCCGATAACATCGCTTCAACGTTTGATGGCGCAGATGACCACCCTCAGCCGCCCGTCGTCCCGGCCTTTCTTGCCCATCGCTGCGCGGCCGTGTTCGACGCCGCAAATTGGGATAAATTATTATAAATTTGTATTTTTCAATTTCCAAATGGGATAAAATTGTTCGAACTACTACCTCCGTCTCAAAAAAGCTTCTTCACGTTCTTGATGTGTCCATGTACATCCGTATGTATGATTTGAATTCTATCCCAACTTGATTGGGAAGATATTGATATGTATTTGATCCGCAAGGCTGGTACATGCATTCACTTTTGGGATCCCTTCACTTTTATAAAATGTTCATGCATGCTAAAATTATCGTGCGCATTACTTAGCACAAGTAGGAAATTGTACACCGAAATTGCTTAGAGCCACAACAAAATACAGTGGTTAGAGCCATCTACTGAATAACAATTCTATACTAAATCGTCTACCAGAACCACATAACTGCTAGGACAGGGATGACACCTAATAAAACTGCACAGATGAATCTACTTTTCTCCTCTCCCATCACTTTAAGTTCATGTTCTAGATTTTCTACCACTTGATCAAATACGGCAAGATCTGTCTCAACTCTCAACTTCTCCTTGCGAATAAGCTCTGAATTCTTCTTTTCTTCCTCCACAATACGCTTCGAATATCATCAGGTTTTTACGGGCCAATTCATCACCTAAATTGGCCACCTTCTCCTCCCAATCCATCCTCTGGCTACACCACTGGGTTGATTCATCTTGGTATGCAATGTACCATGGATCATCGGCTTGCCTGGCTAACTGTAACAATAATGGAAAAAAGAACAACCGAAATCACCCCAACAAGCCATGGCGGAACTTCAAATTCAACGGTAGTACAGAGAGCTGAAGCTATATACCTGCACTTCCGACGAGGTAGGAGAAGTAGAACGTGGCCACGACATGATCGAATCCCCACCCTCGCCGGTGTACCCGCTACGACGAGACATTGAGGACTATTTCGTACCTGCAAACTCCAATAAATTACGGGAACCGAATCGATTAGGGGGGGGGGGAGGCAGAAGCGGAGGTCTTACCAAGCTATGCCAATTGGTGCGCGGAACAAATCCCGGTCGTCGTGGGCGGCGGATCTGCTTGCGGCGGACTTTCTGCGGTGGGTACAATGCGTGACGAAACAAGTGCTGGAGCCATGGTTGACGTGCGCCGCAGTTCGTCCGACGCCGGGGACAGAGGCCGCGGCGCGACGAGGCGGCGATGGCTGCTCCGTCCGACGGTGGGGAACGAGCTGCCAGTGGTTCTCCGGTCTAGCTTAAGAATAATTAATTAGCGAACTTGTTGCTTCTCTCTATGATATTCTCTAAAGACATATATCGAGCGGCAATATATGATTTTTTCTCTCTAAATAAATAGACCGATGACCCACAAGTATAGGGGATCGCAACAGTCTTCGAGGGAAGTATTACCCAATTTATTGATTCGACACAAGGGGAGACAAAGAATACTTGTAAGCCTTAACAGCGGAGTTGTCAATTCAGCTGCACTGGAAACAGACTTGCTCGCAAGAGTTTATCGAGTAACAGTTTTTATGGCAGTGGAAATAGTGAAATAACAGCAGCGGTGAAATAAAGACAGCGAGTGATTATAGTAAACAGCAGGATTAAAATACAGAGGCACAGGACGGATTTAACGGGCGTTGCATGGATGAGAGAAACTCATGTAACAATCAAAGCAGGGCATTTGCAGATAATAATAAAACGGTATCCAAGTACTAATCAATCAATAGGCATGTGTTCCATATTTAGTCGTACGTGCTCGCAATGAGAAACTTCCACAACATCTTCTGTCCTACCAGCCGGTGGCAGCCGGGCCTCTAGGGAAACTACTGGATATTAAGGTACTCCTTTTAATAGAGTACCGGAGCAAAGCATTAACACTCCGTGAACACATGTGATCCTCACATCACTACCATCCCCTCCGGTTGTCCCGATTTCTGTCACTTCGGGGCCATTGGTTCCGGACAACGACATGTGTATACAACTTGCAGTAAGATCATAAACAACGAATATCTTCATGAATCAATAACATGTTCAGATCTGAGATCATGGCACTCGGGCCTAGTGACAAGCATTAAGCATAACAAGTTGCAACAATATCATAAAAGTGACATCTACGGATACTAGGCACTATGCCCTAACAATCTTATGACTATTACATGACCAATCTCATCCAATCCCTACCACCCCCTTTAGCCTACGGGGGAATTACTCACCCATGGATGGGGGAAACATGGCTGGTCGATGGAGAGGCGTTGGCGTGATGGCGGTGAAGATCTCCTCCAATTCCCGTCCCGGCGGAGTGCCGAACGGAGACTTCTCCTCGCGACGGAGTTTCGCGATGTGGCGGCTCTCGAGGGTTTCGCGATTTCGACTTCTTCCCGTGCGTCAGTCGAACCCAATAAGTAGTCCGAAGGGCGTCGGAGGCCGGCGAGGGGCCACACCACGGCCGCGCGGCCCCCGGGCCGCGCCGCCATGTGGTGTGGGGCCCTCGGGCCTCCACCTCTCTTGCCCTTCTGGCTCAATATTCTGGTAAAATAGGGCCTTCGCATAAATTCCGAGGATTTTCCCGAAAGTTGGATTTCTGCACAAAAACGAGACACGAGCGATTCTGCTGAAAAGCGTTAGTCCGTGTTAGTTGTATCCAAAATACACAAATTAGAGGCAAAACAATAGCAAAAGTGTTCGGGAAAGTAGATACGTTTTGGACGTATCAACGACCCCAGCTTAGCTTATTGCTTGTCCTCAAGCAATTCGGTTAACAACCGAGCGATAAAAGAACTTTCACGAACACATTTGCTCATATGATGTATATATTCTCATGCTATGGCTAATACTTAAGCAGTTCATAATGAGATACATGCAAATAAGATCATCCAACAGCTATGTCAATCATGGAGAAGTACCAACAATTAATAATAAGCACCATGAATCATGTATATAAGCAGGATTGCAATGTTCATAAGAGAATATGATAAAGTGGTACCTCGCTTGCCCGTATTTGATCGGCAAAACATAAATGCCGAGGCACCTCTGGAGTTCATAGAAAGACTAGAAGTAGTGATTGTCAAAGATAAAAGCATCAAAGTTATACCACAATCAATCATATTTTGAGACAAGCATATTATACTAAGAATGACAGTTGTGCTCTCAAGATAGTGCTCAAAGAAAGAATGGAGACACAACATAAAATTAAAAGATCGACCCTTCGCAGAGGGAAGCAGGGATTAACATGCGCTAGAGCTTTTCATTTGTAAAGCAGGAGTAAAATTATTTTGAGAGGTGTTTGTGTTATCACTAGAATCTGACCGAGCCAGAGGTGGGCCGCGATCAAGATGGACTTGAAGATATATGCGTGGACAGATATGTGAATCGGCCTTGTGTATCAAGTTTGGGCTAGTTGGCCCGTGTATCTTTATAGTAGGTTACGTAGAAATTAGAGTTTATCTCGTGCACGGTTTAGTGCACGCCCACATTAGAAAGTCCCCTGGACTATAAATATGTATCTAGGGTTTATGGAATAAACAACCAACGTTCAACACAAACCAATCTCGGCGCATCGCCAACTCCTTCGTCTCGAGGGTTCCTCCGCATCATGCTGCCTAGATCGCATCTCGCGATCTAGGCAGACGAGCTGCCTAGTTGTTCATGCGTTGCTCGTAAAGCCTTTTGATGGCGAGCAACGTAGTTATCATAGATGTGTTAGGGTTAGCATTGTTCCTAGTATCATATGTCGTAGTGCAACCCTTGCGCATCTAGCCGTCCGTACCTCATCATGGGGCGGCACCGCTTGATCGTTATTTAGTAGATCTGATCCGTTACTCGCTCCTTGATTCATCAAGGATTAGTATCTGCAATAGTTAGGCCTTACAAAGGGTTGGAGGATCCAGCGGCATGCAGGGTGTAGTTTGCTGCCCCTAGACAGGATGTTCCGAGGATCAACCTAGTGTTGGTTTTAGGCCTTGTCTAGGGCTGGCTTACGTTTACCGTGCGAGCGCGAGGCCCAATCGTGAGTAGGATGATCCGATTATGCGGTGAAAACCCTAGATCGTCGTGGATCTCATATGCTTTATCTTGATCAAGCAGGACCACCATATATTCGGCCACCTTGGACGAATCATGGGTGGATCGGCTCCATGAGCCGATTCACAGGACAACCCGAGAGCCGATCGAGGCTCGTATTTAACGTGTACGTGTGTGCCCCGCAGAAACTAAGCGAGGCATCATCCACACCTTCCCGACCAGGTATAGGTCGGGGCACGCCCTGCAACCCGCATCGGCGCGCGACCAGGAGGCTTTGCGGGCCGTCGCTGAGGGAGGGCCAGCCGCAGCCCTAGTCGTTCCCGGCTCTACGGTGTTGACCGACCGCCGCGCGGGTTTCTCGACGTCAACACATTCTGCACGCCCGGTGGGACAATCTTCAACGACAACCATCTCGCCATCCACATCGGAGATGGCGAAAGACACCATACCATCTTCATCAGAAGTGGCGAAGAAACTCCGGTCACGTACGGGGATCTCACTGCGAGCTCAAGAAGAAATACGACGAGATCAAGTCTGCCCTCGAAGCCGACCTCATCGGCTCTTCCCACGACGCCCGCTCCCATGGCGTCAACACGGTCGATCTCAGCCACTCCATAAGGGAACCAGGGTTCTCTTTCGATGCCAATATGGCGGGGTTCGTGATTCGCCATGACGCGGACAAAGCGAAAGCAGCCACACTCGTGGCAATGAGAAAGACGAGGCCGCTCCACGTGACCGGCCCCAAGATGACGATAAACGGTACCTGGCCGAGGAGGAGGCGAGAAGCACGCGGTATCCACGCCCATTATCCGTGCATCTCCTCAGCAAATATGATCAGCCATACGACCGACACCGCCCCGGCGAAGACGACCAAAGAATTCATCGGTCCGATGCAGGCGGGAGGTATCGTCAAGACAACAGCTATGACGACGGGTACGAACGTCGTGACAATGTGGACAGGCATTGGGACTGCCCCTTCTTCAGATACTGCTGGGATTCCGGAATGGGCCGATTGCCAACAATCGGCAATTGCCCAGAATGCAAACAAAAGGAGAAGGGTGCAGCTAAGTTATCCGTGTTCGAGCGCCTGGGGCCTCTCCCGCTTTGGGGCAGGCATACCGAGTCCGTTCAGATGGAAGATCACGAGGAACTCGAAGACGGTGATGAAGAGGATAAGTATCATCGGCCAAGATGGTGTCCGACGGGCTCAGCCGCTCCCAAAAACGTAGGGTTCAGCGACTACGTGCGTTGGAAGAAGCCGAAAGGTTATATCTGCACGCGCTGAGGAAGGCGCGGCCTGACCTGGCCGCCAAAATTCAGCGAACCCTGGATGAGGAAGGTCGGCCACAAAGAAAAGAGCGGCGCCCCAGCAAAGGAAAGCCGATGACGAGACATCGGCTGGCACCAACATGGTTTTCATCCTTCCTGCGGAATTTAGCGCTCCAAGGTTATATGAAGCACCGTGGCACAAGCGGACTGCGGCCCACGGCCGGTCATCTTCGAGAAGCCGCGAGAAAGGAGTTACAGGCATCGAAGGCCCTGTACTTACGAGGCTACATCAATGGACAGCTTGTCAATAAGATGTTGGTGGACACCGGAGCGGCAGTCAACATTATGCCTTACTCTATGTTGCGGCGGTTGGGACGCTCCACCTCGGATTTAATCAAAACCAATGTAACATTGAGCGATTTCAACGGCCAAGCATCTGACGCGCAAGGTGTTCTAAACGTGGATCTGACCGTAGGAAGGAAAACTATCCCTACGACGTTCTTTGTTGTCGCAGCAAAGCACATATGCTGTAATATTAGGGAGGGATTGGATCCACGCCAACGTTGCATTCCATCCACGATGCACCAATGCCTAATTCAGTGGGATGGAGATGAGGTGGAGGTCGTCCACGCCGATGATTCAGCCGAGATTTCAACAGCCGGTATGGGCATTTGGGAGGCATCAGGTCAAGAGCCACTCTCGGGCATCAATTTGGACGACTGCGAACGCATCGATGTGACAAAGAACGGGGTAAGGCTGGTTCTATCCACCGGACTGACCGTATAACGAGAACAACAACGATGGACAAAGGTGTTGAGGCTGATCCTTGCGATCGGCCCCAAAAAATTTGTGGAGGAACATTACAAAACCTTCACCAAGCACGCAACGTGGAGGCCGATTCCAGCAATCGGCCAAAATTATCCCCACCATCTATTTTGCCTGGGAGCGACATTTGACCCAGCAGGGGCTACTAAAGAGCCGATACCATCAAATTTCTTGACAGAATCGGCTCGGGGGCATCTAGATGGATTAAATGCATATGAGGCAACATTATCAAGTATGGGGGCCGACGCACAAGTCGGCCGTGGAAAAGTTGAAAATTTTTGAGCACAGCCGATGCACGGCCATCGACTTAAGGGCATCAACCACCTTGCGACAGTCATCAGGCAGCGAGGCTCCACTGAAGGACGAATATGCCGGCGGCTCTTCTCAGTAGAATGGTTGATGTCTCAAGCGGATCATTGTGTCGACAATGTCGGGTCGCGGCCCCGCGAAGCAGTATGTCTCTTCTGAAACCAGGAGAATAGTCGATGTTGAGGCGATCGGCTACGGCATGTCACGACCACAAGGGGGGAAAACATCAGGAAACGTCCTCACCAAGAGCTGCATCAGCCTGCCAAAGATAATGAGCCAATATTATCGACGAAACGCAGGACTTGAACGGGAGAAGCTCAGGGAGACAGGGCCCCCTGAAGGGTCCTTCACTATAGGTGGCCGATTTTTCCCAATCGGCTGGCCTTGCTTCCCAGCTTGCCTGAAGAATGATGCTGATGTCGCCAGAAACATCAGTCTCTACATACAAGCCAATTGAGTGACACGCACGGGGCGTTATTGTAGGCACCTGCCCGGAACCAGATGGCCAGCCCGCTAGGTTGGCTAGCAAGGCTCATGATCTTGCTTGAGGTCTCATGGGGCAAAGCCGACGCTTGGCCGTCGACTCAAGGGGTATGGTGGTTACAGGCAAAGATCTCATGGAGCATCCATCACCAAATCGGCAGTGTTTGCGCAAGCCTGCGGATCAGTCTAGGGTCATGAGGACAACCGATGATCGTCCGATGATCTTGATGAGCCGAACCATTCGAGCCGAGCTATCGCACCAGAAGCTGCATCGTTCGCCCGAGATGATGAGCTAATTAGGACAGCAAGGTGGTTCCTCGGAGCTGCTGACCTTTCCGAATCTGCCGGGTGGCTCCTTGAGCCTAACGCAGTGATACGATCGGAAACCGATGGTGGCCCAATCAGCTGGTCTGCGTTTATCCTCGCCTGGCTAAGGCTCGGGGGCAGCTCGCCCTTTAAGGTTCCTTGTTCTATGGAGCCGATTTGGTTGAATCGGCTTGCTCTGCATCATAACTCGTCAAGAGAGGGTGAATTATTGCAGACGGGAGTGGCTGGAGGTAGTGGAAGGAAGCAACGATCGCTGACGGACTTTGGGCCAGGTGTGACTACGAAGAGATGAGGCATTATCAGGACAGTGGCAAAGAGGATCCGGTAGATAAGAATGCCGTGGAGGTCCATTAGTCCGTATGGTTGAATCTGCATTTCCAGGATCTAGGATTTGCGCGATTCCGGCTCGTCCTAGGGGTGGAGGTCTGGATGGATCTTCCTCGAGTTTATCATGAGAGTCCGATGCATTGCCATCGGCTCCTTAAAGCATCGACCAGATTGGCAATCGGCAAGCGCGGTATAAAGGGCAATCGGCTAAATTATCATAAAAAAGGACGACAAGATCGAGTGGGGAAGTTCTCCATTGATTAACTAGAGTTCTTACATAAAGAGCTGATTGCTCTCAAAAGAAGATCCTAGGGGCTACATTGCCCGTCTACTACTGATGGCCCTGAGCTAAGATCCTATCTAGGGGCCGTTGCTGCCTCGTCGTCATCACCATCCTCGCCTGCCGCGCTGCTCCCGCCGGCTCGCTCGTCGCCGCCGCGACCGCCGGCAGGACCTTCGTTGCCCTCGTCTTCTTCATCGGCGCCGTCGTCGCTGTCGAAATCGCTGAGATTGCCGGCCGGGGGCGGGCGCTTGGCCGGTGGCTCGTCGGAGGACTGTCATCTTCTTCCTCCTCGGCCTCCCTCTTCGGAGGGGGCCCCGTCCCAGGGAAGGTGGTCGTCGCCGCTTTCCTCCACCGCCTCCTCCTGGCAAGGAAGGAGAGGTCGCTCTCCGTCGGTCGGGGACTGGTCGTCCTCGACCAGGTGGAAAAGTCGTGGCTTGGCTCATTCCCGGCCTCGATGGCGCGGCGAATGTTGGCCGCGTGGGCTTCCTCCGGTTTCCATTCCGGCGTCGGCTCGCGGAAGGGGAGGACTGCGAGAAAGGTCCGACGAAGAGGAAGACATGGTGGCACAGGAGGGTTTTTCTTTGGAAGTACTAGTGCCTGGAGGATGAGGAAGAAAGCTACAGGAAGTGGCCGAATAAAGGGGAATATCTGGTTAATGCCGCGCCCGAGAACGTGGTGCGAATCCGTGGTCGTGCAGAGAGGCGAGGAGGCAAGACGTCATCATGAAGGAAACTGCGATGGTTCTGCCACGACATGACCCGGCGAAAGAAAGCGTAATGATTTTGGAAATGTTATTTCCAAAACCAGGGGGCATGTGTTATCACTAGAATCTGACCGAGCCAGAGGTGGGCCGCGATCAAGATGGACTTGAAGATATATGCGTGGACAGTTATGTGAATCGGCCTTGTGTATCAAGTTTGGGCTAGTTGGCCCGTGTATCTTTATAGTAGGTTACGTAGAAATTAGAGTTTATCTCGTGCACGGTTTAGTGCACGCCCATTAGAAAGTCCGCCGGACTATAAATATGTATCTAGGGTTTATGGAATAAACAACCAACGTTCAACACAAACCACTCTCGGATCGCCAACTCCTTCGTCTCGGGGTTCCTCCTAAGCATCATGCTGCCTAGATCGCATCTCGCCTAGGCAGCACGAGCCTGCCTAGTTGTTCATGCGTTGCTCGTACTGAAGCCTTTTTGATGGCGAGCAACGTAGTTATCATAGATGTGTTAGGGTTAGCATTGTTCCTAGTATCATATGCTGTCGTAGTGCAACCCTTGCGCATCTAGCCGTCCCCGTACCTCATCATGGGTGCGGGGCGGCACCCCGCTTGATCGTTATTTAGTAGATCTGATCCGTTACGGTCGCTCCTTGATTCATCAAGGATTAGTTTAATATCGCAATAGTTAGGCCTTACAAAGGTTGGAGGATCCAGGCATGCGGTGTAGTTTGCTGCCCCTAGACAGATGTTCCGAGGATCAACCTAGTGTTGGTTTTTAGGCCTTGTCTAGGGCTGGCTTACGTTTACCGTGCGTGAGCGCGAGGCCCAATCGTGAGTAGGATGATCCGATTATGCGGTGAAAACCCTAGATCGTCGTGGATCTCATATGCTTTATCTTGATCAAGCAGGACCACCATATATTCGGCCACCTTGGACGAATCATGGGTGGATCGGCTCCATGAGCCGATTCACGGGACAACCCGAGAGCCGATCGAGGCTCGTATTTAACGTGTACGTGTGTGCCTGCGAAACTAAGCGAGGCATCATCCACACCTTCCCGACCGGTATAGGTCAGGTGGCACGCCTTGCAACCCGCATCGGCGCGCGACCAGGAGGCTTTGCGGGTCGTCGCCCGAGGACCGGGCCAGCCGCAGCCCTAGTCGTTCCGGCTCTACGGTGTTGACCACCACTGCCCGCCGGTGGGTTTCGACGTCAACGGTTGTTGTTGTCAACGAATGGTAATGGGTACACTAACTACCTCATCAACCGGACTCGCAAGAGCGGCTCCCATTTTATTTATTTTTGGTTGGCACTCCTTCCAACCTTTCTTTCACAAACCATGGCTAACCGAATCTCGGGTGCCTGCCAACAATCACATACCATGAAGGAGTGCCTTTTTATTTAAGTTTTATTATGATGATGACACCCCCCCAACCTTTGCTTACACAAGCCATGGCTAACCGAATCCTTCGGGTGCCGTCCAACAATCACAAACCATGGAGGAGTGTCTATTTAAGTTAATTAATTCGGGACTGGGAATCCCATTGCCAGCTCTTTTTGCAAAATTATTGGATAAGCGGATGTGCCACTAGTCCATATGAGAGTCCGTCAGTAAATGACAAGGTTGAAAGCTAAACACCACATACTTGCTCATGAGCTATGAAACATTAACACAAATTGAGAAGCATTTTGAAAGTTTTAAAGGTAGCGCATGAGAATTTACTTGAATGGTTTGAAATGCCATGCATAGGTATTTATGGTGGCCACTTTGGAACAACTTGGTTTTCAGGTGTTTGAAGCACGAGCGGCGATCCCGCTCAAGACAAGTGAAGGCTAGCAAGACTAGGGAGCGACAAATCAAGAGAGCAATAACTGTCATAATCATGCTTGCGGCAAAATAAATTAACGGAGGCATAAAAGTGATACAATAACTCTGAAGCAATATAAATCATCGAGGCTTAATTGACTTTTTGTTCAGTCATATGCATGCGTGAGCATGTGCCAAGTCGATATAAATGAATTATTCAGAGGAGGATACCACAATTCCATACTTACTTATGAATAAAGCAATGCAAGCGAACATCCATGACATGCTACTCATATTAATAAATTGGAGCTAAACATGAGAGATCATGAACTACTAGACTTTCTCAAATAACATATACCTCACATGAACCAACTAAGCATGCTCATATGGATGAGTATATGTACAAAAATGAAAGCAAATAGAGTTCATACCAGCCTCTCACCACAATCAGATTGTCGTAGATCATTATTGCCTTTTCACTTGTGTAGCTTGGATAATATGAAATGAAAACCACGCTCCAGCCACCGAAGACCATTGAACTCATGATGAACTTTACAAACCAAAGAAGAACAGCAAATATTTTTGGTGTTTTCGAATTAGAAACAAGAACGAAAGAAAACAAGCAAACAAAGCAAAATCTTTTTGGGTTTTCTCATAGCAAACTAACGATAGCAAATAAAGTAAACTAAGAGCAAAGAACCAAATAAACAAATGGTGAAGAGAAACAACAGAAATATTTTTGGTCTTTTTGTGTTTTAGAAAAGAAACAAAGCGAAAATAAAAGAATGCAAACTAACAGAAACACAGAAAAGCAGGATGGCAGAAATCTGCCAAATCCTGACAGCAGTACAGAAATCGAAATTAACAAAATCTTCCATTGCTCAGACCAAAAAGTGTTCAACTAATGAAAGTTAGATAACAACCTGGGAAACATGCTCAAAAATTGGCAACTCAAAATAACGTTCTGGCTGTGCGTACGAATTTTTTTTTGGTAACAGCACAGAATCTGTTTTTGGACAGCACTTCCCCAAATATCATCTCCTCTCATTAGAAAACCACTCTAAGAGACTAAGCAAGTATGTACAAGTATCCAGCAACCATAATATGCAAAGAATGAGTGATGCCGGTATACCTCCCCCCAAGCTTAGGCTTTTGGCCTAAGTGGAGTTCATTCCCAACGAGGGTCGGAGTTCCACGCCGGTGGATCATACATGGAGTGGTAATAGGGCCCTGTGCAGAAGAATATCGTGGAGGCTCCACATGACCGTGATGTTGATATGAGGAGCTCGCTGCATCGGATGAAGAGTCGGGATGCTCCTCGGCCTCCTCCACATCTTCCTTGCACGACGGCTTTCCTTTCTATGTACGCGTTCAGCTCATTTTCTGTGATCGACCACCCGTCCCCGGCATCAAGGTTAAACAAAGCAGGTGCAGGCAAGCGTACTAGTTTTTCAATTTTCTTAGTTATACTCCAATTTTTCTTATACAAAGTTATCCTATAATGCAGGTTGTTCAAATTAGATGCATCTGAAATAAATTCATGTCTGATCATGGAGCCAACATCAAGTTTCTCTATAGAAAGCGGAATATCTAAATGGTGAGGTCCTACACCATGCATAGCTAATAAGCGAGAGGCGATAAGACCTCCACAAATTCCTCCTTTCTCACGGTTAGTAGCAAGTCTACAAGCTATTAAAGCACCCAAATTATAAGTCCTATCCTGTTGCAAAGCAGCAGCTAAGAAAGCTAAATCTTGGACAGATAATTTACCTCCAGTCCTTCTCGCAAGAACGCACTTTGTAATGAAATAGGCAAAGTAGCGGATGGCTGGCTGTTGAATGCTACTAATCTTACCACTATCATTGGAGAAGCTCCTCCCATTACAAATCCTCGCATAAAGATTTGAGAGCTCCCGCGGTGTTCCCCTGATCTTCTCGCAGATCCCCACCGCGGCACTCTAATCGCTGTACAAAAATCACCAAAAGGCAAGTCGATAGTTTTGTTATAAATCTTATACCGACCATGGGGTCAGTTTGAGACCGGTGAAATTCGAAATCCTGCACAACCGACACCGTTAGTTTAGCATATTGGTGAGGTTCACCAACAGCAAAATCTCCCAATCCCGCATTGGAAATTAGTGTTTGAACGTCTTGCAGGATTCCTGCATTCCGCATAAAGTCCGTGCATGGGTAATAAGAGGGGTATACTCCCTCTTCACGATGAACTCTCATGACTTGCTGTACCTCCAACTCTTCTTGGTTAAGTTGGTGCATACTTCCTTCCATTTTCTGAAATTTTTCAACAATCATTATAAAATTTGATTTCAAGGTATATAATTGAGGGGAACTACTATAGGAACTTGCTAGAGTACTAAACATGCATCAAAACTAATTTCTTCCACTTAGAACAAGCATGCAAGCTCACAAAACATGTTATCTACAGCAGCAAAATATTCAAGATATACTCAACCAAATGAAATTCTAATTGGACAATCAAAGGAGTCACATACTGTTACCCTCCAAAACCCCCCGACGGCGTTGGTTAAGCAACACGAAGAGCGGGAAGCTCCCGGGCCGCTTAGTGGATCCCCGGCACCTCGCGTCGTCCCGCAAATCTTCTCCAAACGTCCCGGCGGTTGCTAGGGCGTGCCACCTGACCTAGACCCGATCAGAAGGTGTTAGTGCTTCGATTGTTCTGCATGGTAGACACGTAAACATTAAATACGAGCCCTATCGGCTCTCAAGTCGTGGATCGGCTCAAGGAGCCGATCGCCCCATGTGCTCACGTTGGATTTACAATGGCATGGGGATCCGCTTGATCGACAAAGCTAAGCGATCCACGACGCTTTAGGGTTTTCACCGCATAATCGGAACATCTAAGTGCGATCGGGCCTAGCAACTACGAGAGACGATGCAAACTACCCCTACGAGAGGCCTAAAAACCAACATAACGTTGATCCCCGGAACATCCCTCGCAGGGACGGTAAACAACTCCTAACGCACCACCGGATCCTCCGACCCCAACATAAGGCCTAACTATGCAGATATTAAACTAATCCTTGCGTAGCAAGGAGCAACTATAACGGATCGGATCTACTAAGTAAGAACAAGCAAGATGCTGCCCTTACGTCTAGATCGACGTAAGGGCAGCTAGGTGTCTAGGGACGGCATTGCCACGCAGATATGCACGTGAAAGCGCCAATGCAAGCCCCTAAACACCTAAGGATAAATGGTACTGCTCGCCATCAACAAGGCTTCTGTTATCACCAGAATTTGACCAAGCCAGAGGTGGGCCGCGATCAAGATGGACTTGAAGATATACATATAGAAGAGATATGTGAATCGGCCTTGTTTACCAAGTTTGGGCTAGTTAGCCCGTGTATCTTTATGGTAGGATTCGTAGAAGTTAGAATTTATCTCGTGCACGGTTTAGTGCACGCCCACATTAGAAAGTCCCCTGGACTATAAATATGTATCTAGGGTTTATGGAATAAACAACAACCAACGTTCAACACAAACCAATCTCGGCGCATCGCCAACTCCTTCGTCTCGAGGGTTCCTCCGGTAAGCACCATGCTGCCTAGATCGCATCTCGATCTAGGCAAGACGAGCCTGCCTAGTTGTTCATGCGTTGCTCGTACCGCCTTGATGGCGAGCAACGTAGTTATCATAGATGTGTTAGGGTTAGCATTGTTCCTAGTATCATATGCTGTCGTAGTGCAACCCTCGCGCATCTAGCCGTCCCCTGTACCTCATCATGGGTGCAGGGGCGGCACCCCGCTTGATCGTTATTTAGTAGATCTGTTCCGTTACGGTCGCTCCTTGATTCATCAAGGATTAGTTTAACATCTGCAATAGTTAGGCCTTACAAAGGGTTGGAGGATCCAGCGGCATGCAGGGTGTAGTTTGCTGCCCCTAGACAGGACGTTCGAGGATCAACCTAGTGTTGGTTTTTAGGCCTTGTCTAGGGCTGACTTACGTTTACCGTGCGTGAGCGCGAGGCCCAATCGTGAGTAGGATGATCCGATTATGCGGTGAAAACCCCGATCGTCGTGGATCTCATACGCTTTATCATGATCAAGCAGGACCACCATATATTCGGCCACCTCGGACGAATCATGGGTGGATCGGCTCCATGAGCCGATTCACAGAGACAACCTGAGAGCCGATCGAGGCTCGTATTTAACGTGTACGTGTGTGCCCTGCAGGAAACTAAGCGAGGCATCATCCACACCTTCCCGACCAGGGTCAGGTGGCACGCCCTGCACGCCATCGAATCGCGCGACCAGAGGCTTTGCGGGCCGTCGCTCCGAGGGACTGGGCCAGCCGCAGCCCTAGTCGTTCCCGGCTCTACGGTGTTGACCAGTCACGCCGCCGGTGGGTTTCGACGTCAACACATTTCACCACGCGGTGGGACAATCTTCAACGACAACCACCTCGCCATCCACATCGAGATGGCGGAAGAAACTCCGGTCACCTACGAGGAGCTCACCGCGAGCTCAAGAAGAAGTACGACGAGGTCAAGTCTGCCCTCGGCCGACCTAATCGGCTCTTTCCACAGACCCGCTCCCACGGCATCGATGGAAGGGGTTCACACCTGAAGGCGCGCTTGATGGAGTGGACCTGTCCACCCCGTCGAGGAACGCACCAGGTCGTCGCCAGAGATAAACTTCATGGTGGCTCATTCGGCACCGCCATTCTCGAGAGCTCGGTAAATACGTTGGAGCTGTCGCGCGCTGCGTGATCCAGAGATCACGAGCCATCAGTACTCTCCGTCAGACCAGCCCTAGGGACTCACCAAGGGAGTTACTCCAATCCCGTCCACCGCCGCGTTGGCAGCGCCCGAAGCGCCGAACTCATCGGCCTATGTCGTCTACAAGATTGGTGGTGACCCCAGTGACTACCAATTTCTACAGGACGCGCCCAAGATCCCGCACGGCACGCGCGCATACGTGCAAGCAAGCATCTGGGCACCCTCGAACCAGGTTGCTATAGCAGGGACTTCTGGGCAACAGGAGGAACGTCGGAGGCAGACCCCGAGAAGCAAACGTGGCTAGCCAAATACGCCACCCCGACAAAACTCCAGCCCAGCTCCCAGCTCGGCAACAGAGAAACAGCATGGCCGGTTAAGTACGCCACTCCGACGAACCTTCAGGGGTCGGCACCCGCAGCCATCACCGCGGATCAAATTTGTACGATCCTGAAAGATCAGTTCGGCATGATGCCGAAAAGAAAGGCGATCGGCTATACCAAGCCGTACCCCAACGAGTACGAATTGATCCCGCTACCACCCAAATATCGGCTCCCGGACTTCACAAAGTTCAGCGGATCAGATGGCTCCAGCTCCATCGAGCATGTGAGCCGATATTTGGCACAGCTGGCATGATCTCAGCGACGAGCTGCGCGTGAGGTACTTCTTTCCCTCACAGGATCGGCTTTGGTACACGTCGCTGCCACCGAACTCAATCCGACTGGAAGCGGAAGAACGGTTCCACGAGCAATATCACTCGGAGGCTTCCGAGGCCGGCATTGCCGATCTAGCACAAGTACGACAGCGCGGAGAAACAGTGTCGAATACATCCAGCGTCAGGACTGTTAGGAACCGATGCTATTCGGTTCACGTAAGCGAAAAGAAGCAATCGAATTGGCGGTGGTGGGTTTATCATCATCGATCAAAGAAGTGGCCTCCCAAGCGGACTATCCTTCATTAGCACACATGGTGCAGAAGTTGCGTATGAACAACGCCACCCGGATGTCTACCAAGATAAATTCAAGCGCGTGGTTACCATGGTTGACGCAGCGAAGATGAAGGTCCTATGGGAGAACGAGAGGTCGCAGTGGCTGAGTGGACTCGAGCCGCAGGCCCAGTAACTGCAAATGGGTAAAGCCACCAGGACCTCCAAGAGGGTTCGACTTCGACGTGACGAAACCGAGCAGATTTTCGATCTCTTACTCGCGGAGAAGCACATAAAGATACCCGAAGGCCACAAGTTCCCTACGGTGCAAGAGCTGAACGGAAAGCCATACCGCAAGTGGCATAACACGTTCACCCACACCACTAACGACCGCAGGGTGTGGCGGCAGATCCAAGTGGCAATAGAAAATGGGCGACTAATTTTTAACCAGTATGCCATGAAGGTCGACACACACCCCTTCCCGCCGTCAACATGGTGGAGCTTACCCACCTTGGAGGGTGCCGGCCTGATTTCTCAGCCAACATCCGCATGGTAGAGCTTGGACACCGCTCTGAGAAGGACGGGGATGAGGACAGCTGCTCTCAGAACAAGGACACAGAGGGGGCCGCTCCATGCGATCGGCTCCGTCAAGATGGCAAGCGCTACGTCACGAGGGGAAGTGAAGAACATAAGATATCAACGACCCCTCTCTGATCACCTCCTCAATAAGTACGTGAGTCGGTATGATCAACGCCGGCAATACGGCGACGATGATGAAAGAGGCCGTATGGCTAGGAACGACAGAAGGCATCGTCGGCATACTCACGATGAGGGAGCGGCGGGAGCGCCACGCCAGGGAGCGGACGATACGGACAGGCATTGGGACTGCCCTTTCTTCGACACTCCTGGGATTCGGAATGAGCCGATTACCAACAATCGGCAACTGCCGAGAATGCAACCAGAAAGAAGGAGGCAGCCAACGTGTCCGTATTCGAGCGCCTAGGGCCTCTCCCACCACAAAACAGACGTGCTGAGACCCCTCTATTGGAAGATCTCGAGATTCGGAAGACGAGGGGGAAGACGAAGAAGATAGGTGCCACCGTCCAAGGTGGTGCCCTGACGGTCTCAGCCATTCACAAAAACGCAGGGTTCAGCGATTGCGCGGTCCGGAGGAAGCCGAAAGGTTATACTTGCATACGCCGAGGAAGGCACGACCCGATTTGGCCGCGAAAGTCCAGAGGACCCTGGATGAGGAGGGATTGCCACAAAGAAAAGAGTGGCGACCCAAGCAAAGGAAAGCCGATGATGAAATATCGGCTGGTACAAACATGGTGCTCGTTCGTCCGGCGAAGTGCAGAGATTCACGATCACACGATGCACCTGAGGTGGACAACAGCAAGCGCACCAACGGAATTAGATCGGAGATCGGGCTGGTTTTATCCACCGACATGGACGAGTAGCAAGACTACGTCAATAAGCAACGTGGCGAGGCTGATCCTTGCGATCGGCCCTCCGAAATTGTTGAAGGGATATTACAAAACCTTCACCGAGCAAGCAACGTGGAGGCCGATTCCAGCGATCGGCCAAAATTATCCTCACCATCTGCTTTGCCTAGGATCAACGTTTGACCTAACAGGGACTACCTGAAAAGCCGATACCATCAATTCTCTTGACAGAATCGGCTCGGGGGGCATATACACGGAGAAGGTACAAAGCCACGAAGGCCACGAAGGATATACCTAGGGGAAGCCGATTCATGGATCGACCGGCTAACAAAAAAAAAAAATTCAAAGCCGATGCACGGCCATCGACTCAAGGGATTAAAGCGGAGGCCTGACAAGAAAGCATCAGTTTGGGCGTCCAAAACACCCCTTTTTCCTCATTTAAGGTGTTGAGGTTTGCCGGCAGGGTTGAGGATCATAACCCTGACCGAACAGCAGGAATAGCATGGATGTGCAGGACAAGCTAGGATCACGAGGAACAACCGGCGGTCATCCAGTTGGACTGAGTGTCATTTTCACCAAAGGTTACCTCATCGGACCAAAGAGGCTTGGGAGGTCAACTCACCACGGAGGCTCTCTGTTGTTAACAACCGATCCGTTCAGAATCGGCTCATGCTGTATCACAGTAGAAGGGCTGATAGTGACCCGATGCAGTGGAACTTCGCTCTCGCCTTGATCGAGGCTCGGGGGGCAGTGAGCCAATGGCATTGAAATTGGCTGTCTCCGCGTCATAACCATGTTGAGCAAGAGAGCTCTTGCAGAGTAAAACCGCCAGGGTTAACGGGAGGGGTTTGAAGGAGGGGCCATCATCGGGGTTAGGCCTCAGCCAGTTCGCAGGCATAGGAGCGCGACATCGTTGGAAAAGCTGTGGGCAAACACTTGTTGAGCGGAGGTGTCGGCAGCGTGGGCGTCAGGTTTTCCTGGAGGCATTAATCCAGGAGTTTTGTTATCGGACGAACGTCATATTCGGATGATGTTTAAACGTCTAAAGGCCTTAGGATCTCAAAGCTGCGCATCGGACCTGTTCAATTAGAAGCTTGGATCTGAATCCCATGGACTGCAAGTGGACATCTGAGAAGTCAAATCAGATCGGTCTTTTTGCAATATATTTGAAAGCTGATGCTTTGCCATCGGCTCATTAAGCAGCTACCGGATTGATAATCGGCGGATTTTAGTACAAAAGAAATCGGCAAAATCAAGTTAGAAGAAGCTCCTTCATTGATAGACATGATTTCTTACAAAGGAGGAACCGATGACTCAAAGAAAGAAGAACGAAAAAAAAAGGAAGGGGGGTCCGTTGACTCATCTACTACTGCTAAGCCTATGCTAGTAGATCCTAGTCTATGGGCCATCACTACCCTCGTCGTCGTCTTCGGGACCCTCATCGGCACTGCTGCCGAAGGGCTCTTCGTCGCTACTCCCATAGCCCTCTAGCTTCATCCCCGTCTTCATCATCGCTGCGTCGTCGTCCCACCACATACGGAGGCGCTTCGCCGGTGGATAGCCCTCAAGGGAGTCGTCGTCATCATTGTCATCCGCCTCTTCCTCCTCTTCGGAGGTGGGGAAGCCTTCCCAGAGGTTGTCCTCACTTTCCGGCTCCGGTTCCTCGTGACAAGGAACTGAAGATCTTCATCCCCGCTGGTCAGGGGCTGGTCGTCTTCAGACCGGGCGGAGGAGGCGTGGTCCTCCAGGTCCCATTCTTCCGGGGCACGGACGTCCGGCGGCGTCTCGCGGGAGGAGGAGGGCCCATGGGAAAGCTCGAGGAGGAAGAAGACATGGTGGTGCAGCAAGATTTTGTGGGTGCTAATGCGAGGAAGATGAAAAAGGAGCAAGCTGTTTAGGACGGCTAAATAGAAGGGATGTGAGGGAGATTTAATGCCACAGCAGTTTCCAAGGAGGTGATGCCTAGCAGGAAAAATTTTCGGACGCGTGGAGAAGTGAAAGGGGTAAGGTGTCATGATGAGGGATTCTGCGGTGATTTCTGCTCTGCCACGACATGGCCCTACGAGGGAAAGCATAATGATTTTGGAAATGTCATTTCCAAAACCAGGGGGGCATGTGTTATCACCAGAATTTGACCAAGCCAGAGGTGGGCCGCGATCAAGATGGACTTGAAGATATACATATAGAAGAGATATGTGAATCGGCCTTGTTTACCAAGTTTGGGCTAGTTAGCCCGTGTATCTTTATGGTAGGATTCGTAGAAGTTAGAATTTATCTCGTGCACGGTTTAGTGCACGCCCACATTAGAAAGTCCCTGGACTATAAATATGTATCTAGGGTTTATGGAATAAACAACAACCAATGTTCAACACAAACCAATCTCGGCGCATCGCCAACTCCTTCGTCTCGAGGGTTCCTCCGGTAGCACCATGTGCCTAGATCGCATCTCGCGATCTAGGCAGCACGAGCCTGCCTAGTTGTTCATGCGTTGCTCGTACCGAAGCCTTTTGATGGCGAGCAACGTAGTTATCATAGATGTGTTAGGGTTAGCATTGTTCCTAGTATCATATGCTGTCGTAGTGCAACCCTCGCGCATCTAGCCGTCCCTGTACCTCATCATGGGGCGCACCCCGCTTGATCGTTATTTAGTAGATCTGTTCCGTTACGGTCGCTCCTTGATTCATCAAGGATTAGTTTAACATCTGCAATAGTTAGGCCTTACAAAGGGTTGGAGGATCCAGCGACATGCAGGTGTAGTTTGCTGCCCCTAGACAGACGTTCGAGGATCAACCTAGTGTTGGTTTTTAGGCCTTGTCTAGGGCTGGCTTACGTTTACCGCGCGGAGCGCGAGGCCCAATCGTGAGTAGGATGATCCGATTATGCGGTGAAAACCCCGATCGTCGTGGATCTCATACGCTTTATCATGATCAAGCAGGACCACCATATATTCGGCCACCTGGACGAATCATGGGTGGATCGGCTCCATGAGCCAATTCACAGGACAACCCGAGAGCCGATCGAGGCTCGTATTTAACGTGTACGTGTGTGCCCTGCAGGAAACTAAGCGAGGCATCATCCACACCTTCCCGACCAGGTATAGGTCAGGTGGCACGCCTGCAACCCGCATCGGCGCGCGACCAGAGGCTTTGCGGGCCGTCGCTCTGAGGGACTGGGCCAGCCGCAGCCCTAGTCGTTCCCGGCTCTACGGTGTTGACCAGTCACTGCCCGCCGGTGGGTTTCTGACGTCAACAGCTTCAGAACGAGCAGTACAAGGTTAACGAATAAACGTTTACTGCCTAGATCGCTCTAGGCAGCATGGTGCTTACCCGGAGAAACCCTCGAAGAGAAGGGGTGGCGATGCGCCCGATTTGTGTTGGTTGAACGATGATTGTCCTCCTTTTCCGATAACCCTAGATACATATTTATAGTCCAAGGGACTTTCTAATTGAGGCGTGCACCCAACCGTGCACGGGCCGGACTCTATCTCTTTAATCTAAATTACAATACGATCTACTATATTACGATACACGGGCCACTTAGCCCAAACTCTTAGTGCAAGGCCGCTCAAGATGCTCCACGTGTACGTCCTGTGCCCATCTTCACTTACGGCCCAACTCCTGATTTGGCCAAAATCGGGTGGTAACATGCCCCCTGGTTTTGATAATGATAATTGCAAAACCATCTGTTTTCTTCGAAGGGTCATGTCGTGGCAGAACCGTAGCAGTCTTCTTCGTGATGATGTCTTGCCTTCTCAACTTCTCTGCACGATTTGACGGCTCTGGCCCCACGTCCTTGGAACCGCTTAGGCATTAAATCGCTATACCCCTTTTTATTTGGCCACTTCCCGTGGTTTCTTTCTTCATCCCCGCTCCACAGTAGCCATCGGCAAACCGAAAACCCTCCTTAGCCCCCATGGATTCATCCTCCTCCTCCGTCTCCTCGACCTCCGCCTCCTCCCTCCTCCGCGAGCTCGAGCAGGAGGTCGATCGATGGCCATCCGCGAGGCCCGAGCCATTGGGACGCGCGGCCTGGGATTCCTCCACCGAGTCGAAGACGAACCCACCGACGGGGAAGAAGATCTTCAGTTCCTCATTGACGGGGAGCTGGAGGCGACAAGCGAGGACGACCTCTTCCCCGGGAGGGGAGCTTTTCCTCCGACGAGGAGGAAGAAGAGGAGGAAGAAGACGACGACCCCCTCGAAGGTTACCCACCAGCGAAACGCCTCCGCATGTGGTGGGACGACGACGACAGCGATGATGAAGAAGGGGATGAAGCTCCCGCAGAGGGCTGGGGAGCAGCGACGAGGAGCCCGTCGGCAGCAGCGCCAATGGGGGCTCCGATGATGACGAGGTAGTGACGGCCCGTAGGCTAGGACTTACTAGTGTAAGCCTAGCAGTAGTAGATTGGTCAACAGACCCTTTTGTTCTCCCTTTGAACAATCGGCTCTTCCCTTGTAAGAAATCTGTTTTATCAATGAAGAATTTCTCCAATTTGATTTTACCGACTCTTTTTTTATGCTAATTTAGCCGATTGTCAACTCAACCAATGTTTAATGAGCCGATCTCCACGCGTCGATCCCCCATGACTCACTCTTCATCTTTTTGACATCGGAGTGATCGTGAACTTGGTCAATGCTCAATAAGTCAATGTCTGCGGGACCAGCCGATGAATCTCCAATCGGCTTCCAAAAACAGAGCATCCACGAGGCCAGTTGCCCCCCGAGCCTCAGCCGAGGTGAAAACAGTGATAAGAACCCGTAATTTAGACAAACAATCCCGGGCTTGATCACGTCCTGAAAGTGACATCACACAGGGCCAGCCAGCCGATCACCTTTCTTCCATTGTCGGCCGATACTTTGGATGATCACCCATAGCTCAATGAGCAACAAAGGTCTCGGATACCAACCTCTCCTGGCAGCACTGCCAAACCGCAACGAGGCAATTTTGAGCACTGTACTAGAGTCGATGGCGTGCATCGGCTTTGCACCATGAGTCACCTCAAACAGGGTCATGACTCTTACCCACCAACCTAGCAGGCTGGTAATTTGGTTTTGGGCAGGTGTCCTCGATAGAGCTCTAGGCTTGTCGCTCAATTGACTCGTATGCGGAAACTGATATTTCTGGCGACATCAACACCATTCCTCAGACAAGTTGCGATGCAGAGCCGGCTGAATCCGAAAAATCGGCTTCCTTTAGCAAAGGATCCTTCAGGGCAAACTGCCCTCCGAGCTTTTTCCGCTCAAGTCCTGCGCCTTGCTGATCAGATTGGCTCATCATCTTTGGCAGGTTAATGCAGCTCCTGGCGAGGACGTTCCTGAGGCTCCCCCTACTTTGGTCCCAACAACCTTTGCCAGTAACGCCGACCAAGTCATAGCCAAACCTTAAGCAACAAATGCTACATGATTGCTTCGTCATCGACTGCCCCCGGTGTTAGCAGAGACATGCTCCTTCGTCGGGCTCCTCTTACCCTGACCTGCATGTTTGTGCTGCTCCAGCGGTTGATCGTCTGCCGCCCTGCTAGCACTGCTGGACTTGGAGGTTTGCTAACGGAGCCAACAACAATTCCACTGAGGGACTCCTTCCATTAGGCTACGTACCTCGCTACGTACCGGTGATCTCCATTAGGCTTCGCTGTACAGTCGTATCCCTTGAGTCGATGGCCGTGCATCGGATTTTAATCCTTAAGTCGATGTCTACGCATCGGCTTTGCTCAAAAATTTCTATATTTTCGATTTTTTATATGGCCGATTTGTTTATGTATCGGCCCCCATGCTTGAGTTGCTCTGCTGGACATTTGACATTCGCTCCCAGCTTCGTATCCTCATCCCTCTATGTGCCCCCCGAGCCGATTATGTCAAGTAATTGATGGCATCGGCTCTTCAGGCATCTGTTGGATCAATGCTGAATGCAGACAAGGTATGTTGAGGATAATTTTGGCCGATTGCGGAATCGGCCTCCTTTTCCGTTGCAAGGCTTTGGCGATGATTTGCAACTTCTTGGATTTTCATTGTAGCTACGTGGCATGCGGAGATAAGATCCTTGCTTTTCATTTTTTGAGGGCCGATCTCAGGGATCGGCCTGCCACGTATGTCCAATGTCTTGGACTTGCTACTCCGTCCGGGTCATGGATATCATGTTCGTATCAGCCGATGCCTCGCATCGCATCAGCCGATGCCTGTGCATCGGCTTTTTGGCGCCATACTTTCTTTGGCGGGCGCGCCTTTGTCTCCAACGTTTGCTGGATTTTCGCGGCCAGATCGGGCCGTGCTCTTCTCAATGTGTACAGTATTGTGCCTCGGCTTCTTCCAGGTTCGCAGCCGTTGCACCCGACGCTTCCGAGAATGGCTGAGTCCATCAGGGCACCACCTTGGTCGGTGATACCTATCTTCTTCTCCATCCGACTCCTCAAAGTCTTCTTCTTGAGATGACTCAGCTCGTTTACTCCGATGTGGGAGAGGTCCTAGATGCTCGAACACTGAAACTTCGTTCGTCCTTCTCCTTTGCTGTGTGCATTCTGGGCGTTCTCGATTGTTGGCAATCGGCTCATTCCCGAGTCCCAGCAATGTTTGAAGAAGGGACAGTCCAGTGCTATCCATGTTGTCTTGCTCCCTGGACCTCCCCCGGCGCGACGTTCGTACCCGTCATTGTTGCCGCTATTCCGACGATACCTCCTGTTCTCCGCATCGCACCGACGATATTTTTCATCGTTCGTCGTAGCGCCGACGTCGGTCGTATCGCTGCTCATATTTGTTGAGGAGATGTACGGATAATGGGCGCGATACCGTATGCTTCTCACCTCCGGTTAGGTACCGTCTATCGTCCTCTTGGGGCCGCGTGGAACGGCCTTCTTTATCCTTGCCACGGGAGTGGCTGCTCTCTGCTTTGTCCACGCCATGGCGGATCACAAACCCTGCCATATTGACATCGAAAGAGAACCCGGCTCTCTTATGGAGTGGCTTAGGTCCACCATGTTGACGTCCGGAAATGGACGCATGTCTACCTTCATGGCAAACTGTCCGAAAGTTAATCGGCCTGATTCTATCGCCATCTGAATTTGTGCAACACTTTGCAGTCGTTGGTGGCGTGCGTGAACGTATGATGCCATTTGCGTATGGCCTCTTGTTCATTTCTTGTCAGGATCTTGTGGCCTTCGGGTAGCTTCAACGTTTCTCTTCTGCATCGAAGACTGTTCGCCTTGGTCACGTCAAAGTCCAACCCTCTTGGAGGCCCCGGCGGGTTCACCCATTTGCAGGACACAGTATCGGCGTCCGAGTCCACTCGACCGCAACTTCCTGATCTTCCGAGAATCTTCATCCTCATCGCATTGACCAGGGTTATCGCGCGCTTGAACTTGTCCCGTACAGCTCGGATGGCGTTTCATATAAGGTCAGTCTATTGACCAGGTGCGTCAACGAGTTGTACTCGACCTGAACGGGTCTTTGAACGACGCTGCAAGGCCTGCCACGCAGCTCGACGCCTTTCTTAGGTGAGCCGAATAGCATCGGTTCTGACAGTCTGGAAACATGTATTCGAGATGTTTCTCCGCTTCCGCCGAACTGATTAGTTCGGCAATACCTTTTCGTGGTAACGGTGTGGAACAGTTCCTCCACTGCTATGATTGCACCAATTTGGCGGCAACGAGGTGTACCATCCAAACGCCGGACCGGTGAGGGACTGCGAAGAACCTCACCCGTAGCTGATCCGATACGAAACCATGCCCAACCAGGATCGGCTCACGTGCTCGATGGAGCTTGACCCTTCGACCACTGAATTTGTTGAAGTCCGGAAGCCGGTACTTAGGGTGGGATCAAGTCGAACTCATTGGGGTATGGCTTGGAATAGCATTATCTTCTTCTTCGCAAGATGCCGAACTCTCTCAGACCGCTGATTTGATCTGCGTGGAGGTACTGGCGGCCGAGCTTTCCGGATCGGTGCAATGGTGTACTTGGCTAGCCACACTTGTTTCTCGGCTTCCGCTCCTAGACTCCCCGGCTGCGCAACGTTCTTCCTGCCGGAACAATCGCTTCGCTCCGGCAATCCCTCCGTGGGGCCTGGATCGCCGCGTCCAATGTTGCAATCCGGCATACGCGCACACGTATCCGTGGGATTTCCTTGGGCGGGTCATGGAAGAACTGGATAGTCGCCCGGTCACCCCCAACTTTGTAGACGACGTATGCCGTGAGCCTTGTTGAGCCGCCGTTGCGTACGGCAGAGGTGGCCTGGTGTGGAGTTGCATCTCTCCCTGGTGAGTCCCTAGAACAGGTCCCGAAGGGGAGTCCATGATCTCTTGCACCACACGGAGCGCAACGCGCTCCAAATTCCAGGCTCTCGAGTGCCGATGCAGTGAATGGGCCACCATGTAGTTGATTTCCTGTCGCAGGGCTCGGTACGTTCCTCGAAGGGAGGGACAGATCCAACCCATCGAGGATGCCTTGTGGTGCGAATCCTTTGAACCCGACGCCGTGCGATCGGGTCTTCTCAAAGGAGCCGATGAGTTCGGCGTCCAGGATGGCCTTCAGGTCATCGTACTTCTTCTTGTGTTCCGTGGGGAGATCCTCGTAATCGGTTCCTCCGCCACCTCAGATGCCGATGTTGACATGGATGTTGACGTGGGTGTCGCAGAAGATGTCGACGTGGATGTCGACGTGGAGGTCCCACCGGGCGTGCCGAATGTTACCCTCAAAACCCCCCGACGGGCGTTGGTTAAGCAACACGAAGAGCCGGGAAGCTCCCAGGGCCGCTTAGTGGATCCCTGGCACCTCGCGTCGTCCCGCAAATCTTCTCGCCAAACGTCCCGGCGGTTGCTAGGGCGTGCCACCCGACCTAGACCCGATCAGGAAGGTGTTAGTGCTTCGATTGTTCCCGCATGGTAGACACGTAAACATTAAATACGAGCCCTATCAGCTCTCAGGTTTTGTGGATCGGCTCAAGGAGCCGATCGCCCCATGCTTCACGTTGGATTTACAATGGCATGGGGATCCTGCTTGATCAGGACAAAGCTAAAGCGATCCACGACGCTTAGGGTTTTCACCGCATAATCGGAACATCCTAAGTGCGATCGGCCCTAGCAGCTACGAGAGACGATGCAAACTACCCCTACGAGAGGCCTAAAACCAACATAACGTTGATCCCCGGAACATCCCTCGCAGGGACGGTAAACAACTCCTAACGCACCACCGGATCCTCCGACCCCAACATAAGGCCTAACTATGCAGATATTAAACTAATCCTTGCGTAGCAAGGAGCAACTATAACGGATCGGATCTACTAAGTAAGAACAAGCAAGATGCTGCCCTTACGTCTAGATCGACGTAAGGGCAGCTAGGTGTCTAGGGACGGCATTGCCACGCAGATATGCACGTGAAAGCGCCAATGCAAGCCCCTAAACACCTAAGGATAAATGGTACTGCTCGCCATCAACAAGGCTTCAGCACGAGCAGTACAAGGTTAACGAATAAACGTTTACTGCCTAGATCGCTCTAGGCAGCATGGTGCTTACCCGGGAGAAACACTCGAAGAGAAGGGGTGGCGATGCGCCTGATTTGTGTTGGTTGAACGATGATTGTCCTCCTTTTCCGATAACCCTAGATACATATTTATAGTCCAAGGGACTTTCTAATTGAGGCGTGCACCTAACCGTGCACGGGCCAGACTCTATCTCTTTAATCTAAATTACAATACGATCTACTATATTACAGATACACGGGCCACTTAGCCCAAACTCTTAGTGCAAGGCCGCTTCGAAGATGCTCCACGTGTACGTCCTTCAGGCCCATCTTCACTTACGGCCCAACTCCTGATTTGGCCAAAATCGGGTGGTAACACATACCAAGGAGTAAATGTGCCAAATTTCAAACAGAAATCTGGGCTGAGCAAGGAGATCGAAAAATCGCGAGTTCTTGAGCAGAAACACGAGTGAGAGAAACTTGGTACGAGCTTTTTCGGAGAGAGATGCCGGGAGGAAGAGATGATGTAGTGGGGCAAGGGTGGCCCACACCACAGGTGGCGCGCCTTGCCGGGCCGCGCCGCCTATGGTGTGGCACCCCCGGTGCCCCACAGTCATCCTCTCGTGCTCCTGTGCCTCGTCGAAAAATAGGACCAACGGTGTAATTTTTGTAATTTTTAGAGAACTTCGAAAAATGCACATTGTTAAATTAATGATTACTGCACAGAAAATGATTTCCAAAATCTTAAATGACTAAAGCATATTGCAAAACAAAAAGTGCTACAGCAAGTAAAATAAGTGGAGGGAGAAAGAAAGAAAGAAATGTTGTTTAGCTCTTTTATGCAATAAAATATACTTGTTAACAAGGTTGATCAAGTCTTGCTACCAAATAAATTTTATATGACATAAGAAGAAATAAACCTCAAATCAATCATGTTACCTTATATTGAATTGATATGGATCCAATCACAAGAGTTTGATATTCTTCTTTGGGTTCATATATAGGACAATCAATGGATCCCACTTTGATAGTTTTCACATTAAAAATTGTATTAACTCCACATACTTTATCAATCCTCTTGGGAAAATAGAGTGTGTTCCTTATCATCAACATTGAAAGTAACCATGCCTTTATTGCAATCAATAACAGCCCCTGCAGTATTAAGAAAGGGTCTCCCAAGAATAATGGACATATTATCATCTGAGCATTTCCAACACAACAAAATCGGTTAATATCAAGCAATGCCGAGTAACTTGAACAGAACATTTTCACATAAACCAACAGGAATAGCAGTAGATTTATCAGCCATTTGCAAAGATATATCATTGGTATCAATTTATCTAAATCAAGTCTCTTATAAAGAGAAAAGGCATTACACTAACACATGCTCCCAAATCACATAGAGCAGTTCTAACATAATTATTCTTGATGGAACAAGGAATAGTCGGTATACCTGGGTCGCCCAACTTCTTTGGAATCTTACCATTGAAGGAGTAATTAGCGAGCATAGTGGAAATTTCCTCATTTGGGATTTTCCTTTTGTTAGTAACAATATCTTTCATATACTTTGAATAAGGAGGCAATTTAATAGCATCAGTCAACGGATTTGCAAAAATAAAGGTTTCATCCAATCACAAAATTTATTATAATGTTCCTCCTCCTTTGATTTTAGTTTCTTAGCAGAAAAGGCATTTGCTTTTGAACCCAAGGTTCTCTTTCATTACCATGTTTCTCAGTAATAAAATCTTCTTTAGTGTACTTTTTATTTTTAGCATGCTTTTCGGTTCTTTTTCAATTTCTTCTTTATCGAGTATCATTCTTATCATTATCGTTATCATGTTCATTACCACTTTCGGTTTCAGCATCAAATAGAAATACTATTAGGATCATTAATGTTCGGAGGATTCTACAACATTCTTATGTTTCTTTTTTCTTTTTCTTAGATGGAGCACTAGTTTTAATTAGTTGAGAATCTTGTTCAACTCTTTTGGGATGCCCTTCAGGATATAGAGGATCCTGGTAGAAACACCACCTCTAGTTGTTACTTCATAAGCATGTTTTTCTTTAGAATTATTTCCCAATAAGTCATTTTGCACTTTAGTAAGTTGATCAATTTGAGTTTGAACCATTTGAAAATGTTTAACAAGTATCTTAACATCATTGGAGGTTCTCTCCACAATACCATGCAATTCACTAATAGCTCGAGAATTTTCCATTAAATGATTCTCTACTCTCATATTAAAGTTTTCTTGCTTAACAATATAATTATCAAACTCATCTAAGCATTGAGCAGGAGGATTTGAATATGGAATATCTTCCCTAGTAAAGCGTTGAAGAGAGTGTACCTCAATCATGGATGAAGGGGAGTTATCTCACATAAATCTTCTATAGGAGGTAAATTCTTCACATTTAATACCCTTCTCTTTAAGAGACTTCTTGGCTTCCCTCATATCTTCATCATTTAATTTAATCATACCCCTCTTCTTCACTATCGGTGTCGGGGTTGGTTCAGGTGTAGACCAATCATCATGATTCCGGCCTATTTTAGCCAATAATTCTTCAGCGTCGTCTGGAGTTCTTTTCCTAAAACACAACCAGCACAACTATCCAGTGTATGCCCTAGACTCAATGGTTAGTCCACTATAAAATATATCAAGTAAATCATGCTTTTCCAAATCATGGTCAGGCTGAGCTCTAATAAGAGAACAAAATCTCGCCCAAGCCTCAGGCAATTTCTCTCCATCTTCCTGGTCAAAATTATAAATTCTCTGCAAAGCAGCATGTTGAGCACTAGCAGGAAAGTATTTTCGAAAGAAAACATCACGCAAGTCAATTGGACTTTTAATAGAACCAGGAGGCAAATTATTATACCAAGTTTTAGCATCATCCTTTAATGAGAAAGGAAAAATTTAGCGACAAAATAAGTACGCATCTTGACATCATCAGAAAACACGCCACTAAGAGTAGATAACTCAGTCAAGTGTTCAACAACACTTTCTTTTCCACAAAGGGTGTTTTCTCAACAATAGCTATATGAGATAGATCAAGAGAAAATCATAATCTTTATCCCTAATGTTTATAGGAGATGTGGCAAATTTAGGATCAAGAGATGGTTTATATCTAACAGCATGTTCTGCAAGCAACTTTTTAATTTTTCTTGCATCAGTAGTAGCATTGCATTTTTCAATAAAATCATCATCAAGCTCTACATAATCTTCATCAAGATCATCACTAGAATACTCAACAGACTCAGGTGAATTAACAGGTGTAGCAGCATTTTCATTAGGAGTTTCAGTATTTTCAATTTGTCTAGACTTAGCAATTGTAGCATCTAGAAAAGATCCTAACGAACCATCATTATCAAGCACAGAAGCATCATCACAATTATGAGAGGAATTTTCAGATTCAGCAGAACCAACATTTGAAGTTTGTGGTGGTGAAACAAGTTTACTTATCACGATGGTGAATCAAGAGCAGCAGAGGTACTAAGAGTTGTACCTTTTCTTGTAGTGGATGGTAATATGGCGATCTTAGTATCGCGAGGTTTACCCATAATGGAGAATTTGCAGCGAACAATATCAATCCAAGTGAACTTCCAAATAAAGCTATCCTCCCCGGCAACGGCGCCAGAAAATAGTCTTGATGACCCACAAGTATAGGGGATCGCAACAGTCTTCGAGGGAAGTATTACCCAATTTATTGATTCGACACAAGGGGAGACAAAGAATACTTGTAAGCCTTAACAGCGAGTTGTCAATTCAGCTGCACCTGGAAACACTTGCTCGCAAGAGTTTATCGAGTAACAGTTTTATGGCAAGGAAATAGTGAAATAACAGCGGTGAAATAAAGACAGCAGTAGTGATTATAGTAAACAGCAGGATTAAAATACTGTAGGCACAGGACGGATTTAACGTTGCATGGATGAGAGAAACTCATGTAACAATCAAAGCAGGGGCATTTGCAGATAATAATAAAACGGTATCCAAGTACTAATCAATCAATAGGCATGTGTTCCATATTTAGTCGTACGTGCTCGCAATGAGAAACTTGCACAACATCTTCGTCCTACCAGCCGGTGGCAGCCGGGCCTCTAGGGAAACTACTGGATATTAAGGTACTCCTTTTAATAGAGTACCGGAGCAAAGCATTAACACTCCGTGAACACATGTGATCCTCACATCACTACCATCCTCCGGTTGTCCCGATTGGTCACTTCGGGCCATTGGTTCCGGACAACAACATGTGTATACAACTTGGTAAGATCATAAACAACGAATATCTTCATGAATCAATAACATGTTCAGATCTGAGATCATGGCACTCTGCCCTAGTGACAAGCATTAAGCATAACAAGTTGCAACAATATCATAAAAGTGACATCTACTGATACTAGGCACTATGCCCTAACAATCTTATGACTATTACATGACCAATCTCATCCAATCCCTACCATCCCCTTCAGCCTACAGCGGGGGAATTACTCACACATGGATGGGGGAAACATGGCTGGTCGATGGAGAGGCGTTGGCGGTGATGGCGGTGAAGATCTCCTCCAATTCCCCGTCCGGCGGAGTGCCAGAACGGAGACTTCTGGCTCCCGCGACGGAGTTTCGCGATGTGGCGGCTCTCTGGAGGGTTTCTCGGCGATTTCGACTTCTCCCTGTGCGTTTTGGTCGAACCCAATAAGTAGTCCGAAGGGGGCGTCGGAGGCCGGCCGAGGGGCCACACCACATGGCCGCGCGGCCCCCCCGGGCCGCGCCGCCATGTGGTGTGGGGCCCTCGGTCCTCCACCTCTCTTGCCCTTCTGGCTCCGTCAATATTTGAAAATAGGCCTTTCGCATAAATTCCGAGGATTTTCCCGAAAGTTGGATTTCGCACAAAAACGAGACACCAGAGCAGTTCTGCTGAAAACAGCGTTAGTCCGTGTTAGTTGTATCCAAAATACACAAATTAGAGGCAAAACAATAGCAAAAGTGTTCGGGAAAGTAGATACGTTTTGGACGTATCAACGACCCCACTGGTCATTGGCTGCGGCAGCCCCACAGAGCGGCAATATATGTGTTTTCCTGAAAAATAGACGACCCCACTGGTCATTGGCTGCGGAGGCCCCACAGAGCGGCAATATATGAGTTTCTCTAAATAAATAGACGACCCCACTGGTCATTGGCTGCAGCCCCACAGAGCGGCAATATATGTCTTTTCCCGAAAAATAGACGACCCCACCGGTCATTGGCTGCGGAGGCCCCACAGAGCGGCAATATATGAGTTTCCCTAAATAAATAGACGACCCCACTGGTCATTGGCTGCGGCAGCCCTACAGAGCGGCAATATATGTCTTTTCCTGAAAAATATACGACCCCACTGGTCATTGGCGCGGCAGCCCTATAGAGCGGCCCCATTTATCATTGGCAGCACCGCGTATAAAATCATGAAATAAAACGGCCCACACGTCAGCGATAGATGGATGGCTGCTCCGACGTGCCGACCCTACCCGTCAGACGAGACGGTCAGAGGAGCTGCCCCGTGCGCCCCACCCGGTCGACTAACGGTCAAGGCCTGACCGACGGCACCGGCCGTTCGAGCACTTGTGCATGTTTCAAACTATAGGAGGGAAAACTGAGGAAAAACTAAGGGACTGGGGAAAACTGAGTACAACTAACGAAGCAGGGGCACGAAAATAGAAATCCCAAAAGACTAAATAAAGTAACTAAGTGAAACCTGTAAAGAGGTTGATTGGTGTTGGTGTTTTGGATGCAAATAAGAAAAGTAAATATTTTTGAATTTTCGGATTAAAATAGTGCAGCAAATAGAAAACAAGATAAAAGCAATAAAAAAGTGTTTGTAAAGATAAAAAGTGGATCGAGGTTCATGGGTTCACTTGACTATTCTCTCTTTTAAGTTGTAGTGGACAAATAGTGATTCATCAATGAGATATAAAGATGCAAAATAATAATATGAGTAAGATAAGAATTCACATGGGCATCACGTCCTAACATATAACATAGAGATGATGCACCACATCTCTCTTATACTCCACAAGAAAGGGAAACTCCATGCAATGTATTAATAATTAACAAAGCATAGCAATAAGTACTTTGACATGACGTTTGAATATCAAATATGCTACCTTGAACCAACAAGATCATCACTACTGTCACGTGACGAACATACCACATGCATTCACTTTATCCATATTGAGGTAGCAAAAGAAAAAGGCAAAGCCATAATAGATCATAAATTTATTGTCACTATCCAATCACTAAAATCATGCTACTCCATCTAATACACACATCACCCCACACGTACATGCTCTTGCATAGATGTTTGATCAGAACAAGTACTTTAAAATGGTGTACATAATATGCATCTATCAATACATCTTACACATAATACGATTAGATCTTATAGCATAATATCATAGAATAAGAATCCACCACATAGGTATTACAAATATGGCCATAATCATGTTAGGCAGCTCATATGGCACTAAGAACTATGAAGAACATGAGGGAAATAGATCAAGCTACTACCACAAACCGTAGTCCAGAGGTGGACTATTCTCCCTTGATCATGGTGATGATGATGATGAAGACGCTGGAGAAGGTGGAGATCACCGTCGGAGTTTCTCCCTCAAATCTTCTCCATTTTCTTGTTTCTGTCTCTCTGCGATGCTCTCCTCTCGAGAACTCTTCGGAGCCATATAGTTGATATACACATCTCCTTAGGTCCTTTGTACAGGTGGCATGAAGGTACCCCATTGTGATACTTGGTTGAAACATGTATGTTGAAAGGTCTTGGTAACTCGAAGTTGTGAAACGAGAGGTGTAGTCCTTATCATTAAAAAAATGAGGCAACACTTACTCATAAGAAATAAAACTCATGACACATAGACATCTTCATAAATGAGATACTTGGTACCCCATCCTTATTATTGTTGTTGATATAAATTGCATAACTCAAAACCATGTTTTATGCTCTCTACTTTTTATTTTGTTGGAGGTTTAGCACATACATTCCATGCTTACTTTCTTGTGTTTAAGAGTCAAAAGAAATATTCTTGAAAAGAGAGGACACAGAGTTTCCAACAATTTTATAGGATTCTCTTAATCATGCTTTATGATTTATATTATTTATCATTCTTATTTCTTAAAATGATATTTACTATTATGCATGCTTTGTAGAATGTAACAGTTATCGCTTGAGGAGTTCGTATTACTTATTATCATTCTTTATTGATTGAACCTTGTAATGCTTTGCATTATTATTTAGAAGCTATATATTATAAACTCCAAAGTTCATGTTAGTTTTATCACCTTTATGCTCGGGACGAGCATAGGTTAAGCTTGGGGATGTTGATGCATGTAAAATGCATACATGAACTTTGTCCTTTATCATATTGAATTCCCACATATTTACAACATATATGATGATAATACCATGTTTTACATTGATTTATGGGGATTTACCAATAATCCCCTTCATTTGGTTTATAACTCCGCAGAACAAGAAAGCCCTATTTTGTGTATTTTTCACTTTCAGAGACCTATACGGTGTGAAATTCGCTCTTGATAGTGTAGCTGTCTATCCTATAACACATTCTCCGAACAACCACCTTGAGACCGGTAAAAGGCATACAGGGGAGCAGTTTGCCGAAGAAGACCACCAAAACCGAGAGGGAAGACACATATCGTCACTATAGAAGGAGAGAAGCACCAACCAACGCATCAACATATCCTCCGCCGCTAGGAGCCATCTAGGAAAAGCCAAGCAGCCACCGCCACGCTCCCGTAGGGCCATTGCGCACCGCTCGCGTGCTAGCTGCGACAAGTCTAAAGGCCCAACCCTCTAGACCTAGGGGCTACAACCACAAAACCCTAGGTCAGGAGAAGCTCCACACCATCAGCCTCGTTGGTCCCCCACGCTCGCGGGGGGGGCAGCCTGAAGCAGATCACAGTCACCACCGACAACGACCCGAGGGGAGGGTGGAGGGGACACATCACTCGAGAGATCGCGTATCCTCCCAATTCACCCATGGGGAGGGCGACATAGGGGTTGGGTGGGCCTTTCTATTCTATGTTCAAAATTTACAGATGATGAGATTAGAGACTCTAGGAAAAGCCAAGATTAGAGACTCTAGGAAAAGCCAAGCAGCCACCGCCACGCTTCCGTAGGGCCGTTGCGCACCACTCGCGTGCTACCCGCAACAGGTCCAAAGGGCCAACCCTCTAGAAGCTCCACACCCGGGGGGGGGGACCTGAAGCAGATCACTCCAACACCAAATTCACCTAGACTTTGCCCAATGGGGAGGACACATCACTCGAGGGGTCGCGTATCCTCCCAATTCACCCGTGGGGAGGGCGACACATGGGTGAGTGGGCCTTTCTGTTCTATGTTCAAAATTCACAGATGATGAGATTGCACGCCTCAAGCCAAGGCTTACCATGCATGATACAGCCTTTAGTTTTGATCTCACGAAAAGAATAAAAAGAAAAAAAAATCAACATCAATTGCTCTTCTAATCCTCAACCAGCAAATGCCGTTTCCTTCTTCAAAAGAAGCTAACAAAACCCATCTCGACATATCGTCGGGAGGGAAACTTTTGATGTCCGAAGGTGGAACCACGAAACCTCTCTTCTTTTCGCTCCAAGGTCAATCGGGGCAAAATCAGCTAGCGATCAAACTGTCAACAGCCGCAATGAAGGGACTGGGACTGGGACTGGTGCAATAGTTCCCTCTCTGCAGTTTCCTCTGTAGATAACACCTGCTATGAGAGAGATCATCATCATGAAATAGATCTATCAAAATTCAAAGAGGGCTAAGGTGAAACAAGTGCTAAAATGTTAGTACTCCCTCCGATTCATATTAATTGACTCTAGTATGGATGTATCTAGAACTAAAATGTGTCTAGATACATTCACATTAGAGTCAATTAATATGAATCGGAGGGAGTACATTGTATCTGTTTAGACTGGAAATGCATGACTCACTTTTGACGGATTATGTCTTTTCAGTGTTTCTTCTTACGAATATCCAAACGGTTCTTCAGCTGCATAAATAAAATTCGATGATCAATCAGCTCGGACTAAAACAGTGGTGTACAAGGCACAAACAAAATTAAATTTGACTGGCCAGGGAGCAATACTGAACATGCAATCTGCCCCTACTTCAATTTCTTTTGACATCTATACTTTTGGAGTATGGAAAACCATGTGCCACTAACAAACACGGGATATAATTAGAACATCGTGCAATATTACTCTGGGCTGGGGGGGGGGGGGTCGCTTTACAAACAGAAGTACAGAAAGGAAATGAAGAACTATTCTCCGAACAGTGCTGCTCATAGCAAATGATTGAGCTTCTGTGATAAGAAATACAGACAATGCCTACATTCCAATCGTAGCAACCTTTCAAAATGGTGTGTTCAGGAGGGCGAACCACTTCCTAGTTGGTCACCAAATTGCTCCAGGCCAAGCATGCTTAGCCTTACAGTTCTTTGGAGATGTGTGCTTCCGGAAAAGAATGTATATATCGTTAGTACAAATATTCTATCAATTCTATTAAGCTCTAGACCAGGATGTCACGGCGAATAAGCCACCACCTGCAGTGGAGCACATAATTAGGGGCGTGTTCAGATTCTCCCTAGCTTCCCACTTCCCAAACTACACGTGCAAAACCGAGCTGAACTGCCCAGCTCCATGAAGCTAGATTCGCGAAGCTGAGCAATTTCTATGTACAAAGTGTGGAGCAATCATTTTGGGAATTCATGGATCTGAGAAATGCAGAGCACCACTTATTTACGGCTATTTTGCTACCGCCTGGTCAAAACTTACAGGTTCGACAACCCAAGCTTGACGGCATCATCCTTGGGCGGCTCCCCAGTGCTGGACGGATCTTGCAGTCGGGAGGAGCAGTCACGGTTGCCGTACCAACATGACCAAGCAGCACCGGGGAAATCATGCTCACCGGTGCCACCAGACTCAGTCCCGCGAGCAGTTCAGTGCTGGCGCCCCATCCTCGTCTCTGCTGGGCGCCTTTGCGTGTACTTGTCCAGGAGGACCAGGAGGACGCGAATTCGCGATGCCGTTCCTGGGCGAGGCACGACGGGGAAGACGACCAGGAAAGAAAAGAAAAAAAAAAGAGGGAAAGCCGCGACCCTCCTCTGCGTGCCTGGCAACCGACTAGGTTAAAAATGGGCCAAAAGCTACTGGGCTGATAGCTGTCTAATGGGCTTTCAGTCCATTCAAAAACAAGAAGCTGACCGAACGTTTCCTGCTCCAACCAAGACGTCAGATCTGGGTTTCTTAAACCCGATTTGAGGATTTCAGGAAGTCGGGGACTTCTCGAACACACCCTTAGAGCATCTCCAGCCGCGTCCACCGAAGTGTCCCCTAAAGAGATTTGGAGCGCGCTAGACAAAAAAACGTTCCCAGCGTGCCCCAAAGCCTCTTTTTGTTCAGCGCGGTCCAATACAGTGTCCGACGTCCCGAGCCTGTCCCCACTACACAGGGGACACTCCGGGCACACCAGGCACAACGAAATGCAAGGCGAGGAGGCGCGGGCCCGATGGGTCGGGAGCCTAAAACCCATCACCTACCTTTGGTCAAGCGACGTTAATGGTGTCCCAGATTTCCCAAGCGATGCAGGGACACGTCTCGTCGTGCATGGCCGCGTGGCCATCCGCGCCGGCGTTTATTGCGTCCAACACCCCGCTGCTGCTTCGCCTGCCACCGATGTACATTAAGAGCGCCCATGCTTCCTTCCCCATCCCAATCTCACGCCACGTGGCCATCCGCGCCGGCGTTAATTGCCCCGCTGCCGCTTCGTCTGCCGCCGCTGTATATTAAGAGCGCCCTTGCTTCCTTCCCCAACCCAATCTCTCGCTGCTCTAACCTCTCGCTGCTCCCAAATCTCCTCTCCCTAGCCAATGTCGTCAAAATAGCTGGAACAAGGACGGGCGCGTCCTCTTCTGGGGCGTTCCGGGGCGCACCCTGGAGAACGTCGTCAACGGCATCCACAACGGCGCTCCAAGGTTGGAGACGCCATCCTCGCCGCCACCATCTCCCGCAGCGCGCCGGCAGCCAAGGAGGACGTACTCGTCCTCCTCCAACTCGTCCTCGTCAGGGCCGGCGCAATCGACGCCGTCCTCGTTGCACCGCGCCGCGGCCTACACCGTCCCCAAGCGCGAGGAGCCGGAGTTCGCGAGACCGCCCGTCAATCCGAGGCGCGGTGGCAGCAGCAAAGGCGCGGCGGCGGCGACCTCCTCATCCCAAAGCCGGAGGTGAAGGAGGAGCAGGACGACGAGGCAGCCGGGAAGGTGGCGCTGCTGACGGAGTACGAGCGGCAGCAGCGACGACCCCGAGGACTGCCCACGGCTGCACGTGGCGTTCGCGTCGCTGAACGACAAGGACGCCTAGAGGGGCGACCTCGACAGGGCGATCGCCATGTCCATCCGCAACACCGGGAAGCCGCTCGTGGACCTCACCGACGACGGCGAGGCTGGGCCAAGCGGCGTGGTGCAAGTACTACTAGATTAGGGTTTAGTTTAAATCTCATCGAATTTCATTTGAATCTATGTAATATATAACAAGTTTGAATGAATTTGCTTAAGTTTTAAATATCTGAAATTTTGTTTGGGGGATGCGGCTGGGGAGTGACGTCCCCAAACGCGGAACGAACAAAACACGTCCCCCAAACGCTAGATCAGGCGCCGTTTGGGGGACGCTTTGGGGGACACGGCTGGAGATGCTCTTAGGTGCCCAATCCAAACATTTTAGGAGTGCTGAACTGCTGAGGTGTTTTTCTCGCCCAAATAGGAGTGATAATTTCAGATCACTCGGCATGGTAATACTTAGTTTGGCCAAACTCGGCTTCGAAAATTTGGAGGCTCCACATTAAGTCAAATTCAATACTCCTGTTCAGGCGAGAGACTTTGGAGTAATTCACTAACAGGTCATGGAATTGAAAACCCACGATCAAATGTTTGTCATTATCAAATTTTGAGACAGAGAATTGGCTTCAAGGTTATACTAGCACCTAAGAACTTGACGATCACTTTCAAGGATCAGATGGACATACCTTATTTATGTACTTCAGTTGCTCAAGCACTTCATCAGTCCCCAATTCCTACAATGGATAGTCCAGATATCAGTTTTGTATTGCAACTTCAATTGAATGGTGCAAACAATATAAGGTACAATTGAGAGTGTTATTACAGAGAGGTTGCAACAGGACTTCAAATAGATGCATGGATGAAAATCATGAAATATACTCGCGCATGATTAATACATCCAAAGATTAAACAAAGAGCCAATAAATCTACCACATAATCAATATACCGTAATTTGTGAAGAGCTTGCTTTGCGGCTAACAGGTAAAGCAAGACCCAACAAGGCCACACAGAAAAAAAACGTGGCAGCTAGAACACAAACATACCTGTGGAACAGCACAATCAGCATGAATGGGATCCCAAAGAACTGAGCACGAACAATCCCAATCGCTCGACTGAACAACAAATAGTGGTGCCCTGCAAACATTCCCATGAGGTAATGAAAACATCAATGCATATGCGAATGATAGTTGTTAACAGGAAAACACAATATAGAAGAGCCTTCTAAGTTCTAACACATGAAAAATGAGTTCCTTTTCTCCTATATTCAAACTATTGCCATGTGGGGAATAAAATGTCCAATATTTAGCAATCTAACAGCAACAAGCACCCCACACTCACAGAAAAAACTACATAAATTAGGGTGGGCGAGCTACCTCCGCCACTTGCCACAAATAGCTCCTGTGTCTAAGACTTCTTGGCACTGAATCCAGTTACCAATGCTGCTTTTCTTGTCTTCACGCCTTTGTGGCCACTGCAAGTAAAGCACCACTGTCAGGAGGCATGGCTGAAAATGGCCACTAAGTAACTCTTTTATTTATTATCGTTAAACAGGTCCATAGTGTGCTGAGACCTACACTTGGACTTGTCATTTCAGTGGCATCAAGTTCAGAGGGATCCATAAAATGATCATCATTGCTGCATAGATAATGGGAGTTACTATTAGAAATTTTATTTGACACAAAGGTGCAAGATGAAAAAACAAAAATAAACTAAAGTAGGGCATACAATTTTAAGGTAATTTTAGGATTTCAAATATATGTTATTGTTTATACATTATAATGGAACTTTGGTAACAAAAGATGAAGTTGGAGAATGTTGACTTGGTAACAGCCATTCGTCACATGATAAGCACTACTCCATGGGAAAGACAAGTGTTTCCCATGTGAATTGCCATTTTTCATAAATCAAAATTAATCCTTAGTGGAAGCTGCATCTCCTGTCCCAGTAGTAATGACATGCTTAAAGTACAAAAATTCAACATGTGTGAGCATACCAAGAAATCGGACCAGACCATTCTGGAACTTCTGCTTGAAAGTTTCCACCAATCCTCACTTGAGTGTCATATGGTTCAGGATTCATCAACATATCTCTTATTGAACCAACGCTTCGGTGGGGTCTTTGAATGTGCTTGGCTGATCCATCTTCCGCACTCGGAAAAATCTCACGTTTCCTCTTATGTTTCTTCCTTGAACAATCTAGGCAGTACCACTCTTTATCTGGTATTTTCTTAATGCGCCGGTGGCAGCAATGCAAGTGGAATGCTCCTTCACAACAATCACATATTAACATGCGGCATGGATTTTCCAAAGACCCACAACTCTCGCATGCAAATAAAGGGTTGCTTTCATTGTCATCATGGGAGAATGTAGCTGATGAACTGCTCCATTCTGATTTTTCAATCGGGATTATATCTCTTTTGAGTATGGATATGCAAAGCTCCCATGACGTCAACTCCGTAAATGGTTTTGTAGCATTGGTATCGGACGATGAACTCTTCGTGGCATCCTTTGTCTTGTCATTGATATAAGATGGCATGCTTGATATGGAAATTGAGTTCCTATCATCCACATTAGAAAGTGACTCCGATGAGTTCTTCCAAATACTTTCTTTAGAAGCTTCTCGAGGATCTATATATTTCGTTGTACATTCAAAACTTTTTTTTTCAGATTTTGGGACTTCTACATTTGAAGAAATAATAAGTGATTTTCCACTGGAATTTTGGACCCGGGGAAAATTATCTCCAAAAGTTGTGAAACTTATATTTGTCTTCTTGACCGCATTTCCATTTGTCCGAAGAAAATCACATTTCATGTCTGTCTTCCTTCCTTTATACAGATCATGATAATCTTCTGAAGAAGGAACATAACAAACGTCATCGATGGCTAGCAAATTTGAGCTCGAGGATAAATCCGAAGAATTAACTGATGACTTCGATTTCTTCTTCTCACATAGAAAGAGGTTCTTCATAGATCTCCTTGGGCGTATATTAGGTTTAATAGTCATATATTCTCTTGGAAAAGAATTGTGACCGTTTCTACCACAATATTGGACCCAAAAAAAATTTGGCTAAGGAAACACTCATCAATAGATTTGGATATAGAGGTTGTAATATTGTAGTGCTTAACAAGCACAACCTCAAATGCGCTTGCCCACAAGAGAAATTTGAAAGCTTCTTCCCACGGCTACCCACAAGCTATTCAATAAGGGTAAGGAAAGCATTAGTCAACTATGTATATTTTCAGGAAAAAATATACAATATCATCTAGCTAGAACACAGGCGAAGTAACCACAACAAGAGCAGAGAATTTGATGAAGACAACAATAAATAAATTAAGCACGATTCACAAGGAGTAAGCGGAGTTGTAAATTTTGCACCTTGCATTGTTTTGAACACCTCTATTCTTCCCCTTTGGACGAATCTAGAGCTCACGAAGCCAAGCTTCTCTAATGGTCAGTGACATCCTAGACCCAGGCTTAATAGGATTGATAGGATACTCATATCAACAAGGTGCATATTATTTTTTGGAAGCTCATCTCCAAAGAACCTCAAGGTTAAGTGTGCTTGGCTTAATAGGATTGATAGGATACTTATACCAACTAGGAAGTTGATCCCTGGTGCGCAAGAAAAATTAGTGTTGGTATATAGGGCCAGCTCGAGGCTGGGGTATTACATGGTCATAACTAATGTGCTTGGATAGGATTTAAATAATTTGGTGATTTACAAGGACACGTATCTTGGGTTTATCATCAAAGCAGAGGTAGAAGAACACAAACATCAACTATTGTTAGGCTCAAACCTTCGTGATACTTTAATCCAGTCCAAATAGGGTAAGTAGCATCTACTAGACAAAAATATTTTTTTTACTTCGTCACGGAACATGTAACGAACAAATCATCTAAAGTTAAAATTTACGTGTGTTAGCGGCAAAGTAATCAACGTCTTTCCACCAAATGGTGTCCCTCAAGGAGCTTCACTACACAACATGGTAGTCACCTATATGAATCAACCTGATATGTGGGTCTAATGTAACATTCCTTCGAGATTGTGTGTACAAATCAAATTGGAGACTAATAACATTGAGTTCAAGTGACAAGGACTAGTGGCGGAGCTATGTTGGGGCTATCAAGGGGATAACATCAACTTCGAGTGCCGAACCTACATCTAAGAAAGCCCTTTTTTAGAAAGATTGAGCCAAATAAAAATAGATCATGATACGATCATGAGACTTGACAAATCGAGATTAGTCTATTCTATTCTATATATCTAGATTATATAACGGTATAATACAATTAAGAAATACAAATAAAATCATAGCTCCTCCATGCGCATAATCGACATGATAAACCCAAGAGAAAACTAGCCAAGGCTCCCATAGTGTCCACCCATGGCCGGTTTGGTCACACCCTTGCCACGGACGACGATACCTCCCTCTTATGATCTCATATGGAATGATTTAAGCCGAGAAACACAAAGGTCTCCCCACGATTTTTTTGTTTATTCTACCTGTTTCGATTTGTTGTCTTTTTGTTACATCGTGGTTTATTTATATATTAGGACCAGGTTAGAAGTATTGGACTCCCATCACCTATCCAATTGTATTCCACCATAGGAGATTTGAATCAATTTGAGTGACAGGGATACAACTAGATCGCACCATTGTGTATTAGATCTAGGTTTTCTTATTTTTGCAGGGGAGTAGATTTTTTTTTGAAGGGGAGCAGATCTGGGGGGGGTTTTTTTTGCAGAGGAGTAGATCTAGGGTTTCTAATATGGGGGTAGTTATAATCCAGAATTGCAATAGAGTACGATCATGCCTTCCCTGCAAGTTCACGGTCATGAGATCAGCATGGAGATTATCCCACAATTAACTCCTGCAATAGCATAGATTCCCCCTCTCCCCACCTAGACATTCTTTCCCCAAATTCTGCCCGAATCCATTCAATACCTTCCGCGACCAAATGTGAGGGGCCCTGGTCTCCACGATTCCAACTCATAGACAACCAACCCAAATCCATCCACCATCGAGTGCTACGAGTTCAAAATTATACAAACAGCAAGCATGTAAATCGAAACAAAACAAGAACGGATCTAACGCATAGTAGTGTATCTTCCGAATCTACACGAAATCGCAGGGGAGAATAAGAGAGATAGGTTACCTGGCGCTTCACGGTGGCCTCGTTGTAATTGGATTCGGAGTAACGGCGCAGCTGTGCGGCGGAGCAAGGATGTGGCAGTAGTGAATAATAAAAGAGCAATTATATGTCTTCAGAACTCTTCAAGCAAGCGCCTCTCTCCTTTCTTCTTTAATTAATAATTAATAATGGGAAAAGTGAATGATATGCCTTCAACGGGGAATGAAACAACATGGATCAACACACGCTTTTGATATTTTAGAAATACTATCCACACTAATTTATTTATAAGCACTAATTTATTTATAAGGATCTCTCGAAAAAAAAAAAGATGGCTGGATTGTGAACGAGGGAGCTCTGCCACCCTGGAATATCAATCAGAGATTTTCTTTGATAAACAAATAGATAAATGGAATTGTTTTTTTTTTGCCCTACCAGGCAAAATATTCTGCATCTAGCAAAGGGCTTTTTTTTTATATCAATCAGAGATTCGTGCATCGGCGAGCTTGGCCTCCCCGTCCCCTCTACCCTTATTTCTCCCCTGGCACAGATCAGGATAAATTTACCTTAGGTTGAAGATTCATGAAACCCTTGAACACATGAGGAGGTGATGATGCCACCTTGGAAGAGCAATCGGGGTTAAGATGGAGTGAGTTAAGAACGGATGTGAAGATACGAGAAGGGTGGTGATAGGTTGTGACTGATCTGGCGTCGCGCCGCCAAAGATTAGAAAGAATAGGGGAACAGGATGTCGAGAACTACGGCGCTAGGGTTATTTGTGAATGTGTTATATAGTCGGTGTGTTTGTGATCTAGAGTGAGACCTAGATCCAAGGGCTACGAATAAATCACAATTTTGAGAAAAAAAAAGAATACTCGTTTTCCTATCTTATGGAGAATAGAGACCTACTATGGCTTAAATACAATTTGCAAAGAAAGTATGGCATAAATATGTCATTGAACCATCTTTACATGACTCTGTGGCCAAAATGGTTTATCGGTTGGATTTGAGATGGCTGGCCTAGGTTCGTCGGAGGATCCGTTCGGACCTCGGGAGGTAGCAGCCAGGGCACGGCGCCAGGCAGTCGACGACGGAGGGAAACATCGACTTCGACTCACGAATCGAAATCGAAGAGCCCAGCAAGATCGCACGACTCCCGATTGATCGACCACACGACTAGTGGCCTACTCACAATTGCACCACTCATGACCGTACGGGTCATTTCCTCTCCACCACGCGCGGCCAAGCTAGGCACCAGGCCCGGTTCGGTAGCATCTTCTCCCAGCACGGCCTCTTCTTTTTCTTCAGAAACACACTGTTTTTTTAGAAAACTATTTGTATATCCAGAGATATATATTAATTATGCGATTGTTTGTTGCCAAAATTAAACCTCTGCGCAGCTATGGTCCCTGGTGGCCCGGGCCTAAATCTGCTACCCATGGCTGAGATGAGAAGACAAGGACCCTAACCATCGTCTCAAAAAGACAACGAAGTAAAGTCATGCAAAGAACATGACCGCGATAGAGATCGAGCTGGACGAACAAACGAGGGAATTCGCCCAAATCTGCCATGTCATGAACTCACAGTTTTAGAGGAGTCATCTATTGATTTTCTTGGAGTAAAAAGACCTCTACGTAATTAGATCCTTGTGAAATTTCACAGCACGCATCTGAATAAACAATGGCGCACTTGTAGGTGTGCGAACAAAACGGATCTAAATAGAAAGATACACACAAGGAGAGATCACGTATGAATTACAACGCATGTACTCCCTCCGTTTCACGAAGGTTGTCTGAGATTTCTTAAAATTTAGATGTATCTAGATTTTCGTGGAACAGAAGGAGTATGGTTAGTTTGGCTCAGAGCCTCATACCTCAATAGATTCCGTAGTTGTAGATTGATTTTGCATCAGCAAGGTTTCCCATCCTCCCAACTACCGATGAGATTTGAACGGACTAGGGGGTGCTTTCCCCCCTGACCCATCGTATATTTATAGACAAACTTTGGGTGGCAATTTTTCTACTCAAGTCCTGTAGTCAACATTGGGACCGATTTGTATGTACATAAATAGTAGTTTTCTTTGTATGCATATCGGATTCTAAATATATGTTGACATCATGTACCTAGATAAGATTGACCCAAGAGTTCATTTGCTAAACTATACGAGTCCTGTAGAGACACGACTAGTCTTAACCAACACAAATTACACGCAAGCACTCACATTTATGACCAGACTTTGATAAGCTTGAAAATTGACAAACTCAGCACATATATACATGTTCCGTCTTCTTGAGACACAAAAAAATACCATAATAAGATTTGATCCCATGTAGATACGTATAAGAGCAACTCTAGCAGATCCTAAAAAAGTGATGAGACCTAGATATTTCTAGTATAGGTTGAAAAGACGCACCGAATAGATTCCGGGGAAACATAAAAATCGCAAAAAGTGTTTCGGGTATTGTGTCACATTCGTAACCGATAGAACTAGTTTTTTTTATAGACATTTAAGATAAACTCGAAACAAGTCAACCCTCTCGTTGGCGTTGGTGTCAACGATGCACAACCTCGATTCCACAATGAGGAAACTCGATCCGAACATCAATGTTCGATTCCCGGCGAGTACCTCCATGGCCAAGCTCCCCAATGGTAGCACCTCCACGGGAGAAGGCGGGGAAGGCCAACACTAGGAGAGCCAGACGAGAGCCTGAGGATGGTAGGGGTGGTCGTGCTCGCAATTGCCAGTGTGTGGGCGTGCTTGCAGTAGCCTGCATCATTTTGATGGAGCTCCCTCGGCAATCCCCTTTCTTTCTTGAAGAAATTGGTTGGCCTCCTCCTGAGCTTTATCGTTCATTTTTTTTTGCTTGCACAACCTCTCTTGGAACTGAACATTTTTGTTAGTGCTAACTCGATTCGATAAGGCGATCAGTGAGTGTAACACCTAGGATTGAGGCTATAAATAGAGAGGAAAAAGATATGTGCATTGCATCCATAAATAAAAATCTGGTAAATTTCCCCTTTCAAATAAAACTTGTCGAAGTGATTGAAGTTTCACTTAATTCGATGGAATTGAAGTAGGTCATCAAGCTGAGCGCTATAAACTTCAACGTAAACCTTACTAAAACCTTGCTTTGGGTTCAGATGATTTGATCTATGGGTTAGATCAAGTGAATCTAGAATGAAGACAATAACACATTATAGAAGGATCAGATACCAGATCTTTTAAGGGATCATATTCCTTGTCACAACTTATGAATATATATCCTATATATATATATCCAAAATAGTGGGCTACAATGGTGGCTAGCTGTGCACACCCCAGCAGCCGTCGGATATACTCTATATGATACCTGATTTACACTTGAGTGCACATTTTGTAAACGGATCACTGTAACGCCGTCCCTCTCACAGCTGTCCAGGAGCACACTTTCAATTTTTGAATCCACACCATTGCTTGTAATACACTTTCCAATACATATACCGCTCAGTTATCAAGTAAAAAATAGTGCCAAACTAACTGTACAGCACTTCGAAATACAAATTGACTTGTATGTCTACCCACAACACCGTTCTCATTCGGTAGCCAGTACGCACATCTCTTTCGAAACGTAGTTCCAACTGTAATACCATGCTTTTTTGCTGTGTCATCCAAGAAAAGGGAGCAAGCAGGTTCAATATGTCAAAACGGACACCAATCAGAACGGTAGTTTCAGATGCACTTTTGACGGTAATCACATGCTCCTTGATATGCCATTTTCGTTGGTATCATGTCCATTCCTTTGGTCGAACCAGCGAGTGAGCAAAATGCTTCACGGTTCAAAATGGTGATAAAGCAACCGTAGAAAGATTCCTAACAGGGCGATTTTACATAACCATACCACCAATTGATGTCCACACGAAAATACAGAGTATAGAGTTCTCCATACATAATTTTATCCACATAAAACTACACGACAAAAAATGGAACTGCAGCTTTACATGCAGTGTTATATACTCTTTTATAAACACAGTCCATTGAATAACGGATTATTTCCACCCTTTATAACCAACTATTCAAAGTCTAGATGTGACACTAGCTAAACCGGTTAGGCGGTAGACAATCATCTGTACCACACTCAGAGTTGAAAAAGCAACGCAAGTCTCCTCTGTATTTTTAAGCGTAGTTTTTTGTGTATTACCGCCCATGTTGCATTAACATTGGCTCAGTAGACAGCTAGCCACCATGCCAGCATTCTAACGGCTTGAAACGTCCACCACAATCCGTTAGTTGATTCTATTGTTAGCCATAGGAATCTTGATCCCTTGATTTTTTTGCACACTATATCCAATGGTCATAGAGGGGTGCATAGCTAGCCACCATGGTAGCAAATCCGTATATATATATATATATATATATATATATATATATATATATATATATATATATATATATATATATATATATATTCAAATATAACTCAAATAAAAAAAGGAAGACAATAACCAAATCTTGACTTATCTTTTCCATGTCCTACATACACCACATAATAATGGACTAGAGATTGCTTAAATAGTTATCCTCATAAAAAACTTATATTTCAAAAGAAAGTGAGCATTTTAAATAAGTAAAAAAAATTAGTACTAAAAAACAAGATGTAATGCAATCGGCAATGAACTGGTTGAAAGGGGAAAATAATTATTTTCTAAAGGATGGTTTGTTTGTCCACTGCGAGAAATCATGATGACAGTACCAAACTTCTAAAAAAATTGATTTCAAAAACAAATTTCCTCGTAATTGCACAAAATACTTAGTCTTTCTTAGTAAATTGCAAAGTCAAAGACTTTGAAACTGACTTGGCAAGCCATGGAAAGTGAGACCATTTAAACTGTACATAAGGTGCATTCTCTGCAAATCACATTGCGGTAACTATTGCTACTCCAACACCAATTAGATAGTACACATGCAACTACAGTTGACGGGTCAGGTACGGTCAGGTCTGGGTAAGGTGATGCAACATCTTCAAACGTGGAGCAAGCAGAAATTCGGAAGCGTGAAGGTGCAATTAGAGAAATCACGATCCCGGCTTGAGGAACTTATGAGTATGAATGCTGATAGGGAAGAAATTCGCCGAGTATCAGACAACATGAATGAGCTCTTATATAGAGAAGAGATGATGTGGATGCAACGGTCACGAATTGATTGGCTCCGGGAAGGGGACCGAAACACAAAATTCTTCCACAGTAAAGTTGTGTGGCGAGCGCGAAAGAATAAGGTTAAACAAATTAAAGATGACAATGGTGTTGTGCATACGGAGCAGGATAGCATGGGTCAGCTTTTTTCAGACTATTTCCAAACTCTATTGACATCCGATGATACTCTAGATCCCTCTCCGGTTCTGTCTCTTATGGAGGAAAAAGTGACAGACAACATGAATGATAAACTTTGTGCAGATTTTTCAGACAAGGAGATTGCAGATGCGTTGTTTCAGATTGGACCCCTGAAGGCCCCTGGTCCGGATGGTTTTCCAGCTAGGTTTTTCCAGCACAATTGGGGTCTGCTGAAGGAGGAAATCATCCCCGCAGTTAAAACTTTCTTTGCCACAGGCATCATGCCTATAGGGGTCAACGATGCGACAATTGTTTTGATACCAAAAGTGGAGCATCCGGAGAAGGTGAATGATTTTAGACCCATAAGCTTATGCAACGTTATTTACAAGGTGGTAGCAAAATGCTTAGTAAATAGGCTACGTCCCATTTTGGATGAAATTGTGTCTGCGAACCAGAGTGCATTTGTGCCAGGGCGTCTAATAATTGACAATGCACTTCTAGCGTTCGAATGCTTCCATTATATCCAGCAGGAGAAGGACCCGGAGAAGAGTTTTTGTGCTTACAAGCTTGACCTATCTAAGGCATATGACAGGGTGGACTGGAGATTCTTGAAGCAAGCGATGGAAAAGTTAGGCTTCTCTCACCGGTGGGTAAAATGGATCATGACGTGTGTCACCACGGTGAGGTACTCAGTAAAATTCAATGGAGCTATCTTGGATTCGTTTGCACCGTCGCGAGGGCTACGGCAAGGTGATCCACTCTCCCCGTTCCTATTCCTTTTTGTGGCTGACGGATTGTCTGCACTACTCCGGCAGGGGGTAACCCAACATGAGATTACACCGGTCAAAGTTTGTCCTAGAGCACCAGGAGTGTCCCATCTTCTCTTCGCGGATGATACGCTCCTCTTTTTCAAGGCGGAAGCTCAACAAGCTGACAAAATAAGTGAGCTGATAGCTACCTATACAAAGTCCACTGGTCAGCTGATCAATATGGGTAAGTGTTCTATCATGTTTGGCAAGAATTGTCCTGCACAATCACAGGACAACATCCGTACCATACTACATCTCCAAAACCTAGATTTCGAGGACAAATATCTGGGTCTGCCAACCCCACAAGGGAGAATGAGCAAAGGAAAGCTACAAAATCTGCAGGTTCGGCTCACAAAGAGATTTATGGAGTGGAGCGATTCGTTTCCCTCTCAAGCCGCGAAAGAAACTTTGATCAAGTCTATAGCTCAGTCTATCCCGACATACATTATGAGTGTGTTTAAGTTACCTATGGCCCTTTGTGATGATCTCAATCGCATGATACGGAACTATTGGTGGGGATCTAAGAAAGGTAAAAGGAAAACTCATTGGAAATCTTGGGATGCAAGCACACATCCTAAACGCCGGGGGGGTTGGGGTTTAAGGACTTCAGGCTTTTTAATCAAGCTTTGCTAGCGAGGCAAGCTTGGAGGCTACTAACAAAACCTGATAGTCTCTGTGCAACCGTGTTGAAGGCAAGGTACTATCCTAACGGTCGTCTTGAGGATACCGTGTTTGCAGGTAATGCTTCCTCAACATGGCAGGCGATCCAATACGGTCTTGAGTTGATCAAGAAAGGCCTGGTGTGGAGGGTTGGCGATGGAAGCCAAATTAGGATTTGGCGTGATCCCTGGTTGCCGAGGCCGCCATCCTACAGGCCCATCTCGAATCAAGGTGATTGTCGCCTCCGACGAGTGGCGGCTTTGATCACTGAGGACGCAACCTGGAACCAAGACCTACTGAACAAGTACTTCCGCAAGCCTGATGTTGATGAGATTTTGAAGATCAATCTTTCACCACAACATAATGAAGACGTCCTAGCCTGGGACCCGGACATCAGGGGCATCTTCTCTGTTCGAAGCGCGTATAAGCTGGCCTGGGAAGAAAACCACCGCACTACCATGTGCGCAGCAAGCAGGGCACAGGACGGTCGTCGTACCGTCTGGGACACAGTATGGGGGTGCCCTGCTCCCCCTAAGGTACGGGTTTTCGCCTGGAGAGTTGCAACAAATAGTTTAGCCACTTGGGAGAATAAAATGAAAAGGAAAATTGTCACTTCTGACACATGTATTATATATGGAATGGAACGCGAGGACACATTCCATGTTTTATGCAGATGCCCTATGTCGCGGGATCTCTGGGAGGCGGTGAGGGAGGTGTGGCCCTTGGCGTCGATCGACACCATCATGAACACAGGCCCGGAGTGGATCTTGCAAGCCTTGGACCAAGCCACCGAGCAGGAGCGCTTGATGATGATGATGACCTGGTGGCGTGCATGGCATGTGCGTAATGAGGTGGTGCATCATAAGCCTGCACCACCCGTTGTTGCTTCAAGGCGGTTCTTGTGCAGCTACGTGGACTCTTTGTTGTGCATCAAACAAAGTCCAAGTGCTGATCCCGTGAAAGGAAAAACAGTGATTGTACACGATCACAAGAAGGTCAGACCGAGTAAAAAGGATTTGAAGCCCCAAGTGCAGAACAAAATGGACCAAACCACCTCCAGGTTGGTCCAAACTGAATATAGATGGTTCCTGGTCGGAGGAAGATGGCGTAGACGCAGCTGGTATGGTTCTGAGAGATGAAATGGGCGAAATCATAGTGTCGGCCTGCAGGGTCTTGCCAAACTGCAATTGCCCTTTGGAAGCAGAGCTGAGAGCCTGTTCTGATGGTCTGAACCTAGCCATGCAATGGACGGATACTCCGATCATTACAGAGAGTGATTGCCTCGTAGCTATCCAGATGATTACAGGTCTAAGCTAGCGTCCTGGGTCAACAATGTCAAGCACGTTGGCCAGAGTGGTAGAGAATGCAAGTTTCAGCATATTTGTAGAGAGTTAAATGGTGTGAGTCATGATTTAGCTCGTTTTGGTCGTGTGAACTTCTGTAATATGATCTGGCCTAGGTCAGTACCTGAGGAAATTGGCCTAGCTTGTAATCGGGATGAAACCCATATTCCATAATTAATATATTTTATTCCGCAAAAAAAAACTACAGTTGACGGTTGAACTTGAAAGCATGAAAGACATATTTGGCACCATTTGAGAACAAGCATCTTATGGACATCCTATGCAATTTGGAATTTTGTACTTGTACATTGACAAATTACGTTTCTACTTGGTAAAAGTTAAGTAGATAATTTCTCGAGAAAATTTAAGTAGATAATAATGTACTCTAGAAACTTCTATTGGGATGGATGTTCAGCCCAACTCTTTAGATATCGCAGCAAAGAAATTTAAGCTGCTCGTTATTAGTTCATGCATGCATGCGATCTTTTACTACTCGTCTTTATCTGATATAGCGAAGTTCGTTATAGCTTAGATAAAGTGCAATATTTCACACTGGAAATATAAAATATATAATGAAAACATTGTAACTTAATACGTTGCAGCGTTATTTATATTGTCTACATAAAAAGTTATTCAATCCTTTTTAAAAAAAATAAGTGATATCATGTTTCATTAATGCATGACTTTACTGAGCAGTGGAGTAGATTTCGATTAAAACGTTGTCCTCGCAAAATAAATTATAACTTATGTTTCAAAGGAAATTGTGTTTTTTGAGACTAATGATTATAAGTAAGAAAGTTTAGTATCAAAATACAATATGTAATATTGTAATGTAGTCCGAAATGAATTGATTCAAAGGGTAAAATACAATCTTTTTTTGTAATATGGTTTCTTTTTTTCACTGCTGGAGACATAGCTTATTGGTCCAATGACGACTCAATATGTTCGAATACATGGACATACACGATAAATGAGAGAAAATTTTAGTCGGCACATGAGAACCCTAAGCTTCTAAAAATGTTGATTTGAAGAACAATTTCCCACGTAACTAAGTTTGACTAAGAATGTATTTTGTTCAGTCCACGGCCAATAAAAACATAGACCAGGAAAACAAAATTTCATTATTGACCTATACTACAGCTCCTGGAATGAATCTAACCGCGTTGGCCGGTGAGCGCGGCGTAGAAGAGTATGTTCCATGTGTCCGGGAGGCCAGCGATGCACCAGTGGGTGCAGTCCCCACCGAAGTTGCCGCCATTGTACTTGCTCGGATGCGCATCCTTCCTGAGCTGCGACATGAAAGTGAAGTCCAGCAGGTACACCGGCTTCGCCATGCCAGCCAGGACGCTCCGAATGATGCCCTGCTGCGGGATCGGCCCTCCAGGATACGTCCACGTGCTGTTCAGCGGCTCCGTCTCCCCCATGCACGTCTTCCTCCGCGCCGCGCCCCACTCTTGTCCCCTAAATCATACATAGGAGCCACATTGAGACGCATGTTTCTTGTGATGAGACGAGGATCCATGAGGATCTACTTGGGAAATCAAGACGAAATTCTAGAGTGGTAGCAAAGGTGTATTACCTGTAGTGAGAGGGAGAGATCCCTTGGAAGAAGACTTTAGTGCTGGTATGGAGAAGGTTGGCATCCACCCATCGAGCCCAGGTGTTCAGCGCTTTGGCGAAGGCCACCGTCCGGTCCATGTCCTTCATCACCTTGCTCCCCTCATGGATGTAGTCCCAACTGGAGAAAAAACACCCACACGAAGCGAATTCAGAGTTTCAGCCATATAATTAACCTCTGCTTGCCTGAAAAAAGGCAGCTGCCAGAGACAGCGTTGCATTCTAGACTCACGGTCGCTTCGGGCCGCTGCGCGGCCACCAGTGCCAGGAGTCGAAGACGAGCACGTCGGCGCCGAGCCAGTTCCGGCCTTCGTTGATCTCGTCGAGCTTGAGGACGCGCCCGGCCTTCTCCTTGACGATGTCCACCAGGTAGTGCGTCACGTAGTACACCAGCGTCACATTGTACTCCTGCATATGCATGCAGCAGACCGCCGGCCGGACCGATCAGGCGATCACCTCATCGTGCGCACATCACACTACCACAGTGCCCATGCCCAAACGCACCCAGCAACTATTTACTTGGACAATCGTACCTGGAACGTGACGGTGCTCGATGGATTGATCTTCCTGGACCGCGGTGAGACCGTGTACTTGGTGTTGGGCGCCGCGGCGTGGATCAAGCACAGCAGCGACTCGTACTGGTTCAGCGCCAGCGAGTCGCCCACGAACATCACCTTCTTGCCGGCCCACATCCTCAGCAGCGCCACCCCGTCGAACCTACACGAACTCACCCCGACATCATCTTGACGCCATTATCACGAAAGGCGGCCAACCCATACCAACATGGAAGGCTATATTGGGCGTGAGCAAACGCATGGAGGTCAGAAGAGAGATTGAATTTCGCCAATCAGACTAACCTGGGCAGGGAGCAGGGTGGTTTGGGCTGCCATCGGTACTTGAGGTACTTCGTGTCCGGGCGGTTGAATCGGTGGCAGTTGAACTGGGAGCGGATGAAGGGGCAGCTCGCGGAATCGTACAGAGGGTACTTCTCGTCCGTCACCCAGGTCCCGGTGAACATGTCGCACGAGCCGGATGCCATGGCCGCCGTGGTGCACCCGGCCAGGAGCGCGGCCACGACGGCCGCTGAGATTACCACGCAGTTCGTCATTATAATCCCCATCCTGCAAAGGAGGAGACGAAGCAATGCAGGTGAGGACTGGGTGCGGGGGAAAGGTTCTTGCGACGGTCAAGGAGTGGGAACTCTGAGGGAGGGGGAGTGGTATATGTAGGCAGGAGCAGCCGGCCAGGCAGGGCTAGACGATACGCTTCGTTATGGTAGGTAATGGTATTTCTCCATGGATGGATGCATTATGGATCGCAGATAGTTGGAAGCAAAGGATTGGATATGTGCAAGTAATATGGATTCACGGTGTACATTAGTGATCAAACCTCTAAATTAAATGGGGATTACTAAGCGACTTACTTGACGGCTTTTCGATGGATGGTGTAAGTGAATGATTAAACTTTCCAAGGAGTGCAGGTAATCCGAAAGGGATATTGAAGTCAAGCACCATGGTTTTGTGCTCCTACAGCTCGTGGATTTGCTTATCGTGCTACATATCTTCTCCTCATTACTGACCTTCTGTTAAAAGTTTTCCAGTGGTAGATACACATGTACTAATTTTTTGAGATAACACTATTAGTCTATTAGATAATCTATTGTATTGTACAATATGTTTCTATTGTCTTGTCTACATGACATTTAATGCTAAGAGAAGACTATCTTACTCCCTTTCTTCTCAAATTAGGATGCCTAAAGTTTTCAGTCAAAGTCAAACTTTTTAAAGTTTGAGCAAATATATACAGAGAAATATCAACATCTAAAATTTTAAATTCACATAATATGAAAATATATTTCATGATGGTTTTAAAAATATTAATTTTGGATTATAAATACTGATACTTTTTTCTATTTAGTTGGTCAAACTTTAAAAAGTTTGACTTCATCCAAATATTATAGGCATTCTACTTTAGGATAGAGGGAGTAGTATCTAGTATTGTATACTCCCTATGGACATCACTAGATAAGATAACACGGTATTAAATCACTATCCATCCACAACACCTCATCTAAGATTTTCATTCACTAGACATGATAAGAGCAGGTGATCTTGACATTAATTCAATCTTCTCTAGATCATTAGATCCTCTCCAGGAAATTAATAGTCCAAAATAAATGTTATATATCTTCATATGGACCATGTAAAAAGTTTCTTCTTCTACATCTCTTCCATATCTAGGGGATCATCCAAATTACAACATCTATATTATCTCCCACGTGTTTTAATAGTAATATCTTATATACCTACCATTCCAACTACCATTTCAACCTTCTTTTGGAAATAATGCTCTGAGTTCATTGTTATCCTAGTCGCACAAACATCCACACATCTATTTGATGGGTGAAAAATACACTCATCTTTACCGGGTATTTCTCGCCATTATTCTAAGAATATCTCACCATTATTGTAAGAATATCTCCCAGAACTGCCACTAATCACTAACAATTGCATAAATGTGCAAATCTTTTTGTTAGTTTATTATGTGTAGATTTGACTCCATTAATGAGGAAATCAGAGCAAATCAAGGAAGAATTACGCGATGTAAGCAATCCTAAGTCAATATTCCTTCAGAACCAAGACGCGCCACAATTAAGGAGCAATGGTATGGCGGCCCCTCCTACGGTCCAGTCGTACCACATGCCGATGGCTACGCAGTCAAATGGAATACTAATTATGAAGGAACCTAGGTCAACAGAGCAATAGAGTGCCACCAAAACACATCTCCCTCACAGAAAGAGTGATCTCCATCACCATTCCTCTAAGCTCTGTCGCCGCCATCACCACTCCTCTAAGCTCTGTCGCCGCCATCACCACTCCATCACTCCGCATCTTCATATTCATAGCCATCTATTTGTAAATGGATTCCTTCGCAATTAGGGACATTGTTAGACTAATTGTTATTCATTTGTCAAGGAATTTCCATACAATATTTATGATTGTTGATCTAATTATGTGTTAGTAGCCCTCACGGGCTCGGGATTGAGGCATAGTCTCGGAACAATATGTGAATATTTTGATATGAGGTGGTTGTGTAGTATAATAGTCAAGATTTATCTATTTATTGCAAGTCTTTCGCCTCAATCATAAGGCCGTGTCAGGTACCGAAAACCTGAAGATTGGTAAAGGTAAAAGGTGAGGTTAGCGAGTTTTCTGCAACCAATTGTGAACCTTTGTGTGCTAGAATACGAGTGTATGTACGAGTTTTCTCTTCCATGAAAGATAGCTGCCCCATGTTCCAAACGTAGCCATCCCTCCACCACTGCCTCTCCGATAAATTGGTCCCCTTCCTCCGGTCAGTCCCGCCGACATCACGCGGGGAGGGGGTACCCGTTTAAGAAAAGTAGTCTCTTTAGTAGATTATGTTAGGATTTTGGTAGAATCTTCTTTTTCGCCTCTGCGTCGATGGAGTTTGCAGTGTCTACAATAAGTAATCTTTGGTCTTCGTTCCACGACGAGAGCTCCTTCCCGAAGTTAATGGTGATGTTGGAAGATTTAATTTCTCTATGTATGATCCTTCAGATCTTGCTTCACCATATCATTTTTAGATATTTTCTCACGCTTGCGGCGAGGAGGATTGTCATCGCAATATTTAGCCCGGCTGCTACATCCTCGACAATGGTGCTTCATACTCTTAGCTTTCCAGCAACATGGACCAATCTAATCGGTTGCTTTTACGTGGCATACTGATGTCGGTACTCTTGCCGATGTTGATTCACTAACGGATATGCGTGTGCACATAGTTTAGGCATTGCAACTTAAATTAAAATTATGAAAGAACTTTCATTGGTATTTATAGGTTTGTGCTTTGGTATTTACGTTCGACTGTCTTCAGAATAGTACAAGATTGTCTCATGAAAGAAGATAATGTTATAAAAAAAACTCGTATATTTGCTCATTTCTTTTACACTTTTTTTATATAATCGCTGGAGACAATTCATGTATCTCTACCATGTATTATTCGCTACTACAAATATATGTGGTATTGATTGTCGAAAAAATAAGTGTGAAAATCGGTGACAGTTGGGTAGTAGGCTTGATGTTTGCTACATTTTTGTTCACAGAAATCAGCAACAATATGTGATCCACAATTTACTAGTGCAATTAAGTTACGACGGAATACAGTCACTTTGCTCCCGTGAAATCATCCGTTCGATTACATGGTATCCCTCTAAGTGTTCTATCTAACCAGTTGAATCAATGTTTTGAGTTTACAGAAATGTTTGAACCTTACTTGACTCTCTACAATAGTCTAAAAATATGAACGAACAGGCAAGTAAGGAGGCCGTCATGCTCGCTCGCGCATTCTAGAAACCTGTATCGCGATGTTACTTAGACAATACTGTAGATATTTTCAGCAAAGAATAGATAACAAAAAATACACATGCCGTTCTTTTAAGCAGCCCATACCAATACATAAAGGTACGTGGTCTTGTGCTCCTGATCTTTCTGTGCTCAAATAAAACTGTTATAGCTTAGTGGAACTGTGGAAGTGGAGTTTTTCACGCTAGACATAAAAAAGTGTACTCCGTATGATGAAAATATTGTAAAATAATACTTTGTAGTGCAACTTATATCATTAATTTAAAAACTAAACTTTATCTATTTCCACAACAAGGTTTATTTTGCTTCTTTGAGAAACGACTTTGACTAACAATTGTTTTGTCAAGGTGTGATTAACCTCTCATGAAAGTGATGTCACTATATGTCATTATTTAAATAATTATAGATGCACATAAATACATGTTAGTGCATAATCGTGTGTTGCCAAATTATCATAAAGCAACCATATAAAGCTTATCTTTGAAATGTTTCCAGTATGTCGCAAGAAATTATTATAAGTAAGTAAAAAAGTTAATATAAGAAAATTAGGTTTATAATTTTGAGGATGGGGAATATGATCCATGCTTGTGTGTATTAAGGGTGCTTTGAAAAAAAATCCAAAATCAAACATCTTAGCAAGCATTGCTGTTTTTTGAGTTTCATGAAGACGGCGAAGAGGGCTAGTAGAGTCGAGCGCGTTGGACGGGTCAATTTTGCCGCAAACAAGCCGCTCTATGACTAGAATTTGGCTGGACTCTAACGAGTCAGAGGCGGGAGGCATTGGCGGGAGCTAAAACTTTTCTCCCACCAACCATTGACTAGTTTAAGTGACACTAGCGAAATTGCCTCCAAAGCTTGAGATACGAAGTTCTCAGGGTGGATGCTAGGTGCCATTTAAATAAATTGCACCGTACCCAAATTTTACGGCGTTCTTGAAATAGTCTTTCGCTCCGCTTTACAAATAAAGAAACCACACCATACAACACCTCGAACAAAGAAAAATGTTGGGGGAACATCAGAAATATACCCAACGTAAAAAGGTAAAAGATACAGAGGAAGCAAACGGCAGATCAAAAAAAATGATGGCGCCCTCATTCATTGTGTACTGCGAAGTTGTCCCACCATGATACAACCCTGGATCGACGTTGACACGACGCTACTGCCCGGACAACAAATTGGCCTAAGGTTTCCCCCGGTATTCGGAGGGAAGTGAAGATAGGGTAATATCATCAATTCCTCAGTTTTGTTCAGCATGGAAGAAACCTCCCAACGACGCAACAGGCCAATACAACCGTGCTAAACTACCTCTGAAAACCACCTCGAGAGAAATTTTTATGCGAAGAACCGACAGCCAAATATTGAGAAGTATGTTTTATACTTGGCCGAATGAACGTCCTGGTTTTATTTCGTAGATGATAGATTAGTTCGTACATGTACACCATGCTACACCTTTTTTGAGGGAATCAACAGCAACATGTGATCCACAATTAGTCCAAAAGCCTAACCATTTCAACTAGATTACTTAGAAATACGGTCACTTTGCTGCCCGTGACTTGATCCGTTTGGATTACATCGTGTCCTTGTAAGTTCTATCTAACCACAATGTTTGAACCTTACTTGATTCTCTACTCTCTGTTACGTACTCTAGTCTCCAAATCTAGACGAACAGGCAAGTAAGCAGAGCCTTGTAATTAGTCGTGTGTTGCAGAAGATCGATCACGGGAACATTTGCACCCTAGGCCTCTGATCTGTTGTCACGCGCGAGCACTCGCCCCAGCCCTCCTCGGTGTCCACGGCGGCTGCTCGCCGCACCGATGACGCCACGGCGACAACAAGCCTCCCGGGCACGCGAGCGCAGGCCTCCAGCCGACGGAACGCGTCGCCGCCGGCCTCGTGGACGCCCTGCGCCGCCAGCTCCCGCCAGAGCGCGGCCGCCATGGCAACGCGCAGCGGCGTGCGTGGAGGCGCGGACACGCTTTCGAGCTCGCGCGCGGCCGCCGCCGCCGCGACACGGCGCGCTGCACCCGGCGCGACGAGGCCGATCTCCTTGGCCCACCGTGCGAGCACCGCCTCGCCGAGCCCGCGGCGCGTCCTCCTGGGCTTCGCCGTCCGTCCCTGCTGTCGCGCCTCAGTGGTCGCGGAGTCCGCCGTGGACACGCATGAGCTGGACGACGTCCCGGACACGTCGTCGTGGTGGCTGCCCTTGGGCGCGGAGACGCGCGTTCGGCGGTGGCGGGAGGCGAGGAAGTTGGCGCCGTGCACCCAGGCGTCGCAGGCCCAGCAGAGGAACGCCGCGCGCGTCGGCGGCGCAGTGCACGTTCGCGCTGGCGCCGCACAGCGCGCAGCGCATGCCCTCGGCTGCAGCCTCCATTTCCGTAGTCACCTACAGAGGCTATGAGGAGCGATTTGGGAAGGAGGAGCGTGGCGTGGTTCCCCTCGTCTCGGCGCGTATTTAAAGACGACGACGCGGGACGAGCAGAGAGGTTGTGAGCTGGTGATCGATGGAGATCTTTTTCCCTCCTCCCTGGGTGATGTGTGGATGCAAGCCGAGCTCTTCTTGTACAGTACGTACGTCGGCGAGGAAGGAGGACGGACGTGGAGGGAGCGAGGCCGTCCCGCTCACTCACTCCCACGGGTCACGGCGCTCCATCGAACATGGCCATGTGTGCTCGTCGCCCTCTCCTCCGCCGCTGCGCGCGCGACACCTGGGAGGGAACCCACTCGCAGAATTGGATGCGGTTCATCGCTGGGATCGCGGGACATACGGCGGGACCCGCGTCGGCGTGGCGTCAGGGATATCGGCCGTGAGCCGCTCGTCTGGATTGACGACGGCGTCGCGTCGGGCGATGATCCGTGGCCACGAAACCTCGTCCCGCTCGAACTAAGTACGTATGGTCGGTTTCGTAGTAGCTTGGTCGGTCGTGCCTTTGTCGGCTTACCACCGCTGATTCTTTTGCCAGTAGCGGAAGGAATGAAGCTGGCTTTTCGCCGCACGCGACTTTCGGTTATTTCTTCTTCGCTGGGTCTTCGTTCTTGGACGCGCGATGGACCACTACCCCTGGAAAGCGGGGTATTCGTTCTTTATTTAGTTTGTTTTTTGGTGTTTTTTTTAAGATGGTGAGGCAGCTACTTCATCTCGAAGTCGGGATAAAGTCTTGTCCGCCCTATCCTCGCTCCGGTGGGGCATATAGTGCCAGCCGAGGACGTATGCAGTACGAAATACATCTATTATGAAAAAATATGTCATGTTGAATCTATTGATTTATTTGGTGTAGTAAATGTTCACATTTGTGTACATTGGTTAAACTTACATGTCGTTCAATTTTAACTAAATTTATACGCCTTATTCACTTGAGAGGGAATAGCAGAACCCAAAAGATGCATTCATTCTAGCGGTGGGCATACAATTACGTGAGCATTGTAACAGAGCGTGGGGTGGCCTCCCTACAACCTCTCAGCACACACTTCGGTGCAGGCTAAAAACTCCTCCATGGCATAAAACCAAATTAGGCGGGGATATAACCTATGTACTTCCTCCTCTACTCCTTCCATTCTGGCTTGCGAGGCCGCCATAGGAGAGCAGGGACGAAGCTAGAAAAAAATATCACTGGGGTCAGCGCTATATTTGCTCTAATTCATTGGTGTCATCTTGTCTAAAATATGTCTAATTTGTACAATTTAGTGAAGCATTCACCAAAAATCATTGGGGTCAGCTGACCCCAATGGCACTAAGGCAGCTCAGTCCTGTACTCCACTGGGCTTGAATAAGCCCGAACCTAAATTCCTGAGCCCGAATCCGGCCCGATCCAACCTTCGGGCTTACAAATCAGGCCCGAACCTAGCCCAAACAGAGAAAATCCCAGCCCGACCCGACATTCAGTCTCCAAAATCAGGTCTGAATCTGGCCTGACATGCAACCTGGCCCGGGATTTTCGGGCCGGGTTGCCCATGCCCAACTGCGCTCTCAACCAAAGGGATGGTGGAGAGAGAACAAGAAGGGAAAAGTGATAGCACCCGCCCGGTGAAATGTGTTGTGTTGGTAGCTAGTGCCCACCATGTAGATCGTGTCCTGCGTAGGTACCATTGATTGGCCATTCTTCCTCTCTAGTTACTGACCACATGTCCACACCGCATGCATTGTGTATGATTTTCTTGGGCCTGTTTTGTTTCTCGCGGAGTCGTTTGTGGTATCCACGAAGAAGATCGTGAGTTTGCTTGCCCACAGTAAAAAAGTTTTCTACAACTCGCACTTCTTAAAGCAGCCCAGCGTGTATGAGGAGCCACGCTCGATACGGCCTTCCCTAGCGCTTGATTCGGCCTTCCCTAGGGCTCGATTCGGCCTTCCCTAGCGAGCCAACCACTTCTCGCGCTCGCTAGGAAAATTTTGCGTCGAGCTCGTGCGAGTGGGATGGTGGAAGCTCGCTCGCATCACCTCCTACCGAAAGGCGCCATCTATTTACACCGCTTCGCCTCACCGCTAAATCCAGCGCCATTATTTTCCCCCATTCCCGCTCTCGTCCAGGGTCTCGGCCAAGCGGGGCCATCTTCTCCGTTCTTCTAAGTTCCATCAGTCTAACCACAATGTTTCATCTTTCTTGACTGAACCAACCGCAAGATGTGCTCCACAATTAGTCCAAAGGCCTAACCATTTCAACTACTTAGAAATACGGTCACTTAGCTGCCCGTGACATGATCCATAATTAGTCTCTACTCTAGTCTAGAAATGTGAAGGAACAGGCAATTAAGCGGAGCCTTGTGATTAGTCATGTGCCTGTTCACGACTCACGCGCACACGCACTCGCCCCAGCCCTCCTCGGTGTCCACGGCGGCCGCTCGCCCCACCGAGGACGCCACCGCGAGGACAAGCCTTGCCGGCACGTGCGCGCACGCCTCCAGTCGCCGGAGCGCGTCGCCGGTGGCCTCGTGGGAGCCATTCGCCGCCACCTCCCGCCACAGCACCGCGGCCATGGCGACGCGCAGCGGCATGCGTGGCGCCGCGGCCACGTCCTGGAGCGCGCGCGCGGCCGCCGAGGCGCGCCGACGCGCCGCGCCCGGTGCGAGGATGCCCATCCGCTTGGCTCAGACCTCGAGCACTGCCTCGCCGCGCGCACGACGCTTCGTCCTGGGCTTTGTCACCCGGCCTCGCTGCGGCGCCAAGGCCGCCGTCGTCGCGGAGTCGGCCGTGGACAGGCAGGAGCTCGACGACGTCGCTGACACGTTGTCCTCGTCGTCGTCGTGGCTGCCCTTGGGCGCGGAGACGCGCGTGCGGCGGTGGCGCGAGGCGAGGAAGTTGGCGCCGTGCACCTCGGCGTCGCAGGGCGCGCAGAGGAACGCCGCGTCGGCGCCGCAGTGCACGTCAGCGCCCGCGCCGCACAGCGCGCATCGCATCCCTTGGGCGGCGGCGGCCTCCATTGTCGTAGACTACAGAAGCTGCGTGGATTGTTCCAGAAGGATGAGACGGTGACCGTCGAGGCAGCGTGGTGTGGTTCCCTTGGTCTCGGCGCGTATTTAAAGGCGACGACGAGGAGGGAACCCGGCCGACGCGGGACGACGAGACTACGAGAGAGCTCTACCCTCTACAATCTACACCACACACAGGGTACGCGACGCCCTCCAGCTCTTCTTCTACTTGGGCGAGGAAGAACGTGGACGGAGCGAGGCCGTCCCGCTCACGTTCCCATCGAACATGGCCATGTGTGATCGTCGAGCTCTCTTCCGCTGCGCGCGCGACACCTGGTTATTCACTCGCACAAGTCTTAGTGGCGCCACGGATCGGGCCTCAGCCGCTCGTTGGGTTTGACGATCGATCTTCATCGCGGTGTCGACGGCGTGGGTCTGGATCTATCGCGTAGAGACCCATGCATCCGTGGCCACGAAACCTCATCCCGCTCGAACTCGTCGCTCGGTCGGTCGTGGTTTGGTCGGATTGTCACCGCTGATTCTTTCTCCCCTCCTCCAAGAAGGAAGCTACATTTTGGTTTATGAAATTAAAGTGATACATAAAAAACATTGTGAAACATTATTCTGATTAAAAATAATAATTGATGATGTTACTGCTGACATTATTGATGTTTGTTTCACAAAATATTTGTATTTCAGGTATGTTTTAATATGCGTTGGGTCGCTGGGCTGTTCCCGACCCAAAAGAACAATGGTGGCCAGGAGACGATCGATTCCGTGTCCGCTTTTCGACCCAAACTAGTCAAAACGGATATTTTTCGTGTCTGAAATGGGTCAGGCCGCTGGAGATGCCCTAAGAGCATCCCCGGCCATGTCCCTCATACGGCGTCCGACGCATGTACTGGATGGGCCAGTTGGGGGGCGCCGACAAGGGCTGCCGCTTTTGGGGATGCCTCTGCCACCGGGGCCCTCAAACTGTCGCTCATGGTAGGTTTTTTCAGTTTTTTTTATTTCACCCTTATTCCTAAATAATCTAGTGCAGTTTAGAACAAACGAATAAACAGTTTGACACAAATAAATAGTTTTGATACAGAAATAACTCATACCATTCAAATCAACGGCTGTCCCCTATAAACGTCCTTAGATCTATGATTTCCGCATGTATGGTGGGAAAAGCAGCCCATGAAGGGATCTTGTAGATAGTCTATATGTTCTAATTTTTTATGTATATATATATATTGATTATTACCATTTCGATTTACTTACATCTCAAGTAGATAATCGTGCATTCTAGAAAAAAAATCGTGATATTTATCAGACTGTACCGTCTAGATATTTCAGCAAAGAATAGACAACCTAGAATGTAAATGTTGTTCTTTTAAGCAGCCCATGTTAGTCACTGAAGCCATGTGAATTTGTGCTCCTGGTCTTTCTCCACTCAAGATGCAATTTGTTGTAGCTTAGTAAAAGTGTAGTATTTCACGCTAGACGTGAAAAAAGTATAATGAAAATATTGTTACTTAACACTCTGTAGCAAAATTTATATGCTTAATTTCAAAACTACAGTTGATTTGCTTTCAAAATATGGTTTATTTTGCATTATTAGGATCCAACTTTGAGGAACAATTGTTTTTATAATGTGTGATCTATCTGTCATGAAACTAAGTTCTCTCTATTTCATTTTCAGAAATATGCTTACATATGTGATTCTCACATAAAACACTTATTAGTAGACTAGTTGTTTGTTAATAAAGAATGTAAAAAGTGAAATATACCTTACGGTTGAACATGTTGGAGGTAGCTTGTTAGAAATGATTGGGGATAAGTATAAAAGTTTGGTATAAGAAATAAAGTATGTAGTACACATCGTGATGGATATGAGGTATTATCTACACTGACGTGTAGTAATAGATGTCCTTCAATAATGTCTCAATTAAACGACTAATTGGATATTGTTGTTTTTCAAGTTTGTTGGACAAAGTAAAGCTTAGTGTTCAAGTAAAATCTATACCTAATAATAAAGGGGCTAATGTTTCCGTGGTTTGGTACGTCACAAAGTTTCGTCCGTTCAGTACGTTAGTCTACGTCAAACGTTTGGCCCGTCTTTCCGTTCTCTTGTGCGTGAGAAACCATACGTGATTGACCAGGGCAAAGAAATAACGTTACCGGACCTAATACGTTCTCCAACCTAGGCCAGGACGAGGAGGAGTCCTGCCTTTATATAAGGAAAATGCTTCACATCAACCCACCGATCGTGGGCAGAAAATCGGTCATCGGTTGCTGTGGCCACAGGACCCACACGTGGACGGGTCCCACCGCATCCTATCCTATCGCTGGCCACACAAATACTAATACGGAGTACTTCCTTAGTTCCATCGGCCTTCTATCTCCAGCGACGCCATCTCCGGCGAGCGCGCCGCCCGAAGCTCGTCTAGCGAGCGCACCGCCGAAGCTACTCCAGCGAGCGCGTCGCCGAAGCTCCTCCCCAACGAGTGTGCTGCCGCATCTCCTTTCCCGGCGAGCACACCGCCTCTTCTCCTCCCCCGACGAGCATGATGTCGCAGCTCCTTCCCGGCGAGCGCACCGGCCCTGCTCCTCCGTTGGCGAGCAGGCGGCCATGTCCCTTCCCCATCGAGCGTGTCGCCGCCCCAGCGCCTCCTTCGGACACGCCGCCCCTATTCTTCCCCCGGCGAGCGCATCCATGCCCAGCGCCTCCTGCGGCAAGCGCATCCACGCCCAGCGCCTCCTGCGGCAAGCGCGTCGACCGGCGAGCAAGCTGCCCCTGTTCCTCCCCCTAGTACCGCACCGCTCTGACCACTGGATTACTGTGGTGATGTCGACGGCGATGTTGTCTCGGCGCCGGAGGTAATGCTGGAGATGTCCAAGGACATGTGAACTGCGGGTATAGTAATTTTTTTATTGTTGTTTTTATTGTTAATTATTGTTGTAAATATATTAAAGATTTGTTGTAAATATATTTTTGACATGGAAACTGTTGTTTATTTGTCAAAATTATTACTGGCTATTGTTGTAAACAGCAAAATAAGTTATTGTTTTTGTTGTTCATTAATATTGTATATATATAGTTGATTTGTTGTAAATATATTTTTGACATGGAAACTGTTGTTTATTTGTCAAAATTATTACGGGCTATTGTTGTAAACAGCAAAATAAGTTGTTGTTTTTGTTGTTCATTAATGTTGTATATATATAGTTGATTTGTTGTAAATAGTATATTTTTAACATGGGAAATGTTGTTTTCCTTGTTAAAATTGTTGCTAGCTATTGTAGTAAACACCAAAATTAGTTGTTGGTTTTGTTGTTAATTAATATTGTAAATATATTATCAATTTGTTGTAAATATATTTTTAGCATGAAAACTGTTATGACCACCCAAAAAAATGTATATTTTTGTGTTAATTTATTATTGTAAATATATTGGTGATTTATTGTAAAGATGTTTTAGTACAAAAAATTGTTAGTGTATAAAATGAAGCTAGCTCAAAGAGAGGGAGACGACAAGTGCAGGTCCACCCACGTTCTCCACTCATGGAGGTGGCATGCAAAAAGTGAGGGACAGACTACAGGATGGGCTTCACGTGCGCGACAGGAGGTCCTTTACGCGGCTGCATGCAAGAATCGCGGGACAGCTTTGCAGCGATTCCCTCCGATACGTTAGATCGGACGGCGGGCATGCAACCGAGTTTTGCCCCCGGATCGGGCGACCGACGCCCAGCGCGGGCCTTTATATAAGCACCAAAATCCCACCCGCGATACCTCCTGTCCCTAGACGGTCCTTGGATCGCATCGTCGATTGCGAGAGCTTTCCGGCGGCGGCAATCGCCAGAGCTTTCCAGCGCGGCTCCCCACGACCTTGCACAGGCTTCATTGGCGGCTGATGGCAGTCGGTTCCACGCAAGCCGCCGCGCCGCCTGTGTCGAGCTCCTCTCAGGCTCTGACCGTCCCCGCCGGAGGTCACTCCCATGGCTCCATCCAAACAACCCTGATTTCCCACGGACCCGATTTCCCGGAAAACTCGGGCCCAAAAAATCTCCGGCGCAGATCGGCACCATGGGCATTGGGCAACCCGTAGAAGCTGATGCTGCAGATTAGCGACATTGAGTTCCCGTCAAGTCGCTGCAAAGGCAGGATCCAAGTGGAGCTCGTGGTTCGCGCCTGCGAGATCCATGGCTTCGTCTTCTGTTTCGACTCTAGCGAAAAACTCAACCAGCTGCTGGATCCTGACAGAGTTGTACAACGGTGCATCGGTGGGTCGTCGTTCTCTTATATGGTGTTGAAGGTGATGCCTGCAGGGAGGAGCCCTACCGTGCGGGTCCACGTAACCACGTCCAGCGAGATCGAGTGCTTCACACCATCTACGCCCGTAGGTAGCTCTCTGCAGGCGCATGAGTGCATCGCCGTCGGGTGCGCCGCCGCTTGGCACTGTATCTGCGAGAGCGGATGTTGGTCGCGAGGACGGAGCTGTTCGTGTTTGCAACAAATACGGTTATCTGCGAGAACGGATGTTGGTCGCAAGTGCCGGACTGGCGAGGCGGACGTCGCGTGCCTGCAACGACGATGAGTTCCGACGTCGCAGGCGTGGTAGCTCGGCAAACAACGGCTTCATCTGAATTCCTCGTCGACCTACACTGCAGTGAAGAACGTCGTAGCTTGCTGGAAAAACAATGTCTGAATTCATAAACTACATCCCGTTAACCCTGCCTTAGTGTCTTCCTAGATTTTCTGAAGAAAATTACAGACAAGTATTGCTTCGTGAGACTTGCTCGACCGCAGGAGCTAAGTTTACAAGTAGCTCGCTCTGTCAGACATCATGCTGAAACTGGGCACGGTGATCCTGGCTGTATTTTCGGCTGCAACACGGTGTAGACAAAATTTGGGAAAATTGTCATGACTTTATTGATTAATAGTGAATAATCAAATGTAATCTGAGCCCTTGGTATTGGTTTGTGAAGTTCTTTCAACTGAACTTTTACCTGCCGCGGATAATTTTCTCCTATCTTGCATGATGCTCTTAATTGATTCCCCCGATCTCAATGGTGGTTCCGTGTAGACTACTGCCAAGTCCCATAGTCTGGCCACGACTAGAAGGTGGCGGCCCTCACCAAGGTCTCGGTCATAGGTGCTAACAACATAAGCATGGCCACGTAGACAACCCTAATGTAGTTGTGGCTTTACATACTAAAACTTACATGTACTTTTTCAGCCATGGCCTAAAATCTTTACCAAAAATCAACCTTGAGGTTCAATAGGTCAATCAGTTTTAGGGCAAAAGCGGTAAAAGGGGAACAAATTGCAGCGACAAAGTTGTGTCACGATAAGGTAGAACAGATTGAACAATTTTTCAATCGACCCGGTGCAACGCACGGGCAAATTTCCTAATATTTTAAAAAGAGAATATTAAAATGGAGGACCTTGAAATTAGGCACAACATGCACTTTTTATGAATAGTCATACGTATCAAACGTATCTATAATTTTTGATGTTTCATGCTTGTTTTACATCAATTCATATATGTTTTGCTTATACTTCGTTTACATGATTTTCGGCACTAACCTATTAACAAGATGCCATAGTATCAGTTTTCTGTTTTCTGTTGTTTTTGTATTTTAGAAAAGTTGTAAAGAAAATATTCTTGAAATTGGACGAAACAAAAACCGAAATTAATATTTTACCGAAACGAATACGAATGGTGGCGCACGGCAAAGAAAGAATCGCACGGCAAAGGCGCCTTTGCCGTGCATCATGTCTGGCCGCACGGCAAAGGTTCCCCTTTGCCGTGCTGCGATTATTTGTCGTGCAGCGTGCAGGGTCTTTGCCGTCATTCGTTTCTTTGCCGTGCCTGCTGCTTAGACTTTGCCGTGCGCATGTTCGTTGCCGTGCGCCGATGCTGTCTTTGCCGTGCGGTTATTCGTTGCCGTGCGCTGCTCTAAATCTTTGTCGTGCTTTTTGTCTTTGCCGTGCGTACTGCTTGCTGCGCACGGCAAAGCAGCGGCTCACGACAATGATTACCTGCACGGGAACGGCAATTTTTCCCGTAGTGAAGCAACCCAACATGTATGAGGATGCATGCTCGATCGGCCTTCCTTGGCGAGCCAACAACTCCTCGCGCTCGCAAGGAAAATTTTGCGCCGAGCTCATGCGAGGGAGGGATAACGAGAGCTTGTCCGTGTCCGAAAAAATCATGTGGGAAGAACTTGATCACCTCCGGCCGAAAGGTGCCATCTATTTACAGTTTGCCTCACCGCCAAATCCAACGCCACCATTTCCCCCCATTCCCGCTCTCCGGGCATGGTACGTACTCCCTCCGCCCCGTTTTAATTAACTTGACCATAATTTTGCAAAACAACCCTGTCGTTTTTACTTCCTACCCGCACGTCCTGGTCGTAGAATAGAAGGCGTAGTGGGCGTCCGTTGGACGGAAGAGGTTGGAGCGGAGGAACCGGGAGGCGTCGGGCCCGCCGTGGCCGTCGTCCTTTCCACGAGCGTGGCGGCCGGGGAGGCGAGCACCTGCGCCTGGTCCTCCATGACGAGGTTGGCCTGCGCGGCGGCCATGGAGAACTCCCCCGCTGCGTGCGGGCGCAGCTCCGTCTGCCAGAGCATCCCGTCCGTCGCCGCCCCGCCGCGCCCGGCGGCCAGTGGCCCCCGCAGCACCTCGCCACGGCCCTCAACATCGTCCTCCTGATCCGAGCTCCCTCCTCGCTCCTCCGTCGTCGTCTCTCCCGACCGTAACTCGACGCCTCCGTTTCCCTCGATCGATCCCATCTGGATCCGTCGATTGATTGGCGACATGGTGGAACGGATCTTACGGACACTAGATCTGAGGGAGTCTGTTTTAAAATTTGAAAATGTATAGGACAGGAATGTAAAAATAATTTCTGAAGTGTTTTTTCTCCCCCAAGTTAATTAAAACGGGACGGAGGGAGTAGCTTCTTATTCTCGGCCAAGCAGATAAGCGACGCCATCTTCTCCGTCCTTCTAAGTTCTATCTAACCACAATGTTTCATCTTTCTTGAGTGAATCATCGGCAAGAAGCGATCATTAGTTCAAAAGCCTAATCATTTCAACTAAATTACTTAGAAATACGGCCACTTAGCTGCCCGTGACATGATCCAGAATTAGTCTCTACTCCAGTCTAGAAATGTGAAGGAACAGGCAATAAGCTGAGTAGCTGACGCTTGTGATTGGTCATGTGCCTGTTCACGACTCACGCGCACTCGCCCCAGCCCTCCTCGGTGTCCAGGGCGGCCGCTCGCCCCACCGCGAGGACAAGCCTTGCCGGCACGTGCGCGCACGCCTCCAGCTGCCGGAGCGCGTCGCCGGTGGCCTCGTGGGAGCCATGCGCCGTCACCACCCGCCACAGCGCGGCCGCCATGGCAACGCGTAGCGGCATGCGTGGCGCCGCGGCCACGTCCTGGAGCGCGCGCGCGGCCGCCGAGGCGCGCCGACGCGCCGCACCCGGTGCGAGGATGCCCATCCGCTTGGCCCAGACCTCGAGCACTGCCTCGCCGCGCGCGCGACGCGTCGTCCAGGGCTTTGTCACCCGGCCTCGCTGCGGTGCCATGGCCGCCGTCGTCGCGGAGTCGGCCGTGGACAGGCAGGAGGTCGACGACGTCGCTGACACGTTGTCCTCGTCGTCGTCGTCGCTGCCCTTGGGCGCGGAGACGCGCGTGCGGCGGTGGCGCGAGGCGAGGAAGTTGGCGCCGTGCACCTCGGCGTCGCAGGGCGCGCAGAGGAAGGCCGCGTCGGCGGCGCAGTGCACGTGCGCCACCGCGCCGCACAGCGCGCAGCGCGTCCCCTCGGCGGCCGCGTCCATTTCCGTAGGCACGTACGTTGAGACGCTGTGTGGAGTAGACATGACGGTGGAGGCAGCGTGGTGTGGTTCCCGGCCGTCGTCTCCTCGCATATTTAAAGACGGAGAGGAGGGACGACAAGAGGTGTCGTCAGCTGGTGTTGGAGATATTTTTCCCTCGTCGTCGCAGTGTGTGGTGTGGTGTTCTCCCGCATCGTCCACATGCAAGTTTGCGTGGCCATGGATGCAAGACGACGGACGGGAGCCGAAGCTCTCCTCCTTGGGCAAGGAAGGACGGACGTGGAGGAAGGCCATGTGTGCTCGTCCTCCGCTGCGCGGGCGACACCTGGGAACGCTCCGCACAAGTGGCCGTTGTTGATCGGCGGGATCGCGAGCATACGGCGGGGCCGTGAGCCGCTCGTTGGGGTTGACGATCGGTCTCCATCGCGGTGTCGATCGACGGCGTGGGGCCGAGATCGCGTAGAGCCATCCCTGGCCACGAAACCTCGTCCCGCTCGAACTGCCTAGCTCCGCTGGTCGGTCGTGGTTTTGTCGGGTTCTTTGTCACCGCTCATTCTTTCTCCCGTCCTGCAAGCAAGGAAACTGGCTTTTGGGGGCATGCGATGCGACTTTCGGTTGTTTCTTCTTTGCTGGGTCCGGCGTGGTGGTGGGGTTGGAATATTGCATTCTTTTGAACATAAGGTTGAAAAAACCCGAATTTAAATTAACGAAGCCATTTTTTGCGAGAAAATTAACAAAGCCATTTTTTGCGAATAAAATTAACAAAGCCATTAACCAGTAAGAATACAACGAAAGCACCAACAAAATGAAAAAATAGCAAACTGCGGGGTTACCAACTTACAAGATAACAAAAGGAACAACGTAGAGGAGGGGAAAGCAAGCTACAGTACACTAAGAAATAGGCAGAGAGTTTGAACTTGTCGATGAAGTGCAGTCCTCTGCTGCGAGGGCGCGGCGCTGATACTGGCCGAACCAACAGACCTCCCATGCCAAAGCAGAGGACACCCATGACCGGCAGAACGTAGTTATCTTCTTGCCTCAAGATACGGAAGGAGGACGGCTTGATGGAGACGCCTCCAAGAGTCCAAGGAGAAGAGTACGTGGCGCCCAAGGACGTCGCCGTCACCCGCACCGGCCGAGGCCTTGCCAAGCTTTCGCCCTGTCCTAGCCACCACACCAAAAGAGACAACCTTGAAACCTATCCAACGACACATTGTGTCCATGGCCTAAGAAAGAAATCACCGGCATCGCCCGTGGCTTGACGCCGGCCTAAGAAAACCACCAATGGGTATCTAGGAGGCTTCCCAAACTGGGCAAAACACCATCTAAAAGTGGCCATGATGAGCGCAGATTGCACACCGTTAGGGAACCCCAAGAGGAAGGTATGATGGGCACAGTAGCAAGTTTCCCTCAGTAAGAAACCAAAGTTTAATCGACCAGTAGGAGAAAGACGTGACTTCTGGAGGTGTTGTTAGCTGACTTGTGGCAGGACGCACTACCGGCGTCAGCAACAACGTGAAATCTGCACACAACACAACCAAAATACTTTGCCCCAACTTACACTGAGGTTGTCAATCTCACCGGTTTTGCTGAACACAAAGGACTAAATGTATAGTGTAGAAAGAGGTGTTTGTTTGCAGTGGAATTAAAGAGAACTGTGCTTACAGTAAGTAAACATAACAGGATGATTGTATCACTATAAAAGAAAGGACCGGGATCCACAGTTAACTAGAGGTGTCTCTCCATAAAGATAGATAACATGCTGGGTGAATAAATTACAGCTGAGCAATTGACAGAATAAATACCATACATGATAAGATGATTACTATGAGATTCGTTTGGGCATTACAACATAATACATAGACCTTAATCCAACTGTGTCTATGACTAATAATCCACCTTCAGGTTATCGTCTGAACCCCTTCCATTAAGTTGCAAGCAACGGATTATCGCATTAAGCAATGTGTGTAAAGTAAACAATAGAATTACCCTTAGATAAAACATTGTTATTTTCTCCCTAGTAGCAACATCACATCTACAATCTTAGAAGTTATTGTCACTCTTCCAGAAAACTAGAGGCATGAACCCACTATCGAGCATAAATACTCCCTCTTGGAGTCACAAGCATTTACTTGGCTAGAGTATCTACTAGCAACGGAGAGCATGCAAGATCACAAATAACATATGACAAGTATATAATCGATCTCAACATAGTATTCAATATTCATCGGATCCCAGCAAACACAACATGTAGCATTACATAAAGATGATTTTGATCATGATAGGTAGCTCACAAGATCTAAACATGAGACACAAATTGGAGAATACAACCATTTAGCTACTGCTATGGACCTGTAGTCCAGGTATGAACTACTCACGCATCACTTCGGAGGCGGGCATGACGATGTAGAGACCTCCGGTGATGATCTCCCTCTGCGGCAGGGTGCCGGGAAGAGCTTCAGAACCCTCCCGAGCTAGGGTCGGCGATGACGACCGCGACGAAACTTTTCGTGGATGGATGCTCGGGTCTTTAGGTTTTCCCGAGATCGTGAATAAATAGGCAGAAGGGCGAGGTCGGTGGACGCCTGGGGGACCCACACCACCCCTTGGCGCGGGCTACCCCTTGGCCGCGCCATGGGTCGGTGTGGCCGCCCTGTGGCACCCCACCGTCTCTCATCTAGACTTCGTCTTCGTTCAGGTAAAATATGAACTTCGGCTTTTATTTCGTCCAATTCCGAGAATATTTCCTCTACAACTTTTCCGAAATACAAAACAGCAGAAAACAGGGAACTGGCACTGTGGCATCTTGTCAATTGGTTAGTGACGGAAAATGTATAAAAGTGCAACAAAGTGTAAGCAAGACAAATATAAAATGGTGTAAAACAAGCATGGAGCATCAAAAATTATAGATACGTTTGCAACGTATCAGCATCCCCAAACCTAACTCATGCTCGTCCTCGAGTAGGTAAGTGATAACAAAAATAATTTTTGAGGTGACATGAAGCCAACATAATCTTGATCAAGTTTATCGTAAAAGCATTGTGAGCTCGGATCAAAGTACTCTAAACATAGGCATGATAGATATAATTATAACAATAGAACTTAGCAACTATGCTATAACATGAGAAGTAACTCAAACAAAGGATCATGAATAATTATGCACTGAAAGCAACTATTTATTTTTTAGCATAGAGAAAACATAGCAAAGTGGTACTCAGCTTGTCCTTTATGAAGTAGCAAAATATAAATGCCATGACACATTTAAAGTTCAAAGGGTGACTAGATACAAGTAATTTAAGAACAAACAATAGCATAATCATGAATCAATTAATAATAAATTATGGACCTATACACATTATACTCAGAATGACAACTATGCTCTCTTAATTGGTGCATAAAGAAAGAAGATGAAGACTCAACATCTACACTACTTAAAAAGAAGGAAGAGGTTCCTTATTCTGCCAGTCAGCAATACGTCAAACATTTGGTCGTCCTCCAATACGTCAGCCGCGCCCTCTGGACCCACTCCTAGCGCACGGCTGCCCTACCATCCCCCTCGCACACAGACGCCCTCCTCTCCCTCTACACCACAGCGATGCCCCTCTCCCCGCATCCGGTGCCCCCCACAATGGCCGCCACCTCCTCCACCACAAGGATCCGCTCCCCACCGCATGGATCCAGCCGTCACCGTTTCTTTCCTCCACTGCACATCTCGAGGGCCATGGAGGTCCAACGCCCTCCCCAGATCAAGAGGAAGCACAGTAGGATGGAGTCTTCGATCTAGGCATGGAGGCCCGGATCTGACCTTCCCCACTTGATCTTCATTTTCTTCGTGACTTCACCAAGCCTCTCCTAACACGTTGAGGTAGTTTTATGCTTGGATGATTCCTCTGAGATCTCAAGTTCAGTTGGAGATGCCAGCAACTCAAGCCACCCTCAGACCCATTCAGTTAGTACTCTATATTTACAGAAGTTAGTACTCTGAATTTTAAAACATGCGTGAGTTTTTTTTGCAAGAGATATCAGACATGGGAGAATTTATTGAGCTGTGATATCAGATTCCATAAAATTTGCACCAGCAAAAAAACGTACTTGCGCAAATGTTGCATAGGGTGAAGTTTTTAGTTCTAATGTTGCATAGGGTGAAGTTTTCAGTTCTAAGACTATAGTCAGCTAAGTGCTAAACCATAACCACTCGCTGAATGATAACCAAACACCAAGTATGACAATTGAAACTTTATATGAAGTAAGCACTGAATTAAACAGAAGCAGGTTCCGTGAGAACCTAGCTGTTGTTGTTATTAGATGTATTGAAATTTTGCTAGAAACAAGAGAAATTTTCACTGATATTTGCTAGATGATTGCTGGCTGCTGATCTTACATATACAAAACAAAATTGACTGAATTTTGCTACATGATTGCTTGCATGATGGACAACTCACAACTGGAAAACAATGGATTTTTGAAGTTGATGAGTGTGGAATTCGGACACATGAATTAGTGGCATAAACAGATTATAGCCCAATAGGAGAAAAACAGACGAGGCCAAAATGTTTCTGGATATGCAAAACCAAGAGGAGAAAATTTGGTTGGTGCCAAGGACGACGGACGTGCTAAAGCTGATTAGTTCTGCAACATGTCTCAAAGAGCCTTTCTATGTGTATGACTATGATTCGATGCAGATTTGTGTCGAATTTGGCATTCCTTGTCTATCTTTCAGTTCATCATTTGGCGATCAACTCTTTGTTGAATTGTACTGTAATGTATGATTGGCGATCAACTCTTCCAAGCGAAAGGCTGTAGGCATCGCTCACTTAGGTGTAAAGAGGTGCCTCCTTATGAAGACTGATATAGGTTGATTTCTATTTGCTACTTTGTACCTCCATTCAGGTCAAGTTTGTGTAGATTCGGTAGAATACGAGCGGCAACAGTTGATTCACATTCATTTTCTCTATGCTGAAAAACATGCATCCCTGTAACAGATAAACTCACTTTCTTTCTATAAGTTTGTGATCTTTCATGCCTTTTGCAGATGGAATAAATAAATAAAAAGAATTAAAATCACAACCTCTCTAGGTAGCAGAATTTGCTGCAAGCTGTTGGCCATCGTGGTCCAAAGCACCAGGTACAAATATAGCCTAGAGAGTTTGTATTAGGTATTAAAGACTGGATAAATGAATTTGCATTAAGCCTTTCCATGTTGTTTTCTGTAGGTGATACAAGAAGCTTGGTGGTTGGTCATGGGGAATGTTGCAGGCTCGGAGCTATATGGTCTGAAGAGAACTATTTTTGCAGATTGTGTGCTTAACACTCGCATGCAATTGCCACATACGTGCAATGCCCAGGTAATATTGCCTCCCGCATGTGAATGAAGTTTGATAAGCGAACCTTAATTAACATGACTATATTGTTCTGCTCTTGGGTGACTTTATGTTGTGCCCGAGATTTTTCTAAATTTTTACTTAAACAACAATGATAATTGAGTAGCGAACTAAATGTCAGTCTTCAGTATGCTCGAGCCAACACGAAATTGCCAATATATTATTTCCAGATTTTTATTGTTTCTTGCCTATGTTGCAATATGGCTGTTGTTATAATATTTCAGAGACTGTCATTGAGCTCCTCAAAACACTAGCTGATGAGGGAAGAGTGGTAGATGGATGCTAGGATGGAGGCAACAGAGAATTGTTTTCAGTTGGAAGGTAGTCTCAGATCTGCATCTGATTATCCCAATTGTTTTAACCCATCTCTCATGTTACTTTTGCGGATCTTTCATATGCTGAGGTGTCATTTTAATTTTATCATATAGTCTCAACTTGTAAACAGAATACTATTATTAGTTCGTATTTCGTAGGCATGAACGGTTGCGGCCTTTGGAGTCTATACCTGAACCTGTAACAATTGAAAGAATATTTCTTGGGTTATCTACGAAGTATACCTTTAGCCGAAGGGTTACAACATGAATGCTCATGCTGGCAGAATCACTATTGCAGGTGTAAATGCGACAAGCAAAGGCCACCCAGAGCTCTGCCAGGACGCCTGCTATCTTGTTTCTAGAGAATGAGATGTACATCAGTTTGATAGACTAGAATCAAAAAACATGGCATGCTAAACTAGGTGTCTCAGGGGGCAGTAATTGGAGAGCAGGTAACACCCAAAGATACACAAACATTGCCGATTTACCCTTTTTGTGTTATGACTGAAATCTTGGCATCAATTTGAAAACAAGTCCTCTCGCACGGAATAGTCTGTTACGTTCTCATGTCTTCTCTCATGTCTTCTCTTCTTTTTTCTTTTGCTGGAACTCTATATTGACTGTTTCGTTCTTTGTACCGTCACATTGTTCCTGCATTTTCAGTCAGTTTGTGTGTTCTTAATGTTCGAGGAGACGACACATTTATTTTGGATAGTCAAGTGCCTTGGAAGTACTTAGGCTGAAAAAAGAAGAGATAACACTTCTATATCCCCGATTTCTCTTTAAGAAATTGTTTGTTGTGGGGAATGACAGCGTACATCATACTTTGTTGGATTTTTTTATATAAAAATAGGATGACACATTACCTCATCTTAGTCATCTGCGCTAGGTATAACCATCACTTTTAGTTGTGGAAGTCCCTGTTTAGTCTCTCCATTTTTACACAGGATACATTTTGCTGCAATATGAATAGGCTATATATTGACGAATTGCCTATCCTAGGATCACTTATGAGATATTCATGTATTTATGAAGGAAGAGATACACTTTGATTGAATCAACTTTGTGTAGCTATCAGGATGAAGTTCATAGTTGTTTGCCGGAAATTGTACGACTACGTGAGGTATGATCTCAAAGAGATCATATTCCCGTCTTCTCTGCCAGATCATCCGAGCACCAAGAGGCGTCCTAAGCTCACACTAAAAGATGGAATTCTATACTGTATATGTTTCAGTGTGTGTTTTTCTTGAGCCTTGATTTGATTCAGATATGTGAACAAGAATTTCAGCAACCAGTGTAAGGCTATGATGGAAGCCGATTTCCTCTACAAGGAGGTGCCTTCAAGGATAGACTCTTCTTCACTGTGAAGGTAAGAATTTATTGCTGCCATGTGAGGATCTTCTCTGATTCATTTGTAGTCCGCAGTCTATTTTTAGCGCTCAGTTAAATCTCAAATGAATTGATATTCAGTATCCTTAGTTTTTATTTCAGTAAAGCACTTAACATAGAAGTATGCATATTCATAGCATATTTGAGGTAGTGCTGCTGCCAAGTATCTAATTTACCCTGGGTTCAGATAAGTTTTTTCCAAAGTGTAAATACCGTATCTCTGTTATATAGAATACATCTCATGTCTTGCAGGTTTTGGATGCTTTCCCAGAGTGAATTTTTTTTCCCGTGTAATTTTGTTGGGTACAAACATGATGACATATTTATATTATATATAAGGCATGTGCCAGTCTCCCCTGTTTGTTAAAAACTTGCTGCCACTCCAATGCATAGAGTGTTTTCCCTTCTCTGGATAAAAATTGCTTCCTATCCATTATGGAATTTGTGCAAAATCATAGAGTCTTTATTAGTTGCACAGTTTCCTTTCCTTCAAAATAGGATTTCTAGGCAAGCCAAAACTGATGTGCTTTTCAAGTCATAAGGATGCATCAAGCGAAGAAAAGGTTGTGACGGTATCCTGAGAAGCAACCAGTAAACTGTGACTGATGTACAACTTTGATAGTAGCCTTTTTCTTTTGCGGGTAACTTTGATATTAGCCATTGTTATGAACCGTTATACTTGTAGCCGAAGAGCTATGGTTCGCTCGAAAAACACCAGCACGAGCCATGAACAGATTGCGGTATTTCACTATGCTTGAAAATTAGACACCGCTCACCTGTATAAAATTCAATCATCTATAACAGTTCTACTAAGGATTTGAGGAAGCATGGTATCTGTTAACCTCTTTCAGTATTAACTTGTGCAACTAGAAATGCATTTCGACTTGACAGCCATGATAGTTTGTGCTGTTTCTCATGCACATTTGATGCTAAGAGCTTCTTTTCTCACATGTATGCATGTGTATGAGTTCTGAACTAACCCCATGCTGCTCGCAGACTTCTCCGATCTGAAGCGCAAGGAGATACGTCAGCAAGATAATTATGGCCGTCCTCCTCATAGCCATGTGCATGGTCATGCTCACCCAGCCACCCTGCCAAGCAAGATAATTATGGCCGTCCTCCTCATAACCTTTTACTATCTCATAGCCACCCTGTCATCACTCTGTTACTTTTGTTATTAATTTCTTATTGTAATGTAGCTATAAATCTCTATCAAAATGCAAGGACTTGTGTCTGACTAATTTACATTGCAGTACGGGAGTTCACGGAGTGCATGCCAATGAGGAGGGAGCTGAAGAAGGTGAAGATCCCAATGAGATAAAGAAGATGAACTAGCGCTCGCCCTAGATGCAGATGTCTCCCATTTATGCCAACAACTGTTTGTGTTCAAACCTGAACAAAAACTGCTTCGTGTAGTGTTACAGGTGAGGTTTTAATTTGCTTTCCCTTGCCCAATCTTGTAGGAAGTTTGTTATCTTACATGCTATCACATGCTTTTCATATTGCATGGACAGAATTGCTAGCATTGGTTGCGTATTAGATGATTCTGTTGATGCATGGGATGAATTTTTATAGAACTTAATAGGTACCCAACATTTATATATATGTTTGTGAGAGCTGAGAACATTTGTGTCGGGAGTTTTCAAAGTCTCTACTCCACTACCTCCTTTCGCCATAACTTAGGCGCTTCTCCCGCCGGCGTGCACTCAGAGGTAAATAAATAGGCACTCGGATGTGATGTGAGCTGTAATGTGAATTCTAATAAGTATTCTCTTTTCCTGAATATTTTCTGATAATTTAGTGCCACTTTATCTGCAAAATTGTGTTTTCTGACAAATTGGGTTCCAGTTCACCTGTAGAATGAGGAGGGTCATGGTCGCTAGAGTTACTAGGAACATTCATAATCTGGGAAAACATTATCCAGGTGGGGTAGATAAATATATGATCAACTCCACTGTCAACTTGTCAGTTTACAAGGATACATGAAACTCTTCACCCAGTGATGATAAGATGGCATCCACCCTAGATTGTGAATTACTATTTTTTGTAAGCATGTTAATGATCGGAACCTGCAAGTGCTTGGTCAGCCGTATGCAGAGTAAATGAATGTTCCTCCTCCTGGAAGGCATATGTAAGGCATTGAGCTTTTGTGAGATCTGAATTTTGAAGTGCAACATCAGTGAACTTGGTAGAAAATAGTTGAATGTGAAGAAGCAACACAATACCAAAAAAAAAAAACTTAGTCGGTGTGTAATTATGTAGGACTACAACCAGGCTTTATTAGTTCCTCGGTTCTTGTGTCTGGCTGTGCATCTTTATTTTGCAAGTTGGGTGGTGGGAGTTAGGAAGACATGAAGGTGAACCATGAAGAGCAAGAAAATTATAGAGGTGAGTTGAGACTTCCTGAGTCGTCTCTGAATCAGAATTGTTGATAATTATTTCTGTTTGTTTAGAGTTCCAATTGGATGCCGACTTTAGAATTTAGTGTATGGTGGATCCAAGACAACATAGTGGAAATAATCCAAGAAAAATCTTATAATGGAGTATACGTTTTCTTCCTATTATATTTACGAGCTTACATCCAGACAACTTGTATTTATCTTTAAACAATGTAAATTTCGTGCGTCTTTTACTGTGTGTTAGTAGAAATAAAAAGTTAGAGAATTTATTTGTTTGCTAAAGTAGAATAAAATTTAGAGCATTCATTGATCAATATCTGTTGTTTCGCAATCAGGTGAAGAAGCTCTTTGACATGTGGAATTCATCGAGATGGTGCAGCACGGGCTGTGCTGCATCGCCTTCTGCAGGCACTGGCCCACGCGCGCGAGGTGACAACAACGGCGGTAGAAATAGCAGCCTCCATTTGTTCGTACCGGGCAGGAACGTGGCAAGCGAACGGTGACAGATCGAGGCAGACCTCCTTAGCGGGACTTTACAAAAGACAGAAACTCCAAAAGGGGTCAAAACAAACAAAAAAAAGGAATAAAAATGACACAGTGCAATACTTTTTTTTCCCACACATCCTCACTTCTGAGTCTAACCATGGTCCGAGTATAGAAAGTTTAGCAGCCATTTGTCAATAGAAATAGCAAAGTAGAGAGCATAAGTGGTGTTTCAAGTCGTACACAAAATAGAGTTATATTGTCGTAACAAAGATCATCAATGTGTATTCTAAGATATCCTTTACAAGTTCACGTGCCTTTCTTATAATATTACAAAGAGTAACATTAGTTAGATTCATGCATGCATGAATGAAAGGTAAATTTAATTTTATTTGCATCCTCGTAATAAATACTCTCGAGTCTCGAGCTCCTATGAGGATATATCCGTACCATTGGCTTGCGGACGGAGTTTTTTTTACCCTAGCCATTGTTTATAGACTTTTTAAGCTCCTTTTGTATATTTGATACAGAAGACTACGATCTAGAATTGTCTCCGAATATTTATGAATATCAAAATATTGTTTGGACTAATCAGAAAAGAAGTATATATTTCTCCAGTTATACATGTGTGCATTCATGTTTTTTGAGACAATAATATATCCAAAAGAAGATGTTGTTCACTTGACAGATATAACGTCTCAGAACACATGAAACACCAAGATGCACAAAAATGATGTCTTTTTATTGCGTTCGGTATTATCATGATGTCAACATTATAATATTCAAGATTTGCTTTAAATTTTCGTAGTGAGTTATGAATTATATATGTGAATTTAGAAATAAAATTTAAATAGCCGTGGCAACGCACGGGCATTTGTACTAGTAAAAGTAAAAGAAAGGTTCTTCGTAGAATGAAGCAAGATTAACAAGTTTTATAAACCTTCCAAAAAGTATGGTACTCATTAGCTTTGAGCTCTCATTACCCCTATCATAAGCATCTTGAATGGTTAAAGTTAATGTGAGGGCAAATATGAGTTATATGCTACAAGTTAAAAAGGAGACTTAGCGCACCCTTTTATGTGAAATAATACCCATATTAAAGAATGCAGAAGCCTCCAAAATAATTATTCACGCACCTGGGTGGAAGAGCCTCATGAGGAAAAGCTCCAAGGAGTTTAACAGGCACCGATACGGGCAGAGCCCCGTATGGCCTGTTGGTGGCATCGCCCCTTCAAATAGTTTCACCCCGTGAGACGGAACACGGATCAGAGATCCAAAGGCGCCAGAATTTGCAAAAACCTGACACCCGGAAGTGATTCGGAGAGGGAACAAGCATGGGGGCATTGATCCTCGAGACTACGAAGATCCTTGGAGGATTAGGCGTCATCTTCATCATCACCACAACATCTCCATCGACATCACCATTTTCACTTTTTTTCTTAATCCATATTCTTGTAATCTCTAAACATATTGTGGATTTACACAAGTATTCATCAATTAATCATAATAACTTATACAGTTTTCCAACCAATAATTTACAAAAAATTCGGAAGTGAAAGTTTACTTTAGACTGCTTATCTGAAAATTATCACTTTTACGTAAACTCCATACTTTTAAATTTGGGTATAAAAAATGACATATGTGCACCCTCTACATGTAAAGATTTTATTTAGAATTTTTAGAGGTCCAGAAATACGGTTTTTTGGCCCGCACAGTAAAACGGTTCGTTGGACCTAGGTCCTGCGTAGTTCTAGAAGAGATGCATACAATGTCGCTTTAGGTACGGGTTGCTTGAAAAGATACAATCACTGAATATTAATGTCAACCTTTTCTTTTATTGTACACAACCGATGAAAAAATGTCAAAATATAATCATGAAACTCTCATTGTTAAAGAAAATTCTAACTCTCAATTATTATAATTCTACGAGTAAATGCTACGTACATGCATGTGTGCGCTCTTTCGTATTCCCTCCATCCTAAAATGTAAGGCGCCTAAGAATTAGTCAAAAGTCAATGTTTTTTTAGTTTGATCAAATTTATACACAAAATATAAATATTCACAGTACTGGATCAACATGAATAGATTCACCATAAAATATATTTTCTTAATATTTTCATTCGATATTGTAGATGTAAATATATTTTTCTAAATATTTTGGTTAAAGTTAGTAAAGTTTGATTTTTGATCAGTCCTTAGACGCCTTACATTTTGGGACGGAGGGAGTACAAGTCTAACTAGGAAGAGTGAAACAAGAATGATCTCAGCTGCAAACAAAAAAAATACTACCGGTGTTTCAAACTAAGTGACACACCTTTGTTTAGACACTGATGTAACTATGGCATTTTAATGTACAGATAGATAGATCTGTATCTAAATAAAATTATATAAATCGATTTGGAATTAAGTGAATACATTACTAGCTAAGATACATCTTTGCATTTGCATTCAAACCATTCAAATTTGACCTCTCATCTCAAGGGGCAAGACAACAAAACTCGTCTTTCTCTTTTCGGATAAATTGGCTAACCATTTTTCAAGCTTGCAATTCATGTGATCACACATCTTTTCGTTTCCGTCGTCGATGTGCATCTCTTTAAGAGCCACAGCATTTTCTGCAAAGAATTTGATCAACTTTGCCGCAAAATTGCTCCTCAACTTTTGTTCAAAAATGTTGGCCTCTAACCGGAACCGCAAGAGCACCCAACTTAAAGTACTTAGCATGCAGTCGAAAACATGCCCACTACTCAAGGCAGGGAGATCAGACAACTTGTCGAAGTATCTAGCGGCACCATTATCATGATCTCCTGCTACAGAAGCCATGTCGTCTAATTTGCGGTTGTTGAACCCTTGGATTGACTTTTTGAGATCGTGCCGGTATTTCTTCTCCAAGAAGCATTGCCCTTGCTCATTGCTTCTGTCCAAATCAGTTTGCGCCATGGTCAGGTTTAGTCGGAGGTCACGGAGCATGGGGCAATGATACGTCTCCAACGTATCGATAATTTCTTATGTTCCATGCCACATTATTGATGATATCTACATGTTTTATGCACACTTTATGTCATATTCGTGCATTTTCTGGAACTAACCTATTAACAAGATGCCGAAGAGCTTGTTGTTTTGCTGTTTTTGGTTTCAGAAATCCTAGTAACGAAATATTCTCGGAATTGGACGAAATCAACGCCTGGGGTCCTATTTTGCCACGGAGCTTCCGAAGACCGAAGGAGAAGTGGGGCCACGAGGTGGCGACACGTCAGGGCGGCGCGGCCCAGGCCCTGGCCGCGCCGACCTATGGTGTGGGCCCTCGTGCCGCCTCTTGACCTGCCCTTCCGCCTACAAATAGCCTCCGTCGCGAAACCCCCGTGCCGAGAGCCACGATACGGAAAACCTTCGAGACGCCGCCGCGCCAATCCCATCTCGGATTCGGAGACCCTGCCGGAGAGAGGATTCATCTCCCGGAGGACTCTACACCGCCATGGTCGCCTCGGAGTGATGAGTGAGTAGTTCACCCCTGGACTATGGGTCCATAGCAGTAGCTAGATGGTTGTCTTCTCCTCATTGTGCTTCATTGTTGGATCTTGTGAGCTGCCTAACATGATCAAGATCATCTATCTGTAATGCTATATGTTGTGTTTGTCGGGATCCGATGGATAGAGAATACTATGTTATGTTAATTATCAAGTTATTACCTATGTGTTGTTTATGATCTTGCATGCTCCGTTATTAGTAGAGGCTGGCCAAGTTCTCGCTATTAACTCCAAGAGGGAGTATTTATGCTCGATAGTGGGTTCATGTCTCCGTGAATCTGGGAGTGACAGAAACCCCTAAGGTTATGGATGTCTTGTTGCCACTAGGGATAAAACATTGATGCTATGTCCGAGGATGTAGTTATTGATTACATTACGCACCATACTTAATGCAATTGTGTTGTTTTGCAACTTAATACCGAAGGGGTTCGAATGATAACCTGAAGGTGGACTTTCTAGGCATAGATGCATGCTGGATAGCGGTCTATGTACTTTGTCGTAATGCCCAATTAAATCTCACTATATTTATCATGACATGTATGTGCATTGTTATGCCCTCTCTATTTGTCAATTGCCCGACTGTAATTTGTTCACCCAACATGCTATTTATCTTATGGGAGAGACACCTCTAGTGAACTGTGGACCCCGGTCCTATTCTTTACATCGCATACAATCTACTGCAATACTTGTGTTACTATTTTCTTGCAAACAATCATCTTCCACACAATACGGTTAATCCTTTGTTACAGCAAGCCGGTGAGATTGACAACCTCACTGTTTCATTGGGGCAAAGTACTTTGGTTGTGTTGTGGTTCCACGTTGGCGCCGAATCCCTGGTGTTGCGCCGCACTACATCCCGCCGCCATCAACCTTCAACGTGCTTCTTGGCTCCTCCTGGTTCGATAAACCTTGGTTTCTTTAGAGGAAAACTTGCTGTGCGCATCATACCTTCCTCTTGGGGTTCCCAACGAACGTGTAAGTTACACGCCATCAAGCATATTTTCTGGCGCCGTTGCCGGGGAGATCAAGACACGCTGCAAGGGGAGTCTCCACTTCCCAATCTCTTTACTTTGTTTTTGTCTTGCTTTATTTTATTTACTACTTTGTTTGTTGCATTATATTAAAACACAAAAAAATTAGTTGCTAGCTTTATTTTATTTACTGTTTTGCACTCTATATCAAAAACACACACAAAAATTAGTTACTTGCATTTACTTTATTATCATGTCTAGTCCCGTAGTTGTTACTCTATCACCTGAGGAATCAATCTTCACTTTTAAACAAGGAGGTGAAGAGAATTTTAAAGAAGCATGGTCTAGAATTTTTGATTCTTATAGTAAAACTGAACCTAAAATGACCTTAAGCTTGCTTCTTAGTAATTTCTATTTTGGACTTATTCTTCGTTATAGATATGCCTTAGATGCTGTAGTGGGAGGAGATTTCCTTCATTGTGATGGGGATCAAGCTTTTAATGCTATAAGGAAATTGATTACATCATTTAGCTCTGATAATAATTTTGATCCATCTCATGCTAGTATGCATAATAGATTAAATACTATTGAAACAAATATATCTTGTTTAAAAGAAGTATATAACCGAATTCGCGAATACTATGATTATGTTCCATTAAGCTTCGAACCTTCAATGTGGGTGCCAACCATTAAAGCTACTATTAGTGGTGAAACTTTTCCTGCTCGTTGTGATATTATGTCTGAGTTTTGCCTTATGCCTGAAAATATTTATAAATCTTTGACACTTTGGGAACTTACTGAAGGAGGAGAAGAAATAACTCTTACGGATAACTCTGTTGTAATTCCTAAGGGTATAGCTGAAGGGGTTTTCACAACCTTTCTTGGAAGGACGGTATCCACTGATTATCTCGTTATTGAATGTGTAGGGATGGGACAAATCACGTTTGGAAGATCCCTGCTGAAACTCATGGGAGCAGTCATAGATGTTGGGAAAGGCACTCTAAATTTTACCTCTACACCCGGATGCGGTCATGTATTCCCTAGACCAAAGAGTAAGAATAAGAGTAAGAAAGGTAAGAGCAACACCCCTGGTAAGAATGCCAACGCATCATCTCTTGATAACACTTGATATACACTTTCTGCGCCTAGCTGAAAGGCGTTAAAAAAAGCGCTTATGGGAGACAACCCATGTTTTTACTACAGTATTTTTGTTTTATATTTGAGTCTTGGAAGTTGTTTACTACTGTAGCAACCTCTCCTTATCTTAGTTTTATGTTTTGTTGTGCCAAGTAAAGTCTTTGATAGTAAGGTTCATACTAGATTTGGATTACTGCGCAGAAATAGATTTCTTTGCTGTCACGAATCTGGGTCTAATTCTCTGTAGGTAACTCAGAAAATTAAGCCAATTTACGTGAGTGATCCTCAGATATGTACGCAACTTTCATTCAATTTGGGCATTTTCATTTGAGCAAGTCTGGTGCCATTTTAAAATTCGTCTTTACGAACTGTTCTGTTTTGACAGATTCTGCCTTTTATTTCGCATTGCCTCTTTTGCTATGTTGGATGAATTTCTTTGATCCATTAATGTCCAGTAGCTTTATGCAATGTCCAGAAGTGTTAAGAATGATTGTGTCACCTCTGAACATGTTAATTTTTATTGTGCACTAACCCTCTAATGAGTTGTTTCGAGTTTGGTGTGGAGGAAGTTTTCAAGGATCAAGAGAGGAGTATGATACAATATGATCAAGGAGAGTGAAAGCTCTAAGCTTGGGGATGCCCGGTGGTTCACCCCTGCATATTCTAAGAAGACTCAAGCGTCTAAGCTTGGGGATGCCCAAGGCATCCCCTTCTTCATCGACAACATTATCGTTCCTCCCTGAAACTATATTTTTATTCCGTCACATCTTATGCACTTTGCTTGGAGCATCGATTTGTTTTTGTTTTTGTTTTGTTTGAATAAAATGGATCCTAGCATTCACTGTATGGGAGAGAGTAGCATATGGACAAATATGTCCTTAGGCTTTACTCATAGTATTCTTGGCGAAGTTTTTTCTTCGTTAAATTGTTATATGGTTGGAATTGGAAAATGCTACATGTAGTAATTCTTAAATGTCTTGGATAATTTGATACTTGGCAATTGTTGTGCTCATGTTTAAGCTCTTGCATCATATACTTTGCACCCATTAATGAAGAAACACCTAGAGCTTGCTAATTTGGTTTGCATATTTGGTTTCTCTAAAGTCTAGATAATTTCTAGTATTGAGTTTTGAACAACAAGGAAGACGGTGTAGAGTCTTATAATGTTTACAATATGTCTTTTATGTGAGTTTTGCTGCACCGTTCATCCTTGTGTTTGTTTCAAATAACCTTGCTAGCCTAAACCTTGTATCGAGAGGGAATACTTCTCATGCATCCAAAATCCTTGAGCCAACCACTATGCCATTTGTGTCCACCATACCTACCTACTACATGGTATTTCTCCGCCATTCCAAAGTAAATTGCTTGAGTGCTACCTTTAAAATTCCATCATTCACCTTTGCAATATATAGCTCATGGGACAAATAGCTTAAAAACTATTGTGGTATTGAATATGTACTTATGCACTTTATCTCTTATTAAGTTGCTTGTTGTGCGATAACCATGTTTCGGGGACGCCATCAACTATTCTTTGTTGAATATCATGTGAGTTGCTATGCATGTCCGTCTTGTCTAAAGTAAGAGAGATCTACCACCTTAATGGTTGGAGCATGCATATTGTTAGAGAAGAACATTGGGCCGCTAACTAAAGCCATGATTCATGGTGGAAGTTTCAGTTTTGGACATATATCCTCAATCTCATATGAGAATAATAATTGTTGCCACATGCTTATGCATTAAAGAGGAGTCCATTATCTGTTGTCCATGTTGTCCCTATGGATGTCTAAGTTGAGAATAATCAAAAGCGAGAAATCCAAAATGCGAGCTTTCTCCTTAGACCTTTGTACAGGCGGCATGGAGGTACCCCATTGTGACACTTGGTTAAAACATGTGTATTGCGATGATCCGGTAGTCCAAGCTAATTAGGACAAGGTGCGGGCACTATTAGTATACTATGCATGAGGCTTGCAACTTGTAAGATATAATTTACATAACTCATATGCTTTATTACTACCGTTGACAAAATTGTTTCATGTTTTCAAAATAAAAGCTCTAGCACAAATATAGCAATCGATGCTTTCCTCTTTGAAGGACCATTCTTTTACTTTTATGTTGAGTCAGTTCACCTATCTCTCTCCACCTCAAGAAGCAAACACTTGTGTGAACTGTGCATTGATTCCTACATACTTGCATATTGCACTTGTTATACTATTCTATGTTGACAAATATCCATGAGATACACATGTTATAAGTTGAAAGCAACCGCTGAAACTTAATCTTCCTTTGTGTTGCTTCAATACCTTTACTTTGATTTATTGCTTTATGAGTTAACTCTTATGCAAGACTTATTGATGCTTGTCTTGAAGTACTATTCATGAAAAGTCTTTGCTTTATGATTCACTTGTTTACTCATGTCATTACCATTGTTTTGATCGCATTCATTACATATGTTTACAAATAGTATGATCAAGGTTATGATGGCATGTCACTTCAGAAATTATCTTTGTTATCGTTTACCTGCTCGGGACGAGCAGAACTAAGCTTGGATGCTGATACGTCTCCAACGTATCGATAATTTCTTATGTTCCATGCCACATTATTGATGATATCTACATGTTTTATGCACACTTTATGTCATATTCGTGCATTTTGGAACCAACCTATTAACAAGATGCCGAAGAGCCAGTTTCTGTTTTCTGCTTTTTTTAAATCCTAGTAACGAAATATTCTCGAATTGGACGAAATCAACGCCCGGGTCCTATTTTGCCACGGAGCTTCCAAGACCGAAGGAGAGTCGAAGTGGGGCCACGAGGTGGCGACACGCCAGGGCGCGGCCCAGGCCCCGGCCGCGCCGACCTATGGTGTGGGCCCTCGTGCCTCTTGACCTGCCCTTCCGCCTACAAATAGCCTCCGTCGCGAAACCCCCGAGAGAGCCACGATACGGAAAACCTTCCGAGACGCCGCCGCCGCCAATCCCATCTCGGGGATTGGAGATCTCCTCCGCACCCGCCGGAGAGGGATTCATCTCCGAGGACTCTACACCGCCATGGTCGCCTCCGGAGTGATGAGTGAGTAGTTCACCCCTGGACTATGGGTCCATAGCAGTAGCTAGATGGTTGTCTTCTCCTCATTGTGCTTCATTGTTGGATCTTGTGAGCTGCCTAACATGATCAAGATCTTCTATCTGTAATGCTATATGTTGTGTTTGTCGGGATCCGATGGATAGAGAATACTATGTTATGTTAATTATCAAGTTATTACCTATGTGTTGTTTATGATCTTGCATGCTCTCCGTTATTAGTAGAGGCTCTCTGGCCAAGTTCTATTAACTCCAAGAGGGAGTATTTATGCTCGATAGTGGGTTCATGTCTCCGTGAATCTGGGGAGTGACAGAAACCCTAAGGTTATGGATGTGCTGTTGCCACTAGGGATAAAACATTGATGCTATGTCCGAGGATGTAGTTATTGATTACATTACGCACCATACTTAATGCAATTGTCTGTTGTTTTGCAACTTAATACTGGAAGGGGTTCGGATGATAACCTGAAGGTGGACTTTTTAGGCATAGATGCATGCTGGATAGCGGTCCATGTACTTTGTCGTAATGCCCAATTAAATCTCACTATATTTATCATGACATGTATGTGCATTGTTATGCCCTCTCTATTTGTCAATTGCCCGACTGTAATTTGTTCACCCAACATGCTATTTATCTTATGGGAGAGACACCTCTAGTGAACTGTGGACCCGGTCCTATTCTTTACATCGCATACAATCTACTGCAATACTTGTGTTACTATTTTCTTGCAAACAATCATCTTCCACACAATACGGTTAATCCTTTGTTACAGCAAGCCGTGAGATTGACAACCTCACTGTTTCGTTGGGGCAAAGTACTTTGGTTGTGTTGTGCAGTTCCACGTTGGCGCCGAATCCCGGTGTTGCGCCGCACTACATCCCGCCGCCATCAACCTTCAACGTGCTTCTTGGCTCCTCCTGGTCTGATAAACCTTGGTTTCTTTCTGAGGGAAAACTTGCTGCTGTGCGCATCATACCTTCCTCTTGGGGTTCCCAACGAACGTGTGAGTTACACGCCATCAGGCAACATGATAGCATGTTTGCGACCGCCACCGCCGCCGTCTCTCCTTTGAGCTTATGCATTCCTTCAAGATGGAGGCGCTCGAGGTTGGGGAAAGAACACAGGAGCTTGGCCTGGCTCTCCGGACCGACGACCGCGATATCCTCAAGCATGTTCACCGTCAGCTTCAGCTCCTTGGCATTGCTGAAATTCTTGGCCAGCCGTCAGAAGGCCGCGACGAGGTCACATCCTACATCCTTTTCTCCATGGTAATAGTAATAGACATGGGGGAGAATGTGCAGTTCTACCCGTGCCAAATCCGGCGCTTGTGAATGCAGCGTGAACGGCCGGAGACGGCCCTGGTACCTGAACCGCTGCAGTCTGGGAGCGTCGATATTCACGGCAGTGATGGAGCCGCCGGGGTCGTGATAACATTTCAACCAACGACATCTATCCAGCACTAGCTCGGTGGCTGCGGGGCATTGGAGAGGCGGCGGTCCGTTGGCAGCATTGCCTACCATGACGAACTCGAGGTGTATTGTCGGGCTGGCGCGGCGTGGATTAAGTCCTGGAGATGCTCCATTATCACCCTGCAGTGGTTTAGTCGCAGCGACGCCAGCCGCAGGAACGTGACGCCGGGGGACGACTGGAGCCCTCTGGAGCTGGTGACGTCCAGCACGCGGAGCGAGTCCGACGGCAGGCAGAGGAAGCTAAGCTCGGGGAGCTCCACGGTAGGACACTGGATCTCCTCGTTCATCAAACACTCGAGGTTGTCGGGGTCTCCTCCGGTGAGCCGCAGCTCCTCGACGCGGCGTGCCGCCGCGTTGGAGAGCAGTTCCGTGATCACGTCAGGGTTTCGTGCGCTCCTGGCCATGTTCATATCAATGTTTGCGTGCAGGAAGTCCTTGAATCCGTAGGAGCGGCCGGACCCTACGCGGAAGGTGAGCCTTGTAACGGGGCTGCCCGCGGCGGCGGCCTCGAGGGAAGACCTTGCGGCGGAGACGAAGGCGTCGCGCTTGGAGAAGAAGACGGTGTAGTGGTCCTCGCCGGCGAGGCGTTCATCGAGGTTGAGGACGCCCGAGGAGAGCCAGAGCCCGCGCCACCGCTTGGAGAGCGCGCCGGTGGAGGCGCCCTCCCTGGCGGGGGTGAAGTAGAGGACACGCAGGAGGAGGTCGTCGGGAAGATCGGAGAGGCGGTCGCCGTCGGACATCGTGTACGTACGTCGTGGACGCGAGCTGCGAACAAAAGCGATCCTCTCGGAGGCCGATTTGTAATCTGCAGGAGAATGATTTTCTTTACATATAATATTCCACCTCCCTCTAATGTCACTAATATGTTTGGTAATTAGCTAAACGGAATGAGTAAGAGGGACAAAGCTTATATTCGAATTGGTGTTTCGGCAATTTATTGGTCGATTTGGACTAGCCGGAATGATATCATCTTTAATAAACAAAGGGGCACAAATTTTTTGCAGGTTATTCTTGGTGCGGCGCATTGGCTACAACTATGGGCATATCTGCTCCCGTCGGACCAGTGGGATACTATGGTTACTGGATGCAACCGGCTCCTGGAGGTCACTCAGGACTGCTATTTCCAGGCTAGTGGATGGCGTCACATTAGCAGGATTCTAGAAGAATAGTTTTAGTCTTATATTCGTCTGCAGATGTTTCGATCCGTTTTGTTTTAGTGATCTTTTTTTACCAGACATGTTCTTTGTAATAAGCACTTAACTTTAACGTTTATTTTATTAATAAAGGGCTGTGTGCATCGATTGATGCAGAGACCGGGGGCAATGCTCCCATATCTTTAAAAAAAATCTGCAGGATATCAGGTGAAACGATTCCAACTCTTCTGAGTCGGCGGCTGAACTGGGCCGGGCCGGGCTGTAGCTTAACTGGATCACAATCTTTCCAAAAGCTCGGCCATCTGGACCGTGCTTGCGAGGGGCCCGCCAACCGGGGACTAGGATTCAGTAACATTACTACTGCAGGGCACGGCGTGCCATGCCCCTTCCATCCACCTTTCAAATTGAATCCAATGGCTCACACCAAACAAAGGCAAAAGGAGAGGCGCACACACAGACTTTCCCTCCGTACTTGCCCAGTATTTGCCCAGTCTGAGTTAAAATTGAAGTTATAAACTCTAGCTTACACTATTTTCCCTGAGCATACTTGCCCATTGTAAGAGCAAAACGCGTGCAAAATTAACCGTCGAAATACAACGTGGGAGAGGGCGCCCTAACCTCCAGCGACGCGCGAAAAAGCCGCGCGCACTAAAAAAATTGCCGCGCGAGTTTTTTCGCCATCCTACGCGCCGATCGCCGCGCGCAATAAAACGCCGCGCGCACCCAACCGCCAGGAAGTTTCACCTGCGTATCGCTTCGCCGTCCTCCACCTAGCTCCGCGTCGATCCTGCAGCGCTCCACATCGCTCGCGCCGCCGCTCCGCTTCCACATCGACGAGATGCCGCCCTGCCGCCGCTCGAGCTCCGGTCTACCGCGGCGTCCACACGTGGCCGAACGACACTTTCTATGCCGAGATCCGCAGCGGCGACGAGCGCATCGGGCTCGGGACATTCGAGGTGGCGCACGAGGCGGCGGGTGCGTACGACGCGGTCGCCTGGCGCCTCGGCCGCTCTCGTCGCTCGATGAACTTCGACGACGTCTGGACGCGGCAGCAGGTGGAAGCCCTCGCGCCGCCTCCGTCGGCCGTCACGCGCGTGGCGAGGCAGCGCCAACGTCAGCTCGAGTAGTGCCTCGTCATCGTGGAGCGCAACGAACGCCTGCGCCTCGAGTGGGGGCGCCAATTCCTGGAGGACGTCGCCGCGATGGAGGCCTTCTACGACAAGAAGGAAGAGGAGAAGGCAGCGCTTAAGGCGGTGAAGAAGGCGGACCGGGAGGAGAGGATGGCGAAGGCGGCAACGAGGAAGAAGAAGAGGGAGGAGAAGGCCGCGAGGAAGGCGGAGGAGAAGAAAAATGGCGCCGGCCCGTCGATGACCATCGTGGACTCCTCCTCCTTCGAGTGGACATCAACTCCGGGTTCCTCGGATTTCGATTGGGATTCCGAGTAGTTTAGGCTAGTTTAAAAATAAATTTGGTTGCAGCATCGAAGTTTGCAATATATTTTTATATTTCCAATTTATATTTACGTTTTGTTTGATCTATTTCGTATGCAAATGTGTGAAAATATTATTTTCGCGCGGCTTTTAGCGCGTATGCAAATGAACCAACTCGGCGCTGTAATTTAGCGCGACGGTTTAGCGCATCCATATTAGATTGCAGCTTAACAATCTAGACATATATGGAACAAAATGAAGGCAAGAAAAGAATAGTGCCTCTGAACTAATATTATACAAAGAATAATTTAGCAATATGTTCGACTAAACACTGAAATTCTACATCACTTAACAGTGAGCATACTTAACGGTGTGCGTGTCCTCTTCTTTTGCCTTTACTTGCTGTGAGCCATTGAATGCAATTTGAAAGGTGGATGGAATGAGGCATGGCACGCCGTGCCCTGCTGTAGTGATGTTACTGAATCCCAGTCCGCCAACCGGACGCAACGGTCGCGTCGCTTGTCTCCTCCTCTAAGGATTCCATCATTTCAGTCCCGATTCTGCAAATTGTCTACTACCGTCCTACGCTCCAGCGCGCCTCCGCGACTCTGACTGGCGCCGGCCGTCCCCTCCCAGCAGTTGCAGCATCTACTCCTGCAGTGCGTCTCCCTCACATTTTCCTCCTCGCCGCTGACGATCCCGAGGGAAGCGCCTGCCTGCCGGCCAGCTCGATCTCTTCTCCGGGCCACCGGGGGGCGAGGTGGAGGCGAGCGAGCGGTGTGGTCGCCGCCTGCGCAGCGTCGGCAGTAGGTGAGCAATCGGTTTCTTCCGTTTTGATTCGTTTATACGCGCGCCTATGTATTGGTCGATCAGTTGGTCCCACTACTCACATTTCGCCCCAATGTGATGTCCTAGCAGAAGAATCCATCTGAATGTATTTCGTTTATGTAGAAAAAAATAGCCATGTCTGTCAGTTTTATGCTTGTACAGCTTATCTGGTGTCTGTGAATTTGTTCACACGGGCTCCTGGATGGAGTGTACCCAGCCCCTGAGTGTACCTGTAGTAGTGACTACTGGCGAGCGAGCATGTCTGTCAGTGTTAATCCCAACACTTTTCTGGTTTCCATACTGACGGATAACTCATGTTGCAGTAATGCTTAGCATCATTAAGTTGCCACCTACACTTGTAGAGGTTATTCACATGTTGCATATTAGATATGATATTTGCTAAACTTATGCACATCCTTGCGACAGTGATTGTATTAGTGAAACTTGAAACCGTGTAGTACTGACATATTGCATTTCCCCCACTATAATTTTTTTTTCAGAAAAGTATTGACTCAATTTCTTAAATTACAGACATAGTTACTACTAGATTGTTTTTATTTGATATTGTTTCAATAATACATAATCTCTTAAAGGTGCTATTCTGGTGCAAGTAAAATCATAAGTGGAGTTAACCTCGGAGCACCTTCAGGTTTTAGAGCTGTCTGCTCTTATTGCTTTCATGGTATGTACCAGAAAGTCTTGGACCTGTAAAAGATTGTTTTTCCGTCTTTTATGATTCTGATGGTATGTTCATTCAAAGGCGATCCACGAGAACCTCCCACCAAATGTCATCAGGCAATTGGCTAAAGAATTGAAAAATCTTGATGAATCGCCTACAGAAGGTATTAAAGTTATTGTTAATGATGATGACTTCACCACCATTCGTGCTGATATTGAGGGCCCTGGTGAGATTCTATCAAGAATAATTTTGTTTTCATCTTCCATTATTTTGGGTGTGCACTGTTGAATTAACATATCCGTGTGGCCCGGCTGATCTCTCTTTTAGTTGTGCATGTAATGCTGTCTTTTGCTATTCGACGATTTTGTAGCACATTGTTTGCTTAGGGTTAAGTATCGATGAATCTTTTTTTCATTTCGCTAGTGCATCTTCTTACAGAACCTCAAGTGTCTGAGTTCCTTTTTTCCCTTTCCCTATTGCAAACTTTAATATTGTGGCCTATAAGGCTGGTCATAGTGGGAAGTAACTTAGACTAGTAACATATGACATGTTACTAGTCTACGTTACTACCTTCATAGTGGGTAGTAACTTATATGTGGTGTCATGCATTGTGTTATTTATTATGTTGTAGACTCATTTTGCCTTGGGGTGTGTGATGTTATGGTAACATAGCTAGTTACCACCTCACTCTCTTTCTTCATTTATTGACATGCCATGTCATCAAACTGCCTAGAGATGTGTGATGTTACTAGCTATGTTACTCCCACTATGAGCAGTCTAAGTCTGAATCTTGACATGATGCAGCTGGAACTCCTTATGAGAATGGGGTATTCCGAATGAAGCTATTGTTGTGTCACGACTTCCTTCACTCGCCCCCAAAAGGTAGTTATCTTTGGGAACTTCTCGATTGTCTGTACTGCAGTTATTTCTTGAAATTAAGCCTCACATTAAATGTCTACATTCTCCATTGATTTGAAGGATTCTTGACAAAAATATTCCCTCCAAACATAGCAACTAGTGGTGAGATATGTGTGAACACATTGAAGAAGGATTGGTGCCCTAGTCTTGGATTAAGGCATGTTCTGCTAGTAAGCTCAAATTGCCGCACACTCAGCCACTATTCTATTGAGTATTGAGATCTACACATGATCTCTTGCAAGCAGTTGCTGGCTTGTGATTTAAAATGACCGCATGATAGCTAGGGCCTAGGAATAGGTTTTGTCCGCTCTCACAACATGTGGGAGACTCATTATGGGTTCCTTGTTATCATGTCTCACAGGTAGTGAGGTGCCTTCTGATCGAACCATTCCCCGAATCTGCCCTTAATGAACAAGCTGGAAAGATGCTACTTGAAAACTACGAGGAGTATGCACGCCTTGCAAGGTCAACATTGAACTCTTTATTTTTAAACCTGGAATGATGCTCACAGATCTTTTCTTGTCAAAACTGTAGTATTAGGATTATGTATCCCAAAGCGATTTTAGCACATGGCCATGAATCTCATGGCTACCATTTCTACCAAATCAGGTCACATAGAGCTCTAGCTAGTCATCGTGCTCCATCTGCAGGTTATACACGGGCATTCATGCACATAAACATAATAATAAGCATCTGTGAGTCAACCACATCTCTAAATGTGGGTCAAGAGTAATAAAACTGTTGTGAGCAAGAACCCACCATTGGCTCCAACACTGTCATCTACGTCCACCTCAACCAAAGTTTTATGCTTGCATGATCAGAATGCTGCCCCTTATGATCCTGCAGTAGGAGGCTCAGCAATACACAAGAAAGACGGCCTGCTTGTTGTCAAAATTGCAGTTGAAAAGAAGAAGATCGATGCCAGGAAGAAGAGCTTGAAGAGGCTATAGGGGTATCTGGATAGTGTTGAAGCAGGTACTGGTAGTTAGGATTTTAAGTTCCTTCTTAAGTACCTGATTCAACAGATGCATAATGGAAATGAATAAATAACCCAAGAGGCATCTGATGAACTGGCGATTGGGACAAGGTTGCCTGTACTCGGGCTTAATGAGACAGAATGTGAGTTGGGCCTGTTGGAATAAACTGTATGTGCAATGTCAAATATTTGTGCCGCCTTTTCTGTTGATTCTGCACTAAGTCTTGTCACTGATGTTATTAATTCAGTGATGCAGAAGCTCTCTTCCAAAGTAAACAGAGTGCCAAAGCGAAAAAGGGTGTAGATAAACCAATGAACAGCTGACACCTGCAGTGCTGTAGGGCTAGTAGCATCGGGTGCATATAGTGCAGTGTAACCGGCAACCTGATAAACGCATCTTGAGTGGCTTATCGAAATGATTACTTTTAAGCTACCACTGAATCTTCCCCTTTGTGGATGTTGTAGGGCTGCCTTCGAGATCGGAAACCATCATCTAGATGAGTGAGGAAGTCACCGCGAATCACAAACTTTACACACACAATTATATATACAAAGTAGCCTGGAGGAGGTGCGGTGCCTGTGATGATGATCTACCACAGCAAGATGAAAGGCCTCGTGACCCAAAGAGGATACCCGGGGACTTTCGCAGGCAGCTGCAAGCACCAACCAGGCTTTAACCTTTTGATCCGGTGACGCCTTTGAGCTTTAGCCCTTGATTTCTCCATCCACTTGGTCACTTTGACTGACCGGCGCCGGCCATGGTAAAAAAAAAATGCGCAAATCATTGGTTCACATGAAGGCCACGGAGGCAGAGAAGAATTTGGGGGTGGCCGGTGACGTCTCTGAATTTGCCGAAGATCGCAAGCTTCGCGGACGCAATCATCGGCGTCATATTATCCTGTAGGTTATCGTTATCCGTGTGTCGCGGAGGACGAGAAGAAATTGTGATCCGCTGTTTATGAGAGTACAGTCGTCTGCCGCTGTTTATGAGAATCCAAGAGAAGATTTGGCAAGCTTTGGTTTAGCTGTTAAACAAAGGAGACCATGTGGTGGCTGAGTAGAGTTTTTCGTCACATGGATGAGCTCAGAGGTGAGGCTGTCGAGGTCGTCTGTGCTTGGAGTGACAACAAATGAGATTGTAAATTAATTTATGTTCTCTCGTGAGTATATTGTTCCCAAAGTCTTCTATCTGTCGGTCAAATTTGTTGGCCGTGAGCGTGATGTAGTTTGAAAATATGTGGTTTGGTTCCACTACCTTGGTAATCAAAAGCAAACAATTGGCTGAGAGTAGATGGTGCTGGTGCTTACGTTGGGAGCTGGCGTGAGAGTGAACGAAGCAACGAGACAAAGTGTCTTGGAAGGTTTCTCATGGTCCATTTGCCGGTGTGGGCAACTTATTCCATGTCGTGGTCGCAACAAGAATTATGAAACGGGATGGTGGAAAATAGCAAAAGTGACTTTAGAAAGAAACAACATTACGGTATTAATCCACAGAGGTACCATATAAGCACAGTGTTTCCTCTGTACATCATCGAATTGGATATCCTGGTCCCTCCGGGTACGTACCGCCGATCGAAACTAATGGCCAAATCCAAGGTCTCATGGGACAAATGTCGGCTTCATCAGTGCATGCATTGTGAAAGTCACTTTTAATTTATGAGCCGTCCTGTCAGACACGCCTAATGCATTCTAAACTAAGTACCCAATCACAGTATTTAGTAGGCTCAGTGTGTTGATTAGTCAATCCAACACTAGGGAGAGTGACAATGATATCCATGCTTGCTTGCTCGTGGAAATTCAGACTAGGATCATGACAGAGACATGCTGGCGTGTCATTTTCCAGAATGCTCTGCCCTAATTCCTCTGCTAAACCGGCATACCTTCCGTTGACTTCAGACAATTGACACTTGGAAATGTTAATTTCATGCAGTGCAGTTGGTAGCTTTTTGTGCATGATGCTAACACGGAGAAACCTTTTTTTTCCGAGAGCACATTAATAGCGTGTCTTATCTTTATGAAGGTAGAAGCTCAAATACAAGAAATTCAAAAACCATTTGTGCTCAAATGCTTGGAGTATACACCAGCACACCCACACACCCCTCCTAAACACGGGAGAAAGCTTCAACCCAAGTAAATCAAGGACATTGTAAGCTCTATTGTTTTTATGAACAAAAGGGCAATTATAAGTTTTTCTTTTTACCCGCAAAAAATGTTTTTCTTTAACTTTACTTGTGGAAATCCATTGCAATGAAGTCAACTGAAGTGTTGAAAACTACAACAAGGATCCTGGTGGGTTACTATTTCCACGCGATCATTGACACTTTGGAATATTAACTCGTAGCGCCCGTCACCATTGTCAGTTGGCAGTTTCTTTTCTTGTGCTGGGTTAGTAATGCTTGTTCATACTGTGCAACTTTACTCTTCATATATAATTACTACATGTTTACATAATATTTTCTCCGTTCTTTTTTATAAATATTTTAGCCTTTTTATAGATTCACTCTTTTAATTTATATCTAGCATATTTTTAGTGTATAGGTTCATTTATTTTAGTTTGTATCCAGTCTATTTAAAATAGCTAAACATTTTTATATTAGTGACACATAGGGAGGGAGTACTTTGAATTCAGTACCATAGCTCGTATTTGGAATTGCAGTCTGGCCAGCCTTTTTGCATGCCTAGCTCTCATGTGGCCATGTGGGGGCCCTATTATTTAGAATTTTTCGATAAAGAGCATACATCAATATCGCGGAGATACCAATTACAACCAGCCTCTGCAACAACATCATGCTCTAATGGCATAAAAAATGCGCACAACTAAAAAAGAGAGAAGAATTACAAAAATAAAAAATCCCGCTACAAAGATCCATAACTTGAAACATCAACACTGACACCACGAAGACAACACCAGAAGATCAGTTTCTCCATAACCGACGTCTCCAAGACGGAAACATTGCCAAACGTTGCCCGATCATAGATCTTAGGTTTTCACCTAAAGAAAGTTCTCACTCTCAAAACAATGCCTTCAGCAACAACATTGTCAGGCACAACCAATTAAGGCCAAACCTTGGATTTTCACCCTGAAAGATAAGGCTCTGAACTTCACATGTGTAATCGCTCGCACATACCAGTCGCTGTTTGAAGTCACGAAGCACCCAGCCAATTCCACCTCACAACTAAGATCCGACCACCATTGCTATTCCACCGATCTCGGCTTCATGACCTTCTCCGCTAGCATCATGGAAAGAAAACGAGCTCCATGATATTAACAGCCAGCAGAGCTTCGAAGCACTCCCTCTGAAACCAAATGGGCAGATGAAAAACATGGGTGCGCACGACCGAAACCACCCAATCCAGCAATCTTTAGGCATTATTCGCACAATAAATTTCACCGGCAGAGCCTTCCGGAACACGACAATCCATCCAGACTGGTGGAACAAGCCTTCGACAGATCTTCAACTTGGTGTGAGAAAAATCCGAGGACCGCTGCCTTTATTCAGATCGGATCCCAACGGCGCCGACCATCCCGGGATGGCCGAGATAAAGCCGGAGACACTAGGTGAAGAAGACCTCACCAACAACACCATGCAACCGGCCCTCCACCTTCGACAGCCAAAACCGCGGAGAGGACAAGGGTTGAACCGATCTAGGGTTTTCCCAACCGACCCATCCCCCTGCACCTCCGCCGCCCGCACGGTGCGCCGTCGGTGGCAACCACCACCGCCACCCCGACCCAGGGCTCCGCCTAGATCACCTTGCCACGGACACGCCTCCCGCCGCCGCCCCACTAGCCCGTGCAGCCGTCCATGGCGACCATCGACCCCAGACCACCGTTTGGTGGCTACGCCCGCCACTGCCGCCGGCCCCGACCGCAGTGGGGGGTTGCTGGCGGCGTGATGGGGGATTGCCCCTGGAGCCGCCCTGGGGTGCGGCCCATGTGGTTTGTCGGGGCAGCTGTCCTGCATCAGATGGCATTTCCTCCTATCATTTAGAATTACATACATGTTTGTGAATTTAGATATTTCCACCGATTTATATTACTTGTGTCTAATATGAATATATTTAGATATATTTTAGTTCTACTTACATCCATATTAGCAATGAGTGTTATTAACCGGAGGGAGTACTCTTTTACAGTTTCATCTTCGTAGACTTCTGCACGACTGCACTTACAGTTGATAAATGACCTGGTCAAGAACAACGAAACCGGTTCCTCTAACTTTGAGGAGCAAAGTCAGTGAAAAGAATGAAGCAAAGTCAGGGCATCTTAAGCGTTTGTACCATATTATGTGATGTAAATAATTACTATAGACATTAAATTTTGAACTAAATTTTATTACACCATAATTCTGTCTGTATATAGTTACTCTAAATGAAAAACATAAATTTGTATTTTGTAAACCAATTTAAATCATTTTGGCCTTAATCCTACAATTTTGAAGAAGGAAAGTCAGGCTACTGTAGCATAGCTGACTTTACTTCTCTGTTGATTCTGCACTAAGTTTTGTCAGTGATTCTCTGGTTGACGGTTAGTTCAGTAGTGATGCAGAAGCTCTCTTTCTAAGTAAACCGAGTGCCAAAGCGAAAAAGGGTGTAGGTTTTCACCCTGAACCAGTAAGCAGCTGACACTAGCCTGTTGTATAGGTAGCATCTGCGTGCAGTGCAACAGACAACATGTGGATGTTGTAGGGCTGCCTTCGTGATCGGAAATGATTGCGTTTTCAGCTACCACGGAATCTTCCCCTTTGTGGATGTTGTAGGGCTGCCTTCGTGATCGGAAATCATCGTCAAGTTTCCTCGGTGGACGGGATTCTTGCGCCACTATCTACATCTTTCGACTTTCAGGGCAAGTCGGCACTCTCACTCTCTCTATGGCTTCTGTTCAAGCTCCTGTCCTTGCGTGTTCCTTTTCAAGATTTTGTCCGTGTTAAAATTTTCTTTGCAATGAGAAATTGCATGGTGGGTAATCATGGTTCAAGTACGATCTATCTTCCAGATGGCGGACGAGTCACTGTAAATACCATGTTAGAATACATGTACGGCTGAGATTAGGACATAGGATTAAGATCTTCTTATGCTTCAGGTATTGTACATCTATATATATCACCGCGAGAGTTAAATCAACGCACACCAAAATATTAGGGATCATCTAATTTTACATCACAAACTTTACGGGGTGCACAAAATAGCCTGGAGGAGGTAGTGGTGACTGGTGAGCATGATGATGATCAAATTCCTCGTGACCCAAAGAGGATACCCGGGGACTTTCGCAGGCAGCTGCAAGCACCAACCAGGGCTTTAACCTTTTGATCCTGTAACGCCTTTGGCCTCTCTCCTATTGCCCTTTTGATTTATCCATCCACTTGGCTACCTTGACTGACCGGCCGCTGGTAAAAAAAGCCGGAACAATGGTGCACAAGAAGGCCAGAGAAGAGAAGCGAAGGCGTGAACGACAACTGTTGGAGAATTTGGGAGGGTAGCTAGGATCGCAAGCATCACAGTCAGCAGCTGCAGCAATCATCTTATTCTCGGCTTATCCAAATGTTCAGGTATAAGAACAGTCCACAAATTTACGGTTACTTTATGGTATAGCCGTGTACGAGTACGCAGTGCTTGTCTTTGTCTGAAGGAAATGGTCGGGCTGGAAGACTGGCAAGCTTCGTTTGGTGTTAAACAAAGGAAGCAAGTTTGGTGCTAAACAGAGGAAGCAAGTAGGGACTTGCAGGTTTATTAAACAAAGGAGACAAGTGGATGAGCACAGTTTTCGTCACATGGGTGAGCTCAGACTTGAGGCTGTTGAGATTATCTATATGCGCCCATGCATGCCAGGTCCATGTCCAACAGCAAACTGGGTGATAATTCAAGTGTTTCCCCGTGCGTTTTTTTTTTGTGAGAGAATATTTTTCTATGAATAAATAATTCCAAAAATTATTTCTTTACATCTTGGTTTGCTGGCTGTGTAGTATCAAGATATGGTTGGAGTAGAATTACGTAGTGGCATCCAGGTTCAACGGAATCTGAGTACTGTAGCATTTTAAAATTTGTATTTTCGGACCTTTAAAAATAAGAAATAAAAAAATTACGTGTAGAGGATGCACATATGTATGTGTTTGCCAATCTTTATACACAAATTTAAAAGTATATAACTTAGGAAAAAATCACAAGTTTCAGATAAATAGTCTAAAGAAAACTCCACCCTCCTGAATTTTTTGTAACTTGGTGGTAACTATGTAAACTTAGTCTAGACTAAGTTTAATTGGATTTCGCTATGCCTAGGTTAATTTGGTTTTCTCCTGCAGCCCAAATCATAATGAGTTTTTTCACCGAAACATCGCATGGATATATAGACAGCCCAAATCATAAGTATTTGTATTCCTAATACTCCCTCTGGTTCAAATTAATTAACTTAAGTCTATCTAAATGCGGAGTTATCTAGACATGTTTATTATCTGGATATATCTATATCTAGAAAAAGTTGAGTTAATTAATATGAATCGAAGAGATATAACAATTGATTTTTTATAAACTCAAAACTACAATTTTCAAGAAAAAGTAAACAAATGGCACAGTGCTCGGGTGCTACACAAATGTACCAACATGCATCCTAAAATAGGTGACACGAATATATTGCAATTATCTAGATTGATGTGTATCTATGCACTAAATGATTGGGAGCAACCATCTTCCAAAAACAATATCCAGCTTTATACAATAGTGTTCATCGTAAAGGTGATACCTTACAGAAAGTGATGAAAACATCTTCACCGTCTATGACGTTTAGGCATGATCTTATTGGCTCGGTTGGCTTCTTGGAATGAATGAAACAACGGTTAGCTTCAGTCCAGTTGGTACATGGGTCTGGTGAATTCCGCTGGAAACTTACCAAAAATGGTGTATTCTTGGTAGGATCCATGTATAAAGCCTTAATCAAACCCATTCAACCGGTGTTGAATAATAAATCTATTTGGAAGATGAAGATACCATTGAAAACTAAGGTTTTTACGGTGTACCTTCTTCGTGGTGTTATTTTTACTAAAGACAACCTTGCAAACTGGCATGGGTGTACAAAATGTGTTTTCTATACGAAGAGGAGACAATAAAACACCTTTTCTTGCTGTGCCGGTTTGCTAGGTCTATATGGTCAATCATTCAGGTAGGTTCTACCTTATACCCCGTCTTACAACATTGCAAATATTTTTAGCAACTGACTAAACGGGAGGATTCTAGGTTTAAGATTCTTATCAGAGTAGGAGCGATAGCCGTTATATGGTTGCTTTGGCTATGTAGGAATGACAAGATTTTTAATGATAAAAGTTTTTCTCTTATGCAGGTCATCTACCGTTGTACGGCTTTGCTCCGTTTATAGTTGTCGCTTCATTGCTTGGAGGATAACGACCTATTTACGGAGGTGTCTACACGTTTGAAGAATACGATCAAAGAGTTTATTACCCAACATAGGTGGCTGCATAATCGTAGGATTACGGCCCATATGGCCTAATTGGCTCCTTTCACTTTCAGGTGTGCTCTCTTGTAACGTTTTTCTTCGGTACTAAATTTCTTTGAACGGCTATGTGTATCCTAACTATGCAGAGACCAGGTGTATTGCTTAAATTTAAATAATAAACCACCCTTTATAAAAAAATGCAATAAAATGTATTTAGCTTGAGGGCATGCGAACCTTAACAAATCTACGTCGTTTTAAATTTGGGACAAAGAAAATAATGTTTTCGTGATATATAGATTAAAGACGTGGCAGCTTCAACCTTCTGGATCTAGGGGCCGTATCAACCGCTAGTTTCCCTGTGCATAATCAGTTGATATCATGGTCCCTCCTGCTGGCTAGCGCCGATCGAAACTAATGACCAAATCCGCATCCTGATGGGACAAATGTCGGCTTCACCAGTTGCATGCATGTGAAAGTTACTGCTGCAAATTTATGAGCCGCTGTTCAGACACACCTAATGCAAGCTAAACTAAGCAGTGCCAAATCACAGTGTTTATTAGGCTCAGTGATTTGATTAGTCAACCCAGGGTGACAAGGATACTGCCTGCTTGTGGAAATTTATCTTCCTGAAGTGTTCAATCATCGAACTATGAGGGTGACAGCGTGTCACTATCCAGAAAGGCAGAAAGCTTAGTTAAGTTCGACACTTGGTAGACATTTGTGATGGGTAATTTCCATTCTATGCTCTCCGTTGACTTCAGACGCTGACACTTGGGAATGTTCACTCATGCTGCAGTCGGAAGTTTCTTGTGCAGGAACCTGATGTATGTCACACGCGGAGAAAACTTCAATCGGAGGAAAATTAGGGCATGTTGTAAGTCCACCATCTATATGGACGCAGCAGTATATGTACCCTGGAGTAGTATGAGCAATATAATTCGAAGAAGAGCAGGACAGCTACGATTGAAAGAGTTACGAGAAACTCGAACTGTAAAAAAAGGAGAGAACGAAAACAAGGCCACCAAAGGCAGCTAAGAGCATCTCCATCCTAAATAGGCGCCGACGGGGATGTCGACATAGCCATATGGGGGGCGCCGGCACAGCATCCTCCATTTGGAGGTGCTGCTCGCACATCGGCACTCCCCAAACCGGCGGCCCCCATAAATCATTTGAATAAAAACTCATAAAACATGCATAGAAAATCGACTAGGTTTTCGAATATAAAGTTTGGGCCAACATACTACCACTAAATTCGAATAGGTTTTCGAATATGAAATTTGGGCCAACATACGGCCACCGAATCGGCGTCATAGTCTGGCTGCAATAACAACTTGGGCTTCCAGGCCAAATGATCAGATGAACGGGGTCATGGGCGGCCGAACATCGACGACGTCCTCGGCGAGCACCGGCGGCAACCTCCATCATGGGAACCGGCTCCACGGGCGCTGGCAGAGGCAAGAACATCGACGGTGCTGGCGCTATCATGGACGTAGACGCAGCTCGCGCCGCCAGCACCTCTTGGACGATGCGCTCGCGTTACATCTCGTGCCACGCCCTCGCCAATGGGTCCATCTTCGCCATGTCCGCCATCAAGATCTTGGATTCTTGAGTCATCTTGGCCAACGAAATCTACGTCGCTTCGTTGGTGGCTTTCATGGCGGCGTCGTGAGCTTCCATCTGTGCTGCCTCCACCTTCTCCCTCTCCAACTCAATCTTCATGTCTTGCTTCTCCTGTATTTCCTTCCATACGACAGCGGCTCTATCCGCCGCATCCTTGGTCTCCGTTGAGAAGGAGGATATCATCTTCTCGTGGGAGGCGTCCATGGCGGTCAATGTCTGCGCCGCATTCCTCTCGGCCTTGGCCTTCTTGTTGCCAATGGGGCGCCCGGTGGAGGCTCCGGCGGGATCGACCGGCCCATCTTCCCTGATGTCGTCCTTGTTGAGCGTGAGGTGGATGGCGTCCCATTTTTTTGCAACCCTGTAATTTCCTAAAGCAGTGTATGAAGAGGAAATCTTTGTCCTCATTTTGGCTCTTGTACATATCGAGGGCGTCGATCATCTAACAATGCATGATTACATTAACAAGATATAATATGATGCATTATGAAATAGACATCATCAAATGGACATAGAACATACCCAATCCACCATCTTTTGCCACTCTCCTTCCGGGCCTTAATCTTCTCATAGTAGTCATGGAACTTGCTACACGCCATCTTGATGATGTTCCAATGATGAGAGAGGGCGCCCTCGTTCCGGATCATGTGCATGGTGGCATAGTCACCATAGTTCTTCTTCTCGTTGAATGAATTAAGGATGCGCTTGTAATACTTGCCGGCGGATTGATTGGTGGCGGTGTGATGGGGCAAAAGCTCACTTGCTTCCACGTGCCGATGAGGCATTCATCCTTCAAAACTTCCACCTAGGACCACGTGTGCCGCCGACATGCCTCTTCCTCTTCGTCGTCGTGGTCACGCCGGTGTCGGCGTCGTGGTCACGCCGGTGTCGGCGTCGTGGTCACGCCGGCGTCGGCGTCGATCAGCTCTTTCTCAGCCTCCGCCTCCTCCGCATCATCTCCGTCCTCGTCGTCCTCTTCTTCATACTCGTCAACGAGGGGTTCGCAGCCGTGTCCATGGTGTATGAAGACGCTGAGGATCTCGACACCGCCGTCAATCTATGCAACAAATAACCTACTTTGAGTCGCTGGAGGTGTCTACAATGCACCTAACACATAAAGAGAAGGAAAACTCATGTTGCCGTCGCCCATGGACATGCCGGACGCGCTACTGAATATCTGGTGGGCGCTCCTACTCTCATCGCCGAAGAGGGTGCGAGCGAGGCCGGTGTCGTCAGTCACGTGGCCGGCGGTGCTTCCCGGGCGGCGCAGATCTGGCGACGAGTTTAGGTCGATGGGGAAGCGAAAGGCGTCGCTACTCCTCGGCGCCGAATCTGGCGAGAATAGCGCGTTGGGGTCGAAGGTCGTGTAGCTGTTGGTGTACTCGGGGGAGTAGCGGGCGCGACTATTCATCTGCGACAGACGCATCTGCGAGAGCGACGGCCCCTCCGCGAAGTACCCCAACGACGAGGGTGAGCTCGAGAACCCGCCGCCCAAGCTGCGGCCGGCGAGTTGCTGGCTGCCTTTGGGCTAACCGCCGCCCAAGCTGAGGCACATGTCGGCGACAGCCACCGCTTTCGTGGCTTCAGCTTTGTACGCCTCAACGGCGATGCGGCGCCTTCTGCGGTCGGCCGTCACCATGGCGCAACGGTGTTTCTCCTCCTCCCACACCTCATGCAACATGGTCGCCGGCTTCTCGTTCGGCTTTGTCAGCGCCTTTGTTGCCTTCACCGGAGCCTTTTTTTGGCGGCATGGCGGAGGCGAGGGTTTTTCGCGTTGGAATCTGGGTGAGAGATGGAACGACGGGCGGAAGAAATGAGCGGCGGAGGGGAAGAGGTTTTGGGGGAAAGCATATATAATTTTAGGATGTGTGACTGACAGGCGGCTGCGGCTCCCACGCCCAAAATCATTGGGGTTGCCGGCGCTTCTATTAGGCTCGAAAACACACCGATATTTTTTAAAACGTGCCGGTGTGAGTCTATTTTCGATGCCGTCCCCAAAAATGCTATCGGAACCGCTATGTGGATCGTCCGTGGAGATGCTCTGAGAAATAGGCAACTACTCTCGTGCATGCAGGTGCCGGCAGCCCGCCAACGTTCAACAAGAGCGCTCCTCCAAAACATCAGTGAGTACATCGTCCGGTCTTCTTCGCTCGTGGCCACGAAAGATGCGGTCGGTGCGCTCGCGCCAAAAATTGAAGGGCCAGCTTTATCGTTTTCTTCTTTTGTAATTCAACATGTAACAAGAACAGACAATGTGTCGGCTCACCTTTGTGCTAAGCATGCTTGCACTTTGGAAATGACCTGCTGTTGGATGGAGTCCATCCCTAGTCTCCTCGGTACTAGTCTTCGGGCTGATAACGGTGCAGTTGTTTCTGAATAAAAGCTCTGATTTTTTTTTTTTTGACCTGGGCTACGGCGGGCTTACGCCAGCCTGAACAACTTTATTACCGAAACCAGAATTACATGCGGGTTCGAGGCGTTACAAGTTTTGGAGGACAGCGGAGAAGTACAAAAACATTGAGCTCAAGGAGGCTCAAAACTAAAAACCCAATTAGTGATCATAGAGGCAGACGTAGGAACAGTGCATCTATGGGCCCACAGCCGAAGATCAGAGAGGCAGCGTCGGGTGACCATCACCAGGGGCTCATCCTGATTATTGAAAACAAGAGAGTTTCTCCGCTTCCAAATGTTCCAGAGTATGGCGGTGACGATAGTGGTTTCTTCCAGGTTGCGGCAACAGTTGGTGAAGAGGGCGGGGAAGCCGGCGATGCCACGAGCACCGAGGTCGAAGTTGAAGAATTGCCAAATTTCACGTGCCCGAGGGCAAGTCAAGAGCAGGTGGTCGACGTCTTCCTCAAGCGGGCATGAAGGGCACAAGCCTGAATCAGCAAGCCGATGCCGGAACCTCCTCTCGTTGGTTGGGAGACGGCGCTTCCAAGCAAGCCAGCTGAAAATTTTGCACTTCAGAGGTGCAGCGCTCCTCCAAACCTTAGCTGCCAGATCCTGAGTGTGTAGATGCCTGAAAGCATTGGAATAGAAATCTTTGTTCAAAAGAATTTTGTTAGTGAGACGGCAAACACGTTTATCCGGAGTGTCATGACAGAGAACCACGGAACTAAGCTCGGTGGTAAGCTCAGTAAGCTCCACCTGGGCAACACGGGAGAGACGAGGTTGGAGAAGACCATGGATGCCTTGCGTGAGGACCATAGTGACTTGAGCATTAGGTCTAGTAGTGTGAGAAAAAAGGAAGGGGAAGCGCTGATGCAGAGGGCGGGGCTCTAACCAAAGATCCAGCCAAAAATCTGTGGTTAGGCCATTCCCAATAGAGACTTTTGACACCTCCCGAAACGAAGACAAACCAGCAACACGATCTTTCCAAACAGGGGAATCCAGATGATGAGGGTCACCAAGGTCGCGAGAAGGAGACCAACCGTACATACGGCGTAGCCAGCAGGCCCATGGGGCGGAGGAGCTAGAGTGAATTTTGGTGAGGAATTTGGAAAGGAGAGCAGAGTTCTGGTGGCGAATAGAGAGGACTCCCATCCCCCCATTGCGTTTAGGGGTGCAGACCGCTTCCCAAGCGACCTTGCATTGTCCGCCATTGCAAGTTTCCTCTCCCGTCCACAGGAAGGCGCGCCTTCGCTTGTCAATAGCTTCAATCACCCCCGCAGGAAGAGTGCCGGCGGCCATGGCATGAGCAAGCATGGCGGTAAGAACATAATTGACAAGAAGCAGACGACCGCCAATGGGGAGGGAGCGCCCACGCCAGCCAGAGAGCCGCAAGTCAGCCTTAACCATGATAGGGTTGAAGTCGGTAAGGCGCATCGTGTGGGTGGAGAGGGGAAGGCCGAGGTAGGTTTGGGGGAAGGATGAAATAGCACAACCAAAGGAAGCCCTGATATTTTCATGCAAAAAAAAAACACCTGTTTCTACATATTTACGTACGTACGTCCAAAAACATTCGCATCTAAATAAAATTGTGATACTTATTTTAGCACAAGTCAACTGTATACGTATATACTGCAGAAGTCAAGCATCTCAAATTGTAATTCTAAATTACAGCTACGTACACACGCAAAACTCGGTCAAGATGGTGTAATTCTAAATGACAACCGTGTATACGTGCAACGGTCAGTCAACATGTAATTCCAAACTCGAGCACTTACGCCCGAAATGTAATTTTGTAAATGACCTGGTCAAGAACAACACGGCTAGGTTGTTCACACTGTCAAAAAGGCGTGTCGCCATCGACGTCGTGCAAATCCAGGCACTAGGCAACACCTGTGATTCGGAACACACAGGTGACTCGGAATGCATGGGTTCTCACGACGTTTTCTTGCTTCGTATCAACTTCGGGTGTACTCTTGTAGGGAAAACAGAAAGGCAGCACCTCCTAGCCGCACGACAAAGTCTAACTCTGTAGACGTCGCGTACGTACGCATTGAGTCGTTGCTATAATGACATCCCGTATTGTACGTTCTAGCCCAAGAAGATGCATACATATATGGAGATTTTTTTATTAGTTGCTTTGAACATCAAGATTATATATATCACCATGTACAAACGTACTTACGGCTGCACAACGCGTGGTGGTTAAAGCACCGCGTAAGAAGTACTACCTCCATTCTATAATATATAAGCCTTTTTATCAAACTATTTTAGTTTACTGAAACAGCTTATATTATAAAACAGAGTGATAGCGAATATACCATACATTATGTGTACGTACAATATTGACACTATAAGGTTTGTGCCCAATAAACGTAGTAATAAAAAATCCCAGCAAAAAATGGTTAAACAAAGAGATAAAAGGATACATGCATCAATTGGTGCAGATGTCTTTCACAAAAAAAAAATGGTGCAGATGTAGCTGGCTGTTTCGGTTTTCAAAAAACAATTTGCGTATTATTTTCCTGCGCATGCCACACATAGTCTTATTTCTACAAGAGAATATTGTAATTTCACAGGTAGCGGCCAGCATGAGTAGGGATTTCTGAGCTCCCAACTATTTTAAAAAATTTAAAAACACTTTTGTAAGTTTAAAGTATTGAAAGAAAAAATCTGAATGCACCCAATGATGTATCATACAAACGACGAAAATACCAATTTGACATACTTTGTACTTTGAACTGCACAAAAAAATGAAAACTATGGATCTAAGTATAGTGAATAACGCTTATTTAACAACTCCAAAATTTATCAGCTTTGTCATCTTTTTGGTAGCTCGGAAATTAAAGCATTTAGGGTTGCAGTTTTGCAAGGTTGTAGAATACATCATTGAATTTATGTAAAATTTATTTTTAGATTAACTTTAAACCTACGAATATGATTTTTGATTATTAAATAAAGAGAGCACTGAAGCTCGAGTGCCGAAAGACATTTGGATGCAATGTTCATTGGTTTTGCTAGGTGTGGGGTGCCCCTTACTTGCACGGGTGCAACTAACCATGCTAGGAAACTTCACATGTATCTGAACACATTAAAAAAAACCAATAAAATACTTCATAAGTTTGGAATATATCCAACAAAATCAGGCACATGCACGTACAACAAGAAGTCACCCAAACAACAACAACAACAACAACAAAACAGCTATGAGCCCACCCAAGAACTGGCAGTTAATGAGACCACTCCTATCCCACAAGGGTGAAAATTGGGGGAGGATTTCACATCCCAAACTCTACACCCAATAGGAATTTAGGGATGTGTACCACCTTTTAAGCATGATTTAATCTTGATTAGGCAGCAAGTCTAACTCTCGTGATAAATTGCAGGAGTACTAGAAAAGTCTAGTTCTTAAGTTCCCGCTAGGTGATCCAAGGACCTATTGGTATTTTTTTTAATTTAAATTCTCCGTACTACCGTGAATGATTATTAGTAGATCGATAAATTTTTTTAAAAAAGGTATAAATAGAAACCTAAATCCGCATCCGTAAGGATTTGAATGATTGGACAAACTAATGTGGACTCTATAATAATAATATAATATAATATAATACAATATAATATAATAAATGTTTAAACAGTAAATGCGGGCAATAATGCTACTTAATTGCTCTTGTTTAGGGATGAAAGTGGAGAGGAAAATTTCCAATATTTCCACAAAAAAATTATGAAATAGAAATACAGAAACAGAAATGTGGACGAAACAACGCTTTTCAGTGGGACAATGGCTAAAAAACAATTTCTATTTTAGGTTTGATGTGCATGGCCTAGTCCAATAAATCCCATTCGGTTCACACGTTCAAGGAGGCTTACTTCGTTTGACCTTCTCAAATTCTCTAGTAAATCGAGCACCACGCCAGAACTAGGGAACAAGTTTGTTGATTGGCTTGAATGTTTGAGTTTTTCTTTGCGTGATTTAATGGTTTTCTTGATTCCGGCGAACATCCGAACCGCTCAGTTTCGCACCACATTTGGCCCATATGTGTTTCCTACAATGTTTGCTTCCGTTTTTCGTTTTCAGGTTTCTATATTTTTTATTTCTAGGAAAAAAAATATAAAACTAAATGTGCTGCCACTTAGTTTTGTTCATTCTCAATCTGTTTTCACCCCTGCTATTGTTTTCGTGCGAAATGTATTAATTTCTGCAAAAGAATATTGCATTGTCTCAAAAGTTTATGAATTTTCCTTCAATAGTAATTTATGAAAAGTGGGTGTATGGTCAAGTCGGCGTGGCGTGCACCAGCGCAACTGTAACTCGTGTACCTGACCTTCCAATCATCCTGAACAAATCGAGAAAAGCTGCAGGTGTATCTAGAAACACAGAGCAAAACATGAGTAAAATAATCACACAAGTTTGGAACGTAGCGGACAAAATGAGGCGCATGCATGTTTGCACAACCCAAAGGAAAACAAAGGAACCCCCGGCAAAACCAGCTACGCCTCCACCCACGAGCCACGACCGAACCGCCCGCCGCACAAATATACATACAGAGTGGCCTAGCTGACAGCTAACGAGACCGCGGAACCGCACATGCGCCTTCACCGCCGCCGGAGAGTGGACCAGCCGCCAGCCAGCCTGACCGCATCCGGCGACGACTCCGGCCGCATCCCAAGTCGCTCCACGTCACCGGAGCCCACCCCGCCCGGCGATAAACTCCCCGTCTCGGCCAGCGCACCGCATTTCCTCCTCCTCCCTTCCTCCTCGCGTCCTTTTTACCACCAGCCGTCGCGTATTCCACGGCCCGCTCTTGCCTTCCGTTGCGTGCTCCTCCTCCTCTGCTGCTGCTGCCGCTGCTGGTCTCCCGACACCGCACACTTCGCCGCCACACCCGTCGCTCCGGCGCCCCAGCTGGATCTGCGCGGCTGAGCGGCCACCGCGCGGCGGTTCCGATCCGGCCGAGGCTCCTCCCGCCCACGTGTGGCGGTTTCGTTCGTGGGCGACCGGTCCCGCGCGCTTCGTCTCGTCGTCGGATGGTGTGAGCAGTCGGGCGCGGCGATGAGGCCAACTCCGGACCGGCGCCGCGGAGCGCTCCTGCCGGCGCTGCTGGTTCTGCTCGCGGCCGCGGCATTGGCGCCGCGCCGGGCGCGCGCGCTCACGCAAGACGCCGACGGTACGCTCCCTCCCTCCCTCCTCTTCCCGTTCCTTCAGCTCGTTCCGGCAAGTGCGTGCGGCCGGCGAGCGTGGCAGCAGGTTCGGCCGCTGCCTGTGCCGCCGACGAGTGCGTGCGCGGCTCGCTTTGCTTCCGGTTTCGTCGAGAATCTCGGCCGGTGGGAAAGCAGGGGAATCGTCGTCGGGCGTGCCACGCCCATCCACTCGCGCGGGCGCGGCTTGACAATTTTTACTCTGCCAGTTGACCGCGCGGTGAAACCGTTTGTCGGTGGCGGCGACAGCTCATTAGTGGTCCCTCCCTAGGTCCCTCCTCCTCTGATTCTTTGGTGGATGGGTCAATAGTTCGACACCAGCGGTAAATTCTGCAGGCGCTCTTCTGTAGCTCACGAATTAGGCAATGCCATGCGCCGATTGGTACGAGCGGACATCGACATGCGTAATTCGGATCAGCTGATGTTTTTAGTGGCTTCGTAGCAGTCGGGCCGTCTCTTTCGGTAGGGATAATGAGGGCAACCTCTGAGGCCCCCAGCAAGGCTGTACTCTGTCTCCCATCGTCGTCGACAGCAATGGTGGTAAAGAGATGTGTTAGTCGCATCGCATGCTCCATCGGTGGAAGTTGATCTGTTGATGCTGACATGCAGTGTGGTGGATTAACTTTTTGAGCAGCAGCAGAATGCGTACTTCAGCCTTAATTGCGTTAATTGCCATATTGATGAGGGGTTGAGGGGTGGGACTCAATTCGATTCTCATTGGCATTTTTCCAAGTAGTCGATTTGGTACACATGTCGGTGGAGCTCACAGTGTCTTTTGCAACCGCATTGCTTTTCTCAAAGATTGCTGTCTTCAGCTCATGTGTGCTGTTACCAAAAGTGGGCGGCATGGCATTTTTTTTTTTGTATGGATTCCACTCGATGCTAATGGCTTCTTAACATTCCTTTACTGACACACAGTCTCTGCCATAAACGGGCTGTACGTCTCGCTGGGATCGCCGAAACTTCCTGGATGGATTCCAAACGGCGGAGACCCCTGCGGCGAGCTTTGGCAGGGCATCACATGCACCGGCACAAGTATAACCTCAATGTATGTCAGGTTCTTCATCGGACTGTCTTTTCTTCAGTTGGTTCGTTTGTTTTGGGCTCTTATCAGTTCAACATTTGTAGAAAGATGAATGTTGCAAACTTGGGAGGGAAGCTGGGCAGCTTAGGGGGCTTCACTGCGATCACCACCATGTAAGGGTGCTAACACCGCAGATTTTTTCCTCATGGTTGAAGCTGAACAGTATTTTTTTTTTTTTTGACATTGTCATTATAGTTTTCTTAGTTATTAGGATGTTTCATCGGTTATTCTTCGGTTAAATTTAAGTTCCATTCATGTCCAAATTGAACTCAGGACTGATTTAGTTTTTCCTATTTCGGTAGAGATCTTAGTAATAATAATATTGGTGGACCTATACCAGAAGACCTACCTCTCACATTGCAGAACCTGTAAGTGTTATCGATCTTGTCTGCAACCCCTTTTCGTCTTTGATATATAATCTATTCGGCGGTATAATCCTTTTCTCCTTGTTGCTACAGCTTCCTCTCCGATAATCAGCTCACTGGAAGCATCCCGACTTCATTGTCAAAACTTACAAGTTTATCAGCCATGTAAAATTCCCCTTTACTTTTTCTCAACAATTTTATGCTCATGCAATTTTGTTTTGTCAAGTGCATTTCTTAATATACTTATTTTTCCAGGTCACTCAATGCCAACCATCTAGATGGAGAACTGCCAGATGCTTTCGATTCACTTGTTGGGCTTGTAAATTTGTAAGATGCCTCCTAGTTTCCTACAATTTTTATGTGTGTTGATCAGGATGATGTATTGATTGATTGACGCTAGCATCCTATCTTCCTTTTACAGCGACATTTCTTCTAACAACTTTTCTGGCGTGTTACCACCTTCAGTGAAAAACATGTCATCTTTGACTACATTGTGAGTTTACATCTTACTCTCTTATTTTCCTGTCCCTATTTCACCAGACCATTTTCTTCTCATCTGTTAACTGTTAATGACAGGCGCATACAAGACAATCAACTGTCAGGGACCCTTGACTACTTGCAGGATCTTCCTCTGAAAGACTTGTAATTCCTTGATGTCTTCTTCCTTATACAATGCTCTTTCAGTTGTCTAGCGTATCGAATCCAAGGCATTCGAAATTTATATTATTATTATGTGCTCATTTAATAAATCTGGCATCTGTGTGGATTTTTCTGAGGCCTATTGAACTGCAGTATTATACTAATCAGTGTACTGCTCCTAAATTTGTCATAGGATTTATAAAAAGTACACATAAAACATACATATTTGTAGTATTGGAAATCTAGACACATCAGTTTGTACCATGAAGAATGTAGCACATCAGTGTGACCACGAAGAGACGTACTTAGCATAAACCATCAGGCCATCAGCTGCACAACATTTGACTTGAGAGGAATAGTCTAGTAGATTGTGATTGCCGACACAGCTATTGCCTTTCGAATGTTTTGACAATAGATTTTGAAATTAAAAGTTTAATCCAGGTCTCTCGCTGATACCTTCTGGTAGCAGGTAGCACTTTTGTCATGTAACTCTCATTTCTTTAGGGACTAGACTGCGGTTTCCTTTTTGAGAAGCCAATATGCATGTTTCATTTCAATAACGGCTTTTAAAAAGAAACTCCATCAGCAATAAGAAACTATTCCTACATGACTTTCACAATGTTGATTTGCTCTTGAATTTTTAATATTATCTGGTTCTAGTGGTAAAACTACTAATTCAGATAATTTAGTGTTTGTATCTCTTTCTTATCACTCCCTTACTCTGATCAGGAATGTAGAGAACAACTTGTTTTCTGGACCAGTGCCTCCAAAGCTACTGAACATACCAACCTTCAAGTGAGAAACCTTCTTCTTTCTTGTATTTATCTCTTTTTTGGTGTGAGCTTGGTTGGCGTAGCTATCACATTGTCTAATTTTAACGTTCTTCAGTCCATTGAAGGACTGATACTTAATCATATCAATTTTGTGTGGGTTGTTAATTAACCGACATATTTCCAGTGCAGAATGGATGGTAATCCATTTAATACCACTATAGCCCCGTCAGCATCACCACCTTCAGCAGCAGCAGGACCTGCACCAACTCCAACACCGGCAGGACCAAAACCAGCCCCAACACCAACAACAACACCTACGGGTCTAAATCCAACACGAGCACCTCCATCACCCCCCTCAAAACCCCCTCCTCCTTCAAACTCTTCTGATGGATCAACTACTCGACATAGCACTTCATCATCTAGAAAACATAGTTCGTCAGCCCTCAAGATTGCTGGATTTGTTCTTCTTGGAGTAGTGCTGTTCATAGCTATAGTCCTGCTGGTAATATTTTGCTTGTCCAAGTACCAAGAGAGGCAGTCAAGATATGATGATAACAGAAGTCAGCTTGGAAGGATGAGCCATAGGGTTGAACCCCAAATCATGCCAGCTTCACTGAAGCCAAGGGACGATATTAAAAAAGGTTAATTTCTGTGCCTACATCAGTAGAACAGGGGGTTCTGACTATCTTTTCTGTATTAATATAGGATTTTTTATACATCCAGGTGAGGCCCTTGACAAGAGAGGTCGCGACATGAGTATGGCAGCAGCAGGTATGAAGCACTTGGAACAGATGGCAGTTTAATTTCCACATGCTGTTCATCAAGTTAAAATGTCTTATTATTTTTTCCAATTGTTTGCAGCTCTCCCAAAGAAGCCTGATGAAAATCGAAAGGAACACATAATTAATTTAGATCGAACAGACTCAGAACTTTTTGCAGCTGCACCGCCACCGCCTCCACCCCCACCTCCACTACCCCCTGCTCAAAAAGTTATTGTAAATCCTATTGTTCCTCCAGAAAAGAGATATAGCCCTCCACCAAGGACAAGTACACCAAATTCTGCGACACCCTTCTCTGTTGCATCTCTTCAACAATACACAAACAGTTTCAGAGAGCAGAATGTGATAAGAGAGAGTAGATTGGGAAAGGTATACCTAGCTGAGCTTCCTGAAGGCAAGGTACGAAGTATTACAACTATCAATGGACAATGCAACTCACTATTCCTTGTGCAGTTCAAGAATTGAGCTTAATTTCTCTTCTATTCTGTGTAGTTAATGGAGGTTATGAAGGTTGACAATGCTAACGGAAGAGTGTCAGTAGATGACTTTCTAGATTTGGTTGCACGTGTCTCAAAGATCAAGCATCCTAACATCCTTGAGTTAGTTGGATATTGTGCTGAATATGGACAGCGGTTACTCGTGTATAATCACTTTAGTAGAAAAACACTAGATGATGCACTTCATGACAGAGAGGATATTGACAATGCTCTATCATGGAATTCTCGCCTCCAGGTCGCTCTTAGTTCAGGAAAAGCCTTACAGTAAGTGAAGTTATAGTTATGTGTAATCCATATCTGCTTCTTTTTTTTCTGAAAATGTCTGGAAGTTTATACTCTGAATAATGTTTTCCTTGCAGATATCTCCATGAAAGCGTCCAACCACCAGTTGTGCATCAGAATTTTGAACCAGAAAATGTGCTCCTTGATAACAAATTATCTGTGTGCATTGCTGAATGTGGATTGGCAGAACTGATGCCATCAAATTCTGTCACTCAGGTAAGCTATTATACTATATGGTATAGAATAGATTTCGCATGTTCTAAGAGGGCACCGAAAGTTGGGCATGGTCGGGTCTCTTTAAGGACTAATGGTGATACGACTCATGCTGTGACACATCCCTTTTTTTTTGTGAAATGAGGCAAAAGCATTGCCTTTTTAGTGATATATAGGAGGAGCAAATACAGAGTGGCCAAATCCATCAAAAAGAAAAGAAAAAAGGCAATCAGCTGATACATCCCAAAGTTGTATAGTATGCGAAGCCTACGTGTTAATAGTGGGTTATTGGGTGCAACATGCGCAAGCTCATTGCGAGAGAATCTGTATCAGCAGTCAGATGTTGATTATCAGCTTAGCTAACATGGTTGAAATGTTGCATGATAGAAATTTCTGTCTACCTGTAATTTTCTAAGAGGCGGTTATAATTTACTAAATGCCTTCCGATGTCAGTTAATCAGTGTGCTGTAGTGAAAATGAAAGGTTTCTGGTGGTGAATAAGCATGATTATATTTGCATTTGACATCTGGGAACGAGGATTCATTCGTAGAACTTCTTTACCGGTATACTTCAGTAGAGTATCAACCTGTTCCTGGCTAGCCTATGGCACCCTATATCCCTTGACGTTAGTTAGAAATTTTTGGATAGATCATTTGTCAGAAGGAATTGAATTTTGATTTACCTTTACTTATTAATTAATTTCATCATTCTTTTCGAAAAAACTTATTAATTACTTTATGTTTTCTAAGAAAAAAATAGTTACTTCAGTAGGAGTTGTTTTTTAATATCCTAGTTTGTTCACAAATGAATAGATTTAGTTGATTGAAATCGCCCAGGCAGTGACAGATGCTTCTTGTATGTTAATGTGGATGACTACTAGTGTACTTACTACTGGTATATATTTTTGTTGCAGTTGTCAGGTCGGATGCGTACATTACTGAACTATGAAGCGCCTGAACTCCAGGAATCTAGGATCATCACAGAACGAGGTGATGTTTACAGTTTTGGAGTAGTGATGCTTGAACTTCTTACTGGGCGTAAACCATACGATAGGTAAGATATTTAAACTCTCATGCTTTGGCGTCGCAGTGAACTTCCCTCAGCTGTTTCAGATTGTCTTTTCCAAGTGGCGTAATGAAACAACGCTCTGATTCACATGCATGTTTGTTGTGAAAAATATGCAGTTCACGCCCACGCCATGAGCAGCATCTTGTTAGATGGGCTGGTTTTCAGCTTCATGACATTGAATCCCTCTCCAAGATGGTAGACCCTTCTATTCGTGGGCAGTGTTCTGAGAAAGCATTGTCGCGATTTGCTGACATAATTAGCCGTTGTATCCAGGTAATTCAGTTTTGTTATTCTTCGTTTATACTACCTCCGTCTATAAATAGATGTCTTAACTTTGTCAAAATTTGAATGTATCTAGACCCATTTTAGTATCTAGATACATTCAAATTTGTCCTAAGTTGAGACATCCTTTTATAGACGGAGGTTAGTAATATACAGTTTTCTGAGTACTCTACACACTAGCATAATATAGCTGATCCTAACATTCTTTGCACAAAAGCCTTGTGAATGAAGGGATCATGTCTCTGATTTGAATTTTTTCTGATGCAGAGGGAGCAAGAATTCAGGCCACCAATGTCTGAAATTGTCCAGGACCTAGCTAGTATTGTAAACGCTTCTGGTGAGGAATCAGAGTAACAAGCAATTCAAATATTACAGATCTCAGGCGCCAATTCGCCGCTGGGAAATTTTTGGGGAGGAATTTTCGTTGGCATAATGCAAAGAACATCACATGCCATAAGTTCCTGGGAGAAGTATAGTTATTAATCCTTACCAATGCATGATGTAACTATGTAAATGATGAATAGGTGATCACATTCATTGAAGGAAAACACTATGCTTTCCAAATGAAATGTCTTAGGAAGAATATTGGACATTTAGTGGACAGAAACTGGGGTGCAGAAAACAGGAAAAAAAATATAGAAATAGGAAATATGCATGAATTAGAGGAATTGGATGTAAAATGTCTAGTGCAATATGAAAGTCATCTTTTGGTGAAGGGTTTTGGAGGAATCTCAGAAGGAACAAAATACTACAGGAAAACTTCCTATACAGTCCTTTGTAACAAATCGACGAACTTCTTGAATTCCAGTGAAGTTTCTATGGAATGGCTCAATCTGTACTATTGTTTTATGAACTCTTATTAGACCTTGAGGGGAAATAAATCTGTGCCTAGGTACGAGATGAAGCTTCTCCCTGTTTAAATTTCTGTGAAGCAGCCAAACACCTTTCAGTACATCTATTTAGCGTTATGGTTGTATTGACATTCCTGCGGATAACCCACAGGATAATATGACGCCCATGATTGCGTTCGTGAAGCTTGCGATCTTGGGCAAATCCAGAGACGTCACCGGCACTTCCTATGCACCAATGATTAAGGCTTTTTTCTACCATGGCCGGCGCCCGGCGCCGGTCAGTCAAAGTTACCAAGTGGATGGAGAAATCAAAAGGGAAAAGGAGAGAGGGCCAAAGGAATCACACGATCAAAAGGTTGGTGCTTGCAGCTGCCTGCGAAAGTCCCAGGGTATCCTCTTTGGGTCACGAGGAATTTGATCATCATCATCATGGGCACCGCGCCTCCTCCAGGCTACTTTGTACTGTAGTATAATTGTGTGTAAAGTTTGTGATTCGTGGTGACTTCCTCACTCATCTAGAAGATCGATCGTACTTGGCACATGATTAGCCATCAATCCATCGTGCCCTGGCTCAGTGCAAAGAAATGTAAGGACCAGGAGCTTGAACAGAAACTACTACTGCCTTTGCGCAAGAATCTTAGGGCATGCCCAATGCATAGCTTCAGGGGTGCTGCCTCACAGCTTTATCTTGATTCGGGTGGTCCAAATTAGGTTCGGATAGGGAGGCAGCCTCTTCATCAGGAGGCGGCCTCTTCAGCCATAAAGTAAAAATGTGAGAGAGAAAGAGAAAACCAAATCAGCTTTTGAGAGAAAGACATATTAATGGGACCATAACATGGCATGCATATGTCAAAAGTTTTATCCAAACCTAGTTGGACAGCTGCCTCCATTGCTCATGCCCTTAAGGAAACTTGATGATGGTTTCCGATCTGGAAGGCAGCCCTACAACATCCACAAAGGGGAAGATTCCGTGGTAGCTGAAAACGCAATTATTTTGATGGCCACTCAAGACAGGCCTTTATCAGGATGTCGGTTACACTGCACTGTGCAACAGATGCTACTAACTAGCCCAGCAACAGGGCTGGTGTCAACTGCTTATTGCTTCAGGGTGAATATCTACGCCTTTTTTTTTGCTTTGGCACCGAGCTCACTTTGGAAGGGAGCTTCTGCGTCACTGAACTAATAACAGCAGCCATGGAATCAGGTCCTAGTAATATATCGCTGAAAAAACTCAGCGCAGAATCAACAGGGCTGGTGTCAACTACTTATTGCTTCAGGGGAAATATTTCAAGAGAATTCTCATGAACATAACATTCGTCCTCCTTTGGTGAGCATGGAAGGCAATTAAATAATATAAGAGATAAAGAGTTACTCTCATTAGAAGGTTGGCCTGGGTAGCTAATCCATTCTTCCTTCTTTTGTTCATCACTCGTACTGGAGACTCCACTCCACCCGTCGTGCTCTCCGCCGCCCTGGCCACCGCCGGGATTCGTCGGCTCCTCTATCTGAGCGGGAAACAAAAGAGCTCGAGCGGGAACTGGGGATTCGATGGCCTCAATCTGAACCGGTAATTTTGATGATTCGATGGCCGGGGTGATTTGGATCTGCCGCTCTCGCTCTTTTGATAGTAGTGTAGATGTAGATGTAGATGAGAGTTTGATGATTATGTTGAGTTTTTTTCATTGGCCTGTTTCGGTTGTATGCAATAATAGAAAATGTTAACTTTAATATTTTAAATAAAGGTTGTTTTTCGAGGAATACGTACCTAAGTCTAAGTCATACCTGACGGATGCATCCCATATGATATTTATAGACATGGAGGCCCAGGTTTGCAATTCAAAACCGAGCACCAAAATTTTCATCTCAGACCTACTTTCGATTTCCCTCCATCGACCCTGATTAGGGAAGAACAACAAACTCGCCGCCTAATTAATGGGTGGGGGTTGATTTGTGAGATTCATGAGGTGCTTGATTTGTGAGATTCATAAATACTCTCATAACTAGCGCCAGCAATTACTGGTAATTCAAGGGGAGACACAAATCCACTCTGAGTATTTTAGTTTCCCTCAAATTTATGTGAGGTGCTGCTTAAATGGCATTTTTCCTTCTTGTGTTTTGATGTTTGATGACAACACAATTTAACGGGCTAATATTTTCTTACAAGTGTTTGAGGGCTATTGTTTATATCTGATAAGAAGATTTTTATGTCCGGTTGAATCAGATGTGAAATGGTGGAGTTCTCCTCATGTTGTTGTGTTTCTGGGTCTGGTGCGGCCGGTAGTAGCAGAAGGTGCATATGCACCGGTGACGGTATCGGGCGGGTTTAAGAGGCTTTTGCGCTCTTTTGTCCCAGGTACCTCAGGCCTGCTAGTCGCCTGCGGGGCAAGCGTTGACCATGGCGCCTTCTGACCAGCAGGTTCCCCGGCTCCCCGCCATGTCGCTCCTCGTGCCATGCACCATCTACATCTGCGATGATAGAGGTCACGACACCGGAGGAGCTCGCTATTCTCACGGCATTCCTCCAACACTTTGTGCACGCGAATCACCTGCGCCTGAGGGCCAAGCGTATGTGCAGGTATGTTGTCACGGGCCTTACGACATTCAAGAACGTCCACCACCTCGAGTTGTGGGGGCACTCACTACACGCCAGTGACACCGCCACGTTCGTCGGCATGACAAGCAGGATTCCCTAGCACACCCCAAACCTAGAGGTGTTCTCGTTCTTCTTCAAGATGGGACTGGGATTGACGTTGACTACGATTGTCTGCTCTTAACTGGCCGCTACAACTGCAAGGCAATGGAGCTTCTCAACGTGCACTGTCTCGAGTACAACTGGTGCAATGTCCTCGACTGGTCGAGCGGTGGCGCCACGATCCTTGCTTGGCGAACTAGTGTAGGGAGATCAACCTAATGCATTACCAGGAGGGAGGGTGAGAGGATGCTAGCCAAGTTGTTGCTCTGCAATGCTCCGGTCATCGACGAGTTGTGGTGCCAGTTCGCCAGGGTCAGTTGTGTATGCATACTGAACTGATGCGGGAGAAGAAAAGTTGGGTGATGAATGAGAAAGATAACATGATCTTCCGTTGATGCTTAGGTGGGTGTCGGGGTGGGGCGCGGCGAGCACGCGGCGAGCTTGGTCATCACCATGGAGGAAGGAGAGGAGGGGGTGGGGGTTGCGGCCGACTAGGGTTGGGAGGAGGAGAAGGACCGGAAGGGGTTATTTGTGTGATCTCGAAAAGTTCCAAGTGTAATACTTGGTAATTGTCTTAGATTCCAATTTGTAGACACAATTTTCTGTATCTACTTTCATCAAGTTTAATTGTGTACCATCATGTTTCAATGTGTTTCAGAATTTAAATATTAAACTTTTTTGGGCTTGTTTAAAAGATTTCACTGAAAGGAATACGCAAATGTAAAGAAATTGTTAGTCGGACATACGTTCCAATAAATATAGCTATTTCAAATTCACCACCAAAAATTAAATTCATGGAAAAAAAGAGAGAAAGTACTTGTGTGAGGAGTGTAAGGTTGTATGCGAAGATTTTCTCCACGTGCTAATCTTAAAGCAAACCCAACAAAACGAAGGATGGAACCGTCTCTAGATTTTACCCTTACCGTTTGGACTATATACTACCTCCATCCTAAAAATTAAGGCTTATATTATTTTTAGAAAGTCAAACTATGTCAAGGTTGACTAGCTTTTACCAAAAATTATTAATATACAAAATAAAAATTAATATCATTATATGAAAAATAAAATATTTTTTTATGATATCTATAAAATATTATATTTATTGAAAGATTCTTCTAAAAGTTTAGTCAAACTTACCTGGTTTGACTTTTTTTAATAAAACAGGATGGAGTATTAGGCAAGTGCAGCCCCGCGCGTGATTGGTTTTGGTTCTTTTGCCTGCCTAATCTTTGTCTGGCTAATGCCTGTTATCCCTGACGTACGCGTTTCAGAGCGATCGATCTGAGACCGTAACGTCTTCGTTGAGCTGGACACACGCATCCGATACGTATTGCCCAAGACCGGCCAGGTCGGTAACGCAAACAGATCTGAGACCATAATGTCTCAACGAGGCCGGCCGCCGACGCAGACAGTTCGTCGTCTGCATCTCGAGCTAGCGAGCGAGTCCAAGCCGCGGGCCGCCCGTACGTGCGTGCCTGCGTGCACTATGGAGATCGGCCACGCCGCCGAGCCGGTTCGGCGAGACCGCATCAGCATGCTCGATGACGCCGCACTCGGCCACGTCCTCTCCTTCCTCCCATCCAAGCAGGCCGCGCGCGCCGCCGCTCTCTCGTCCCGGTGGCGCGACGCCTTCGCCGGCGTCCACACCCTCTCTCTCGAGGAGCCCAGCTCCGTCACCACCTATGACGAAAACGGCTGGCCCACGGAGGTCGACCCGCCGGAGCCCTTCCGCGCCGCCGTCACCGCCGCCATCGTCGCCCGCCACCGCAAACCGGGTGCAACGCCGCCGCTGCGCGCGCTGCGCGTCGCCTTGCAGGACTACACGTACATTGACTCCGTCGCCGTGGACCAGTGGGTCTCCTACGCCCTGAAGAGGGCCGGCCCCGAGCTCGAGCTCGATCTCCGCTTCAGGTCCCTGCCCATCTACTGCCGCCGCGACGGCGCGGATACCTCGGAGGAGGAAGATGACTCCGATGACGACGACGACGAAGAGGATGAATGCGACGACAACAACAAGGATGACAGCGATGACGACGACGAGGATGACGGCGTCTCATCTGAAGACAATAGGGTTCCAAGACCGTCTCTACACCGGTACACCGTCCCGAGGGGTCTCTTCTCCTGCTCCACGTTGCGAACGCTCCGCATTGGGCCCTGCAGGCTCTCCCCGCCGCCCGCCCTCAGCCTGCCGTCCCTCCAGGAGCTCCTCCTCACCCGCATCTCCAATGCCGATGAGTTGGTGCAGAGGCTCATCTCCGGCTGCCCGCGCCTCGTGGACCTCACGCTCGAGTCCTGCAACGCGGTGACCGCGCTCTCCCTCTTGGACACGCGCCTCCGCAGGCTCGCCCTACGGTGCTGCCACAACCTTTCCCACGTCGTCGTCGACGTGTCCGAGCTGGGCGCCTTCGAGTACCGTGGCGCCGTGCCCGAGATGCCGTTGCTGACCACGTTGGGCGCCACATGCTGGTTCCCCACCATGCCATCCCTCGCGTCATGCACCGTCTACATCTGCGGCGGCGAGGTGACGACGTCAGAGGAACTCGCCAGTCTCACGGCGTTCCTCCAACACTTCGCGTCCGCGAAGCACCTGCGCCTGAGGTCCAAGCACATGTACCCTGACATCGGTACAAGGCTCCCGATGTTCTGGCACCTCCACCACCTCGAGCTGTGGGGGCACCTGCTGCACGACGGCGCCGCCGCCGCCACCATCGGCGTGACGAGCAGGATTCTCCGGCACGCCCCGAACCTGGAGGTGCTATCCTTGTTTTTCGAGACAGGGACTTGGGCTGACATTGACGACGATGGACCAGTCACAACCGGCCGCGACAACTGCAAGGCAATGGAGCTTCTCAACGCGCACCGTCTCAAGTACAACAGGCACAACGTCCTCGACTGGCCGAGTGGTGGCGCCACGATCCCTTGCTTGGCGAACCGGCTGAGGGAGATCAACCTGGTGCATTACCAGGGAGGCAGGGCGCAGAGGACGCTGGCCAAGTTCTTGCTCTGTAACGCTGCAGTCATCGGCGAGCTGTGGTGCCAGTTCGCCGAGGGTCCCTTGTGGATGCAGACTGAACTGATGCGGGAGATGAAAAGCTGGGTGGTGAACGAGAAAGCTAATATGATCTTCCGGTGATGCTTATCTGACCTAGTAGCTTGAATTGCTGGCGCTTGTTTGGGCGTTCGTCTACAAATGTTTTACCGAAACGAAATTGGATGTTTCCGATTCAAAACCAATAGAGAACTTACAAATTTTCTACTGGTGGAGTAACTTATTCTTTGAACTTTGAGAGGAAAAAAGCCTAGGCCATGTTCTATTAATCAAAATGAAACCAACATCTTAGTTCACTTCAGGGTTTATCGGTTTCATGGACACATTTGTGCGTGAAAGGTATAATACTACATTCTTAGTGATATAATATTTATTTTTAGCATAATTCGGCTCCAAAGAGCCCCTCCATGTGGAGCAATTCGGCTCCAAAGAGCCCCTCCATGTGGAGCAAACATTATTGATGTCAAAAAGATATGAAAAAAAATACACGTATATGTTCATGTCAGTTGGTTCTTTCCAAATGTTTGTGGACAAAGCACCACTACTGCGCGATGTGCTAAAAAGACAAGTTGAGTGTTAAATTTGTTACTTGGTTAGAGCGTCGAACTTTGTTGTTTTCATTAGGAAAACATACATGTTAACTTTACGCAAACACGAACCATAGTGACAAAAACAGATGCACAAAAATTCATATTTCTTAATATCCTTTTTTTTTTACAAATTGCCCAAACATGATGTTTTTTTGGGCTCCTATTTAGGTGGGACAAGCTTGGGATGGGCTCCGTACTGCACTTGGCATGGGCTCATATTTAGATGGCCCTAATCAATTTTGTTGCAACGTCAGAGTTGGGCCACACGGGAGTGACGACGAGCCTGCCCGGCCCATAGGAAACCACCAAAGTAAGCCCACATTGCCACACAAGGCTACCCTATCCGATCTGACTAGCGTCCTACGAGTCAGCTCCATCCGTGCACACAGACGCCCAAATCCCCGCCTATCTTTCCTCACCACACACCTTCCCTATCCCACCCCACCGACACGTGGGCCCACCACACAGCCCCATCTCACCCGGGCCCATCCGTCATCGGCTCCGGCTGCAATCCCCCGCGAGTCAATAACACCCGTCCAATCGCCATGGACTACTTTTCCTTCGACACAACGCTTTCCCCACCCACTCCCCATTCCATTCCGCTCCGCTCCCGCCGTTTCAAAAAACCCTCGTCGCCCCCGCCCGCCCGCCTCCGGCCGCCGCTAGGGTTAGGGTTTCGCCCCCCGCCGCCGGTAAGCCTCCTCCGCCTCCCGACTCGCCCAACCCCTCCACGCGCCAGCCCGGCACCCCCGTCATCATTTCCCCGTCACGTTCCATGGCAGGGCAGCGTTAGGGTTTCCCCACCACCACTGCCCGCCGCCCCGGGACTCGTCCCCCTCTCGATTCCCGTCGTCCTCAACCTCGCGCCGTGCCAACAGGGCGGCTGGAGGCGTTCGAGGCGCGGCCGTCCCCTGCGAGCTTGCACCGGCGACGCGCTGCTCCGATCTCCGTCGCCTGCTGCGGCACCCTCCTCCAGCGGCAAGGTGAGGCGCTCTCCCCCTGTCTCCATTTAATTGTTGTGAGATGAACATGTTTATCAAGTGTACATGGAGTGCTGGGAGTTTTTCAGTGCTCAAATCTGTGAGTTGATGCATTGTTTATGAAATGCTGTGAGTTTTTTAGTGCTCAAATCTGTGAACATTGATGAGATAAATTGATAGACATCTAGTGTGGGTATCTTTCAACATGCCTGGGAGACATTGAGAAGACGTATATGCCTCCCGGGCATGTTGCTTCCACATCAGGGGGCAATGTAGGCAGTGATTTGGGAGGGGACCATGTTAGCATGAACAACACTCGTGACAACATAGCCGATGCCTTGTAATATTGTAGGCATTAGAAACTTGTAGTTATTTTGGGTTCATATGGTGAAGTCTTGTAATATATTGTGGGCATTAGAAACTTGGTAGTTCTTTTGTGTTTGTATGGAGAAGCCTTGTAAACAATTGTTGCAAAAATCTCGTATTATCTTACAAGGCACTCCAAAGTTATTCCGATAAAAAGCGTGTTTAATTTTTTTTAGAAAAATAACAGGTAAATTGAGGTAATTCAGCTCTTAAACATGGTAATTATGTAATAAAACAGGCAGAAATAGCTATTTCGTTTCAAAACAGCATTTGTACAACATCTTAAGCACTCAGGGGCATTCCAGACATTTTGCTCCTAAAACCAACAGCAGCAGGCGTAAAAAGCACTCATGCCGAACATCAAATTTCTGCTTCCAACAGCTGCTTTTTCACAGCCCACCAGCTACAGCTGCTTCTCAAAAGCTGCAGCCCAAACAGACAGACACCTAAACACTTCCTGACACACAGACAAAAATAGACTGTGCAGTGTGACAACCAATGGTTGTAATTAGGTGTCTGATTGATTGCTTGATTGAAATTGTTGGATAGTTAGGTGCACACGATTTTTCTCAAAAAGAATGAAATTTAGGAGTGCCAAGAGCCCTGGATGAATGTCATGTGAATCTTTCGAATTGCTAAGCACAGGGCAATGTAGACTCAAGGAAACTATGTTTCTCTGAGACTGTGAACTTCATGTGTTGTGTAAGATTGGTGCTTACAGAGAGTTTATAGGAATTTCTCACTATCGAATGCAATATGCTGTTGCTGTACAAATTTAATCCCCACTGTTATGTTACCCTGCAACACCCTCATTGTTAATGTTACCCTGCAACACCCTCATTGTTAATGTTACCCTGCAGCATCCTCTCATTTTTTGCTGCCTTCACTTTATCAGGCTTTGACTGAGAGAGCCTTGAGCTGGGACTTCGCCCTAATTCCCTTTGCCAATTTTCATCAGGTCTGCACTCCGAGGGTTGCTTTGAAGGAGTTTGTGCAATTACCCTGAACTATCTTGGCAGAAGCGTGCTGTAAGGTCTGGTATTCCTCTTCTTGTATACAAGCCAGCTGTGGGCAAGAATTCTTCTTGATTGAAGTATGCCGACAAGAAAAAAAGGCCCCGCAAGAAATGCTACTGTCGAGCATGTTAATACGAAAACCAGTAGACACCCCAGAAGATCAACTTCAAGTGCAGTTCCTGATAAGAAAGTCAATGATTTGATTACTTCTTCCTCTAAAAAGCAGAAACCTGGTAAAGTTTCCCTCCCTTTGCAACTGTTGTGCGTTATGGTGTAACTTTAATTGTAAAGTATATAATAAGATAGTCAATAGGAACTTGCATAGAGCCACTAAAAAAAACTCGCATTTAGTAGTAAAGATAAATAGAGTAGTTTTATTTTAGGATATCCTACTTGCCGCATATTGTCATTTGTCAGTTCTTCTGTAGTCCAGACTAATCTATTATATTTAAGGACCTTTCACACACTGTCTCACTTTTGGAAAATGTGTTTTCCATGATTATTACTTCAGTTTACTGTAAGAAGTTCGTCTGGGACAATGTAATATTATGAGCTCTTAGGAAGTTGGCTACCTGGGTATCAACTAGAGCTGTCTTTTGTACTAATTATTGCTCTGATTATGATTCTGCAGCCGAAAACTTGCCCAAGAAGAATGAAGCTCTTAGTGGTGGTAGAAAATTGACATCTCTCTCTGATTCTACTGAAGTTGCTAATGCGCCAAGTAGTAGTATGCTTGATCACAAGGTATGGTTCATTCTAGTTTAAGTGTGCTATATACTTATTTAGCTGAATTGCTTTTTTGTACTTATGTTATAATGCAACACATTTCAGCCAAGATATAAAAATGGGCTCAAATATGAAAACCATCTCATTTAAGTACTCGCTCCGTCCCTACAAAAGCTGCTCGACTTTGTCTAGATACGGAGGTATATAGACATATTTTAGTTATAGATACGTCCGTATCTAGAAAAAGTTGAGCAGTATTTTTAGAGACTGGGGGAGTATTTTTTTCTGCATAACTACATTTTGGAAGGCAAACACAAACTACGTAGTTCCTTTATAAGCTATACCTGAGGTATTTGTATGACATAGGCCTATTTGTTGCATCTGCAAGACTACATTGGTCATCCATCATTGTGCAGCAATTATTTGATTCTGGCACTAATCATTTTTATGGTTAATTATTAGTGCTAGAGCCAAAATTTAGAGTAGGATTAGTTTTCGCATCATCTGAATCCTGAACTTGATTGTTCCTTGAACTGTTATTTACTTTACACTCTTAAATGTCTATTTGCTCTTCCTTTTGTCAGCAGTCTCACGAAAATGATGAAGAGCTTTCCATATTTTCTCAACCATGCCACCATCATAACGAAGACGACGGTGATGGCTTAGGCAAAGGTAGAAAATACTCGACATTTGAACTCCTTTCCCTCTTAAAAATTGTTATTTTATATTTTACCATCTTAACATGTATCTGTGTACTACATTTATACTTAAGATAGCATCTTGTTTGGTAGATTCTTATTTCGTCAATACCTTAGATCCTAATACCAATATAGTCACACGTTTTCCCTAATTTATAAATTTTTAGGCCAAGATATACTCCCTCTGTCCCATGAAACATGTCGGAGGTTTATCAAAATTTGAATGTATGAAGATACTATTTAGTGTCTAGCTACCCCACATTTAGACAAATCTCAGGCAAGTTTAATGGGATGGAGGGAGTACATAGTTCTGTCCCATTTGTAGTATTCAATTCAGGTTAATATATTATGGAGCTCTTTCTATGGGTTGGAGATTAGTGTCTGATAATCCTTGATGAGTGGTAACAAGTGGACCATCTTGAAGTCCTAAGCCACTGTATCCACTTCTCTTTACCTGACTGGTTTAGATCTATAATGCACTGCTAGATTTTTCTCTGGCATTTTTTTTGTATGGTTGCATTTTTTTTGAGAAATTAGTAGCAAATTTAAAGTATCTGAATTAGTTATTTTTATTTGCAACCTGTTTTGTTAAAAGTGAATCTGTGAATGTGAGCATGCCCAGCACCATTTAATTTATCTGCATTTATAATTGTCATACCTGTGTTTGAATTTTCACATGCATACATAGAAGGGTTTAAGAAATGCTGATGGCTTGCCACTTCTATGCAGTTCCTATGCAATCAACATGTGGAAACACAAAGCTTGAAAACAATGAATTCAGTGAATTGGGTAGTCTATCTCCTGAAGTCTCCGCTATATATCTTGCAATGCAGCACTCTAAGCTGGAGTGTATTGATGAACAAAGTCAAGATTCTATATCAACAGATGGGTGCCCTGAACCTGATGAGACTGAGGAGCTTGATGAGTTTGACCCTTATACCTTCATAAAGGATTTGCCCGAGTTATCCATGGTTGTACCCAAGTTTCGGCCTGTTCTTCTTCCAAAGCAAACTCGGAGCTGCCCTAGAACCACCCTTGTCCTTGATCTGGATGGTAAGATGATTGCTGGGTGAATATATTATCTTTAACATAGTCTCTTGAGTCTTGATGATATATCATAGTGGAATAATTATTTTCTGATGTTTCTTCTGTAAATACTGGAAAAATGTTATTATTTCACTATCTCAGTCCTCTTTTCCTGTTAATAAGCCATTCGGCAATGATTAATATGGCAGGTGACTTGATCAAATATTAATTAAGGCTAATTAATTAAATGTAGAATCTTCACAGGTTCAAGATTAGAACCATGTGAAAATTTTCGACAAACAGTACCCCTAGTATAGGCTCTTGGTCTTTCACCTCCAAAATGGAGCTCTATCTTATCTCCTTCAGAGTGAAAGTTTTTCAGACAGACACTCTTGAGCTTGAGCTATGGCTTGATTCCCCTGCTGTCTAAGCTATTGTACAACTCCCCTCCTGCCTCCCCCTTCCCCTCCTCGACCTTCGGAAATCCTTTACCTGTACTTGTATACACGTTTTTTATGAATACATTTATTGGTGGGGCCCCACCTACAGTTTTTATTTTTTTATAAAATGTACATTTAGGACAGGACAGGAATTACGTGTAGATGATGTGTTTAAGTGAAGGACACTGGTTGGAACAATTTTGGTATATATATCGTAGGAAAAATAATAATTTGATATCTAAATAATGTGTAGCCTTGAATGTCTCTCTGTTTTAAGATATGACCAAGCCATTTGAATTAATACCTCCTTCAGTAATATAGAACATATAAATTTTGTCCTACGCCATTTTCTAACAAAACTATCAAATGATGTTAATGGATTGGAACATTTTGACTGCACCAATCTCTATTTTCTAGGCTCCATCTTTCTCCTTATTTGATAAAATGCATAATGCCCTTGTGTTTGCTGTTAGCTCTTACCTGTCCATGGTGTTCTCCACACATTATAAATTCAGTATTAACCTAATCTGAAGGTATTTTTGTAATGTCATGCAGAGACACTGGTACATTCTACGCTTGAGCCCTGTGAAGAATCTGATTTCACATTTCCAGTTCATTTTAATCTCAGAGAGCACACAATCTATGTACGGTGCCGTCCATATCTGAAAGAGTTCCTGGAGAGAGTCGCCAGCATGTTTGAAATAATCATCTTCACGGCTAGTCAAAGTATTTATGCAGAACAACTACTTAATATTCTTGATCCCAAAAGAAGGTTGTTCCGTCATCGTGTTTATCGTGATTCTTGTGTCTATGTGGAGGGAAACTACTTAAAGGATCTAACGGTTCTTGGGCGTGACTTGTCTCGAGTGGTCATCGTTGACAATTCTCCACAGGTATGTGCTAAACCATACACATCTTGTTATTCACACATCAATTGCTTTGTCAGTTTGAAGATCTCTGAAATACTACTCGAGCCAATCTAGTTATCATGGCTTTCTTTGCATTTGTTTTTCTTATGTGTTCTGCACTATAAACCAATTTTATGTAGAGTAGTTGTGTCATACTCCCTCCGTTCCTTTTTATAACGCCTATAGATTTTTGACATTTGTTTCAGAATATAAGGTTGTAGCTTGGCACTTTTTCAATTACCCCCTCTACATGCGTGAAAAAAATCCATACAAAAAGGAAACAATTAATTGAGATTCCTAATGCATGACCCCAACGATTCCTTAGATTTAGGAAGCAATGTTTTTATTTCCTTAATATAACCTGGTTGCACATATATGGAGAGTCAATCAGAGAGATTTGTGGGATTTGTTATGTTCATTTAGGAAGTTACCGATTTTCCTCATTTTATTCTGATCTCAAATCGTTAATCTAGAGGGTCTTGTGTAAAGAGCACTCTTGTGCTAATTTCCGTGCCAAAAAACTATAGGCACAGTTTAAATTGTTCAAGATGCTGAGCTAGGTTGTGTCTTGGTGAAGTAAACTTAAATCTTATTTTGTTTTATGATCATGATGGTTGGGTCTGTCTTTTCATGTCTGTTCTGGAATAGCAATCTGGGTGACCTAGCCGAACTTATCTTACTGTCCAGTGCCGTAACTAATTTTCAATCTTTCAGCTGTACTATTTTACTTGTGGAACATTTACAGTCAGAATATAATCTTACACTTTACTATGCACTGGTACTACAGTGCCCAGAAAGAACTTGATCGTTCCTTATAACTACAGTGAGTTACTGTTGTGTTTTCTGATATTCTTGCTTTCAGGCTTTTGGGTTCCAGTTAGATAATGGCGTACCAATAGAGAGCTGGTTCGATGATCCAAATGACAAGGAGCTCCTAGCACTGCTACCATTTCTGGAAAGCTTGGTTGGAGTGGAAGATGTTCGGCCATTCATCGCAACAAAGTTCAACCTTCGCCAGAAGGTGGCTAGTGCGACTTCCCTCGCAATGCACTTCTTTCCTAACACAGAGCATACCAACTGAAGCGTCAGCGCCTCTCTCGCAAGAAGTGAAGGCTGTGGATGTTGCTTGAAAGGAACGGAACTGGTGAATCTTCCTGCCCGCACTGTATCTGGAATTCAGAATTCTTGCCCTGGCGCAACCCTATGTCATTTAAATCTGAAACCGCCAGGAGGATGTATAATTTGCCCCGTTGTAAGTTTTAAATCCGGTGAACTTTAGGGAACCTTGTACAAGCAAGCAGTAGCCAAACCCATAAGGTTGTCGTGACCGTGTTGTGCATTGGACGAATAATTGCCCAGCATGTAATAGGCCAGCATGTATTGTCAGAAATTTGTGTTCTCACTGTGTTTATGTTGCAGGCTTGCGGCCTGTAGTTAGTTGTCAAGTACAAAAGCCAGTGAGGATTATACCTGCCCATTGGGCCATTATATCTCCAACTGATGATTAATTAAAAGTACTACTCCCTCCGTCCCATCAAAGTTGTCTGATCTGACTTTCATGGGATGGAGGCAGTACATGCAAACACCATTGCCCCTTAGATGAACTGCGCCTTGGCTTACGCATCCACATGCAAAAATTACAGTAAAACAAAACAATTAAGCATGTATGAACAGTCTTGTACACCCTGCAGAATATATATAAGGTAGTGTGGCAAACAATGCAATTGATAATTATAGCCTGATCTATCAGATTCTGATGTAAACAAAGCATGCAACTGATACTGACATGAGATAAGAGAACTACAAAACGACCACCGGCCTAAACGACAAGCTGGGGACTTGAGTCTCGAAGAACATGCTAGTGTCCATGGCTAACTTAGCTAACGGATACGTTTGGCGAAGTGGGCCCCCTTCATACAGATTTCTGGCCTTGAAAAGCTTTGAAGCATCTGGAAGAACTCCCTGGCCTTCTTTCAGGGACTAAGCCGTGAAAAGCTTGTTGGTCTGTTGCCCAATCAAATAATCGTTTCACATGAGCGGCTTCATTTTCTGTTCCTCGCAGTTTATGGATTGCTACTTGTTGGTGGCAATTCAGTGCCAGTTCCTGTGTCTTCCAGTTTGGTGGCTAATCGCAAACACAACCTGATGGGCATGCAGTTTGTGCCTGAAACAAGGTGCATATCAGATTCATAAGATCAGCCAATATGATGTAATGCCATGAAATAAGAATGATGGAACTAGAAATTCTAAGGCTGGCGGGATATGTAACATTTCTTTAACAAATTTACAAAAGAATAACACATGCAAAACAGTCTGAATCCAACATATTGCATACAATATGATTGTTCTATGCAAATACAAAGTCAGACGGCAAACATTTTAGTACTTGCACAGTCAGGTATTGTGCAATCGATTAAGCATATTGAAGGAAATCTTATGCAATTGCTTTTAGGTGATTGTTTTTTTTAATCTTATGCAATCTTTAGAAACAAATGCCCAAAGAATAATAGTACATTAAGTAATATATTGTCTCCTGAATCCAAAATGTTCAGAAACAAATGCCCAAAGATACATCTATTCCGACTAAGCGGGAGGACCACATTGCACACTAATATGATAGTCTAAAGCACTTAGGGCATCTCCAACTCGGCGACACAAACAGATGCGCATCGACCGTTTGCGACTGCGCGGTCGAAAAAATCGTCTGGAACTCGGCCCAACGGCTCGACGCATAGTGACCGGGCTGTCCGCGGAGATGCACACGCGGCCCAAATATGCGTCGAGTTTGTGTCTTCGCGGACGCCGCTTGCTTCTCCCACGGGCTCACCTGGCAGCGACCCTGGCTTGATGCGGCTTCTCAGCTAGCGCGACTTTAAGCACATCAACTACCAGGAAAGGCAACCGCCGGAGTGGCAATTGCGTCGATCGACGCGTGCACGGCCGGAATGGAACGCGAACTCATAAACCGCCGCGGAAGAGCAACCGCAACCCTATTCGATTTCTACACCGCGCCATTCATCCCCGCTCAATAAGACCCCTACGTGTGCACATTCGGATCTCCTACCAGCCGCTGCCATTCATCTCTACGACTGACGGTGTCATGAGCAACCTCTCTTTGCCATCGGACAACGCTAGTGAGGGAAGCCGCCAAGATGGCGACATTGGTGGGATAGAACTTCCATGCCGAGTAGCTCTAGCTCCCCACCGAGGGACGGACAGGAGGAGGAGGGGGCGGCCTCCGCCACCGACAGTCAGGACGAGGAAGGGGAGGAGGAGGGGCACGCTGTCACCGACGACGACCAAGACGAGGAGGAGGAAGAGGACGAGGATGAAGAGGCCACATGGAGACGTTTGCAGGCGGCAGAGGAGGCAACGGCGACAAAGAAGGAGGCAGGGACCCGGGCGAAGGCGCAGCTGGCATGGACCGACGACGAGGAAGACACCGAGGATGACTCATCAGAGGGGGACACAAGCTCGTCGGACGCGACGAGCTCTTCCGAAGATGTGACGAGCAGAAAGCGCCTCCGTGAGGATGACGAGGCATGGTCCTCTAAGAAGAAGTAGATTGTTTATGTAATTAGTTTAAAAATGAGTTTGAACATGTTTTTTCGCAGTTTCTATGTTAAATTTATTTCAAAATATTGCAGTACTTTGTGTTTGAGATGACACATGACTGGCCTTGCCGGACAAAATACGTCTGGCCGCTGGGTCTACCCAGACGAAAACGGACAAACTTGGCCAAGCGACCATTTCGGTGTCCACGGGCCAATGTAAACGGACTCAACCAGTTAATTTTAGCGTCCGATTTACGTCGCCCTGTTGGAGATGCCCTTAAGAGAGGAACTACCTACCTTTGCAGCAGGAAAAACTATGCTATTCTTAAAGAGAAGAAATGATTTAGGGTCAGTGTACACGCACATGTTAATAAACATCACAAGAAGAACATATAATACTACCACAAAAACCATTTTCCTGTAGATACGGCTATCTCTGACTTTAAGTGGTGACATAAGCTTCTATTGGCAAACTTATTACTCAATATTAGGTAAAAAAAATATAAAAGGAAGGAAAGCCAATGTGCACTAAGCCATGGACCTCATCCATGATGTAGATGTTGCCAGTAATGCAGCCAAGCTCCTGTAGTTGGAAGAGACATATCCTATTCCTGGGTGTAGTTACACCCATAATATATAGCTACCTCGTATTCAATATGATCCTTAGAAAAGTCTTCAATATTGAAATTTGTATATGGCATGTTTAAACATCATGTAAGTCCTAAGTTTAATGTTTTAGACCGAGGATTGGCTAATCACAAGCAATTTTGTTGTCTTCAATTGTTTTGACTTCGAATCTGGTATAGGAGTGGGTCATGACCTAGAAACAGCCTAGCTAATAGCCAAATTCATTGTGCATATAACTACATAACGTATTGGAAGCACAAATATGTGAATTATACTAGCTTTGGAAAATTATTGGTACTTGCATGTTCTAAAACTCCAACACTACATGTGAGCACTCACATGGATCGAAGGGAGTAACAAGTTGACACTGCATGTGAGCGCTTCTTATGGATCTGCATGTGAGATTGTGACCCCTTTTTATGGATCGGAGGAAGTAACAAGTTAACACTGCATTTAAGTATTTTTTATGGATCCGAGGGAGTAACAAGTTCCGAATCTGCATGTTAACCCAGCGCTTTTGAATCTGCACGTGAGCCCTTCTTATGGATTGGAGGGAGTAACAAATTAACACTGCATTTGCTAAATCAAGTTCCCGTTCATGTGAGCTCTCAACAAATATGTCCGTCAAAGTTTCCACAATTTCGTAAGTTACAGAATTATTTTCCTTAATCGCTCAAGAGGCAAAACTAACATGCTGAAGCTTGGCCACCGAGAAACAGATCTAATTCTCAATGCAAATGGGTTTTGTCTTCGTGTTACAATCAGAAAGGGTACAATGGAGCGAAAGTTGAAGTCTTTAGTCACATGCAAATCATAACCGATGCTGATGTAAACGTAGAAATTAGAAGTGCATCGACGAGATGTGTTATAAGAGATGCGAGCGAACAGTTTGTGGCAGGCTGTAGGTGAGGCGCAGGCAGTCCGTGATGGTCTACGTCTGGCTGAGCGTGCAGGCTAGTATCTATATCAAAGCTGACTCCATGAACGTATTCACAACGTTTGAAGACCCGACAAGCAACAAGATAGTGGGTATGACGTACTTGGATGAGTGTCAAACGATCATGGCAGGGTTCGCGTCGACACGATTGACCCACGGTCCGTAAGAAGCAAACCAAGCGGCAAATTTAATAGCTAAATCAATAGATGTTTCTAATAGTAATTTTTGGCTAGAAGAGCCCCCTTTGTTTCTTGTTCCACAATTGGTGGAAGATGTAACCATTTTTGTTTAATGATAAAGGTTACTAATTGTTTTAAAAAAACCTTTTAATATCTGTCGGTGCCTAATTTTTGGATGTTTTGTGGTCTGTTTGACTTGGGCTATAGTGGTCCTGCTTATACTTGGACAAATAGAAGATTTTCCTCTAAGCCCACTTTTGAAAGATTAGATCGTTGCTTGGTGAATACTGATTGGTGTGTTGCTTTCCCTGTCACTAATGTGTATAGCATGCCTATTATTCATAGCCTTAGCGATCATGCTGCTATTCTTTTTTCCACTGAGGGTCCTGCTCGTAAAGTTAAACGAACGTTCAAATTTGAAAATTGGTGGTTAAAAGAAAATGATTTCCAAAATTTTGCGAAAAATGATTGGATCAAAACTGCAAACAGATCTTTTTCGGCTAGAACTAAACATCTTGCAGGAACTCTCAAGACTTGGTGTAGGAAGAAGAGACCTTTAAATATTGAGCTCGACAACATACAAGAACAGCTCACGCAGATACAGATGAAACCACTAGCACAACAAGATCAAGCTGAACAGGTATCTTTGGCAACAAGGTATGAGCAATCGTTAACCAAACTCACAGATTTTTATATGCAAAGAGCAAAGAAGCATTGGATTAAAGATGGAGACAGGAACACCTCTTTCTTCCATCATGCCGTGATCAAAAGAAGAAGAAGAAATACAATTGTTTCGGTCAAAGATGAAAATGATGTGCTGCAATTTATGCCTGACAAAATTAGTAACACATTTGTGAATTATTTTAGATCCATATTTTCCTCTACAAATGCTAACAATGGCAGGCCATATGTTGAAACAAATCTGCCTCAAGACAATCAAGACTACACGTACAGTATACCAGATGAACAGGAAATACTGGAAACACTTAAAGACATGAAGAGAAATGCATCTCCAGATTCAATGTAGAATTCTACATAGCAACCTGGGAATGGATACGGCAGGACGTGGTGCAACTGGTAAGAAACTTTTTTCAGTCAGGTATTATGCCAGCCCATATTAATGATACTCATATTGCCCTCATCCCTAAAAAGCTTGTTCCTCTAGTTCCAGCAGATTATAGACCTATTAGCCTTTGTAATGTCATCTACAAAATCATTGCGAAATGTTTAGCTAACAGACTTAAGCCTCACCTGCCGGATTATGTTCATCCTACTCAACAAGCTTTTATTGAAGGTAGACGAATAAGTAACAACATTATCATTGCTCAAGAAATTACTCACTCGTTTGCTTTGAGCACTTGGAAAAACAAAGCTTTTATGCTAAAAATTGATCTTGCAAAAGCTTTTGACCGGCTTGAATGGAAGTTCATTATGGAAGCTCTTGCACGGAAAGGTTTGCACGGCCATTTTATTAATTTAATCCACGCTTGTATTTCATCGCCAACTTTTTCTGTTGTCATAAATGGTCAACCTTTTGCAAAGTTTAGAGGTAAAAGAGGCATCAGGCAGGGATGTCCTTTGTCCCCTTATTTGTTTGTTCTTGCAATTAATGAATTATCAATTGCCTTACAACAAGCCATGTCACAGAGTTGTCTTGCTGGTATAATCCTTGGACCGAATTGCCCCTCGATCCACTCTCTTTTATTTGCAGATGATCTCCTTGTTTGTGGCCAAGCTACGGTTCAAGAAGCCATGAAAATGAAGCAAATTTTGCAACACTTCTGTGATAGCTCTGGCCAAACTCCAAATTGGGCGAAATCTGGAATAATTTTCAGCAAACATGTCACCCCAACAATTAAACAAGAAATCACACAAATCTTTCCTGTGCCAGCTATTGATAGCAGTTTTATTCACCTTGGTCATCCCCTTATCCTTCCAGCAAAAGACAGAGCTTCAGCTTATGATTTTGTCATCCACAAATTCAAATCCAAGCTCAGTACTTACAAAGCTGATAAACTGTCACATGCAGCTAGACTTGAACTTATCAAATCTGTCTTTGCTTCCATTCCAGTCTACTACATGTCCAACATTCTCTTCTCAAAAAAATTCATAGCCAAGCTCACTTCTATTATTAGAAGGTTCTGGTGGACAGGAGTGAGAGAAGAGTCAAGCTCAAAATCTCTTTGTCTTAGGGCCTGGAAAGACATCTGCTCCCCGAAGAATGAAGGAGGACTAGGTATCCGAAATCTCCAAGCTATGAATCAAGCCCTTATTCTTATGGCGGCTTGGAGAATTGCTGACCAGCCCAATGAATTCCTGCACTCCGTCCTCAAATCAAAATATTTCCATGACTCCTCTCTTTGGCGCCCAAATCCAAATGTCCCAAAGTCAGCCTTCTGGGCGTCCATTCTGAAGATACTCCCGATCCTAAAAGCCCACTCCTTTTATCAAATAACTCAAGGGCACATTTCTGTTTGGAGCACACCTTGGTGTAATAATTGGGCTGATATTTATGATGCCCTTATCATTCAGTCTCCTGGTTACTCGTATCCTGCCCAAGTTAAAGATCTGTGGATCCCTAACCAACAAGCTTGGAACAACCAACTCATTGATAATCTCTTCCAAAATCCTATGGCCAACACAATAAAAAATACTCCTATCATTCCTTTTGAAGATAAGGATATGCTCTGCTGGAAACTAACACCTTCAGGGAAATGCAATACAAAAAGTGCATACAGAGCTTGTCTTCAATATTTACAAGAAAGAGGAGAACCAAGACCAAGAGAGGTAAGCCCTGACACTATTCAGTTATTAAAAAATATTTGGCAAAATAAACAGGTTATTCCAAGAATCCAAACCTTTGGATGGAGATTGCTTAGGAAGGCCATGCCAACAGGTGCTCGAGCGGGGAAATACTCCAAACATATTAACAAGCTTTGTTGCAGGTGTGGTATGGAAGAAACTGATCTTCATCTTTTCTTCACCTGCAACTTCGCAAGAGCGGCCTGGTTTAATCACCCCTGGTACATTAGATCCGATGTACTCATTCTTCATACTAATTCCCTCACTGATATTTTGCTAAAGCTCATAAACATGAATCACCCAAATGCTAATTTAGTAAATGTTTTAACCTTCATGTGGTGCCTTTGGAAATCTAGGAATGAGCAGTTATTTAATAAAAAACAGGGACACCCAACACATATTCATCAAATGGCTAATGCTCTAACCCAGAATTTGGAGATGGCAAATGTCTTGCAGGGAAAAAATTCAGAGAAACAGGTCACAACAAAGAAGCAATATTTACAGGAGCAGACACGAAGCCAATTTCAGGGGCAAAGTCATCTGCCTCCGACAGGTCAATCCATCAACCCTGATCTAATAATTACAGGATCCAAGATCTTCTCGGATGCGGCATGGAAAACAAAGACTGCACCAGGAATGCCGTCGGTCGTGGACACTGGAGTAGGTATTCACTTTCAGATACAAGAGCAAGACTTCAAAGCTGTCATGACGATTCAGGCTTCCATTCACACAACCTCTTCAGTGCTACATGCAGAAGCAGAGGCGTTACTTCTGGCTGCTATGATTGCTTCGAGACTTACTCTACAACAACATACCTACTTCACGGACTGTAGCATCTTGGCAGCAGCAGTAGCAGCTTCAAAATCTTCCAAATTTGAGCAGGTTCCTTGGGAGATAAGGAAGCAGGTCGCTGAATATAGAAAACTGGTCGGATCTTCATCGGAAATCTATCATATAAAAAGAGACCTAAATTCAGTGGCTCACAACTGTGCCCACAAGGCTCTTACACAATCTGTGTCTAAGCCTATCTATAGTTGCACTTCTTCAGCTCATAGAGACTTCAAATGTCCTATTCTCTTAGCAATTCAGCAGATGCAATTCACAGGCTTTGTAATACAGGCTGTAAACTGTCTATGAGTTGAATGAAATTTGGCACATACGGTGCCTCAATTTGTTCAAAAAAAAAAAAAAAACAAGCGATTTACGCTACAGCCCGGCCCGGCCCAGTTCAGCCACCGACTCACAAGCGACTCCTGGATGTACTCTTCTCGTGATCTGCTGGAGATTCCAAATAGGCCGCCGACTTCCAAGGGCTCATCGCTTTTGGTCGCAGCTCGCGTTCTCGATCGACGTAGGTACTCGATGATGTCCGGCGGCGACCGCCTGTCCGATCTCCCCGACGACCTCCTCCTGCGCGTCCTCTACTTCACCCCCGCCAGGGAAGGCACCTCCACCAGCGCGCTCTCCAAGCGGTGGCGCGGGCTATGGCGATCCTCGGGCGTCCTCAACCTCGATGTACGCCTCACCGACCACGACCACCTCCACAACGGAGACCTCTTCCCCTGGCGCGACGCCTTCGTCTCCGCCGCCAGGTCGTCCCTCGAGGCCGCCGCCGCCGCGGACAGCCCCGTCACAAAACTCACCTTCCATGTGGAACCATCCTACATAACCACGGACTTCCTGCACGTCGGCGTCGTGAACCATGCCAGGACAACGAGAAGCCCCGACGTGCTCACGGAACTGCTCACCCTCCCGGCGGCACGCCGCGTCGAGGAGCTGCGGCTCGCCGCAGGGTACCCCGACAGCTACACGCGTCTGAAATACGAGGAGATCCAGATGCTGCACGAGGAGTTGAGAGAGCTCAGCTTCCTCACTCTGCCGTCGGACACGCTCCGCGTGCTGGACGTCACCAGCTGCCGAGGGCTCCAGCCGTCCCCCTGCGTCGCGTTCCCGCGGCTGGCGTCGCTGCGGCTTAGCCACTGCGGCGTGTGGATGGAGCATCTCCAGGACTTGATCCGCGCTGCGCCGGCGCTCGCCACTATACACCTCGAGTTCGTCCAGATCCGGGGAGCGAGTCCTGGCAAGGTACCACCGCCGCCGCCGCCCGGAGAAGGCTTCACCTTCCTTCTCCACTGCCCAGCAGCCACCGAGCTCGTGCTGGATAGATGCCAGTGGTTGAGAAGTTATCACGAGCACAGCAGCACCACCCCAGCCACCGTCAAGATCGACGCTCCGAGACTGCGGCGCTTCACGTACCAGGGGCTTCTTCGGCCGTTGGAGCTGCGTTCAAAAGCACCAGATTTGGCACGGGTAGACCTGCACTTTCTCCCTCATCTTTATTACCATGGAGAAAAGGATGCAGGCCGCGACCTCGTGACCTTCTGGCGGCTGGCTCAGAACTTCAGCAGTACCAAGGAGCTCAAGCTAAGGGTGAACATGCTAGAGGACATCGCGGTCGTCGGTACGGAGAGCCAGGCCAAGCTCCTGTTCTCTTTCCGCAACCTCGAGCGCCTCCGGCTGGAAGGAATGCACAAGCTCAAAGGAAAGACGGCGGCGGTGGCGGTCGCCAACATGCTCTCGTGCTGCCCCGTGCTGCGTGACCTCCGGCTCAACCTGATTATGGCGCAACCCGATTTGGACATAAGCAATGAGCCAGGGCGATGCTTCTTGGATAAGAAATACCAACACGATCTTGAAAAGTCGATCCAAGCTTTCAACAACCGCAGATTAGATGCCATGGTTTCCAAACAAAGAGATGGCGATGCTAGATACTACGAGAAGTTGTCTGATCTCCCTGCCTTGAGTAGTGGGCATGTTTTCGACTGCCTGCTGAATACCTTAAGTTGTGTGAGCTTGCAATTCCGGCTGGAGACCAACATATTTGAACTAAAGCTGAGGAGCAATTTTGCAGCAAAGTTGATCAAATTCTTTGCCAAAAATGCTGCGGTTCTTAAAGAGATGCACATCGACAATGGAAACCGAAAGATGGCCGACCACATGAATTGCAAGCTTGAACAATGGGTAACCAATTCATCCGAACAGAGAAAGACAACTTTTGTAGTCTTGCCCCTCAAGAGTTGAGAGGTTAAATACGGATGGTTAGGATGCAAATGCAAGGGTGTTTTGTAGCTATTATTTTCTCTCTCTTCGCAGCTGAGATTATTCTTGTTTCAATCTTCCTAGTTTGACGCCTGTGAAAGTGGGCATATGCATGGACGTGCAATTTACTCATAGAATTAGAATAATTGATATGCACGTGTGAATCATATATCAAATTATCCCCGTGCCTTAGGGAACATAGGGCCAGTGGGCCACCAGCGCTGTTAATATTTGTTTCGCGAGAACACACATTATATTATCCGAAACCTGCTCAAGAATATCTTTACAACTAAAAGAAATAAAATGCAAGTCCTTGATGATATCAGCACCATCTTGCTTTTGCATTCCTCGACGGTGCGCTATGAGCAAAGCTAGATGCTTCTTCCAGGCCTCCGACGTAGCAAAGCTCGTGTCGGAGAAAGCTTGAAAAACCCTAGGCGCTTGTAGAAGCAGGGTCCGGGAAGTCGACAATGTAGACCAGAAGATGCTGGCGACCACGATCTCGAAAGATCTCCATCTTGGAGAATGTAGTACTGAGAAGGGCCGGGAGATAATGTTATTTCCGGCCAGACAGAGATGAGGGATTCCAAACTCGCAAGTTCCCCTATGAAGCCGTACATGGCTGAGCTTCATCAGACGGAGGTGGAACTTGAGGACACCAATACGCTGCGACATCATTCCCTCCATGGAACGCCGCCACCATAGACAGCCACTAATCATGCCAAGCCTAATGCCAAACCATTGACTCCAAACTCCAGTCCGTCGATGCTCCCCGAGAAGAAACACCGATCTAGGGTGGGCGGAAGGACTTTTATGCACCTACACAGGATACGGAGAACTCAAAGACCCTACGGGGACTGCGCATCTGATCCGCGGTTGCCCCACGCTACAGCCGCCGTGGCGCCAATGGAGGGCAGGGGAACCGGTGGCGGCAGCACTGGTAGGAGCACAAGTTACTCTTTTGTAGCAAACAAAACTGATTTGGACATTTTTATGTTTCTCTATGGGATTAGGCATACAATCTTTTTTACATCTATGTATTGTAATATGTTTTACTCTGCACTAAATAAAATTTAGTTCTGATATCAACTATTAAATGCAATGCAACACACATGTAAATAGGGAGATGATTTTGCTATGTTCATGCTATCTCAAAATCTAAATATTGTTGTTCTTTTATGTCATGAATGGAAAACATATTTTTTTTATCAAATGTTGCGGCTTGGACATTTTTTCTCTCTTTATTGGATTTATAGATGATAGGGCAATTTTTTTCCAAAGTCGATATATAGACTCGAGGCTTTGATCTACTAAAGTTATGTACAATGTGTCCTAAGGGTCTGTTGAGCATACATGCATTCCATCTTCAGATGGAAGCACACATGACAACTGTACAATGTCCGTTCCACTTCTTACTTATCATATTGAATTTATTTTTATATTTTGAGCCTAACAAATAATATTACCAGTTTAATTTTGTTACAACCTTCAGGCAATTTAGATGGGTATTGCCTCAGGTATGTAGTTTCCATTTTGTTTGTTAGCATTAGGAGTTTTATACCTTTTGTAATAGGAACATGTACATCTCAACCTAGGAATTGTATAGTGAATCTCGATTGGAGGTTGAATCTGAAATAGTATTCCCTAGAGAATTTTGATGAATGTACAACTATTACTTTTTATATTTGATTGCCTGAATATATGGATGAACCCAGAAATAGTATTTATGCATTACGGCATCGACTAGAAAGAAGCTCATCGCACACGCTTATAGCCACCCGCAACCGTGTGCTATGATGCAACTGGTATCAACCCTATGATAGAGTATCACACGCGCCATTTTCCAGAATGACCGTGTGTGATGTCTCCATACTAGCGCAAACGATTTTGCTGGAGTAAATCGTTTGGAAAACAAAACTTTCCAAACGATCTACTTCTGCCTTTTCGTATTCCACATTTTGGCCCATCGGGCCCAACTAACAAACCCTCTTTCTGATATAAAATAGGACAAGAAATCTTATCTGGTCTCGCTCCACTCCATTCCACTCCACAACCACCCCCTCTTTAGACTAGTACATATATCTCGTGAAATGCCGATGATCTTCAGTGCAACACGTTGGCAATGGATCCGCGCCAATCCACGCATTCAGAGGCCGGACCTGCCGTTGTAAGTCCGGTAAAGCTGTTGGATCGTCATCGACCTCCACCATGGCCACGACGGCGCGAGACTGTGCCCTCGGCCTCCCGCAGGTTTTACCTTGTTAACATGTGCATATGCAGGATAGTGGTCCTTTTGTGTATGCTAAATTGAAATATTTATATGGCATGTTTAAACATCATGTTAGTCATAAGTTGCATAACTTCCTCTTGATTCGCTTGTCATCGGCATAAGAAGCCCCAAGATCCCTCATAGACACTCCAAGAGCGGTAAGGCGCCGATACATATCCTCGGCTGTCTGACTGTCATTCATGACAAAGTTGTCCACTACGGTGTTGACCTCGTCAAATTTGGAGCTTTGTATGCTCTCGTTACCTTGGAAGTGGCCTTCAAGATGGTCCCATGCCTCCTTGGCGGTCTTGCACGAGCAAATGTGAGCGTGGTCCTTGGGAGTCACCGCAAGTGAATCATGTGAAGGGTTGTGGCGTTGAGTTGTTCATCAACCACCTCCCTTCGCGTGAGATTGTAGGGGTTGTACTTCTTAATGATCCTCCATAACTCCTTAGAAGAGCTGCAAATTGTGAGTGCATTAAAAAATTACCAATTTGCAAAGCTAGATGCATCTAAAGTGGATGAGAGCATTAGGAGTGTAGTCACTTGGTGCTGGCACAACATGATTTCCATCTGGATCCTTCTTTCCCTTTGGATCATCCTCTTTGGAAGTGGATGTGCCAGTGCCTTCCACCATTTTCTTCTCAAGAGGCCTGCTCTTTTCGGGGATAAATGTAATGAGCGGATTTTGAGCAGGAGCGTCCTTGGGAGAGGCCCAACTGGATTTTCTTTGGGGGCAAGAAACTCTGCAATCATAGATTGCATTTAGGCCAAGATGGATGACTCCAAGTTTACGAGGTCATCTAAAATGGCCGGAATGCTCTTATTTGCCGGCGAAGCCACTTACTCGACGAGGAGTGTTTCGCTACCCTTATCCTTATACTTTTCGTTGTCCATACACTTAGACGGTTAAGCCTGAATAAGTGTCGACGCTCAGATACCAATTTCCGGTGAGGACAAAACCATCAGGAGAACCAGAAAGAAGAATCACCATATCCCTCTGCATACGCTAGCTTCTCAGGGGCTTTACGTACCTTGTTGTAGGACTAAAAACATGCTCGGCGATTGTTGTCGGTACATCTCCAGCGAGGGTAGCAACATAGGGGAGCGTCAGCCGAGAGGCACCAGAACCTACCGTTGTAGGGCAACGTTGCCCCGTCGCCCGAGATGTCGCCCATGACATAGAACGTAGATGGACGGACGCCTCCTTACTCCACCATTCCGGTTACATTGAAATCATGAGATACATGTTAGGTTGATCTCCACCATGTACGAGCCCAACGGCTCGACGTGCCCTTTGACCGCGCCCTGATCGGATGCGCCCAACCGTTCGCTGGTTGGTGGGCCCCTGTCGCCTGCACTATATAGAGTGGTGGGGGCCCGGTGACACTCCATACGAGGTTGCCCGGAGCTGCCACTCGTCCCACCAAGATGACCCACCGATTAGGGTTAGTGCAGTGCCGACGGGAAGCTCCACCGCCACCACTCCCTCACCCATCCGCCGTCGTCACCATGTTGACGTTGACGGGTTCGTCCTCCTCGAGGGAAATACCAAAGGTCAAAGACTACCGCTGCTGCTGGCTAAAGAAAAGCCAACATCCCAAGCTCCACTGACGGATATATGACTGTCCCAGCCCCTCCCGTCCGACGATGGCAAACTAGATAGAGTTAGAGGTGTACATGTACTAGGTAAGGGACAAGCTACGCACATGACTATCTAAAATTTAAGGATTTAAACCACTTCGTTCGATGGAATACAGTCTCAACTTCGTTCGGTGGAATACAGTCTCAGTGACTTTGACTTTGCCATAACATATATTAAGAATTGCAGAGGCACACGAATTACAGTTTCAGAAAGAAATCAATGACTAGGGCTAAGCAAACAACAGGTATCTCGACAGTATTTTTTGGCAGTGGAATCTTGGCAGTTTGCTTTCCCTATAATCTCTTCAGACTCTTCTTCCTCGCGTCCATCTTCTTCTTGTCGGCCGCAACTTTCACGCTCAGTGGCCCGTTCTTGGGTGCTGCCGATGCTCCTCCGAGAACAGCAGAAGGAGCAGCATTCTGGTCCTGTGAGTGCAGGCCAAATGCTTTTGTAGCAGTGGAGGTACATACATATGGGTGCGAGGATAGTGTGAGGCTGGTCCTTATTCAGAGTTGCCGTGGACTCAGAGACAGCTCCACTCTTGGCCTTATTATTGGGCCTGATAGCATAGCATGAATGCTCGCTTTGCTTCTGGCGACTAGCTTCTACCCACAATGGCCAAAGCTAGTGAGAAGCAAGGACGGCGTACAGCTTGCATATGAAGAGCAATGGCGCGTGGTTGATCAAATCTGAGAGTACTCCGGAATTAAGGTCCAGTTAAACTACACCCCGGCCCGGCCTGGCCCAATTCAGCCGCCGACTCAGAAGAGTTCGAGCCGACTCCTAGGCGAACCAGACTGAAGGCCCGTCATCTCCTGCAGGTTTCCGATCAGCCGCCAAGGGGAAATTCCAAGGAATCGCTCTTGGTCGCAGCTCACGTCGTCGACGTACGTACACCATGTCCAGCGGCGACCGCCTCTCCGATCTCCCCGACGACCTCCTCCTGCGCGTCCTCTACTTCACCCCCGCCAGGGAGGGCGCCTCCACCGGAGCGCTGTCCAAGCGGTGGCGTGGGCTCTGGCGATCCTCGGGCGCCCTGAACCTCGATGCACTTCTCGACGATGAGGACCACTACAACGTCTTCTTCTCCAAGCGCGATGCCTTCGTCTCCGCCGCCAGGTTGTCCCTCGAAGCCGCCGCCGTCGCGGACAGCCCCGTCACAAGGCTCACCTTCCACGTGGAGGCCGGCCGCTCCCAAAGAATCAGGGACTTCCTGTTCCTGTACATCGACAACGTCAACATGTCCAGGAAGGAGAGAAACCCGGACGTGGTCACACAATTGCTCTCCCTCCCGGCGGCACGCCGCGTCGAGGAGCTGCGGCTCGCCGCAGGATGCCCCTACAACCTCACGGGACAGAAGAACGAGGAGATCCAGATGCTGCACGAGGAGCTCGGTGAGCTCAGCTTCCTGTGCCTGCCGTTTGACACGCTGCGCGTGCTGGACGTCACCAATTGCCGAGGACTCCAGCCGTCCCCCGGCGTCGCGTTCCCACGGCTGGCGTCGCTGCGGCTAAGCCACTGCAGCGTGTGGCTAGAGCATCTCCAGGACCTCATTCACGCAGCGCCGGCGCTCGCGACGGTGCGCCTCGAGTTCGCCATGATCCGGGGAGCGAGTGCTGGCAAGGGACCGCCGCCGCCGTTGCTGCCCGGAGAAGGCTTCACCATCCTTCTCCGCTGCCCATCAGCCACGGAAATCGTGCTGGACAGATGCTGCTGGTCGAAATTTTATAGCGAGCACAACGGCAGCACTGCCGTGAAGATCGATGCTCCGAGACTGCGGCGTTTCAGATACCGGGGGCTTCTCCGGCAGCTCGCGCTGAGTTCACAAGCGCCGGATTTGGCACGGGTAGACTTGCACATTATCCCTCTTGTTGGTTGGCGAAAAAGAACGGATGCAGGCTCCGACCTGGTGACCTTCTGGCGGCTGGCCCAGAACTTCCGCAATGCCAAAGAGCTGAAGCTGAGGGTGAACATGCTTGAGGACATCGCCGTCATCGATTCGGAGAGCCAGGTCAAGCTCCTGTGCTCTTTCCCCAATCTCAAGCGCCTCCACCTGGACGGAATGCATAAGCTCAAAGGAAATACAGCGGCGGCAACGGTCGCCAACATGCTCTCGTGCTGCCCCGTGCTCCAGGACCTCCGACTCAACCTGACCATGGAGCAACCCGATTCACACAGAAGCAATACCGAAGGACGATGCTTCTTGGAGAAGAAATACCGACACGATCTCCAAAACTCGATCCAAGGTTTCAACAACCGCAAATTAGACGCCATGGTTTCCATACAAGGAGATTATGGTGACGGTGAAGCTAGATACGACAAGTTATCTGATCTTCCTGCCTTGAGTAGTGGGCATGCTTTCGACTGTCTGCTGAATACCTTAAGTTGCGTGCGTTTGCAGTTCTGGCTAGAGATGAACATCTTTGAACTAAAGCAGAAGAGCAACTTTGCACCAAAGTTGATCAAATTCTTTGTCAAAAATGCTATGGTTCTTAAGGAGATGTACATCGACGATGGAAACGGAAAGATGGGCGACCACATGAAGTGCAAGCTTGAACAATGGGTAGCCAATTCATCCGAACATAGAAAGAAGGCTTTTGTAGTCTTGCCCCTCGAGAGTTGAGGGGTTAAAGAGATTATTCTTGTTTCAATCTTCCTAGTTTGACGCCTGTGAAAGTGGGCATATATGCATGTACGTGCCATTTTCTTTGATATGCACGTGTGAATCATATATACCGAATTATATCCGTACCTAAAGGAACATAGGGCCGCCACCAGGGCCGTATCCAAGAAAACGGAGGCTCAACGTAGCAGTTGGTAATTAGGAAAACACGTTCTATATTATTTTTATTACTATCATCATCAAGTTCAATCATAGTTTAAAATAGTTGGCTATTGCATTTAGCCGAAGCATTTTCAGGAGCTGAAACAGGCGATTGCGCAACTATATCAACTATATCGATTAATGTATTTGTTTTTTTGAAAAATAGGAAAGAACCGGAAAGAACTGCGGGTGCGTTTTGGGCGTACCAGTTGCACCACTCAGCAGTAATTTGTTTCCGGCAACATTAGCCATAGCTTCAGCCGATGTGTTCTCTGGTTCCTCAGGCGGAGGTTTAGAGGAGGAGGTGCCTTTGCCGAAATCGGCAACCGGATCTTCTAGAATGTCATCAAGGTTGATGACATCCTTGGTAATCTGGGTTGTGGAGGAAGAGGCCTTTACCTCCACCTCCAGAGTCTCGGGCATCGATGCGGGAGAGGGTTTGGACTTCTTCTTGGGGATCTTGCTTCCGGTAACTTTGCTGCATGGCAAAAGAGAGCATGGCACTTAGTGAATTTTCGGCTGAATCGCAAAAGTAGAAGTAAGCCGGAAAGTTAAGCACTTGCCCAGGTTTTCCAAAAAACTGCTCGATGTTGGGCTGCGAGCCTCTACTGGTATCAATCTGGCTGAGGTGGAGTTTCTCCTTCTCTGCCTTCTTGGTGGCCTTGATGCTCGGAGCTTCGCGCGCTCACTTGGACGCCGGGCCGGAAGCAGTGGATCTCTTCCGCTTAGCAGGAGCGAGGGCCTCAGGAGCTTCCGCGTCCGACACGGCTTCCAGGTTGGTGTTGCAGAGTGAGGGACCCGGGTTAAATTCCCAAGGTCTTTAATTCTCCTCGAGGGCTTCGAGCTGAACACATAAGAGATAAAAGTCCTTAGACATAATCGCTGGAACCAAAAGGGAAAGATGAACTTAGTCGGAAGACTTACCGCGGTGCCAGCGCCATTTGTGTGTATATCAATATTGCACACATGGGTATGAACACCAGGCGGAATTTTGATCATCACCCGGATCCGCTTGTCCAGGGCGTCGCCGAAGAGGTTGTCCTTGGAGGCGCGCATGTTTTCGTCGCGCCACGTGTACTGGTACATCAAACGGCCCCGGTGTTGAAGTGGTTGGATCCGCTTGGTGAACCAGGACATGGTGAGGTCCTTCCCCGACAAGCCGTCCTCCGCCAGCTTGCAGATCCGCCTGACCGCCCTCGTCAGCTGGGGCGTCTCGGAGATATGACGACACTTGGTCCAGGCGGGGATCTCGCTGGCGGGGCCATCCTTGAATTCCGGCAGCGTCTTCGAGCTGGCCGGATCCGAGCTATCCTTCACATAGAAGAATCCTCCGGGCCAGTGCCGGACGGATTCGTGCCGATTTATGTGGGGGTAGACGCGGTCGGGGCAGAGTTTGAAGGTAATGCTCCCGCAGTTGGAAAGAGACGCCATCTGCGGGACCGTCTCCTTCTTGACGGAAAAGAAGTATTGAAATAAGGGCAAGTCTGGAGTTACCTGGAGATGGCCCTCGCATAAGGTGACATGGTTGGCGATGGCGAGGATGTTGTTGGGGGATATGTTGTGTGGTTGCAGCTTGTACTCCTTGAGGATTTCTGTGAAGAAATCACTCGGAGGCAACGAGAACCCCCGCTCAACCAGTGCCCTGGTCAGAACCCATTCTCCGGCTTCAGGCGCCAGGTTTAGGGCAACCGGAACCGTCCTCCAGGATCCCGATTGCAATAAACCTTCCACCTCGAGTTCGCGGAGCTCGTCGTCCGTAGTGGTGCAGGGCCACCACTGCCCCTTGGCCTCGCCTTCGCGAGATCGGGCCTTTGATTTTTTGGTGGCGATCTCCTCCACCTTCTTCTCCATCTCCTAGGACCCGACCAGGTCTTCCGGGTTGGCCGATGTCCCTTCAATGTTTTTGCCGGAACCCTTAGAAGGATCCAGCTGAACAGGTTGGAACGGTGGAGGGGCGGAGGAGATGGGCGTCGCTGAGATCGGTTCCGATTGCGATGGAGGCGGAGTCGACGAAGATATCTACAACAAGCGAGTACATTCAACTTAGCCGGAACTGTTACTACGCCCTAGTCATCCCTACCAACACTGGTGGAAAAGCTTGAAGCTGAGAGACATACCGGAATGGATTCCGCGGTGGTCGGAGACGTCGACGGTGAGGTATTTGCTGCGGTGGCTCGCCGGACTTAAGAACACGAAGAACTCGATGCGGCGACGCTAACTCCGGCGAACTTCCGGCAGACTCCGGCACAGGGGAAGACGGGAGCTCAGAGGCGGCGCTGGGCAGAGAGGTGAAATGGGGGGGGGGGATGACTGATTAGGGTGAGCGGTGAGATATTTATAGGCGCGGGATGAGATTCGTGCTCTGCATCCTGTGGTCGGAATGCAAGCATCGCGCCGTTGGATGATTGACATGTGTCAAAAACCCTAGCAGTAAAAATGGCTAAGGATAAGTTACCGCTCAAATCACCCGAAAATGGCGCCAAGATTGGCGGAACCGTTTGAACCTCTTAAGGTTCCGGATAAGAGTTTAAAAAAGACAAGCCGTTATCTCTGCTGGGAAGTAACCCGGAGACACATTGTAAAAATGATGTCGATGGATGAAGTCCCGCGGGATGAAGGATTTTTCCGACAAGCAAGCTGGAAAGGAAAAAATCATGAAGTTGGAGTTCTTCAAGTTTCCCCATGTAACCGAGAGGATTGTCGGAAGCAAAGATGATTCGAGCAAGGCGGAAACAAAGAGGTGAATCTCGGAGAACTCTGGGGGCTACTGTTGTGGGTATACTTCATGGGTCTACCATCGACAGTGCCAAGATCCGGCAAGCCCGGGTGACCCACAGACGGTGATGGTGGCGTATGGCCCATCGGGCGGCCCAGTTGCTGTAGATCAAGATGGATGAAGTCCAGCCCAGGAACAAGGAGCTGGATCCACCGACCAACTCAGCAAGTCGGATCCGGCCGGGCCCATCAGGGGTAGCCGGATCCGGCACGATGTATAAGGGAAGGCGGATCCCTTGACGTACACGGGCAAGATAGCATACCGTAGATAGGTGACCTGTATTCCGGCTAGGACTCTCCTTGTAAACCTTAGATCCTGGCGCCTTTATAAGCCGGATTCCGAGAGCCCTAGAGACACAACCACAACTCATTGTAACAACGCAAAAGCGCCCATATAATTCCAGACAAGCAGCAGTAGGTCCTGTCCTCGAGCAGGTGTTCCGAAGCTAGGTAAATCGTGTACCACCGTCCCGAGGACTCTCCGCCCAATGGCCCCTACTTCTTCTTTCCTCCATGAGGATCCCTCCTCTAGAGTACCGTCGAATAGGCAACGACAGACCTCATCCATGATGTAGGTGTTGCCAGTAATGCAGCCAAGCTCCTGTGGTTGGAAGAGACATATCCTGTAATTTGCTTTTGCTATGCATCTTCATATATATAATAGCTACCTCGTACTCAATATGATCCTTAGAAAAGTCTTCAATATTTGGCATATGCTTCCAACCTTCTAGGTTTGGGCTAATTTTCATATCTTGACATCATGACACTGCTCTAATATGGTATGCACTTAGCGAAACTATCTCGGCTGCATGTTAGTAATTGTGCAGAATGGCTCTTTTCTTCGAATATATACACGTAATGGATAGTATCATATGTGCATACGCAGGATAGCGGTCCTTTTGTCTATACTAAGTTGAAATTTGTATATGGCATGTTTAAACATCATGTAAGTCCTAAGTTTAATGTTTTAGACCGAGGATTGACTAATCACAAGCAATTTTGTTGTCCTCAATTTTTTTGACTTCGAATCTGGTATAGGAGTGGGTCATGACCTAGAAACAACCTAGCTAATAGCCAAATTCATTGTACATATAATTACATAACGTATTGGAAGCACAAATATGAGAATTATACTAGCTTTGGCAAATTATTGGTACTTGCATGTTCTTTTTTGCTATGGATGTATGCCAAGCCATTGTTTCTTTTAGGCCATGGAGCAGAAATTAGGTACTCCCTCTGGCCCATAATAACTGTAGAGGTGTTAGTTTATTTTAGTTCAAATTTGAACTAAAACCCCAACATTGCATGTTCTTATGGATCCGAGGGAGTAACAAGTTAACACTGCAAGAGTGAGCGCTTCTTATGGATCCGCATGTGAGATTGTGACCCCTTCTTATGGATCGGAGGAGTAACAAGTTAACACTGCATTTTTAAGCCCTTCTTATGGATCCGAGGGAGTAACAAGGTCCGAATCTGCATGTGAACCCCAACAGTTTCGAATCTGCACGTGAGCCCTTCTTATGGATCCAAGGGAGTAACAAATTAACACTGCATTTGCTAAATCAAGTTCTCTTTCATGTGAGCTCTCAACAAATATGTATGTCAAAATTTCCACAATTTCGTGAGTTACAGAATTATTTTCCTTAATCGCTCAAGAGGCTAAACTAACATGGTGGAGCTTGGCCACTGAGAAACAGATCTGATTCTCAATGCAAATGGGTTTTGGCTTCGTGTTGCAATCAGAAAGGGTACGAGGGAGCGAAAGTTGAAGTCTTTAGTCACATGCAAATCATAATAACCTTTTAATCGAAAACTCTATAAAAAGGCCGACCTTCGCGAAGGGAAGACAACTCGTTCCGCACGCGACAAGTGGCGCGTTGTGGTGCCAGAAAATTCCTGGGAAGTGGTCTCCCTGCTCGCCACGTGTCGCAAGGGGAAGTAAGGTGTGGATGGGGAGGAGAGAGAAGACTGGGTTGTGTCACTTTTTCCCTTTTTCTTCTAGATTTGTTTTTTCAAAATGAAATATCTTGAGAACCGTAAGTCCAAATTGCGAACCGTTTTCACTTTTGAGATCATCGCATCGAGATCTTCAAAACTAGATCTCATGTTGATAGGTTTGGAGATACTTTTTTTTTTCGTACTTCCAATAATAGTATGATTGTACTGTGGTGTGTACTAATGTACTTGTGTTTCAACCGATAAGTACTTCGGTTTTAGTGTATTTGGTGCAATTTTTCCTTTACTCACTAACGTACTCGCATGTGTGCGGGACTGTACCTATACTTACGATCATTCGTGTGGCCATCGTATGTACTTGCTCGTGTTCACGACGTACTGCCGTATGCGCGTTTGTACTGGCTCTTGTACTCGTGTGTTCAGCTGTACTCGTGTGTTGTGCGTGACTGCTCGTGTGCGCGACTGTACCTGCTCGTGTGCGCGACTGTACCTGCTCTTGTGCGCGACTATACCTCCTCATGTGCGTGACTGTACTTGTACTCGCGCCCGTGTGTGCAACTGTACTCGTCTGTTGTTCGCAACTGTACTCGTGTATTGTACATAACTGTACTCGTGTGTTGTAAGGTACTTGTGTTGTGCGTCAACAAAAAAACCTACATATACTAGCTAGCCATGATGATACGTTTTGTGAAGGTAGCTCTGCAATGCATCGATCGATGATGGCTTTGCTTGTTTTGACATGCATGCATGCGCGGCCTCGATGCGGATGAATTTGGCCGTGCTCGCCCGCGTCCGCGATACGTACGAGGAAGTACGCGCGCTCGTCCGCGGAGGTACACGTCCATGCGCCCTCGTCGCTCCGCGTCTCGGTGGGAAATTCTCGTAACGCCACACGTCGTACCGAGAGCGACGCTCGCGAACGAACCAGACCTTTAAGAAGGTCGGTCTTTTCTAGTCGTACCCCCTTTTAATATCTGTCGGTGCCTAATTTTTTGATGTTCTGTGCTGCTTTACAGGCGATTTACGCTACAGCCCGGCCCGGCCCGGCCCAGTTCAGCCGCCGACTCACAAGCGACTCCTGGATGTACTCTTCTCGTGATCTGCTGGAGATTCCAAATAGGCCGCCGCCCGCCGAGAGGAACTCGACTTCCAAGGGCTCATCGCTTTTGGTCGCAGCTCGCGTCCTCGATCGACGTACGTACTCGATGATGTCCGGCGGCGACCGCCTGTCCGATCTCCCCGACGACCTCCTCCTGCGCGTCCTCTACTTCACCCCCGCCAGGGAAGGCACCTCCACCAGCGCGCTCTCCAAGCGGTGGCGCGGGCTATGGCGATCCTCGGGCGTCCTCAACCTCGATGTACGCCTCACCGACCACGACCACCTCCACAACGGAGACCTCTTCCCCTGGCGCGACGCCTTCGTCTCCGCCGCCAGGTCGTCCCTCGAGGCCGCCGCCGCCGCGGACAGCCCCGTCACAAAACTCACCTTCCATGTGGAACCATCCTACATAACCACGGACTTCCTGCACGTCGGCGTCGTGAACAATGCCAGGACAACGAGAAGCCCCGACGTGCTCACGGAACTGCTCACTCTCCCGGCGGCACGCCGCGTCGAGGAGCTGCGGCTCGCCGCAGGGTACCCCGACAGCTACACGCGTCTGAAATACGAGGAGATCCAGATGCTGCACGAGGAGTTGAGAGAGCTCAGCTTCCTCACTCTGCCGTCGGACACGCTCCGCGTGCTGGACGTCACCAGCTGCCGAGGGCTCCAGCCGTCCCCCTGCGTCGCGTTCCCGCGGCTGGCGTCGCTGCGGCTTAGCCACTGCGGCGTGTGGATGGAGCATCTCCAGGACTTGATCCGCGCTGCGCCGGCGCTCGCCACTATACACCTCGAGTTCGTCCAGATCCGGGGAGCGAGTCCTGGCAAGGTACCACCGCCGCCGCCGCCCGGAGAAGGCTTCACCTTCCTTCTCCACTGCCCAGCAGCCACCGAGCTCGTGTTGGATAGATGCCAGTGGTTGAGAAGTTATCACGAGCACAGCGGCACCACCCCAGCCACCGTGAAGATCGACGCTCCGAGACTGCGGCGCTTCACGTACCAGGGGCTTCTCCGGCCGTTGGAGCTGCGTTCAAAAGCACCAGATTTGGCACGGGTAGACCTGCACTTTCTCCCTCATCTTTATTACCGTGAAGAAAAGGATGCAGGCCGCGACCTCGTGACCTTCTGGCGGCTGGCTCAGAACTTCAGCAGTACCAAGGAGCTCAAGCTAAGGGTGAACATGCTAGAGGACATCGCGGTCGTCGGTACGGAGAGCCAGGCCAAGCTCCTGTTCTCTTTCCGCAACCTCGAGCGCCTCCGGCTGGAAGGAATGCACAAGCTCAAAGGAAAGACGGCGGCGGTGGCGGTCGCCAACATGCTCTCGTGCTGCCCCGTGCTGCGTGACCTCCGGCTCAACCTGACCATGGTGCAACCCGATTTGGACATAAGCAATGGGCCAGGGCGATGCTTCTTGGATAAGAAATACCGACACGATCTTGAAAAGTCGATCCAAGCTTTCAACAACCGCAGATTAGATGCCATGGTTTCCAAACAAAGAGATGGCGATGCTAGATACTACGAGAAGTTGTCTGATCTCCCTGCCTTGAGTAGTGGGCATGTTTTTGACTGCCTGCTGAATACCTTAAGTTGTGTGAGCTTGCAATTCCGGCTGGAGACCAACATGTTTGAACTAAAGTTGAGGAGCAACTTTGCAGCAAAGTTGATCAAATTCTTTGCCGAAAATGCTGCAGTTCTTAAAGAGATGCACATCGACAATGCAAACCGAAAGATGGCCGACCACATGAATTGCAAGCTTGAACAATGGGTAACCAATTCATCCGAACAGAGAAAGACAACTTTTGTAGTCTTGCCCCTCAAGAGTTGAGAGGTTAAATACGGATGGTTAGGATGCAAATGCAAGGTTGTTTCCTCTAGCTAGTATTATTTTTTGCAGCTGAGATTATCCTGTGAAATTAAGTGGGCATACATGCATGTACGTGCACGTGCCATATTTACTCATAGAATTAGAGCAATTGTCAATGGGAGTATATTGCATCTCTTCTCATCGGCGTGTTTAGGTTGTACGTATGCCATAAAAGACAAAAGGCCAACTTCAATATATTTTAGCGATCGTTTGGTTACCGAGAGGAACATGTACCTAAGGCGACATTGTATGCATCTCATTTAGCAGTTCGAACATGTACGTAAAAAGATCAACAAAGGGTGTGGCTATCGTGCAGGTACTCATAGTGGTTACTATCCGACTAGTGGATTTTTGTGTTTCACGTTTGCTGAAACGATTCACTTTTGGGTTTTGCTCCAGTGTCCCCTCTTCAAATTTTGGCTCCTTATAGACGCCCAGGATTTTCCGATACCCCTTGGTTGGTTAACTTAACCCTTCAACTTTAGTGATGAGCAGGATTCTTAGGCACGCCCCCACCCTGAAGGTGCTCTCTTTCTTCTTTGAGACCAGGACTTGGACTGGCATTGATGGCGACGGCGATGAGGATGACGACGGCAACGATGAAGATGACGACGATGACAATGACGGGGAGGACGACGAGGATGATGGAGACAACACAACAAGGATGACAGCGATGAGGACGATGATGACAACCGCAACGACAATAACGGCGTGTCATCTCAAGACGAGAGGGTTCCAAGTCAACCTCTGCTCTGGTACACCATCCCTCACGTCATGCACCGTCTACATATGTGGCGGCGAGGTGACGGCGCCGTAGGAACTCGCCAGTCTCACAGATATTGCAGAGCGAGCAAGGACACTTAAATGTTTACCTCAGCTGGTTGATGAGTAAGTTCATACGGATCTTGCAGAGCCAGCAAGGGAATAGAATCTTCTTGGCTAAAATAAGTAGGGAATAGAATCTTCTTGGCTAAAATAAGTAGGGAATAGAATCTTCTTGGCTAAAATAAGTTAAGCGCCTGACTTCGTCTAGCAATTCTTTTTCCGACAACTCCGCGACATTGACTCGAGTCTCATCCTTGGGACCCAAATATAACCACATCTGGTGCGCTCTAGACATAACAGGCTGGATGCGGCGCATCGAAAATATAGCAACAACCTCAGTGCCGATCATTGTTTGACCATCAACGTCTTTTATCTCCAGCATTCTGTCATACAACTTGTCAGGTGTTATCTTTTCTTCGGCAGTTAGTATGTTCCTCCAAGATTTCTTCGGCGTCGCCTCGAGCACATCGACAAACTTCGGCAGGCATGTGTTGCATCCGGGTGTTGATGGATCCCTAAGATAGAACCACTTCAACCTCCATCCCTGGACATATTCTATCATCGGAAAGTTGAAGTAGTTCACCTCTTTTCAGACAACGAAGCCAACTCCACCAGTAATGTAGGGTCCATTGCTGCTGCTGCTGTACCGCTTGATGAAGAAGATCTTTTTCCATAGGCCCCAATGGAGATTGATACCAAGGAAAGCCTCACAAGTGGTAATAAAGATTGCAAGATGGAGGATAGAGTTCGGGGTCAATTGCCAAAGTTGGATCCCGTATGAAAGCAACACCGGAGGAACTCATGCGCGGGCAGACACAACCCGCGAAACAAGAAAGAAACAAACATTACAGTAAATCCGGCAAGAGGGTTGGGACGAGAATCTGAACCTGGCAGGCGAATGTATTCCTCTCTGTCGGAGATCAATCCGAGGCTTCGCTCCTTCTTCTCGTCGCGTTTTGTCATTTTGGATGCAGTCCAGTCGCCTGGAGCATCTCTGACAATGGTGGCGGCGGCGTCTGGAACGACTCTCTTCGGTGCGGTCGTGGCGGTCTAGCTTGGGGCCAGTGGCGCTCGTGGCGGCGCCCTTCTTCTCAACCATCTTTGCAAGGCTTCTTAAAGAATTTGGTGGTTTGGGCGTGGCGGCGATGAGGGCGCGGTAGCAGCAAGATGCGACAGCGAAGGAAGAAGAAGAAGATGACAGGTGAGAGAGGAGTAAAATCTCTTGGTTCCCTTTATAAAGGAACAAATTTCTCAGGATTTGGCCGGTGGATTCGTGCCGTAAAAATGGGTGCAGATCTGGCTCACCACGTGTCAAAACAATAAGCAAGCCAAAAGACTATTACCTCCACTATGCACGGAAATCGAGGAGACGCCTTGGTTAGAGCGTAATGTTCGGTCATTTCCAAAACAGATTGCTCAAATAGGGGATGGGCATGTCAGGCCACGTCCCATCAGACTCGCTACGGCAGCTACAACATCATTTATGATGTCATCAAGGTTATCGGCTCCATTTGACGAAGCATTCGAATAAAATTAACATCCGAAGGAATCTATTACCTTCGGCTACTCGATTTGAGTCTACACACGGTTGCAAACATCCGTCTCTAGACTCGGGGGCTACTTCCATCGGAAGCGCTGGATGTGCACCCGATAAAAACAACAAAATCATCAATAATCAAATGGATCTAAAGAATAATGGACCCGAAGGTTCCAACAAATCCAGGATCGAGCCCGGGGACTTGATTCTGTGTAGGGCAACGTTGTTTTGCCATCGGCAGTTAACTAGCATTGATTTATCGAGTAAGGCTGGACTCGTTACTTCCATCCCTTACGTACAACCAAATAGCATGACTTCACCTGAAGCCTTAGAAGACCCGATATACTAAAAGTATCAGATGATAAAGGAAGCTCAGAAAACATCGACATCAAAATCTTCGAGTGGTACAACTTGAGTCTACGCACGATTGCAAACATCCATCCCTAGACTCGGGGGCTACTCTCACGGGAGTGATGGACGCGCACCCGATATCAAGCAATTTCTACCTCATAGCAAACGAGAAGATTCAAATTTCTTCGACTGATAAAGATATTCGGATGAAGGCAACTATAATCCCTGCCTGAAGTTTTGCTTCGGACAGTCACTCGAGGGCTACTGATGTGGGCACTACCGACATTAGTCTACCTTCCTTGACCCAACTAGGGGCCCATGAAGATTGTCCAAGTCCAAGGTGGGCCCATACGTCGGTTGCAACGAAGGGGACCTACCAGGAGACGGATTCTTGATGAACAATGCAAGAAGACATCGACAAAGGAAAGATTAGATTAGATCTCAATGTAACCTACTTGAGTTCGGACATGACTCTTGGGACCTGGCCTGCTATATAAAGGCTAGGAGAGGGCCTGCCGAAAATCAGAACAACAATACGTAGAAACATCGCAACTTAGAGCACAAACCCTAGAATCCTTACCACTCGGCGAGTCGACCATAGCAGCATATCGGCTACCCCATTATAACCCGATATATTCGATAAATCAAGATCAAACAAGTAGAAAGTAAGGGTTTTACCTCATCGAAGGCCCCGAACCTGGGTAAATTTCTCTCCCCGTTTGTTTGGTATCCGGTATCTCGTGCTAGCCTACAGGATTCCATCAACCCTAAGCCCCTCACCACGGGAAAAACATGGGATGTCGTGCAGCAAAACATTGCCGTGCGCCCATGCACGGCAAAGACTTCTTTGCCGTGCGCACCAAGCAGAACGCACGGTAAAGAAAATGTGCACGGCAACATCTAAACGGAGCGCACAACAAAGAAACCTTGCACGGCAAAGTCTGAAGACAACGCACGACAAAGAAACCTTGACGGCAATGAGATGGCGATGCTAGATACTACGAGAAGTTGTCTGATCTCCCTGCCTTGAGTAGTGGGCATGTTTTCGACTGCCTGCTGAATACCTTAATTAAGTTGTGTGAGCTTGCAATTCCGGCTGGAGACCAACATATTTGAACTAAAGCTGAGGAGCAATTTTGCAGCAAAGTTGATCAAATTCTTTGCCAAAAATGCTGCGGTTCTTAAAGAGATGCACATCGACAATGGAAACCGAAAGATGGCCAACCACATAAATTGCAAGCTTGAACAATGGGTAATCAATTCATCCGAACAGAGAAAGACAACTTTTGTAGTCTTGCCCCTCAAGAGTTGAGAGGTTAAATACGGATGGTTAGGATGCAAATGCAAGGGTGTTTTGTAGCTATTATTTTCTCTCTCTTCGCAGCTGAGATTATTCTTGTTTCAATCTTCCTAGTTTGACGCCTGTGAAAGTGGGCATATGCATGTACGTGCAATTTACTCATAGAATTAGAATAATTGATATGCACGTGTGAATCATATATCAAATTATCCCCGTACCTATGAACATAGGGCCAGTGGGCCACCAGCGCTGTTAATATTTGTTTCGCGAAAACACACATTATATTATCTGAAACCTGCTCAAGAATATCTTTACAACTAAAAGAAATAAAACGCAAGTCCTTGATGATATCAGCACCATCTTCCTTCTGCATTCCTCGACGGTGCGCTATGAGCAAAGCTAGATGCTTCTTCTAGGCCTCCGACGTAGCAAAGCTCGTGTCGGAGAAAGCTTGAAAAACCCTAGGCGCTTGTAGAAGCATGGTCCGGGAAGTCGACAATGTAGACCAGAAGATGCTGGCGACCATGATCTCGAAAGATCTCCATCTTGGAGAATGTAGTACTGAGAAGGGGCCAAGAGATAATGTTATTTCCGGCCAGACAGAGATGAGGGATTCCAAACTCGTAAGTTCCCCTATGAAGCCGTACATGGCTGAGCTTCATCAGACGGAGGTGGAACTTGAGGACACCAATACGCTGCGACATCATTCCCTCCATGGAACACCGCCACCATAGACAACCACTAATCATGCCAAGCCTAATGCCAAACGATCGACTCCAAACTCTAGCCCGTCGATGCTCCCCGAGAAGAAACACCGATCTAGGGTGGGCGGAAGGACTTTTATGCCCCTACACGGTATACGGAGAACTCAAAGACCCTACGGGGACTGGGCATCTGATCCGTGGTTCCCCCACGCTCCAGCCTCCGTGGCGCCAATGGAGGGCAGGGGAACCGGTGGCGGCAGCACTGGTAGGAGCACATGTTACTCTTTTGTAGCAAACAAAACTGATTTGGACATTTTTATGTTTCTCTATGGGATTAGGCATACAATTTTTTTTACATCTATGTATTGTAATATGTTTTACTCTGCAGTAAATAAAATTTAGTTCTGATATCAACTATTAAATGAACTGCAACACACATGCAAATAGGGAGATGATTTTGCTATGTTCATGCTATCTCAAAATCTAAATATTGTTGTTCTTTTATGTCATGAATGGAAAGCATATTTTTTTATCAAATGTTGCGGCTTGGACATTTTTTTTTCTCTTCATTGGATTTATAGATGATAGGGCAATTTTTTTTCCGAAAGTCGATAGACTCGAGGCTTTGATCTACTAAAGTTATGTACAATGTGTCCTAAGGGTCTGTTGAGCATACATGGATTCCATCTTCAGATGGAAGCACACATGACAACTGTACAATGTCCGTTCCACTTCTTACTTATCATATTGAATTATTATTTTTATATTTTGAGCCTAACAAATAATATTACCAGTTTAATTTTGTTACAACCTTCAGGCAATTTAGATGGGTATTGCCTCAGGTATGTAGTTTCCATTTTGTTTGTTAACATTAGGAGTTTTATACCTTTTGTAATAGGAACATGTACATCTCAACCTAGGAATTGTATGGTGAATCTAGATTGGAGGTTGAATCTGAAATAGTATTCCCTAGAGAATTTTAATGAATGTACAACTATTACTTTTTATATTTGATTGCCTGAATATATGGATGAACCTACAAATATTATTTATGCATTATGGCATCGACTAGAAAGAAGCTCAGCGCACACGCTTATAGCCACCTGCAACCGTGTGCTACGATGCAACTGGTATCAACCCTATGATAGAGTATCACACACGCCATTTTCCAGAATGACCGTGTGTGATGTCTCCATACTAGCGCAAACGATTTTGCTGGAGTAAATCGTTTGGAAAACAAAACTTTCCAAACGATCTACTTCTGCCTTTTCGTGTGCCACATTTTGGCCCATCGGGCCCAACTAACGAACCCTCTTTCTGATATAAAATAGGACAAGAAATCTTATCCGGTCTCGCCCCACTCCATTCCACTCTACATCCACCCCCTCTTTAGACTAGTACATATATCTCATGAAATGCTGATGAACTTCAGTGCAACACGTTGGCAATGGATTCGCGCCAATCCACGCATTCAGATGCCGGACCTGCCGTTGATAAGTCCGGTAAAGGTGTCGGATCGTCATCGACCTCCACAATGGCCACGACGGCACGAGACTGCGCCCTCGGCCTCCCGCAGGTTTTACCTTGTTAACATATGCAGGATAGTGGTCCTTTTGTGTATGCTAAATTGAAATCTTTATATGGCATGTTTAAACATCATGTTAGTCATAAGTTGCATAACTTCCTCTTGATTCACTTGTCATCGGCCTAAGAAGCCCCAAGATCCCTCATAGACACTCCAAGAGCGGTAAGGCGCCGATACATATCCTCGGCTGTCTGACTGTCATTCATGACAAAGTTGTCCACTACGGTGTCGACCTCGTCAAATTTGGAGCTTTGTATGCTCTCGTTACCTTGGAAGTGGCCTTCAAGATGGTCCCATTCCTCCTTGGCGGTCTTGCACGAGCAAATGTGAGCATGGTCCTTGGGAGTCACCGCCAAGTGAATCATGTGAAGGGTTGTGGCGTTGAGTTTTTCATCAACCACCTCCCTTCGCGTGAGATTGTAGGGGTTGTACTTCTTAATGATCCTCCATAACTCCTTAGAAGAGCTGCAAATTGTGAGTGCATTAAAAATTACCAATTTGCAAAGCTAGATGCATCTAAAGTGGATGTGAGCATTAGGAGTGTAGTCACTTGGTGCTGGCACCACATGATTTCCCTCTGGATCCTTCTTTCCCTTTGGATCATCCTCTTTGGAAGTGGATGTGCCAGTGCCTTCCACCATTTCCCTCTCAAGAGGCTTGCTCTTTTCGGGGATAAATGTAATGAGCGGATTTTGAGCAGGAGCGTCCTTGGGAGAGGCCCAACTGGATTTTCTTTGGGGGCAAGAAACTCCACAAGCATAGATTGCATTTAGGCCAAGATGGATGACTCCAAGTTTACGAGGTCATCTAAAATGGCCGGAATGCTCTTATTTGCCGGTGAAGCCACTTACTCGACGAGGAGTGTTTCGCTACCCTTATCCTTATACTTTTCGTCGTCCATACACTTAGACGGTTAAGCCTAAATAAGAGCCGACACTCGGATACCAATTTCCGGTGAGGACAAAACCACCAGGAGAACCAGAAAGAAGAATCGCCATATCCCTCTGCATACGCTAGCTTCTCAGGGGCTTTACGTACCTTGTTGTAGGACTAAAACACAAGCTCGGCGATTGTTTACGGTACATCTCCAGCGAGGGTAGCAGCGTAGGGGAGCGTCAGCCGAGAGGCACCAGAACCTACCGTTGTAGGGCAACGTTGCCCCCATGACATAGAACGTAGATGGACGGACGCCTCCTCACTCGACCATTCCGGTTACATTGAAATCATGAGATACATGTTAGGTTGATCTCCACCATGTACGAGCCCAACGGCTCGACGTGCCCTTTGACGGCGCCCTGATCGGAGGCGCCCAACCGTTCGCTGGTTGGTGGCCCCCTATCGCCTGCACTATATAGAGTGGTGGGGGCCGGTGACACTCCGTACGAGGTTGCCTGGAGCTGCCACTCGTCCCACCAAGATGACGCACCGATTAGGGTTAGTGCAGTGCTGACGGAAAGCCCCACCGCCACCACTCCCTCACCCATCCGCCGTCGTCACCATGTCGATGTCGACGGGTTCGTCCTCCTCGAGCGAGAAGGTATATGCTCACAGTATCTCTCTCTCCCGGCTAAGATCTACCCTAGACGATATAGCATATCTATCAATACAAACAATTGCAGGACCAACGAGATCAATACATGACTGGAAATACCAAAGGGCAAAGACTACCGCTGCTGCTGGCTAAAGAAAAGCCGACATCCCAAGTTCCACTGACGGATGACTGTCCCAGCCCCTCCCGTCTGACATGGCAAACTAGCTAGAGTTAGAGGTGTACATGTACTAGGTAAAGGACAAGCTACGCACATGACTATCTAAAACTTAAGAATTTAAACCACTTCGTTCGATGGAATACAGTCTCACTGACTTTGACTCTGCCATAACATTAAGAATTGCAGAGGCACACGAATTACAGTTTCAGAAAGATATCAATGACTAGGGCTAAGCAAACAACATGTATCTCGACAGTATTTTTTGGCACTGGAATCTTGGCAGTTGCTTTACCTATAATCTCTTCAGACTCTTCTTCCTCGCGTCCATCTTTTCTTGTCAGCCACAACTTTCATGCTCGGTGGCCCTTTCTTGGGTGCTGCCGATGCTCCTCCGACAACAGCAGAAGGAGCAGCATTCTGGTCCTGTGAGTTCAGGCCAAATGCTTTTGTAGCAGCAGAGGTAGATACGGGTACGAGGAAAGTGTGAGGCTGGTCCTTATTCAGAGCTGCGGTGGACTCAGAGATAGCTCCACTCTTGGCTTTATTCTTGGCCTGATAGCATGGATGCTCGCTTCGCTTCTGGCGACTAGCTTCTACCCACAATGGCTAAAGCGATTGAGATGAGAAGGACGGCGTACGGCTTGCATATGAAGAGCAATGGCGCGCGGTTGATCAAATCTGAGAGTAGTCCGGAATTAAGGTCCAGTTAAACTACAACCCGGCGTGGCCCAATTCAGCCGCCGACTCAGAAGAGTTCGAGCCGACTCCTAGAACTAGACTGAAGGCCCGTGATCTCCTGCAGATTTCCGATCAGCAGCCAAGGGGAACTTCCAAGGGATCGCTCTTGGTCGCAGCTTGCGTCGTCGACGTACGTACAGTCGTACACCATGTCCAGCGGCGACCGCCTCTCCGATCTCCCCGACGACCTCCTCCTGCGCGTCCTCTACTTCACCCCCGCCAGGGAGGGCGCTTCCACCAGCGCGCTCTCCAAGCGGTGGCGGGGGCTTTGGCGATCCTCGGGCGCCCTGAACCTCGATGCACGGCTCGCCGACGACGACCACTACACCGTCTTCTTCTCCAAGCGCGATGCCTTCGTCTCCGCCGCCAGGTTGTCCCTCGAAGCCGCCGCCGCCGCGGACAGCCGTCACAAGGCTCACCTTCCACGTGGAGGCCGGCCGCTCCCAAAGAATCAGGGACTTCCTGTTCCTGTACATCGACAACGTCAACATGTCCAGGAAGGAGAGAAACCCGGACGTGGTCACACAATTGCTCTCCCTCCCGGCGGCACGCCGCGTCGAGGAGCTGCGGCTCGCCGCAGGATGCCCCTACAACCTCACGGGACAGAAGAACGAGGAGATCCAGATGCTGCACGAGGAGCTCGGCGAGCTCAGCTTCCTGTGCCTGCCGTTTGACACGCTCCGCGTGCTGGACGTCACCAACTGCTGAGGATTCCAGCCGTCCCCCGGCGTCGCGTTCCCACGGCTGGCGTCGCTGCGGCTAAGCCACTGCAGCGTGTGGCTAGAGCATCTCCAGGACCTCATTCACGCCGCGCCGGCGCTCGCGACGGTGCACCTCGAGTTCGCCATGATCCGGGGAGCGAGTGCTGGCAAGGGACCGCCGCCGCCGTCGCTGCCCGGAGAAGGCTTCACCATCCATCTCCGCTGCCCAGCAGCCACCGAAATCGTGCTGGACAGATGCTGCTGGTCGAAATTTTATAGCGAGCACAGTGGCAGCACGGCCGTGAAGATCGATGCTCCGAGACTGCGGCGCTTCAGGTACCATGGGCTTCTCCGGCAGCTCGCGCTGAGTTCACAAGCGCCGGATTTGGCACGGGTAGACTTGCACATTATCCCTCTTGTTGGTTGGCGAAAAAGAACGGATGCAGGCTCCGACCTCGTGACCTTCTGGCAACTGGCCCAGAACTTCCGCAATGCCAAAGAGCTGAGGACATCGCCGTCATCGATTCGGAGAGCCAGGTCAAGCTCCTGTGCTCTTTCCCCAACCTCAAGCGCCTCCACCTGGACGGAATGCATAAGCTCAAAGGAAATACAGCGGCGGCAACGGTCGCCAACATGCTTTCGTGCTGCCCCGTGCTCCGTGACCTCCGACTCAACCTAACCATGGCGCAACCCGATTCGCACAGAAGCAATACCGAAGGGCGATGCTTCTTGGAGAAGAAATACCGACACGATCTCCAAAAGTCGATCCAAGGTTTCAACAACCGCAAATTAGACGCCATGGTTTCCATACAAGGAGATTATGGTGATGGTGAAGCTAGATACGACAAGTTATCTGATCTTCCTGCCTTGAGTAGTGGGCATGCTTTCGACTGTCTACTGAATACCTTAAGTTGCGTGCGCTTGCAGTTCTGGCTAGAGATGAACATATTTGAACTAAAGCAGAAAAGCAACTTTGCACCAAAGTTGATTAAATTCTTTGCCAAAAATGCTATGGTTCTTAAAGGGATGTACATCGACGATGGAAACGGAAAGATGGGCGACCACATGAACTGCAAGCTTGAACAATGGGTAGCCAATTCGTCCGAACATAGAAAGAAGGCTTTTGTAGTCTTGCCCCTCGAGAGTTGAGGGGTTAAAGAGATTATTCTTGTTTCAATCTTCTTAGTTTGACGCATGTGAAAGTGCGCATATATGCATGTACGTGCCATTTACTTTGATATATATGCACGTGTGAATCATATATCGAATTATACCCGTGCCTAAAGGAACATAGGGCTGCCACCAGGGCCGTATCCAAGAAAACGGAGGCTCAACGTAGCAGTTGGTAATTAGGAAAACACGTTCTATATTATTTTTATTACTATATATCATCATGTTGGTGCAAGTTCAGTCATAATTTAAAATAGCTGGCTATTGCATTTAGCCGAAGCATTTTCAGGAGCTAAAACAGGCTACAACGCAACTATAGCGATTATTGTATTTGTTTTTTTTAAACAAGAAAATTTCAGTCATATCTTATCAAAACATGGAAAAACTATGACTCAAATATGATCCGATAACCACCTGATTCAACTATTCAACGCAAACTAGTATTCAGCTAACATAAAAGTTTTATCAAATTACAAATTGAGGTATATACACCTCCAGTCCCACAACTTGTCTATGATGTGCAAATTAGTTCCACATCTTGTAAAATGGACTGTAGCACTCCCACAACTTGTATTTTTTTTGCAGAACTAGTCCAAACAACTGACAAGCGGACACGTGGCAACGTTCTTTTTTCACAAATACCCCTGCATATTTCCCTCTAGCATATATGGCCATTTCGTGGTGCCTCTACATACGGTCCCGCCTGTCAGTTGATGAATAAACACATAAAAAACTTGTTTGGGTTAAGGGGATCGAACTCACGGCCTCAGGTCGCGGTAACAAAGGCTACAAGTGCCAGACAATTAATTATGAAGCTTGATGTGTTAGCCTACAATACCCCGAACAACTTGACAGTCATAAGTGACCGCTCCCTCCCGTGACGCCCCCGCGTGGAGACCGGGGGGAAACCCTAATCTCCGCTGCCCCCGGGCTTCTCCTCCCCTCCCCCCTCCCTCGCCGCCGCCTGAGGGTGTGGCCGGGCAAAGCCCGGTCGGCGCCGGCGGCGGCGAGGCTCTCTCGTTCCCTTGCTCGCGAGGGTGGGCGCGGGGAGCACCCTCCGGGTCAGGGCGTGGCGCGCCCGTCGGGTGCCACGGCGGCCGGCGCGCGGGCTTGACTCGCTGCCTCGACGCGACTGGCGGCGGTGTGGTGGTGGCGCATCCAGGAGGTCGACGGCGTCGGTATCTCTGGGTGGCGCGGGCCGTGGGCGGTGTGGGCCGTGGTCGTCTGCCTTTGCAGTTGCGGGTGGAGGCGGCGCCGTGGTGGATGGTGGTCGGCCGACCTCTGCGGAGGAAGGAGGGGCTACTCGATGGCAGGCTGGTTTTGTTGGGAGGCCGGCGGCGAGATGCGCTGCCATGTTGTGCTTGCTGCAGGCCGGATCTGGGCCAGGCGGGCCGGGATCTGCCGGCGGCGGCGCGACGACGTCCTCTTGGCGGTGCTGGCCACGGAGAGGCGGCGATGGTGGCTCAATCTTGGGCGACGCGAGCTGGTGGGTGGCAGGCTGGTGGTGACGATCCTAGCATCGGGGTGGGATGGTGCGGGTTGCCGGACTAGGGGAAGGCGGGGGCGGCGGCTACAGCGAGCTTGCGGGCTGGATCCGAGCCAGGCGGGCCTAGAACCGGCTATTGTTTTACGAGCCTTGTTGGGCCCGAGCTTTGCGGGCCGTTTTGCATCTGCCTTTCCTGCGTCTAGCGGCTCGCGTACCCTACCACCTCTGCGTATGGACCTCGTGGGCTCCTAGGCTACAGATTTCCGGGGGTTGGTGGTAGTGGGGTTCGGGAGGAAAGGCCCCCGCCGCCGCCACGCCCCGTGGGTCTTTACCCCGGCGGCGCTACAGGCGGCGGCGGCGGTTAGGGTTGGGGAGGGGGTCTGGAGAGGAGCAGGGTCGAGTTGACTACTACAGCGATATGTTGCAGTGTTTCAACAATACCTTCTTCAGTACTTTGAAAAAAATGCTTGATCGTTCGTCAACACTACCTTCTGCAGTACTTAGGAAAAGAAATTGCTGGGTTAATATACCACTGCCTTCATCTACAGTGACTTCACATAAAAATACTCACATATTCATCGTATTTTTTATTCTAAATTATATTAGCAGCATATTTTATTGATAGGCTCAACATCACCCTACGGGCGTGGGGATGCCGTTGCGTTACTACCCCACAATGCATAGTATCATAAGATAGTATCATAGTATCATCATATTTAATGTTTTGTAGAATCTCAATGCAAATTTGTGTACATGATGTGTTTGCCATTAAGTTTTTTAGTTTTACGTGCTATAGTACGGTACCCTATTATGATACCACTCCCATCTCTCACCTCATTAATTGATGCGTCACATCAGATTTTTGCCAACATGGCATGCATGATACTACTTATGATACTTTTATTGGGGCTAATCTTAGAGCAAGTACAATAAGGTCTAGTCAGTGATACGTCTCCAACGTATCGATAATTTCTTATGTTCCATGCTACTTTATTGATGATACCTACATGTTTTATGCACATTATATGTCATATTTATGCATTTTCTGGAACTAACCTATTAACAAGATGCCGAAGAGCCATTCTGTTTTCTGCTGTTTTTGGTTTCAGAAATCCTAGTAAGAAATATTCTCGGAATTGGACGAAACTTTCGCCCGGGTCCTATTTTTGCACGAAGCTTCCAGAAGACCGAAGAGATAACGAAGTGGGGCCACGAGGCAGCCAGGAGCTAGGGCGGCGCGGCCCAAGCCCTGGCCGCGCGGCCCTACCCCCTGGGCCCTCGTGTGGCCCCCGCGTTGCCCTTCCGCCTACTTAAAGTCTCCGTCGCGAAACCCCAGCCGAGAGCCACGATACGGAAAACCTTCCAGAGACGCCGCCGCGAATCCCATCTCGGGAGATTCAGGAGATCGCCTCCGGCACCCTGAGAGGGGATTCATCTCCGGAGGACTCTACACCGCCATGGTCGCCTCCGGAGTGATGAGTGAGTAGTTCACCCCTGGACCATGGGTCCATAGCAGTAGCTAGATGGTCGTCTTCTCCTTGTTGTGCTTCATTGTTGGATCTTGTGAGCTGCCTAACATGATCAAGATCATCTATCGTAATACTATATGTTGTGTTTGTCGGGATCCGATGGATAGAGAGTACTATGATTATGGTGATTATCAATCTATTGTTTATGTGTTGTTTATGATCTTGCATGCTCTCCGTTATTAGTAGAGGCTCTGGCCAAGTTTGTACTCTTAACTCCAAGAGGGAGTATTTATGCTCGATAGTGGGTTCATGCCTCCATTGAATCTGGGACAGTGACAGAAAGTTCTAAGGTTGTGGATGTGCTGTTGCCACTAGGGATAAAACATTGATTCTATGTCTAAGGATGTAGTTGTCGATTATATTACGCACCATACTTAATGCAATTGTCTGTTGTAGCAACTTAATACTGAATGGGGTTCGGATGATAACCTGAAGGTGGACTTTTTAGGCATAGATGCAGTTGGATGGCGGTCTATGTACTTTGTCGTAATGCCCAATTAAATCTCACTATATTTATCATATCATGTATATGCATTGTTATGCCTTTCTCTATTTGTCAATTGCCCGACTGTAATTTGTTCACCCAACATGCTTTTATCTTATGGGAGAGACACCTCTAGTGAACTGTGGACCCCGGTCCTATTCTTTACATAGCATACAATCTACTGCAATTGTGTTTACTGTTTTCTTTGCAAACATCTTCCACTCGATACGTTTAATCCTTTGTTACAGCAAGCCGGTGAGATTGACAACCTCACTGTTTCGTTGGGGCAAAGTACTTTGGTTTTGTTGTGCAGATTCCACGTTGGCGCCGGAATCCCTGTTGTTGCGCCGCATCACATTTCGCCACCATCAACCTTCAACGTGCTTCTTGGCTCCTCCTGGTTCGATTAAACCTTGGTTTCTTTCTGAGGGAAAACTTGCCACTGTGCGCATCATACCTTCCTCTTGGGGTTCCCAACGGACGTGTACATTTACGCGCATCAAGCCTGTTTTCGCGCCGTTGCCGGGGAGATCAAGACACGCTGCAAGGGGAGTCTCCACTTCTCAATCTCTTTACTTTGTTTTTGTCTTGCTTTATTTTATTTACTACTTTGTTTGCTGCACTAAATCAAAATACAAAAAAATTAGTTGCTAGTTTTACTTTATTTACTGTCTTGCTCTCTATATCGAAAACACAAAAAAAATTAGTTACTTGCATTTACTTTATCTAGTTTGTTTTATTTACTGTTGCTAAAATGAATACCCCTGAAAATACTAAGTTGTGTGACTTCACAAATGCAAATAATAATGATTTCCTATGCACACCTATTGCTCCACCTGCTACTACAGCAGAATTCTTTGAAATAAAACCTGCTTTACTGAACTTGGTTATGAGAGATCAATTTTCTGGTGCTAGTTCTGATGATGCTGCTGCCCATCTCAATAATTTTGTTGAACTTTGTGAAATGCAAAAGTATAAAGATGTAGATGGTGATATTATTAAATTGAAAGTGTTTCCTTTCTCATTAAGAGGAAGAGCTAAAGATTGGTTGCTATCTTTGCCTAAGAATAGTATTGATTCATGGACTAAATGTAAGGATGCTTTTATTGGTAGATATTATCCTCCCGCTAAAATTATATCTTTGAGAAGTAGCATAATGAATTTTAAGCAATTAGATACTGAACATGTTGCTCAAGCATGGGAGAGAATGAAAACTTTGGTAAAGAATTGCCCAACCCATGGACGACTACTTGGATGATCATCCAAACCTTCTATGCAGGACTAAATTTTTCTTCGCGGAATTTATTGGATTCAGCTGCTGGAGGTAACTTTATGTCCATCACATTGGGGGCGGCTACAAAACTTCTTGATGATACGATGATAAATTACTCTGAGTGGCACACGGAAAGAGCTCCACAAGGTAAGAAGGTAAATTCTGTTGAAGAAACCTCTTCTTTGAATGATAAGATTGATGTGATTATGTCTATGCTTGTGAATGGTAGATCTAATGTTGATCCAAATAATGTTCCTTTAGCCTCATTGGTTGCTCAAGAAGAAAATGTTGATGTGAATTTCATTAAAAACAATAATTTCAACAACAATGCTTATAGGAACAACTCTGGTAATAACTATAGGCCATATCCTTCTGCTAATGGTAATGGTTATGGTAATTCTTATGGGAATTCTTACAACAATAATAGGAGTGTACCCTCTGGTCTTGAAGCCATGCTTAAAGAATTTATTAGTACACAAACTGCTTTTAACAAATCTGTTGAGGAAAAGCTTGATAAAATTGATACTATTGCTTCTAGAGTTGATAGGCTTGCCTCTGATGTTAATCTTTTAAAATTGAAAGCTATGCCTAATAATGATATTGATAATAAGATTACTACTACAGCAAATGCCATCCAAGTTAGAATTAATGAGAATATAAGATTAATGGTTGAACTGCGTGCTAGGTGGGATAGAGAAGAAAATGAAAAACTAGCTAAAGAGAATAATGTAGCTAAAGTTTGGACTATTACCACCACTATTAATGCTAATTCTTTACATGTTGCTGCACCTCCTACTATCAATGGTAAGATAATTGGTGTTGGCAATGTTTCTACTCCTAGTGCAAAGCGTACAAAACTGCCTGAAATTGCTAAAGCTGAAACTGCTTGTGATAAAACTGCTGAAATTTTTTCCAACCTTGGGAACAATGATCCCATTGCTGTAGCTCATAATGATTTAGATTTTGATGATTGTCACATCTCTGAAGTTATAAAGTTCTTACAAAAACTTGCTAAAAGTCCTAATGCTAGTGCTATAAATTTAGCCTTTACAAAACATATTACAAATGCTCTCATAAAAGCTAGAGAAGAGAAACTTAAACTTGAAACTTCTATTCCTAGAAAGTTAGAAGATGGTTGGGAGCCCATCATTAAAATGAAATTCAATGACTTTGAATGTAATGCTCTATGTGATCTTGGTGCAAGTATTTCTGTTATGCCTAAAAAGATTTATGATATGCTTGACTTGCCACCATTGAAGAATTGTTATTTGGATGTTAATCTTGCCGATAATGTTAAAAAGAAACCTTTGGGGAGGATTGATAATGTGCATATTACGGTTAACAATAACCTTGTCCCCGTTGATTTTGTTGTCTTGGATATCGAATGCAATGCATCTTGTCCTATTGTATTGGGAAGACCTTTTCTTCGAACTGTTGGTGCTGTTATTGATATGAGGGAAGGTAATATTAAATATCAATTTCCTCTCAAGAAAGGTATGGAACACTTCCCTAGAAAGAGAATGAAGTTGCCTTTTGATTCTATTATTAGAACAAGTTATGATGTTGATGCTTCTACTCTCGATGTTACTTGATTTGCACTTTCTGCGCCTAGCTGAAAGGCGTTAAAGAAAAGCGCTTATGGGAGACAACCCATGTTTTTACCTACAGAAATTTTTTGTTTTGTTGAGTCTTGGAAGTTGTTTACTACTGTAGCAACCTCTCCTTATCATGTTTTTGTGCCAAGTAAAGTTTCTATGCCAAAGTTGATGTTATATTTGGGATCGCTGCGCAGAAACAGCATTGCTGTCTGTCACGAATCTGGGCACAGTTCTCTGTAGAAAATTCGAAAAAATCTGCCAATTTACGAGCGTGATCCTCAGATATGTACGCAACTTTCATTAGTTTTGAGTTTTTCCATTTGAGCAAGTCTGGTGCCAGCTTTAAATTCGTCTTTACGGACTGTTCTGTTTTTGACAGATTCTGCTTTTATTTCGCATTGCCTCTTTTGCTATATTGGATTCATTTCTTTGATCCATTAATGTCCAGTAGCATTATGCAATGTCCAGAAGTGTAAAGAATGATTGTGTCACCTCTGAATGAGTGAATTATTAATTGCGCACTAACCCTCTAATGAGTTTGCTTGAAGTTTGGTGTGAAGGAAGTTTTCAAGGGTCAAGAGAGAATGATATACTATGATCAAGAGGAGTGAAAGCTCTAAGCTTGGGGATGCCCCCGTGGTTCACCCCTGGATATTTTAAGAAGACTCAAGCGTCTAAGCTTGGGGATGCCCAAGGCATCCCCTTCTTCATCGACAACATCATCAGGTTCCTCCCCGAAACTATATTTTTATTCAATCACATCTTGTGTTCTTTACTTGGAGCGTCGGTTTGTTTTTGTTTTTGTTTGAATAAAATGGATCCTAGCATTCACTTTGTGGGAGAGAGACACGCTCCGCTGTTGCATATGGACACATGTGTCCTTAGGCTTTACTCATAATGTTCAAGGCGAAGTTTCTTCTTCGTTAAATTGTTATATGGTTGGAATTGGAAAATGCTACATGTAGTAATTCTAAAATGTCTTGGATAATGTGATACTTGGCAATTGTTGTGCTCATGTTTAAGCTCTTGCATCATATGCTTTGCACCCATTAATGAAGAAATACATAGAGCTTGCTAAAATTTGATTTGCATATTTGGTCTCTCTAAGGTCGATCTAGATAATATCTAGTATTGAGTTTTGAACAACAAGGAAGACGGTGTAGAGTCTTATAATATTTACAATATGTCTTTTATGTAAGTTTTGCTGCACCTGTTCATCCTTGAGTTTGCTTCAAATAACCTTGCTAGCCTAAACCTTGTATCGAGAGGGAATACTTCTCATGCATCCAAAATCCTTGAGCCAACTACTATGCCATTTGTGTCCACCATACCTACCTACTACATGGTATTTCTCCGCCATTCCAAAGTAAATTGCTTGAGTGCTACCTTTAAAATTCCATCATTCACCTTTGCAATATATAGCTCATGGGACAAAATAGCCTTAAAAACTATCGTAGTATTGAATATGTACTTATGCACTTTATATTTTATTAAGTTGCTTGTTGTGCGATAACCATGCTTCTGGGGCGATACGTCTCCAACGTATCGATAATTTCTTATGTTCCATGCCACTTTATTGATGATACCTACATGTTTTATGCACATTATATGTCATATTTATGCATTTTCTGGAACTAACCTATTAACAAGATGCCGAAGAGCCAGTTGCTGTTTGCTGTTTTTGGTTTCAGAAATCCTAGTAAAGAAATATTCTCGGAATTGGACGAAACTTTCGCCCAGGGTCCTATTTTTGCACGAAGAAGACCGAAGACCTAACGAAGTGGGGCCACGAGGAGGCCAGGGGGTGGCCGGCGCGGCCGCCGCGCCGACCTATCCCCTGGGCCCCTCGTGTGGCCCCTCGCGTTGACCCTCCGCCTACTTAAAGCTTCCGTCGCGAAACCCCCAGTACCGAGAGCCACGATACGGAAAACCTTACGGAGACGCCGCCGCCGCGAATCCCATCTCGGGGATTCTAGAGATCGCCTCCGGCACCCTGCCGGAGGGGATTCATCTCCCGGAGGACTCTACACCGCCATGGTCGCCTCCGGAGTGATGAGTGAGTAGTTCACCCCTGGACCATGGGTCCATAGCAGTAGCTAGATGGTCGTCTTCTCCTTGTTGCGCTTCATTGTTGGATCTTGTGAGCTGCCTAACATGATCAAGATCATCTATCGTAATACTATATGTTGTGTTTGTCGGGATCCGATGGATAGAGAGTACTATGATTATGGTGATTATCAATCTATTGTTTATGTGTTGTTTATGATCTTGCATGCTCTCCGTTATTAGTAGAGGCTCTGGCCAAGTTTTTGCTCTTAACTCCAAGAGGGGTATTTATGCTCGATAGTGGGTTCATGCCTTCATTGAATCTGGGATCGTGACAGAAGGTTCTAAGGTTGTGATGTGCTGTTGCCACTAGGGATAAAACATTGATGCTATGTCTAAGGATGTAGTTGTTGATTACATTACGCACCATACTTAATGCAATTGTCTTTGCTTTGCAACTTAATACTGGAGGGGTTCGGACGATAACCTGAAGGTGGACTTTTTAGGCATAGATGCAGTTGGATGGCGGTCTATGTTCTTTGTCGTAATGCCCGGATTAAATCTCACTATATTTACCATGTCATGTATATGCATTGTTATGCCTTTCTCTATTTGTCAATTGCCCGACTGTAATTTGTTCACCCAACATGCTTTATCTTATGGGAGAGACACCTCTAGTGAACTGTGGACCCCGGTCCTATTCTTTACATAGCATACAATTCTGCAACTGTGTTTTTACTATTTCTTTGCAAACATCTTCCACTCGATACGTTTAATCCTTTGTTACAGCAAGCCGGTGAGATTGACAACCTCACTGTTTCGTTGGGACAAAGTACTTGGGTGTGTTGTGCAGGTTCCGCGTTGGCGCCGGAATCCCTGGTGTTGCGCCGCATCACATTTCGCGACCATCAACCTTCAACGTGCTTCTTGGCTCCTCCTGGTTCGATTAAACCTTGGTTTCTTTCTGAGGGAAAACTTGCTACTGTGCGCATCATACCTTCCTCTTGGAGTTCCCAACGAACGTGTGAGTTACACGCCATCAAGCTCTTTTTCGGCGCCGTTGGGAGATCAAGACACGCTGCAAGGAGTCTCCACTTCTCAATCTCTTTACTTTGTTTTTGTCTTGCTTTATTTTATTTACTACTTTGTTTGCTGCACTAAATCAAAACACAAAAAAATTAGTTGCTAGTTTTACTTTATTTACTGTCTTGCTCTCTATATCAAAAATACAAAAAAATTAGTTACTTGTCTTTACTTTGTCTGCCTAGTTTACTTATTGCTTATTGCATCATGTTTCATTTTAATTTCACCACAAAAGACATACCGGTAGGACGTGGGTCCATAGTTGGGAGAAATAACATAGAAGAATTTTTCAATCATGTTAGTATTACTGAAGATTTTGAAGATAGACACTTGGTAGAACTTGCCCCTACCTATGAAATTGCTGCTGCTGCTTTAGTTCGCATGTTGGAAACTAAATTTGTTAATCTCAATCCTATAATCCAACACATGTTTCTTACACTTGGTGATATGGAAGAAGGGGAAAAGAAAGATTTTGTTTTAGAAACCCTTCTTAGAGAATTTGGTGGTCTAGCAAGAGAGGCTAGAAAGGTTTTTGCTAAGTTTAATATGCTAGGTTCTCATACCAATTTTATTGGTCTCCTTGAAAAAATGGACATGGATAGAATAATGTACACTAATAACATTAATGATGGAGGGGAAATCAAAGCACCAATACCATGTAAACTCCTAGCTATGAATGATGCACTAGAAAATAACTATGCTTGGCTTGTTCCTGAAAATTTGTTCGATGAGAGTAGCAAGCCTAAGACTAATGAAAAGGGAGACGCTAAAACTTATATATCAAATATACTATGCTTGGTTGAGAAAACTCCCAACACCCCTGGTAATGATGTTGATGCTTCTACTCTCGACAATACTTGATTTGCACTTTCTGCGCCTAGCTGAAAGGCGTTAAAGAAAAGCGCTTATGGGAGACAACCCATGTTTTTACCTACAGCAATTTTTTGTTTTGTTGAGTCTTGGAAGTTGTTTACTACTGTAGCAACCTCTCCTTATCATGTTTTTGTGCCAAGTAAAGTTTCTATGTTAAAGTTGATGTTATATTTGGGATTGCTGCGCAGAAACAGCATTGCTGTCTGTCACGAATCTGGGCACAATTCTCTGTAGAAAATTCGAAAAAATCTGCCAATTTACGAGCGTGATCCTCAGATATGTACGCAACTTTCATTAGTTTTGAGTTTTTCCATTTGAGCAAGTCTGGTGCCATTTCTAAATTCGTCTTTACGGACTGTTCTGTTTTTGACAGATTCTGCCTTTTATTTCGCATTGCCTCTTTTGCTATGTTGGATTTATTTCTTTGATCCATTAATGTCCAGTAGCATTATGCAATGTCCAGAAGTGAAAATAATGATTGTGTCACCTCTGAATGTGTGAATTATTAATCGTGCACTAACCCTCTAATGAGTTTGCTTGAAGTTTGGTGTGAAGGAAGTTTTCAAGGGTCAAGAGAGGAGAATGATATACTATGATCAAGAGGAGTGAAAGCTCTAAGCTTGGGGATGCCCCGTGGTTCACCCCTGCATATTTTAAGAAGACTCAAGCGTCTAAGCTTGGGGATGCCCAAGGCATCCCCTTCTTCATCGACAAAATCATCAGGTTCCTCCTGAAACTATATTTTTATTCAATCACATCTTGTGTTCTTTGCTTGGAGCGTCGGTTTGTTTTCGTTTTTGTTTTTGTTTGAATAAGATGGATCCTAGCATTCACTTTGTGGGAGAGAGACACGCTCCGCTGTTGCATATGGACACATGTGTCCTTAGGCTTTACTCATAATGTTCAAGGCGAAGTTTCTTCTTCGTTAAATTGTTATATGGTTGGAATTGGAAAATGCTACATGTAGTAATTCTAAAATGTCTTGGATAATGTGATACTTTGCAATTGTTGTGCTCATGTTTAAGCTCTTGCATCATATGCTTTGCACCCATTAATGAAGAAATACATAGAGCTTGCTAAAATTTGATTTGCATATTTGGTTTCTCTAAGGTCTAGATAATATCTAGTATTGAGTTTTGAACAACAAGGAAGACAGTGTAGAGTCTTATAATGTTTACAATATGTCTTTTATGTGAGTTTTGCTGCACTTGTTCATCCTTGAGTTTGCTTCAAATAACCTTGCTAGCCTAAACCTTGTATCGAGAGGGAATACTTCTCATGCATCCAAAATCCTTGAGCCAATTACTATGCCATTTGTGTCCACCATACCTACCTACTACATGGTATTTCTCCGCCATTCCAAAGTAAATTGCTTGAGTGCTACCTTTAAAATTCCATCATTCACCTTTGCAATATATAGCTCATGGGACAAAATAGCCTTAAAAACTATCGTAGTATTGAATATGTACTTATGCACTTTATATTTTATTAAGTTGCCGTTGTGCGATAACCATGCTTCTGGGGAACGCCATCAACTATTGTTGAATATCATGTGAGTTGCTATGCATGTCCGTCTTGTCGAAGGTCTATCATTTTAGTGGTTGGAGCATGCAAAATTGTTAGAGAAGAACATTGGGCCGCTAACTAAAGCCATGAATCATGGTTGAAGTTTCAGTTTTGGACATATATCCTCAATCTCATATGAGAACAATAATCTTTGCTACATGCTTATGCATTTAAGAGGAGTCCATTATCTGTTGTCCATGTTGTCCCGGTATGGATGTCTAAGTTGAGAATAATCAAAAGCGAGAAATCCGAAATGCGAGCATTCTCCTTGGACCTTTGTACATGCGGCATGGAGGTACCCCTTTGTGACACTTGGTTGAAACATGGCATGCGAAGACCCGTAGTCCAAGTTAAGTAGGACGAGGTGCGGGCACTATTAGTATACTATGCGTGAGGCTTGCAACTTGTAAGATATAATTTTCATAACTCATATGCTTTATTACTACCGTTGACAAAATTGTTTCATGTTTTCAAAATAAAAGCTCTAGCACAAATACAGCAATCGATGCTTTCCTCATTGAAGGACCATTCTTTTACTTTTATTGTTGAGTCAGTTTACCTATCTCCTTCCACCTTAAGAAGCAAACACTTGTGTGAACTGTGCATTGATTCCTACATACTTGCATATTGCACTTATTATATTACTTTATGTTGACAATATCCATGAGATATACATGTTACAAGTTGAAAGCAACCGCTGAAACTTAATCTTCTTATGTGTTGCTTCAACACCTTTACTTTGATTTATTGCTTTATGAGTTAACTCTTATGCAAGACTTATTGATGCTTGTCTTGAAGTACTATTCATGAAAAGTCTTTGCTATATGATTCACTTGTTTACTCATGTCATTACCTTTGCTTTGATCGCTGCATTCATTACATATGTTTACAAATAGTATGATCAAGATTATGATGGCATGTCACTTCAGAAATTATCTTTGTTATCGTTTTACCTGGGACGAGCAGACTAAGCTTGGGGATGCTGATACGTCTCCAACGTATCGATAATTTCTTATGTTCCATGCCACTTTATTGATGATACCTACATGTTTTATGCACATTATATGTCATATTTATGCATTTTCTGGAACTAACCTATTAACAAGATGCCGAAGAGCCAGTTGCTGTTTCTGTTTTTGGTTTCAGAAATCCTAGTAAAGAAATATTCTCGGAATTGGACGAAACTTTCGCCCGGGGTCCTATTTTTGCACGAAGCTTCCAAGAGACCGAAGACGAAGTGGGGCCACGAGGAGGCAGGGGTGGCCGGCGCGGCCCAGGCCTGGCCGCGCCGACCTATCCCGGCCCTCGTGTGGCCCCTCGCGTTGACCCTCCGCCTACTTAAAGCTTCCGTCGCGAAACCCCCGCACCGAGGCCACGATACGGAAAACCTTACAGAGACGCCGCCGCCGCGAATCCCATCTCGGGGGATTCGGAGATCGCCTCCGGCACCTGGAGAGGGGATTCATCTCCGGAGGACTCTACACCGCCATGGTCGCCTCCGGAGTGATGAGTGAGTAGTTCACCCCTGGACCATGGGTCCATAGCAGTAGCTAGATGGTCGTCTTCTCCTTGTTGCGCTTCATTGTTGGATCTTGTGAGCTGCCTAACATGATCAAGATCATCTATCTCTATATGTTGTGTTTGTCGGGATCCGATGGATAGAGAGTACTATGATTATGGTGATTATCAATCTATTGTTTATGTGTTGTTTATGATCTTGCATGCTCTCCGTTATTAGTAGAGGCTCTGGCCAAGTTTTTGCTCTTAACTCCAAGAGGGGGTATTTATGCTCGATAGTGGGTTCATGCCTTCATTGAATCTGGGATCGTGAGAAGGTTCTAAGGTTGTGATGTGCTGTTGCCACTAGGGATAAAACATTGATGCTATGTCTAAGGATGTAGTTGTTGATTACATTACGCACCATACTTAATGCAATTGTCTGTTGCTTTGCAACTTAATACTGGAGGGGGTTCGGACGATAACCTGAAGGTGGACTTTTTAGGCATAGATGCGTTGGATGGCGGTCTATGTTCTTTGTCGTAATGCCCGGATTAAATCTCACTATATTTACCATGTCATGTATATGCATTGTTATGCCTTTCTCTATTTGTCAATTGCCCGACTGTAATTTGTTCACCCAACATGCTTTATCTTATGGGAGAGACACCTCTAGTGAACTGTGGACCCCGGTCCTATTCTTTACATAGCATACAATTTACTGCAACTGTGTTTTTACTATTTCTTTGCAAACATCTTCCACTCGATACGTTTAATCCTTTGTTACAGCAAGCCGGTGAGATTGACAACCTCACTGTTTCGTTGGGACAAAGTACTTGGGTTGTGTTGTGCAGGTTCCGCGTTGGCGGAATCCCTGGTGTTGCGCCGCATCACATTTCGCGACCATCAACCTTCAACGTGCTTCTTGGCTCCTCCTGGTTCGATTAAACCTTGGTTTCTTTGAGGGAAAACTTGCTACGTGCGCATCATACCTTCCTCTTGGGGTTCCCAACGAACGTGTGAGTTACACGCCATCGGGGCGCATCAACTATTGTTGAATATCATGTGAGTTGCTATGCATGTCCGTCTTGTCTGAAGGATCTATCATTTTAGTGGTTGGAGCATGCAAAATTGTTAGAGAAGAACATTGGGCCGCTAACCAAAGCCATGAATCATGGTGGAAGTTTCAGTTTGGACATATATCCTCAATCTCATATGAGAATAATAATCATTGCTACATGCTTATGCATTGAAGAGGAGTCCATTATCTGTTGTCCATGTTGTCCCGGTATGGATGTCTAAGTTGAGAATAATCAAAAGCGAGAAATCCAAATGCGAGCTTTCTCCTTAGACCTTTGTACAGGCGGCATGGAGGTACCCCTTTGTGACACTTGGTTGAAACATGGCATGCAAAGATCCGGTAGTCCAAGCTAAGTAGGACGAGGTGCGGGCACTATTAGTACACTATGCATGAGGCTTGCAACTTGTAAGATATAATTTACATAACTCATATGCTTTATTACTACCGTTGACAAAATTGTTTCATGTTTTCAAAATAAAAGTTCTAGCACAAATACAGCTATCAATGCTTTCCTCTTGAAGGACCATTCTTTTACTTTTATTGTTGAGTCAGTTTACCTATCTCCTTCCACCTTAAGAAGCAAACACTTGTGTGAACTGTGCATTGATTCCTACATACTTGCATATTGCACTTGTTATACTACTTTATGTTGACAATATCCATGAGATATACATGTTATAAGTTGAAAGCAACCGCTGAAACTTAATCTTCCTTTGTGTTGCTTCAATACCTTTACTTTGATTTATTGCTTTATGAGTTAACTCTTATGCAAGACTTATTGATGCTTGTCTTGAAGTACTATTCATGAAAAGTCTTTGCTATATGATTCACTTGTTTACTCATGTCATTACCTTTGTTTTGATCGCTGCATTCATTACATATGTTTACAAATAGTATGATCAAGATTATGATGGCATGTCACTTCAGAAATTATCTTTGTTATCGTTTTACCTGCTCGGGACGAGCAGAACTAAGCTTATGATACGTCTCCAACGTATCGATAATTTCTTATGTTCCATGCTACTTTATTGATGATACCTACATGTTTTATGCACATTATATGTCATATTTATGCATTTTCTGGAACTAACCTATTAACAAGATGCCGAAGAGCCGTTTTGTTTTCTGCTATTTTTGGTTTCAGAAATCCTAGTAAGGAAATATTCTCGAAATTGGACGAAACTTTCGCCCAGGGTCCTATTTTTGCACGAAGCTTCCGAAGACCGAAGAGATAACGAAGTGGGGCCACGAGGCAGCCAGAGCTAGGGCGGCGCGGCCCAAGCCCGGCCGCGCGGCCCTACCCCCTGGCCCTCGTGTGGCCCCGCGTTGCCCTTCCGCCTACTTAAAGTCTCCGTCGCGAAACCCCCAGTCCGAGAGCCACGATACGGAAAACCTTCCCGCCGCCGCAATCCCATCTCGGGGATTCAGGAGATCGCCTCGGCACTCTACCGGAGGGGATTCATCTCCGGAGGACTCTACACCGCCATGGTCGCCTCCGGAGTGATGAGTGAGTAGTTCACCCCTGGACCATGGGTCCATAGCAGTAGCTAGATGGTCGTCTTCTCCTTGTTGTGCTTCATTGTTGGATCTTGTGAGCTGCCTAACATGATCAAGATCATCTATCTGTAATACTATATGTTGTGTTTGTCGGGATCCGATGGATAGAGAGTACTATGATTATGGTGATTATCAATCTATTGTTTATGTGTTGTTTATGATCTTGCATGCTCTCCGTTATTAGTAGAGGCTCTGGCCAAGTTTGTACTCTTAACTCCAAGAGGGAGTATTTATGCTCGATAGTGGGTTCATGCCTCCATTGAATCTGGGACAGTGAAGAAAGTTCTAAGGTTGTGGATGTGTTGTTGCCACTAGGGATAAAACATTGATTCTATGTCTAAGGATGTAGTTGTCGATTACATTACGCACCATACTTAATGCAATTGTCTGTTGCTTAGCAACTTAATACTGAATGGGGTTCGGATGATAACCTGAAGGTGGACTTTTTAGGCATAGATGCGGTTGGATGGCGGTCTATGTACTTTGTCGTAATGCCCAATTAAATCTCACTATATTTATCATATCATGTATATGCATTGTTATGCCTTTCTCTATTTGTCAATTGCCGACTGTAATTTGTTCACCCAACATGCTTTTATCTTATGGGAGAGACACCTCTAGTGAACTGTGGACCCCGGTCCTATTCTTTACATAGCATACAATCTGCAATTGTGTTTACTGTTTTCTTTGCAAACATCTTCCACTCGATACGTTTAATCCTTTGTTACAGCAAGCCGGTGAGATTGACAACCTCACCGTTGGGGCAAAGTACTTTGGTTTTGTTGTGCAGATTCCACGTTGGCGCCGAAATCCCTGTTGTTGCGCCGCATCACATTTCGCCACCATCAACCTTCAACGTGCTTCTTGGCTCCTCCTGGTTCGATTAAACCTTGGTTTCTTTCTGAGGGAAAACTTGCCACTGTGCGCATCATACCTTCCTCTTGGGGTTCCCAACGGACGTGTACATTTACGCGCATCAGTCAGCTGGCTACAAGGACTAAAATAATGTATTTGTGTCTAGTTGGAGAAGAGAGAAGAGGAGAGAGAACGTAAGTGAGCTCTTATGCAAGAGCTAGCTCTAGAACGTGCTCCTAGGCAAGGTGTGTGAATGAAAAGTGAGACATCCATTGAAAAAGTAGTACATTCTTATAGCCAACTATTGTACTTGTTGGTTACATGTTGACTATAGGTGACATGACATTTTGCTTATAGCCAACAACCGGCTATAGTATTGAAGTTGCTCTTAGGATAAACTTGGGCGTATGCATCGATGCCGTGGGTGGCTGGGTAAGGACACGTACAATATGGTGATGTCAGCCTTCTCTTACGCTTGCCACGTCAGATTTTTGCTTAGTTGGAGGAGAAAGAATGAAGGGAGAGAAGGTTGTCTTTCCTTAGCTAAGGGATGATCTCTTATGAAATAAAAAAATGCTAGTTTTCCCATTATAAGACTTGTCTTCCCTTAATCACCTACTTTTCTACTAAAAATAATCAATTATTATTTGTTGCAAGGGATGATAATAAAAGATAATGCATTGTACCGATTGTATTTATCATTCTCTCTAGATAATATGGACTGCTAAGAGAATATGTGCCTTCCCTACCATTGTATATGCACTAAACATGGGTTAGGGCATGAACAATGGTTGATAAAACCGTCTTATGTGGCATTCCTAAGATAAGACTAAGATAAGACTATTATACATGCCCACTCGCTCGAGATTTGCACTAATCGTCACATAAATTACGCCAGTCGCCAGACTAGAAAAGAAAAGCGACCGTGCATGGAAATCATCCAACAAATCTGGGCAGACTACTCGGTTTGACTAAATCCCGGATTTCACTCTTGCCCCGGTTAACCATTCCTGATTTTCGGTTTAATTGACTACCAAAAACGAAGCGCCATGCATGGAATCCAATTAAATCTTGATTTTTTAGGATAGGATAAATCTGGTAAATCATCTCTGATGTTTGGTAATTCTCTCTCTCGCGCGCGATCTTCTTTCCTCCAGACCAAACCCTAGCTAGCTCATCTAAAAAAACCCTAGCTCTTGGCCGGCATCGACAATGACGGGCGCCAGCCTCGCGCGGTGCCGCACCAGCCACGGGCACCGGCCGTGTCGACGGCCACCGACCCCGCCATGGGAGCGCTTCTACCGCAGATCGATCGACGCCGTGACCCACATCGCGCCCAGGCGGCGCGGCGGGCCTGCTCGCCGGTGCGCTCGTGCATCGGCAACACGACGCGTGGCGCTCACTCTGACGGCAACACGCTGACCAACCAGATGTAGTGCTTCCATATTAGCACATAGGTACATGTTTTTCCGTTAGTACGATTCTGTAGTACTATATTCCTAGAGTAAATGAATCACGTGGATATATTCTTCCGTTGTTGCTGCTATTTATGGCATTTCGGGAAGCCTCCGTATACTCTCCGTCAGATGGATGAAAAACGTGCAATAAATTCATGTAGATGTATCGATCGATCAGCAGAGAGTGAACTGCTAATGAACTCCATAGTAAATCTTAAGACATGGAACATATTTGCATCTTGGGGTTGGACTGCTAGAATATTGCAGATTTAGTTCACTTGCAGCACTGCAGGTTATGCATGCACTCGCACAACACAAGCAATCAGATTTTATTTATCACTTTGTTGTGGTGGTGCAACAACGGTTCAGGATTAGTGTTCAATATATACATATCACGACAGTTGATTCCTGCTTCTGGCACGAGACTACGAGAGTCCAATCAGAATAAACACCGTTTCGCTCTCCTCGCGTCGCCTCCTCCAGGCGACCGAGGAGGCGAAACCCTAGGTCCGCCGCCGCCGCTCCTCCCTCCGTCCCCCACCCTCCTCGTCGCCCCTAGAGACGCCGCCGGCCAAGCTCGCGACGCCGAGGAAGGGGGCGGCGGGGATCTGAGCTCTTGGCTCCCCGCGTGGTGCCTAGATGGAGGACCTCCGCGCCGGGTTCGCCGTGGCCGCGGTTGCTGCTCGATGGGATCCCCTGCTCCGTGGCTGGCCTCTGGCTCTGCCTTTGGTAAGGGTGGCCTCCTCTGGTAGCTCCCCGGCGGGGGCTCTGTTGGGCGGCGAGGCGGCGGCCTCGTGTGGTGAGGCGACGTTGACCGCGCGGCCAGTGACGCTCGCGGATGCTGCTAACCGGTGCTCTGGCCGTGCGGACGGCGGGGCAACGGCAGGTGCGAACTGGGCGTGGGCGGTTCCGTCTGCTCCAGATCTCGAAGGTCAGATCTTTTCCTCCCGGCTTTCTCCTCCCCTCGGTTCTTGGCTGCCGGCGGCTTCGGCGCCGTCGCAGATGCCGGCTGGGGAGCTGGTGGGGTGCACCGGGGCCGGGAGAAATCCCTGGTCGTGGACCACAGCGGTGGCGACGCCGTGGGCGCCGTTCACCTTCCTGGAGGCACCGCTGAGGCCCTTGCTTCCCACCCCTACCTCCGTCCCGGGCGAAAGCCCAAAATCCGACAGATTGGACGGCGGCGGCGTCACGGCGTCGCACCCTCCCTGGAGGCGCCGTCTGGGGCCGGCGGTAGCTGGTGAGTGTTGCCCGTTTGGAGGGATCTGTGGGCTGCTGTTACAGTTGGTAGGGTTGCTGGGCTGGGGCGCCTCCCGCCCTCGCTCGACTCCCCTGCACCTCCGTGTTCGATGGCTGCCCCCAAGTTTTCCCTTTTCCTCTCGGTTGTTCCTGTCGATGCTGTTGCTGCATTTCCGTGCTCGTCGCTGCGAGAAGGCCTGCAAGATCGAGCCCCCCGTGACTGTCTCTTGGACAATACTTCTCCTTGTTCAAGGGTGAACATACCCTTGTCTGTCGGTGCGACGCCCTTCGATCCAGGGCGAGAGGGCAGGGGCCCTCTGCAGCAAGGGAGGAGATTTGTGCGATGCCGGAGTTTCCTTGGTGCTGATCCTCTGGAGGTGTGATCAAGGTCGATTTTTCTGGTCTTGCTACTGTGTGCTTCTTCCTCGACACCGAGCGTGAAGGACCTCGCCGTTTCAAGCAGGGCTTGTTGCATATCTGTATTTGCTTGTGTGCGTGGTGTTGTAAGCTGTTATCAGCATCCTTGTACCTGTGGCCGTATGGCTTTATTAATTTAAAGCTGGGCATTTATGCCTTCCATTTAAAAAAATATATACATATCACTTTACCATGAACATTACTAAGCTCTGCTTGCTTGATTTAGTCCAAATATCAGACGTGCATTTTGTACCGTTATACAACATCCAGTTTACTATATCTACTCTTAGTGTCTTCTTAATCTCATGCTAGTAATTAACTGTTACAAGTCATGCAGTTTGGAGGCCAGCATCTAGGTGTATCTGGTGTTTTTTTCGAGTGGTATGGCTCTACCAGGATTTGTGTCTCGGCAACAAATTGGCCTCAACAATTCGGAGATGGCTTGGTAAGGAGTTAATTATCTCGCTAAGTTTTATTCTCATATGGTGCACTACTGACTAGCTATTGATTTTATAATGGGACAATTTGCATTGTGTATTATTATGATTGTGTATTATAAAAAATCGTTGGTAATACATGGTTGTATGCACGAACTTTTGTAATCTCATAGAAGTTTTTATTAAGTTCAATTATTTGGCATTCATCATTGGCTCGTTTTTTATTTCTTTGTCTCTGCTTCTGACTGAATTTAGGGTACCAATATTGGCTGGTTCAGCCAGAGGTTAAGGACCAACTTCTGGCTTGCCTTATGCTGTGAATTTTTAATTTTAGGATTTCATTGTGAAACTTCTGAATTGGATCTCTGTTTTGGCCCCTACATCTAGCTAGTAACAATGATGTACGTAACTACAATTGTTTAGAACCTCATTTGTCAAATATTGAAATATTTTCATGTTACTGTAGGCAGTCCGTGGGCACATCATTTTCTTTAGATTACTTGTCAATTTGGACGACCATTTCTCTTTTTTTTATGTATAGATAGGTCCCTTGGAGCAAGAAATATAATACCTATTTATCTGTATGGTGATAATACTATCTATTATCTCACTTTTGTTTTGTACATATCTATTATCTCACTTTGCAACAATTTCTTTGGCCACCAGGTTCACACTTTCTACCTTTTAAAGACGTGGGCACTTGGGTAATTATTTGACCATGTCTCTTATTTAGAGCTTAGAAATATATGCAAAATAACATCTGGAGGTTAGTAGAACACACAAGTTTTTATATATTCACGTTCTCTAAACCTTTATATCATGTAAATGAAAATATGTCATCGTTTTTGTCTAGTGCAGTTAGTAGGAAAATCAGTTCAAAAGGTAAATTTCAGGCTTTAATGTTTTTTTTCCTATAAGTTAATGACAATTCGTTGGCTTATGATGTGTCATTAGTAGAGGGGTCATATTTTGTTGCTTAATAAAAATTCACATTACAGGGGACCAATTAACTGAACTAACCAGTATCGTTTCAACACTTTGTTTCTTCATAATCGTTAATTCAGCCTAATTCTCATAGGTGACATAAAACTCCTTTAAAAAGTATTAATACAGTCACATGGATGGTAAATGCATGAATGTGATGGACCAAAAAAACTATGTTCCTAATGGAATAGGTAACAAAGCCACTTTACCGCCTATGACTACTAACTCGCCACCTCCCCACCCTTGAGCTGGTACTTGTTGTTGCACCAGTAGCTGTAGTATGGATATTTTGTACCCATTGAGCAAAGATAGATTGTAATTGTATGACGGTATCCGATAACATATCTTGCATATCCTTTCTTAGACTTATTACTGGCCAATGGTCCTAAAAGATTTCTCAATCTAAGTCTATTTTTAGATATATTAGATAAATCGAAGAAGGCATCGTGCTACCAAAGGCTACATTATTGACACATAAGCTATGTAAATATGCATGCAATTCAAAGCAGAGACAGAACCAAGCTATATTCCGTGAGCCACCACCAAAAATAAAAAAGTCAAGAAGACTTGCCAATGATGCGGTGAGCCTCTAATACCCATAATTCCTACTGGTTAACATAATATAACAACTGTTTGCCGATTTAAATTAGCTATATATATAGTTGATAGTTGTGTCCCACATTTTTCTCCTAACTTAAATTCAGGCTTAGGCTGGGTCTTATTTTGTGAAAGCCACTAAACTTCTGCAAGGAGGACTGAATGGGATGATAAGGAGGCTGAGCTGAAGAAGATTGACAAGTTGCTCATTATTTCTTGACTTCTTTGTGTATGCCATCTGCCTCTCAAAGGCTAGCATTTTGAAGTCAAGACTACACTTGTAATATATATTAAGAGTTAGCGTTAGAAAAAGGTAATGGCATTGAAATTATTTAACTTAGAGAAAGACCCTTTCCCATCTTCTTAACCCGAAATTAAGATCTAAGAAAAGAGAAAAATCCAATTATTCCAATCCAATATAGCCTACATGTTAATGAAGACTTGAAGAATCCATTTACCTCTTACTGTTGCAGCTTATATTCATTACCACTTACCGGTGCATGTACATGTTCTTTATCGTATAAACTACCATTAGTTCTGACTAAAAAAGTAAAATATGTTACTATTAATAGGAAATATTTTCAAAATCGTATAAAAGGTTAGCGGGGTGTTGAAGGAGGTTTCGTTAGCCATGTTGTTGACAACAATTAACATGTCCGTATCATCAGGAAGTTGAGATCAACTTGTCAACTAGCTCCTGCACTGGGTTTTCTTATGATTTGTCGCTTTTTCAATATACTCAAAGATGGTGTGTTGTTTCTGTAGCTAAATAAAAAGGATAGGCAAATGATATCCACATGTCATCACTCCCTTCCAAGTTTTGTGGTTCTGCAACTCATTTATTGGGTTATTTGCCTCTTTGAATGAAAAATATATGCCCATGCAAAGAAAATAAATTAATTTGACTGGAATCCTTTAATCAGTACACTTTATACCATATTTTTATTTTTGTATGCTTTAATGCAATGCATTAGAGGAAAAGATGCATCCGTAAAATGAAAGGATTGTGATAATGTGATCTTTAGCACTTCTGAGCAACTAACTTGAGTATGAAATATTCTTTCCTGTCGTTGTGGTACTGGATTGGTTCATCTTGGGTCATAGCTAATGCAATTGTGAACTTAAAGCACAAATTTTTTTTGGATTTCACCATGTCAGATAAAATACATAATCTTTGGACAACTGAAATCAATCATATGTGCTTATAATTAAATCGAAATATTTCTTGTGAAAATTCTTGTCAACATGGAAACATCTTTATGGCAACTGATAGAAATTTGTTCTCATTGGCATAAATGAAGAATAATATGTACTATTTCTCTTGCTGTGTGCGTCCTGAAGAGTTTGGGCTCCTTAACTTTCAGTATTACCAAATACCAATATGGTTTTTCACAGGAAACAAGCTGTGTGCGTCCTGATATGCATGTCTAGTCAAGGTGACGTAAATGAAAAAGATGAGAGCTATTCTGATGGATTGGCTCACTAAGGTAGAAAAGCCTGAAAACCCTAGACCTTATCTATCCAACAAATGGTACTTATTTTAAAATGTGTATTTGAGACCCATCATATATTATATTGCCCTTGATAGGTACATTACAAGTTCGAGTTGATGGATGAGACCCCTCTTTCTTACCGTGAACATAGTAGCCAGATTCTTGGAAAAAGAAGTGGTTGCCAAGGAAAGAAGTTGCAGCTAGTTGGAATGACATTTTTTGCAAACATGAGGAAGTCTCATTTCTAGTTGTTGAAGATCTATTGATAACATATGTCCGGTCTTTATGAAGGGACATGTTTTGGAAATGGTAATATCATTTAATACAGTGTGCACTCCCATCAAATTCATGCTCATGGCTTCTAATCCTTTGCATATTACATAATGTTCCATCATGATGAAGTTACTTATACACATGTTCTTTTGTATTGGGGTTAAAGTTGAGCTGACCACATATATTAGACCACAGAAAAGTTGCAGTCATTTCATCAGGACACCATGAAAGCAATGGTCTGAATCATTTCTTCAGTTTCTACTGTATTTTACATTGGCTTATTGGCTTTTGTTTGTAGTCCTTGCATATATCTATATAAAATTCCATCATGGGTCATGTTCTATGCACATGTCCTTTATATCGTAGTTACCGATAAACTGACTCTACAAAAAAATTGCAATCAATTCTAGTTATATCATCAGTATACGATGACATTGATTTTCTGACTGATTTGTTCAGCTTCTTTTGTATTTTAGTGGCTTATTGGATATTTTTTATTCTATAATAATAAGGTTGAACATTCTGTCTACGAATGAAAACCGGATTATAAACACTCTGGAGTTTAACAAGTCTGTACCAACACCATATGTTTTTTATGGGAAGGTTTCTCGAGCACATTATGATAGGAAGGTGAAGTATCGTAACCTTCTCATTAGTATTTCCTTACTTGGACAACAATAACGTTTGCATTTGTGACTCACACGACACCTTATGCATGTTGTAAATCACAGCTACAATTGGTTTCCTTCTTCATGCTTAAGCTATGCCTGGTTGAATATGAGATGCCCAAGTTTCCATGTTCTATTGCTAGCTATTCATATTTTTTTTCAAGACAAGTGAATATGCTGAGTGATATTGCTTTTATCATAGCTCTACTCCCTTTCATTTTTTTCTTGAGTTATTTATTTCTTCATACTCTTTTTTTTTGTTTTTGCACCATGCATATTATATTTTAACGGTCTTCTGATCATCTTTGACTTGTAAATTTTTTAGGCACGACATCATAGCGTTGGTACATTTGTTGGAGGCTCTTCCTCGGTCAAGGTGACAAGGGCGACAAAGACAAAGTTCCCTAGTCTCATTCCTCTTCCAGTTTCCCCAATGGTAGCCACCGGGCGGCTGTGGCAGGGACAGTGGGAGGGACAGTGACGGTGGCGACACCGAAAAAAGCAAGAATGTGTGCCGCATGGAGACGCAAAAGGTCCGAGACATGAGTGAGAGAATGACGCAAGCGGACCATCCGATTTGTATCCTTCCTTGCCTCATAGGAATTCTCTACTTTAGCCCGCGGGTTAAAATCTTCCTCCCCTCTTCTCACTTCTCAGTGGATTGCTATGGTCGGCACAATAAATTACACTATACATTTAAAAGTTTTGTCACATGTTAAAAATCTTTGTTATGTAGTAGTTGATATATGTGTAGCATATATGCACTGATGCTAGACATAAATAACCTGGACATGACATGGGTGCGTTGATGTATGTGCATATGATAGATAAGCTGATGCTTGTGTATGTGATGCTACCTGTGTATCCATCCAAGCAATATTTTCTGCTGAGTTGTGACATTAGAAAACCAAAGTTGTTTTTGATGTGCAATATTTCCTTTAGATTGGTGGTTGCTGTGTACATTGAGTATGTGCATCTGATAAATAACCTGATGCTTGTGTATGTTATGCTAGTTGTTTCGATCCAAGCAATATTTTTCTGCTGAGTTGTGATATTGGAAAACCAAAGTTGTTTTTCATGTGCATTATTTCCTAGAGATTGGTGGTTGCTGTGCACATTGAGTGTGCATCAACTAGGACTTCTGCTCATTGGTGGTTGCTATGTACATTTAATATGCATCAAACAACATTGTTGGTTTGTAAGTGTTTTGCCATTTATTTGATATGATCTGAACAATCTACATGCTCACCTGTTAAAGTTTTGCTGCAACACCTTACAACTATCACATGTTAAAGTTATGAGCACTCGTAATTGTCAGTTTTTGAACATTCTGTTTGATTTCTAGTCTAGCCCACTAAATCTTGATTTTCTGCTGAGCAAAAGTAGTTGTTTGTGCTGAAGCTTAAGATGGTCTGATGAAATGGTTATTCTATTCCCATCATTTTTAGCTAATGTTAAATTGAAATTTAGCTCTTTTGTGCTCGACATCAATTTTTCAGGATACAACATCATAATGCTGGTACATTTGTTGGAGGCTCTTCCTCGTTCAAGGTGACAAATACGACGAGGACAAAGTTCCCTCATCCTGTTTTCCTCTTCCAGATTCCCCAATGCTTGTCACCAGGTAGATGTGGCAGGGGCCATGGGAGGGGCAGTGATGGTGGCAGCTTGACGCCAATGAAGAGGGTGTCGTCACATAAAAAGCAAGAATGGGAGTAGTATGGAGACGAAAAACAGCGTGCCTGTGGTCCGAGACAACAAGTGAGGAAATGACGCAAGCGGGCCATCCGATTTGTCTCCTTCCTTGCCTCGAAGATATTCTCTACTTCAGCTCGCAGGTTACAATCTTCCTCCGCCTCTCACTTCTCACTAGATTGCTTTGGTCGGCACAATAAACTACATCACACATTTGAAAGTGCTTCTCAGATATTAAAATCTTTTTATGTAGTATCTGATATATGTAGCATATATGCACTGAAGCTAGACATAAATAACCCAGGCATGACCTGGGTGCGTTGATGTATGTGCGTATGATAGATAACTTGATGCTTGTGTATGTGATGCTAGCTATGTATCGATCTGAACAATATTTTCTGCTGAGTTTTGATATTGGAAAACCAAAGTTGTTTTTCTGTGAAATATTTCCTAGATATTGTTGGTTGGTGTATACATTGAGTGTGCACCAACTAGGCCGGCTACTGATTGGTGGTTATTGTGTACATTTATTATGCATCAAACAATATCATTTGCTTGTAAGAGTATTGATGTTTATTTGATATGATCCAAACACTCTGCATGCTTGCATGGTGAAGTTGTGTTGCAACACTTTCTGGCTATCACATGTTAAAGTTATGAACACTCGTAATTGTCAATGTTTGATTCCTGGTCTAGCCCAATAAATCTTGTTTTTCTGCCAAGCAAAAGTAGTTGTTTGAGCTGCAGCTTTAGATGGTATGATGAAATGGTTATTATGTGCCATTCATTTAGCTAATGCTAAATTGAGATTTATGTCCTTTTTGTTTGATGTGCCTCCAGAATGAGCTAGGAAGGCGATTGTTGTGGAGAAGAAAATGATGGAGCCTTGTGGCGACAACATTTGCGTATCCACGGAGATGTGGTTAGAAGATGGGTATGAGTAGATTAGGAAGCTGTTTTGGATATGTCAAAGTCTTTACATGCTTGATACACTGAACATGGCGGAAGCAAACTACAAGTGGGTGAAGCAACCCGCACCACATGGCTTGGATGGTGAGCTGATCTTTGTGAATTTAATCATTTCATTGATGCCGAGTAATTGGTCAAGGCTCCAGTGAAATATAGGCAAATCTTTTTTCGAGAAAATGCAAAAAGCTTGATTCGTTGATAGAAACAGTTTGATAATGCCTGGAGAGGCAACACGCGAGTACAACACGACACTCTACACACTAAGGCTAGGGGAGCAGCGCTACTAGGCCCGAGGCCCTAGTTGTCGCCCATGACTTGGCCTGCGCCTTAATCATCTTGAGGAAGGCACCCGCCTCCATAACCACCAACCTGTGAGCATGATCATCACTGAGACGCCCTTGTAGATCGCTGTTGCGGAAGCTCGGACGGTAGTCCCACTGATCCATGAACTTAACCCCATTAACCGGAATGGTCGCAGGGGAGCGAATCCAACATAGAACCTCATGCTAGGTGATCCGAGAATAGAGACAACCAACAAAGGTGTGGTACATCATCTCCATCTCCTTGTCACACAGAACGCAACACAGGGGATGCTGAAACCAGCGGCGGGCAAGTCTATCTGCCATCCAACAACGGTCTGAGCCCAGGGGGCCAAGACTTCTAGGTAAGCTTCTAGGATTAAGACTGCACCGATCTCTGAAACATGACTCTGTAGCAACCATAGGTATAAACACCGTATGTCATCCACTGCCAAAGAAGTTGGCGAGAGGTGTCCGAGAACAAGATGCCCTAGACAAACATCAAGGCTTGGATGTACCGCCAAATCTCGGGGTCACTAGGGGCCACCGTATGTCGGTGAGGGCCTCTCGTACTGTCCTCCTCTTCCTAATGCGCCCCGAAACCAACTAGGTAATTCAGAAGCAATCTTGAAGATGGATCTACCATTGAGCCATTTGTCCTCCCAGAACAAATGTTCCGCTACCAAATACCATCTTGGTAGATGCAGCAAACACAACCCGCTCATCTCTCGAGAACTCCATGCCCAGGCTTTGTCATGGACGTAGTATAGGCAAATACGTATCTGTAAACTGGTACATTACTATCGTGCTATTTCGTTATCAACTTCCCAAAAATGGTATACAATTTTGTGATTTAAAGAAAGTAAATCATGTCAATTAGCGGTAGGTTGCTCGTTGCTAAGATTATGGCCTGAACACATTGTCCTTAAAGTATGGAAACCATTTGTAGAAAAATGGATTACTACATGATCACTCCAGGTGCTTGTATATGATGTTTGTAATGGATCAATCAATAACTCACAAAAAATTAATTTGTACTTTTCCATAATGAATTGCTTTGCTGGAAGGTACATCTTCCAAATCTCAGTATGATCGACATAACTTTATTGCAACAGTTTGTTATTTGATCTGTCTTCAGTTCGTTGTGCCTTTATGTGTCTTTGTCTACATTGCAGATTGCATTTCTTGAAGTGGTTTCATGATTCTGTGAGTAAATCATATTATGGAGCTCTTTTAGATCAACATTTATCCTGTAAAATATCTCGTTTGGTTCAAGCTTTGCATACTGTTTTCATATATTTTTCTGTACTCCCCATCTTTCTATTCCGTTTCTCATTAATTAGTTTCATACGCTTACATAATTGATACATGTCTTGTTGTGATAAGAAAAGGCATACTCCATTCTCTTGGTTCAAATTATTGGGCTTGCAAGTCCATGTTGATGCCTGGCCTAGCCTTAGCCAAGTATATCTCGTCTTCGTGCCGAGCAGCATATACATACAGTACCTTGTGCCTTGCGTATGTTAAGGTGAACCTTTGTTTCTTGGTCTGCACGTGATGGATGGACCAGCCGCTGGTGGTAGCCGATGCCAGAGCTGTAGGCAGATTGCCGTGGCATTGTTCAAGGCCCTAATGCAGCAACAGTTAAAGGGAGAAGTGTTTCCAGAAGGGACACTTATGTTATTGCTCGCTGTTTACGTTTTGGTTAGGATGCACTTTCAGGTCCTAGCTGATGCTGCGACTAGCCGAAAGATTGAAATTTCCAGGACCTGAAATTTCAGTATCACTCTGCTAGTTGAGTGTTGTAGCTGTTTATGTGCAATAATATTTTTTATAGCTCGCGTATCTTTCTCTGTAATAGTTTTTTTTTGAAACCCTTTTCTCTGTAATAGTTGCGCACTCATGTTGTTCAATTTTTGAACTGTGATCTGAATGTCCCAAAAAGTAGGGAAAGATAATGGACAAATTTCGAGCACTATTGCCGACTATTGTCGAGTGAGCTTCTAAGCTTAAATGATACTTTGTTTCCTGACGAAAATCCTGACATTTTGGTGTATGCACTTTGAAAGCACTTGGGCTTCAATCAATCTAGAGTTTTAATAGCTAGGTTGATAACCAGATAATTTTAATCAATCAATCAAACCATCTGGGCAGAAAGAAAGGAAATACATAATATCTGTCGTGTACTATGAGTTTAACAAGGTCGCTATAAAGTTTAGATTCTTAGGCTGTCATTATCCTTCTTCAATGTTTACATCCAAATAAACATTGAATTAGATATACAATCTATTAAGCAACCGTGCCAGAGCTTCAGTCTTCCCTGATGCATTAATTTACCCCGTCAACTTCTCCATCCCTGGCATCAGCGACGACGGCCATGGAGCAGCAGCTGGCCAATGTGTGGGAACATCATCGTTGCCAAGCTGAGTAGAACTAGCAACACTCATATTGTCCATGAAAGAGTAGAAATCGAAAACAAAAATACGAGGCATCAGTGGTTTGCAACCCGAGTAAGAACATACGATGGATGCATATGGTTCAATAGTATATATACTAGTGAGGTGTAGGTTCGATGTGCTGGCACGCTTGGCAAAATAATACTAATAATTACTCTCTTTGTCCGGCCCGACGAATTAGCTCCACTAGGAAAAACTATTTGTCCCATTTACCTTCTTTGTAAGGCCCATTTTGCATCTTCTCTTTCTTAATAGATGGCCCCATTTTGCTGGTCTCACAGCGAGCCACGTCACCAGAATAAACGTTTTCAGCCCTCTTCCCATCGATCTCTGCTCGCCAGACGCGCCAGAACGACTCGCGTGGACCAGACGCACGATGGCCCTGTTTGTATTCCTAGAGGTCACCGGCACTAACTGCGCCGCCGCCGCGACGGAGCATCTCCGGACCACTCCACCCGACCTAAAAGCTCCTCGCAACAAATGCTCATGAAACTGCCCGTTCTATTGTATCTGTCGATTCAACTCAATCGTCGCTGTGTCGACGTTAAAAACCTGCCTGTTCTGCTTTCTGTGGCACCAACCTCCACTTTGGAGCTAGCAGCTCCCGATTTGCATTCACCACCATATGACTCTCCATCTGACAGGTTGTGTTCCGGCCCGGCTAGAAATCTGCTCGATGATTTTCTCACCCGATTTGATTTGATTGTACATGTTGCTCGCTCAAGCCCCCCCAAATTGATTGGATTTATTCGTGGCCGCAACCCTGCTACGAGCGGGATCTCGAAAAGCCCGGTAAGCCGCCCCTTCTCTTCACCTTCTCCATGACATATCTCCACCCTGAGATAATTTCGAGTCGTCGGATTCCTTCTTTGGAAAGCAAATTTGTTGGATGGTTTTCGAGCTCCGCCTTCATCGGGTGATTCAGGTGTATTGCTTGCTGCTGCCGCTCGTGCTGGACGATACAGATCTGGAGCCGCCGCCGTCACCTGCATCATATTGCAATCCCGATTAGTCCAGGCATCCGGCTTCTCCAAATCCCAAATCCCAATTCTCATCTGTTGTCAATCAAAGAAATCTAAGGCTGGGTGAGTTGTAGGAAATTGTTTCCTCTGTTATCAGCAATCAAGCTTTGCACCAGCTAGAAACGGTACTTTAGTGTAACTGATGTTCATTGGTACAATTTTTGGTTCTTTCTGCATTTGAGTTGTCAGGTAAATATTAGGGCACACTAATTCACTAAGCATGTTCGTATGGTTATCCAAAATATTGCAGGTTTCTACCATGTTGACAGTTTGCATGTTATCCAAAATATATGGCAGTACATCATGGATCTGCTATATTTGCACAGGCTTACGCTGGTACCATGTTATATGATGTACGTGGCACATTATTCTTAGTATTTCCGTGCAGCAATGTCCATCTCTTTAGATTCAACAAGAGAAGTAATATACACTAGCATTGAATCATCTAACATCATCAATTTATCTGATCTTAGACTGCTTATTCTATGTGGCTTTCACCAAAATCTTGACATTGCTAATGCTGAAGTAATACCAGGCTAGGTAATACTAACTTCATGATGGTATTATATTCTTTATGTTCATTATAATTAATACTTTGTTTGGTATGGGTACAGCTACTCGCTTTGTAGTTGTTTGCGCGAAGAAGGAAGATAGTGTGATATTTTTTATGATTATGCAATGTCAATCAAAAAAATATTAAATCAACTCTAACATTTATATGTCTACTGATGAGCTTAGGGAAGTGAAGTCTCTTTATGGATTTCTGTAGATGGTAAAGAATGAAATAATTCAAATGGTGAGGTAGAAATAGATATATATATATATATATATATATATATATATATATGGGTGTGGATTTCCTACAAAGGAGGGTAGCTACCCTGCACTTCACTGCCATCGATTTTGGTCTTCAGATTCGTGCTGCGTTCCCTCTATGTGACCACTTATTGACCGTATTAGTGACTCTAGCTTTGCTAGTTGCTGCACAGGCCATGGCAGGAAAATAATATAAGAAATCTTTGCAATATGGATAAAGCGTGGAGAGAGAGAAGAATCTTTATCAGGGGAGAAAGAAATGTGTCAGGTGAGCGAATAACTTTTTGTTGTCCTCCACGATTCTCTCTCCAACATTCAAACTTGCTTTTTTAAGTAACTAAGCTCAAGTGAAAAAAAAGACCTCAAGAAAAAAGATTCCATTCCTTACAGGGACAAGAAAAGGTTAGTTCATAATCAATAGTAAGAAAATTAAAGAGCGATCAATTTTTTCTGGGATGAGAAAAGGCTCCACTTTACTCATACATATATGGTGTGCACCTCCATGCGTAGACAAAGAAAAGTAAAAAAATTATTGTAGTTTGCTTTTTTCCTCTAATGAAGGAGAGTCATTTTTCTTACTTTTGTCGTATAAAGCATCCAAACTAGCTTTCCGAAGAAAACATTAATTGTAGCTGAACTTAAAAAAAAGTTATTTCAATTTTTTGATGTCTTAGGACCTCGCCACCTAGTGATTTGTGTGTGTTAATCTTTGCATGCATGTGTTGTTTCCAGACTTAGGATGCCTGATACATTTCTAGTTTGGATTTTCTGAGGAGGAAAACACAATACCTTTGCTTGGTAATTAAAAAAGGATGCTTTTCCTAGCTGTCCGTACGTAGCAGTGCTTTATTTATTTCAATCCCATCTGATCGTCTATATCATACCCCATAAAAAATACCACGATGTCGTGAAGGTGTTGACACGTAGGCTGTAGAGACAAGTAATAATAGAAACTTACTAGTAGGCTATATGGATCGGGTAGAATTTTTTTTTATTGCTAGCTAAGGACTCAGGCAAGATGCAAGGAATCTGATGCATTTTTCTATGAAATTTTCTGGCACGTACGTCTCAAAAAAGAAACCTGTGTCTTGCTTTTTTATGGTAGAGAATCTAGAGCTAGTATTTCTAACATGTGCACACTTTTTTAGCACTAGAAAAGGTTGATTCTTCCATACTGCTTTACACTGGCTGCCACTTGCGCCTGACCTCACAAGTACAGTAAAAGTATTACTAGGGTGAATTAAATATTGATTACTTTGGTTGATCTCCTTGCTAATCAGTTTGTTGTTTGACGAGAGGAAATCTACTATGTAGCATCCAACGGTGGTTCGGAGGGTGGGTAGCTACCCTCCTTTGTAGTAGAAAATTTTCGATATATATATATATATATATATATATATATATTGTTTGGTGCTCTGACTCCAAATTTGATATTGAGTACAGGTTGCGCATTATTCAGTTCCAACGAATAGATCAAATGGGTGATTACAAGTTCATAATTGAGTGTATCGTATTATTCAGGTGTAGCATATTATTTGGTTCTATGTAAAGTGTTGCAACAAAAAAAAATTCCGACACCATTTACATTTATCCATAAACCTTTGAGTCAAATTACACTTAAGCTACTAATAACTTATGATTGATCTCCTTAATTCGCCTTCTACATACCTCCATTACCAATTTTGTTATTGAGTAACAATGTGTCCTCTAATATTGAACCATTTTGATAAGAGATTATTGTCAAAACATGATATATTGCTTCATGTGCAGATTCTTTAGCTCATATGCATGTTTGTGGTTTCCTCATGGTGTTCACCAAAAATCCAATAGATTGTCAAATTTCCATCACTAAATGAGCCAAAGAAGGCACGTCTTGGTTTCACTTTTGTCGATGAGAGAACAAAAAAAGATTGCTTCAAGAAGCTTATAGAACATTTCGTTCTACCTCCGGAATACCGCAGAAAAGATGAGGCGGGTAACAAGATTCCGGAAAACAAGGAGAGGTGCAGGCTAGTCAAACAGTTCGCTCTTTCTAAGATGGCCGACGCATTCCGGAAATACAAGCAAAAACTAGGCCATGACTTTGTCAAGCAGGGCAAGACTCCAGTTTTCGAAGGACAATATGAGAAACTGCAACATGATTGGCCAGAATTTGTGAAGCAAAAGAAATCGGAGCAGTTCCTTGAAATGTCGAAAAAAAATAAGAAGAATGCGGCCAAGAAGGAGTACAATCATATTATGGGGCCAGGAGGGTATCGCTTTTGGCAGCCTAGGTGGGAGAAGATGGAGAACGAGCTGAGGGCGCGAGGAATCCGTCCAGGTACGGAGGGATGGGACCCAAGGGCCAAAAGCTGGTGGTACGGGCATGGGGGATCGCTGAACCCGGAGACAGGGGAGTGTGTTTATCAGGGCAAAATAATTAAACCCACCCAAAAGCTTATTGAGGCAATGAGGGATGCTCAAGAGGGGAGGATCAAGTTCAACAGAGAGAACGACGCGACAAAAGCCCTCGGGAATCCTGAACACGGAGGACGTGTACGAGGCATGCCCGGGGACATTCCGTGGAAAGTAGGGTTCCCCGAACGATGACCCGTACGGTTACGAAGCCGTAAGAGAAAGATGGATCGGGATGCAGATGTTGTGGCGAAGCTGGTAACGGAAATGGATGTGATGAAGAAAACCGTGAGTGTACTAGTAGCCGAAAGAGATGCAGCTCGGGCGCAGCATGAAGATCATCCAATGGATCTCGGAAGCCAGCGGAGAAGAAGCAGCGTGGCTTCCACGGAGGCCTCACCGGCTGGTGCACCGACGATCGAAATGCACCGGAGCATCGGTGGTCGAAATTACTGCACCGGAGCCTCCTCGCTACCCCGTGGACGATATAAAGGAGATGAAAGCATGTCATCTGTATTATCCTATCGGGAACATGTCCATGAAGGTAGCCACCGGCAGTGCTTTACCACCTGGAGCACTCCACCACAACAACCCCATTCCAGATGGCTATGCTCGTGTCACGGTGGAGGAGATAGTCCAAGGGTTTGAGGACCTGGACATTGACATTGCTACACCTGAAGGGGCGACAAGACTTGGAGATGTCAAGCGCCAGTTCATTCTGTGGCAGAAGAAGTTTATCAAGTTTCCAGGCGAGGCGCCAAGGCAAACAAGTCCACCCCCTCCGGTGGTGGTGGCGGCGGCGGTGGTGGTGGTGGTGGCTCACCTACACCTCCGGCGGGTAAGCCGACGCCGCCCCCACCTCCGGCGGGTGACGCCGCCCATCCTCGTCCGGCGGGTGATCGACGCCCCAATCCACCTCCGGCGAAGAAGCAGAAGCAGTCCTGGGTTATTAACCCGGACCCTTACGTACCTACAACCACAAAGATACCGGAGCCATCACTTAAGCCTCTCCCCAAGAGGTCTTGGGAATGTAGTGCCGAGGAAGTCGCGGCGGGCGCGGCTGCTGATTTAGAGAAATGGAGGGCGAGCTGCAAGAAGAAAATAGAGGGCGAGCCCAAGCCAGTATTTTCTGATGAGCAAAAGAAGTGGGCTAAGACATTTTTGAACACACCGTCCCAAGCCGCGAAGAATCTCCTGACGACTATGAACGTGAACTTCGTAGGCAAGCACTCACGTTCAGGAGGAAGCAGGAGGAGGCGGAGAAGCAGGAGAAGAAAAATTTGAAATGGGGAAAGAAGTTGCCCAGCTCGGGAACAAAGTAAACAATCGATCGCCCCGCTCATAGTGCAAGCCGCCGATCCGGATGACCCCCAAATCATAGCAGCTGCGGCAGCATGGATTGACTGTAGCGAGTGCCACAGAACAAGCGGCCAACTTAGGTATCACTCTTCGTGCAGTGTTAGGCCTTGATGAGGCGCCAATGAAGGACGCAGTATTTACATATGTGGCGAATGGGCCTCTCGTCGAGCCTGCGCAGGAAAATGATCTACCTCGACAAATGAAAGGTCTGCTAAATTGGTACAAGGGTTACATAAAACTTAAAAACGCCAGAGACTATATTTATGCGGATGTTAGACCTGAGCATCACTTCAAACATTACTCTATAACAATTCAACGGAATGAATTGTTCCAGCTGTTCAATCTGCGCGAGCTCGACAAATCTATCATCGGTTGCTATGTTCTGTAAGTGATTTATTAATTTCTACCCCATCTCGTTCATTGCGCACTATATATATATATATATATTGTCCTAACTATCTTGTTGTGTACGCTATTATGCAGATTGAAGAAGCGGGAAATGCGAATAAGGCTCATCCATGATGTTGGGTTCATTGACCCACACATCGTTAATTCATATACGTTAGAACACCACCCCAGGGACGTGGAGGATGACCTGTGTGGCAGGAACTCAAAAGTGATATTCTATTTCCTTACCATTTTGGGTGAGTGTTTCTGTCTTGAGCACATTCTCTTTTGTTTACTCCATGCATGGTATGTGGCTAATCGATGAGTTATGCATGACGGTGCGTGTATCGTGTCCACAGGTTCCACTGGATTCTGCTAGTAATTCAAATTCATAACTCCACAGTTCTCGTCCACGACTCTCTGAATATGGATTCGGCGCTTTGGGCCGACATGAGAAAAATGATGCAAAAGTAATTATTTTCATTCATTTGCGCTCTATATCGATCGGCCTATTTAGTTCATCATTTCCTAATATCAAAAGTAATTATTAATAACTCTCTTGTTCATTTAATTTTCTTTGCCTCGTAGGGTTTGGAGACGGTTCGTAGATCAAAAGGTCGGTGAATTTAAAAAGAGCTGCAATTTAAAAGGGCAAAGACTGCGCCTGGGGATATTCAGCCACCGGGGACCAATCTATGTGGATACTATGTTTGTGAGAGGATCCGGAGATACACCACGAGCGGGAGCCGTCTGAGAACAACCTCAAGAGGATTAACCTCCGGGCGACGCTTAGTCCAAGCTCGCTTCCGACCAATTCAAGAGGAACTAGCTGGATGGTTGGCGAACCAAGTCATCGATCCTAGAGGAGAACACTATGTAGAGGACGTAGAACTTTATATGCACTTATAAATTATGTATGGAAACTTGTTCAAAATTGTATATGTGGTCATCCGATATTGAATATATATTGTATATTCCTCTTGAATTCTTTTTGGTTCTAATGTCAAATTTGTTTGAAATTGTACATTCATATGCATGTATACCGTAGAATATGTGAAACTCCTTCAAAATTAAAATAAAACACAAAAGAAATAAAACAATACAACTTAAAAAGTAACCAGGTTAGGGGAACCAGGTTAGGGGGGCTAAAACCCTAAACCTGCGGCGGCCTTTAGTCGCGGTTGGCGAGGAGAACCGCGACTAAAGGTCCTCCGCCCGGCTCGCCTGCCGCCCACGTGGACGGGCCTTTAGTCGCGGTTCGTAAGGAACCGCGACTAAAGGGGGGGGCCTTTAGTCGCGCATAATAGGTCGCGGTTGCGCAACCGCGACTAATGACAGTTGCGCACCGCGACTAAAGGCCATTTTTCCACCAGTGAAGTAGCTTCGCACGAGCTCGTGTCATTGGTCCAATCCTAACTTCATTGGACTTGAGCTTCACAGCAGGATCATCTTCAGCTTGTAATGACGGAGGTAGTAGTGAGGTAGGGATGTCCTCATCAGATGGGATCGATAACATGTCATCCAATAATTTCTTCACGACGTATACTGTTGCCAAACCATTTATCCCATGTTGAGTCATTGTTGACAAATAGTTCTTTAATAATTTCAGCTTTGAAAAGCTTCTTTGAGCCGATAATAACGGTATTAGCCCTGAAAATATTTGAATATCTCCTTATGTGAGTTTATCAAGGCATCCACCTCTTTCGCTCATTTCCTTTTAGCATGACCAGGTGAACACCTTGATGAGGATGACATGATAGCAAACAATTCTACAAAAAAACACTACATCAAATGCTTTATGGAACCAACTATGCATTATGTATGTGAAGGTAGAAATTGTGGAATACTATACAATATTTAATATTCCTAAGATCGGTGAAATCAGTAATATATGGGTGTACCGTGCCTAGAGGCGGTGTGTGACCTATTCTCAAAATCGGGGCCCCAGAAATTGAAATGGCGAGAGTCGGCGAACTGACCTTTAAAATTTCAGAATCATGGGAAATTTACTTGGGAACAAAGAAGTGTGTCAAGTTGTGAATTGTTACCGGCGGACGGCGTCGGTGACGCCCGCGCGGCCGCGCGTCGCCTCGTCGCGCTGGTAACGCCCGCCCATGGCCAGGTCTGCATGTGCTCCTGTGCAGCCGCAGTTGAGGCGCGCGTGGAGATGCAATCTGGTTGACGGCGGGTTGGTGTAGATTGAACCGTAGCTGTCCGCGCTTGTGGTGTCGTATGTAGACGAGGCTTGACGGTGGAGCCTTGCTGTACGCCGCAGATCTTGCACTGCTTTTCACCGGGAGATTTGGCTGGATTTATTTGGATAATTAAATCTAATCTATGAATTGGAGAATTTCGAATTTGGATCTAAACTAAACTAAACAACGGATCCGATCTTTCATCGAAACCGGGTAGCGCACCCCGAGGAGAGATCTCCCCGTAGGCGACGCGATGCGGAAGTGGTGAGAGGACCTACGATCGGCGCCGTGAGGCTAACCGCTATGATATCAAATTGAATTTGTAGAACCCTAGAATTCGGTGTTTATTGCTTGGACCCTCGTGGTGTATATATAGAGGTACAATGGGAGAGGATAAACTTGTAGTACAAGATGATAACTCCTAGTCTTACATATACATCCCTACATATTATACTTCTAACAACATTAACATAGATTTTGGACATAATTTGAAACGGTGAAAAATAAGGAAACCTAACTAGTGAGTTGTGTTGGACCTCGCCTTTTTCTCCGTGAAGAAAGAACACCTAGTTACCTAAACTAGAAAAACTAGATGGTTTTGTGCGTCCTCGCCTTCTTCGATGCGCTGGAAGAACATCCAGAAACCTACACTAGTGGCTTCAATTGGTTTTAGCTATCTTCGTTGTAAATAAAGAACACTCTAAAACCTACAAATGTTGTCATTGTCTTCACCGGAGTTGTCGTTGTAGTGGTGCATGCGGCAGGATGAGTCGTCGAACACACTGACGCGTATGTGGCCGTAGCCTTCGTAACAGCTGAGCAGCACGCATCCGGCCTCCAGGCTGTAGGCGCGGGAAAACTTCTCGAAACCAGCATCGAGGTACATCTTGCCTTGTCCGGGAGTCTCTTTCTGCCGGAAGGGTCCTCGGTGATGTGGACGATGAACTTGAAGTACATGTGGTGCAGCTACTCCGTGTACACAGAGGAGGGCGAGCGCGTTGGTTACATCGAGCGTGCAGGCACGACAGATTTGCACGGCCGCCCTAACCCTGCCTCGGCCACGGCTGCCGCATCCGCAACCTCGGCCCCTAGGACCCTCCATGGAGCGCGTGGGGATAAGGTGGATGGAGGCACAAGGGTTTGGGATTGGGGAGGTAGCTAGGGTTGTGTGAGGAAATGCATGGGCCAATGCCACATTTTATACGCCAGAGGCAACCGGGGGGCGGTGGCTCGAATTAAGGAAGGAACCCATTGCTAGGCCTAGAGAACCTGCATCACTGCGCCGCTGCGCAGAAGACGAAGCGGGCGTGGTCGCTGCCATGCGGGCCCGACGCGGAGGGAAGCAGTCACACGCTGCGTTCACGTGAACGCCTTCGCGGCCCAAATTTGGGTCGTGTTTGCGTCTCAACGGACGTTCCAATCACTATGGATCGGATCGTTGGCCGAGGCCACTACGGGAAAGAAGGATGTTGCCGTGCAACAATTTGCACGGCAAAGAGCCCTATATACACGGCAAAGACTTTGCCACGCGACGCTGCAGGGCAAAGTTTCCGACGGCAACAACATCTTTGCCATGCGCGTCGCGAATGTTGCACAGCAAATCCCGCTGACCAGACTGAATCAATCTCACCCGGCTACGCATGGATGATGGATAGCAACAGCTGGTTCCATCGCGGCGGCGCCGGCGGCAACATCGGCTACATGTGCGGCTATGCTGCCAGGTGCATCCTACGGACCTCTACTTAATTCACACAGCCACACACAAATTTATAATGTGAACCTTGGTGGCCGGAGCACGAACACCTAAGTATATATCACACATGCAAATTTACAAAAAAAAAAGAGGAAGCTAGCCACATACGTACCAAGTGGTGGCCGGAGCTTCCGCGGCTGGTGGCGGCGGCAGCTCCCACGGCTGGTGGCGGGCGGAGGGGGCGAGGAGCAGCAGCACGGGCGGCGGCAGAGGGGCGAGCAACACTAGCGGCGGGGGAGGGGGCGAGCAGCACGGTCCGCGCGCGAGGGAGGGGCGAACAACACGGGCGACGGGGGAGGGGGCGAGCAGCAGCAGCAGCAGCCAGGGGAGGTGCTCCAGCGGCGGCAGCAGGGAGGTGCTCCGGCGGCGACGGCGCGGGAGGGGCGCAGGAGGGTGGAGATAGGTTGGGTCGCGGTCGCGCGTGCGTGCGTTGTGTGGTCGGGACGACGCACGCGTGGCCCGATAGGGTTGCTTACATGGGACCTTTGCCGTGCGGCAAAGGTTCTCTGCCGTGCAAAAGGCCTTTGCCGTGCGGCATAAACACTTTGTCGTGCGGCAGGAGTCTTTGCCGTGCACTTATGCACGACAACTATATTTTTTATTTTCACCATTCCCACAATGCTTCTTTAAAGTGTTTGTCGACTTTTAAATGACACCAATCCTTTGTTTTACAGCAAGGCTTTACTCGGTAGACAGACGCAGAGAACACGGTACCATACCTTGTGCGGAGAAATGTAAGGACTACACCCGCCGCCAGGGCACACACATATCGTTGTTTTAGGGGAGGAGGGGGAGAACGACCGTCGGACGGCCGGAGCACCGGAATCCCACCAAAACTTGCATGTGAACATATGATATGTGTAAAAGTGTGGTGGAAGGTGTAATGATGCAAAAAATAGCTTCCCTAAACCCTAAACCCTAAATTGGGGAGGCTTCGAGCTCTAAATCCCTAGACCCTAAACCATTAACTACACCTGTTGACACGGGAGCTGCAACACCTTAAATCCTAAACCCTAACCCTAACTCTAACCCTAAATCCTTACCCTAACCCTAAACCCTAACCCTAACCCTAACCCTAAACCCTAACCCTAACTCTAACCCTAAACCCTAAACCCTAACCCTAACCATAAACCCTAACCCTAACGAGTAGATCAAGGCAGTTCTTCTTGGAATAATGTGCCTAAGTGTCGTCAGCGCATGTGGACTAACTTGTTGAAGACAACGCGATGGATGATATCTGCTTATCACTAGAATTGGATGGGAAGCTTGGTATATGTGCCCACTTTTGAAGATTGCCTTCAAGAACAAGTTACAGAGAAGGGTGGCGCGTGTGATAATGGATGTGGGTATATTACTGGAGGCTACCATGTGCCAAAGGGTCCCAAGCTCGGCTTTCCATGTGTATATGTCCCAAACAAATCTAAAACAATGAAAAATTACATTGGTGGAACCTCGCACGAAGAAATCTAGGGGGTTAGACTCGCCGGGGAACACATACCGCTGTTTTGGGGGGAGAATGACCGCCGGAGCACCGGAATCCTACCAAATCTTGCATGTGGACCTATGCTATGTGTGAAAGTGTAGTGGAAGGTGTAATGGTGTGAAAATAGCTTCCCTAAACCCTAAACTGGGGAGGCTTCGAGTAATGCAACTGCAGCTGCTGACACGGAGCTGCAAAACCTTAAATCCTAAACCCTAACCCTAACTCTAAACCCTAAACCTAAACCTAACCTGAAATCCTAACCCTAACCCTAAACCTAACCCTAACCCTAACCTGAAGCATAATGACCCAGGCACACCACAGAGGTCCAGAACCTTTGAGCTGAAGTATCTCGAGCAGGAATTGCCACGCCACAGTGTCAAAGGCTTTGGCTATATCCAATTTGAGCAGAACATTGTTGTATCCCCCCCCCCCGAGAAATCTTGTTGATTCACGTACAATACTGAAATTGTCATGAAGGGAGCGACCCTTCAGGAAAGCACCTTGGTTTTCACCCACAACCCGAGGAAGTACTGGACCAAGCCGTCTGGCCAGTACTTTTGGATCTATTGGCATTGGGCAGGTTGTTGCCGACAACATAGCAGCACATAAGGTTGGGTCAGCTGAGTTAAGTCTCTTGGCAAAGAAGGATTACAGAGGATGCACCGATGACGACTTGCTCGCCAATGGGAGGCAGCTCAGGTCATTTGTTGATGCTTGTCCAGGCACATTCAGCTGTCTCACGCGGCTCAAGCTAGAGAGCTTGGTGCTTTTTCCATCAGTTTTCACCAAAATTTGCACTATATGCAAGAGACTGGATTTCCTCCACTTGTTCAACATCGAGATGGGAGTTCCGTCTCTGCTTGAAGTGCAACAACACCCACAACTCCATGAACTTGAGATTGCCAAGTGTAGTTTTGAGAGGGTTGATCTCAACTGGCTGCCAAAACTCACAACTCTGACTTTTTCATATTGGGAATATACGGATGATCCTTTGTCTGTTGGTTATGCGCCGCTGCTCCAGACTGTGACTATGAGTAATACTGCTCTTTCATGGCACAAACTTTTATGAGGGGAATGTTCTCCGCAACTCTAAGTTTACATTGTACCATGGAATCACAAACAAATGCAGGAACAACAACAGCACTAATACAGGACGGAACCAACGGCACAATATTCTCCATACACAGTTTATTTTAATCCAACGGGCCCAACTATTGGGTCCGAGCAGAAGAGAAGCATCAGCTTCTTCTCTCCCAAATACAGGGTGCCACACTCGTTATTTCTGGGCATGCATGTGCCGAGTCTGGCACCACTGAACTACTATAAATCAATGACTAGGACTAAGCAAACAACAGGTAACTTCGCAGTATTTTTTGGCACTGGAATCTTCACAGTTTGCTGCTTTCCCTATAATCTCTTCAGACTCTTCTTCCTTGCGTCCATCTTCTTCTTATCGACTGGAACTTTCACACTCAGTGGCCCGTCCTTCTTGGGTGCTGCTGATGCTCCTCCAAGAACAGTAGACGGAGCAGCATTCTGGTCCTGTGAGTTCAGGCCAAATGCTTTTGTAGCAGTAGAGGTAGATATGGGTGCGAGGATAGTGTGAGGCTGATCTTTATTCAGAGCTGCGCTGGACTTGGACTTATTCTTGGGCCTGAGCGCATGGATGCTAGTGTACAGCCTGCATATGGAGCACAATGGCATCATTAGTATCTAGCTACAGCTGCACCAGATGTTTCAGCCAGAGGTCTGTTCTAATTTGCTAGAAATGGTAGAAATGACATTCTAGGTGTTTAAATTGTTTTGAATATGCAAATGTAATCCTAGCAATGTAGTAGTTGAGAACAATTAGAAAAGCTCTATGGCAAAATGAAGTTGAAGATTACTGACCTTGCATGGCGTGCAAAGTCCTCATAGTTCTCAAGCAGCAACTTCCCAGCCTGTTCATTGAGGGCAGATTCAGGAAATGGCTCGATCAGGAGGCATCTCACTACCTGTCATCCAGCAATGCATCGTAAGCCCCCAACATTTTATGCAGTCAGTTTAAACCTTTTTCAATAATCTAATATACTAGGAAATGCTTACGAAACAAATCATGCACTATAAGTTCACTACCAACAGCATAAGTTGACGTGTGTCGAACTTCGAGCTTACCAGCAGAACATGCCTTAATCCAAGGCTAGGATTCCAGTCTTTCTTCAGCGTGTTAACACATATCTCACCACTTGTTGCTATGTTTGGATGGAAAATTTTAGTTGTGAAGAATCCTGCAAATCAAAGAGGGCCCAAGACTTTCAACTAAAGCTCTACTTCAAGAACTAAGCTAAAGTATGAACGATTATGGGTGTCTGACAAGATGGCTACCTTTTGGAGGAGAGTGAGGGAAGTCACGAGATAATATAAGCTTCATCCGAAATATTCCATTCTCATATGGAGTTCCAGCTGCACATGGCCAGGTTCAGGTTTAAGAATGCAATATCAGAAAGTAGTGCAACAGGAAAGAAAAGTGGCTTCATAACTTCATGTTACAATGCAAAAATCCAGAAGCAGTAAGCTTCATCAAATAGTTAGCTCCGAATAAAACGTGACAGAAAGACAAGAATGAATAAGGACAGCATTAAGAAAGTACCAGAGCATGACAGGCATAAGCACAAAATTTATATTACTACAAAGCACACAATGATGTAAGGTGCAAAGCAATTCATCTGACAGAATCTTACCAGGGCCCTCAATATCAGCAAAAATAGTGGTGAAGTCTTCATCATTTACAATAACTTTGATCCCTTCTGGAGGAGAGTCATCAAGATTCTTCAGTTCTTTAGCCAATTGCCTGATGACAGTTGGTGGGAGGTTCTCGTTGGTTGCCTTCAGTGACATGTATAGACCATTAGAATCATGGAAGCCAGTATAAAACTCAAATACTAAAAAAAGTTATGCTCACCATGGAAGCCATTAACTGCAGACAGCTTTAAGTGGTTGCTAGTACTGTGTGAAGAGTGTGACCACCAAACTTCAGCCTACAAAAAAAGTATTCGATGTTAGACACGATAAGATTGATATCGAACAGACAGATTAGCGGGCATACGTCTGGAATTTCACAAATACCACACAATTTACACCTAACAAAAAACTGCTTGTAAACACACAAAAAATTCCATACAGCTAACGAACATTCTCTCCAATATGTCCATACAAAAATATGTCCTCTCATGTCACCTTACACATGCAAGTAAGCGTGCTCGGCATGCTATGCACACGTGAATTATACGCCATCAGTAAATTAATGCTGCTAAACAATGGCGCTGCATCGAGTACTGCCAGGAACCAGCTAATACAGAGAACATGTGCAGAATAAAGAAACCAATAATGCTGTGATGGAGCATTTCAGCAATAAGCATTATCGGCAATGTGGAGCTACGCCACGGTATATTCCTCAAGTATGGCAAGTACGCGTGCCGTCATAATTGTGTTCATTCCGTACGGAGATATTTACGCGGGAAAATTAAATTGCTAAGTTGACTACGTAAGAACAAAAACAACGTTTATACAACACAAAAACCTATCAACTTCTACCTACTCTCCCCTTCATTTCTTTCGCGCCTTCCATGCACGGCAAGTACGCGTGCTGTCATAATTGTGTTCATTCCGTACAGAGATATTTATGCGGGGAAATTAATTGGTAAGGTGATTACGTGAAGACAAAAACGTCATGACACAAAAACCTATCAACTTCTGCCTACTCTCCCCTTCATCTCTTTCGCGCCTTCCATGCACGGTGCGCCACACCCTCCCTCCCTCCCCACAATGCGCTGTGCTGCACACCCCTACAGACGCAAGCACACAAGCACACACAAAGATCGCTGCATCCAGTGGTTGCTACGACCTTGCATCCTGCATGAGCACAGGACCTCCCAATGCACCCCCCGAGGTATATATGCAGGTTTGTCTTGACGTAAAGGATCAAGATGAGAACTGACTGAATCCCCCTATCAGAATTCAGAATTCTCTCAGAGTCCTCTGCCCCTATACCATCTCGCGGAACACAAGACCAATCGTACCAGACAGCCAGCGTCTCCTACCCTACCACTACGGCACTACCAAGACGAGAAGTGAAACACCACCGCGGACCAAACGATCTACATCCCGTGGAACAAATCGACTGATCCTCAGTTCCTCACTTACCCAAGGGACAACGGAGTCCCATACCTTTCAGAATTCACCGATGCTTCTCTTTTCAACGCCTATACATCATCGTAGTGGAGAAAAGACAAGGGGCACCGGTCGATCCGGCCGGACGAACCAACCTCCCCTACCCTAAACCAAGACGAGGAGTGAAAACACCAGCGCGCGCGGACTAAACGATCTCCATTCCGTAGAACAACAAATCGAGTGCTCCCCACTTACCAAGTACCCACCGACGCGACGCGGGGAAGACGCCCGTCCGAGGAGGTCGCTCGCTCTCGCTGCTCCGGCCCCGGCGACTCGCGAAGGGATCGACGCGGCAGCCGGCGATGGATTGGGTGGGTAAGTCGGGGTGGCAGAACGGAGAGGAGAACGCGCAATTGGGACGGAGGGCAGCGTGGGGGAAGGTGGCTTTAAGGAGGCGGCCGGCGGCTGGCTGGGGAGGGCTCGTCGTCGGCGGGGGGAAACCCTAGGAAGCGCCGGGCGATTCCAATTTTGGGGTAGACAGACAGGAGCGGGCGCAGGTTTGGGGGAAAAAGGGGAAGCAGTGATTGCGATTTGAGAGGGACTCGGCAGCCGCCCCGCCCGCCCGAGATCCATACGGATATGATCCGACCGTTGACGTGTTAGGGCTGGGCCCAGCAGCGCGCGCGAGTCCCGGCCCGTCTCTGCCGACGCGGCGGGTTGGCCGTACGCCCCCATTGCTTGGTTTCGGGGGTCCGGGTCGGAACGACCACGGCGCGTCGCGTCGTCGAACGAATACGAAGGGCACCAACGGCAAAGTCTTGCCGATTACCACCATGCTCTGCTCTGTCAGAGAAATACTACAGTACACCAAACACTGAAATTCACTGCCATTTTTTTTTTTGTTTTTTGTTTGAGAAAACACGAAATTTATACTACAGGACCCCCCATTTCAGCAGAACCCGAGTGCTGGCCATGGACAAGAGGATCGCCACCCGCTCCCACTAGTGTGGCCTGGATCCATCTTCTCACACGCAATGTCCAACTTTAGCATCACCGCGTGTTGCTCCTTAAGCCCGTGTAGGTACCGGGCCATCATGAAATTATCATGAATGCAACGCTTCTTGATGAACGTGATTTGGTTCTCCTCAACCAGATAGAGATTCCATTACTCGGACAAAGGATTACGATTAATTCAAGCCGTGTACTTACAAACCCCAAGCATTAAGAGTTGGAGTCCGCTACCCTGTAAGCTTTGTATAGTTTATTAATGAGAGTTGTTTTCGGCAAACCCCAAGGATTACGGACGCTTTGTATATTTTATTTTTACTTATGGGATAACCAAAGCCAAAGTAGAAAAAAAAATCCATTGTATACCTAGAGCTGGATTCGGCTACCCCATAAGCTGACAAAATTAATCTCTTACATATGTTGAGTGCATCTTGCTTTGACCCCAATTGCTAAAGCAATTAAGCCTGCTGTGTACCCAGCCTGCTGAGACCACCTCCGATTCGTGCATTTAGAGGCGTTGGATCTCCACTTTAGATGATCTAGGTCGTTCGTTTAGCTTGGTCCGTGAAAGTTTTGACACATTTATGTCTGCCTTTTCCCGCTGACATTAGGTCTCACCTACTACCACTCGCAATCCCCCCCCCCCCCCCAACCCTGCTTGCCACAACCCACACAATTCTCTCTTTCTCCTCTCTGCTCTCTCCCGACGTCTAGGGTTCGCTCACAGGTCACAGCCACCACGCCTGCCGTCGGCGCCGCCTGCTCCCGGATCGCCTGCCACACCCTAGAGAGGAATAAAGGACCTGATGCCACCGCTCGCCCCCGGACCGGTTGTCGCACCTTGCGGCGCCGCTGAATATGACATACCCCGATCGAGTACACTAGGCTGTGGTGGTGTCGTTGCCTATTCGACAATATCTCGGAGGAGGGATCCTCACGAGGGTGAAAAGAAGTAGGGGCCATAGGGCGGAGAAGCACTCGGGACGGTGGTACGCGATTTACCCAGCTTCGGAACACCTGCTCGAAGACAGGGCCTACTTGCTGAATTATGGCGCTTTCGCGTTGTTACAATGGTTGTGGTTGTGCCTCGGGCTCCGGGATCCGGCTTATAAAGGCGCACGGATCTAGGGTTTACATGGAGAGTCCTAGCCGGATTACAGATTGCCTAGCTACGGCACAATATCTTGCCGTGTACGTCAAGGATCCGCCTTCTATCTACGTCGTACTGGATCCGGGTTCCTCATGGACCTTCACGGATCCGGCCTCCTCCGAAGGTCGGTTAGGATCCGGCTTCCCGATCCTGGGCTGGACTTCATCCTTCATGATCAACAGCAACTGGGCCGCCCGATGGGCCACATGCCACACCACCGTCTGTGGGCCACCCGGGCTTGCCGGATCTAGGCAATGTCGATGGTACACCCATGAAGTATACCCACAACAGTAGCCCCCAGAGTTCTCCGAGATTCACTTCTTGTTTCCGCCTTGCTAAAGCTTAACAACCTCCAACAATCTTGGCAACATGGGGAAACTTGAAGAACTCCAACTTCATATCATTTCCTTTCCCAACTTTTAGTCGAAAAATACCTTTATCCCGCGGGACTTCATCCATCGACAGTATCGTTACAACACGTCTCCGGGTTACTCCCCTGCTCTGGACAAGAGTTTACATATTTTCAAATTGCTACCCAGAACCTTGAAAAGTTCAAACGGTTCCGCCAATCTTGGCGCCATTTTCACGCGATTTGAGCGGTAACTTATCCTTAGCCATTTTTACCGCTTAGGGTTTTTGACACGTGTCGATCATCCAACGGCGCGACGCTTGCATTCCGACCACAGGATGTGGAGCACGAATCTCATCCCCTCGCCCTATAAATATCTGTCGTTCACCCCTAATCACCTCATTCGCCCCCCTTTTCACCTCTCGCACAGTGCCGCCTCCAAGCTCCTCCTCCGCCGCACCGGAAGTTCGCCGGAGCCGAGTCGCCACCGTGAGCTGTTCTTCATGTTCTTAAGTTCAGCGAGCCGCCGCAGCAAAACCTCACAGCCGGCGACTCCGACCACCGCGGAATCCATTTCGGTAAGCCCTTAAAGCTTTGCTTTCTCGCCGTAGTTGGTAGGGATGAATAGGGTATCAACGTTGGATCCGGCTAAGCTTAGATATCTTCGCATTCTATTTTCAGATGTCTTCTTCAACTCCGCCTCCCTCCTCCGAGCCGATCATGGCGACGCCTATCTCTTCCGCCCCTCCTCCTTTCGTCCCAATTCAGCAGGAGCCCTCAAAGGATTCCGGCAAAAACATCGAGGGGGCATCTGCCAACCCGGAAGAAACCGCGGGGGCAGAACAAATGGAGAAGAAGGTGGAGGAAGCAGCCGCCAAAAATTCCAAGGCTCGCGCGAGAGACAACGAAGCCAAGGGAAAGTGGTGGCCCTGCACCACCACGGAAACCGAGCTCCGCAACCTTGAGTCGGAAGGATTCCTGAAGCCCGGGTCCTGGCGGACACTTCCGGGTTCATTGACTCCAGCCCCCGAAGCCGGAGAAATGGTGGTGACCAAGGCGCTCATCCAGCGTGGCTTCTCCTTTTCGCCTAGCGATTTCTTCTCCGAAATTCTAAAGGCGTACGGGCTGCAGCCGCACAACATCTCGTCGAACAGCAAACTGGCCATCAGCAACCATGTGACGCTGTGCGAAGGCCACCTCCGGTTAACCCAGAGCTCTCCCTCTTTCAATACTTTTTCTCCGTCAAGAAGGAGAAAGTTCCGCAAACTTCAGAGCTGGCCACATGCGGATCGATCACCTTCAAGCTCCGCCCTGGCCGTGTCTATCCTCCCACCGACCGCCACGAATCCACGCGGTACTGGTCTGGAGGCTTCTTTTATCTGAAAGACGTTTCCGACCCGGCCAGCGCGAGGGTGCTGCCAGCCTTCAAGAATAGCCCCGCCAGCGAGACTCCGACCTGGACGCAGTGTCCACATCTTTCCGAGTCGCCTATGTTGACTCGTGCAGTTAGGCGGATCTGCAAGCTGACGGAGGACGGCCTGTCGGGGAAGGACCTCACAATGTCCTGGTTTACAAAGCGGATCCAGCCTCTTCAGCATCGGGACCGCTTGATGTTCTAGTACACGGGGTGCGACGATCTTAAGCGCGCCTCCAAGGACAACCTTTCCGCCGACGCCATCGACAAACGGATCCGGCTCCTGATCAAGATTCGGCGTGATCTTCGGATTCACGTGTGCAACAAGGACATCCACATCAACGGATCCGGGATCGCGGTACGTTTCTTGCTTTAATACCAACTCCTTTGCCATTCTCTGCAAAATCATCTTAGTGTTTATGCGCTCATCTGGAGGAGCTCGAGGAAAAAGATCTCGGAACTCTAATCCGGATCCCTCACTCCGGCACCAACATCCCCGAGGCTGCTTCCGATGCGGAAATTCCTAAAACATCGGGCCCCGCCAAACGGAAAAGAGCTGCTCCTTCCGGCCCCGCCTCGAAACGTGCCCGCGAGACACCAAGTGTCGCGGCTACCCGGAAGGCGGAAAAGGAAAAGCAGCGCCTCAAGCAGATCGACACCAGCAAGCAGCTGCAGCCAAACATTGAACAGTTTTTCATGACGTCTTCGTGAGTACTTGATTTCCGTCCAAAATTCCTTTGCTAGCATTTAACCAGGCTTTTGCTAAGTGTTAGACCTTTACGTGTATGCAGCAAAACTTCCGGAAGCAAGCTCTCCAAGAACCCTAAGAAAAAGGCCAAGCCATCTCCGGCTTATGTGCCTGTTACACCGGAAGTGGAGGTTCCGCCCAAGGCCTCTTCCTCCGCCAAGCCGGATCCCAAGGATGTTATCAACCTTGATGATGTACCGGAGAAACCAATTGCCGAATCCGGCAAAGGCGATTCCGGCAAGGGCGCGTCCTCGCTTGCACCTCCGCCTGAACAACCCACTGTTACCTCGGCTGAAGCTCCGGCTGATGATGTCGAAAAGAAATTACTCCTCAGTGGTGCCACTGGCACGCCCCAGACGCATCCTCATCTTTTTCCAGTCCTGCAGAAAACCCCCCTCTCACAGCAGCGCCACGCGGAGATCTCCGCCATGATGGACAAAGTGTGGGGATCCGCGGACACGAAACGAGAGCTGAACGACCTCGAAGGCGAGCTCAAAATCTTTTTCGCCAAGCACAAGAACGTGGCATCGCCATTACTACGTGCGCAGAGGTAGGCGACGGCCGCGCCACGCGAGGCATCGCCATTTACGCGGCCGCAGACTGCCGAAACGACGCCTCGCTGCCAGTACTGGCGGAGAAGACGCATCGACGCAGGGTCGCTGCCAGGCGGGCCCGACGAAACGTCCGCTTGACGCGAGCGGACACTTTCCGTGTCCGCCAGAGACGCATCCCAGGCGCATATTTGGGCCAGGTTTGCGTCTCCGCGGACGGCCCGGTCAACGCATTTCCGGTCACGGCGGAGGAAAACGGTCGCTCAGCATTCGTTTGCGTCGCGCCGCTGGAGATGCCCTCTGGGAATGAGAAATCTTCTGGTAATTTAGTTAGGAGAAATGCTTCTGGCAGCGTATGTTAATGCATTGTAGCTACCCTGGGGACTGCTATTTGTGGTGTCATGTTGGCATTTCGTTTGGCTGATCTTGATTGTTTTGACCTGCCTTGCAGATTGAGTAATATCATTTGACTAATGTATTCTTCCCGATCACATAAAAGTGGCATCGGAAGCAATAAATACACTACCAAATTATCAGCTTAGCCAAGTGTAAAAAATATACAAATATAATTGTGTATACTACCTGTTGACATAAAGACAGCCAAAAACAATATTCCTTGCTTAACTTCCTGCTCTCCTTGATGTAGATTAGATGCAAGGTATTACCCTGAACTCGATAAACTTGCCTGAAACATACTTTTATTACAAACTGTGGAAACTTAAGCAGCCCTACATGGTAGCTGTTCTCTCCCATCAACTTCTCAAAGAAAACAAGACTACTCCGTGTTTCCTGTTCCTGGGGATAACGCAAAAGGACAATCTCTTCTTGGTGCTACTTGATTGTGAGATCCCTGATAAAATATGGAGTTGCATAAGTTTTGCTTCCAAGAAATGTTCCAAAGGTGCACAGACGATCCTTTCTCCACCCATTATCTTGCTACTGTGAAATCGTTGACGGTGTTTCGCTTCTTTTTATGCCGTAAGCAATGTAATTTATACTAATATCATCAGACAGAGACCACCCTTGAGTAAACGGATTATAGACAAACCCTGACATTTCTTCTACCTGGAGAGAAGATGTCAAGCTATAAGTAAAATAAACTGGCAGCAAAATCATCATGTGACAGTGATTAGTAGTTTACAGAGATCGAGGCTCTTTGCAGCGCTAGGACTAGCTCCTCGGGGGTGACTAGTTTGGACCACTCATGCGTGCCTATAGGAAGCTGTAAAAGTACAAAGAAAATAATTTAGAGTACAGTGTCATATTTGATGCTCATTCAGCGGAGCATCATGTTAAGTTCGAATTAGCATATGTTGAAACAGCATGTTGGTAATTGTGCAGATGAGCATATAGCATATGAGTGTTTCGTCGGAGGATCTGAGTTGTTACTGAATTCTAGTGTTATAACCCAGTAAACACAGCTGACTACCTGATCAATATATCCCTATGCATTTATTTATCTGTCACCTGTGCAACCTGGCATAGTCATGAACTCAACATAAGACCGCACTTCTGACCAGTATGTACCGAAAGACATGTTAGAGAGGATAGACATTTCAATTTTTACCATGAATTCAACGACCGATTTCCTTTCACAAAACTTATGTACCTGATAAATTCAATGACCTATTTTGTTTGGACCGAGATTACTCATGACATTAGCAAAAGTGCTAAGAGCTTACAATCAACAGATGAGTCAAGATTTCACTAAGCTAACCACCATGGAATGCCATATTTCTCCAACATAATACACTGCCGAGAAAGTGAATCAATCTTCGATAGGAAATGAAATAAATAAAATATAAGATAGACAATTGGACTAACCAATCTGAGAATATATTCAGCACCAATGATGGCAGTCGCATATGCTCTCATTGACCGATTAATGGTAGAAAGAACAGTGGCGCCATTGGGAGCTGTCAAGGCCGATAGAGATTTGCAGAACTCCAGAGGATTATCAACGTGCTCAATCACCTGCACGCAAATTAAGATAATATGATCCACTACATTAGTTTTCGTCAAGAAAGCTACACATGCAACAGGCTAAAATCTGCACTGACTGGTGGGAACATAGCTATCACAACGAGCTTATATGGTGTGTTACGATATTCTGTTATAAATTATGCGAGTTCTCCAGATATTTCTCACTTGATGACTTGTTTTCGTTGGACACAGATGCACACAGAGGCAGAATAGATTAATGAACTTCTTCTGGCTTGATTGTTTGGATGGTGTGGGTAGCTCTCCTCTTTATTTAGATGCCACTGATCAATACAGTCCTAACTAGCCTAATGATGTCTTTATTTGAGTGGCTAGAGCCATCTTCCCGTCCCAACGCAACTCTAACAGAAGCTATGTACAAAACAAATACATATTAATCAAATCATTTTCCAATACCATTTGAGGGTAAAAAAAGGATCCCACATCAATAATAACCAAAACACCTCACGATACACTATTCTATGAAAAATAAGCTATGGATGCACTCTATTCTTGATCAAACACCTTCTCTGGAGAACAACATGGATGTAAGACGGGATGAAAAAAGTCCATACCTCAAGGGAAATTACAGCATCAAATTGCCTGTTCTCTTTTACCAAATCCTCTGCATATGAACAATAATACACATATGTTATGCTGTCTTCAGCCATAAGAAATAGCAGGGATAATCACTTGTATATGTAAATTTAACCTCGACTCTTTGCTCAAAAAAAAATTTAACCTCAACTAGTTTAAATTTGGAAGATGCTGATGTTCCTTTACAGTCCAGTTAATTGTTGAGAGTAAAATATATTTAATTAAGATAGCAAATGTTTTAACTACATAGTGAAGCAACATAACTGAAGTGTCACTCAAACATGCCCTGAAAGTGATTAGTGATTACCAGCTGTTGTGCAGCAATACTCAATGGAAGCAGTTGTTGGATCAGATGCCTGCGAAGGCAAGAACCAAAAACTGTTGGTTAAAAATACAATAAATTCATCATTTCTCTGGCAATTCCTGCATTACAAAATCATGACCAATCGATGCACTTGTAGGGGAATTTAATGTCTACATGAGTAAATGACTAAAGGTTGATGAAAAGAACAAGGAATTATCAGTCCCCAGAAGCTTAATATGGATGCATACTGATCATGTTCTAATACCAATATACCATCAGGCAACGTATGAGTCAGACCGTATATTAGCATTATATGTTTCGTAGGCATCAGCAGTAAGCTAATAAAACTTAGCAGTATACATTTCTTGTCTAAATCTAAGTAATAATTGGCATGAAGATGAGTAATACATACGGCATGAATATGTGCAATCTTTATATTCTCGTCACCAGCATCAATCCCAGTAACTGTAGCTCCCATTCGAGCAAGAGGCTGTCACCCAACACCAAGAATCCAAAAAAAAAAACATATATTTTATTCGTCGGTTCAATCACACATAAAAAGAGAACAGATGTTAGTCCTGATTGCACTGTAACACCACAAGGAAATTGATCTAAGACAAAAACTGACTATTTCAAACCAACTAGTTATGGCATGTCTGGACTACAGATGCACTAACTCTACATTAATAAGCTGACTCAAATATAGGCAAGGGAACACAGTGAAGAGCTTGGATAGTTCAATGTTTCTTTATAGGCTATAGAGACTATAAGTTGAAATGCTGGAAGATGGTTATAGATGTGAACACGAATTTCCACTCTAAAAGATCAAAGTGGGTACACTGTACAATGTGACACCTCATATAAAAAAGAATATGATAAGTAAGAGGCCAGTTACTACATGTCCAGTATCCATTTCTATACCAGAGAACCTGACTTAGTTCTCCCTTTCACACAGATGTAAGACCCTCAAGATATATTTATTATTTCGTATGTTAAACAACAGAAGGTTTTCTTCAAATGATTGGTTGTTAAAGCTTGATACCTCTGAGAGAATGCCACCTCCACATCCGACATCGATAAGTTTAAGACCTTCAAGTGGCTTAGCTGAATATGGATCCCTCCTGGAAGAGTGAACTTTAGGGGGAAAGAACTAGAGCAAATGTGGAACCCTGAGGGACCACTTAGGCCAAATATAGCAAAAGGTAACAATATTGATCACGAGAACTGAGGAATGGTAAATGATCAGAATACGGAATAAAGATGGCTGCAATTAGCTATCCAATAGCTGCTTGCTCTTCAGGAAAAGAAAAACTAAAAAACACCATAGCAATGCTCCATAGAAAATAAAATGCAGGATACAGTAAACGTACCTGAAATGTCTACAGAGTGTGGAGCGGATAAAAGATAGCCGTGCTGGATTCATCAAGTGCAATGGTTTGAATGGACCTTGAGAATCCCACCTATTTATAACAGAAACAGTGCCATCAGTCATCACCAGTAAGCAATCATATGCAAAGCAAAAAAACATGTTGTGCCCTTTATTTTGTGCATCTTAAAACATATACATACTACTACGAAGTGTTGCACACAGTAGCCCATACACTGCAAAGAGAATGATAGGCGAATACTTCTACAAAGAACAGGGAGGATATGATACAAATACCCAATAGACAGATTTGGTTTTGATAACCATTGGTCATCAACGAAAAAGACAACTAAGTAGGCATTCTCCATGCACAGTAGCCCATACACCAAACTACTTTTTGCGCACTTCCCTTAACATATCTAATACAGAAATGCATGCAGATCTTATTGTTTAGGTAATTCCTTCCACTGACCCTCTCCTAAAGCCTGTCCGCTGGGATGTGAGGGCGCTAGTCCGGCAAATTTCAATCACGGCCTAGGGACGTCGATTCTACGAAATAGAGGATGCTAGGGATGCGTGGGCTCACCACAGAGCTGATAGGCTGCTCGAGGAAGACGGGGATGGTCGGAGTTGAGCTCGTGGACAGGATTTCCGGCGAGCTCCGACGAAAGGGAACTTCAAAATTAACCCTCCTCCTAGCTCCCCTGGATGCTCTACTCCGCCAGGTTGGTATACTCATCGAGGCGCACCTCCTCGACCTCCTCTCGGTTGCTGGAATGGCCCCAGTCGACGGCGATGGTCGACGGCCGGCTTGGATAGGGTTTCGGAATTGGGGAAAATGAGACGAGGAGAGGTCAAATTGGGAGCTTCTATGCGTTTTATAGCCTCGCCGGCATGTGCTGGCAGTCAATTTCGGCGGCGGCGACCGTGGGACGTGGAGGCTGGCCGGCGCCGTGGCGCTCTCCTTATTCACGGGAATGTTTCAACAAACTACACTAGATGTTGCAACTTATCCCATCAGAACTGGTATCTAATTCTGAAGTTCTCTATGCCCACACATCCCCTATGCCCACTGTTCATCACTGTGAGTTGTGGTAGACCTACTTCCGAAAGAGGGAACGTCACGTCGCTCATCGAATCCAAAAATGGGCACAGAAAATTCGCATATATTCGGAGAGTGGTGTTTTGGCATATGGGAGCATATGCTCCCTTTATTTTAAAATGCACGTTACACACATTTTAAAATTTCAAAAAATAATGAAACGGAAAATTGGCACGTACATCTTCACGTCCTACACGCTCACAAAGTCGTTTCGTGAAAAATCGACTTGTCGTGTAGCGTGTGTAAAAAGACAAAATTCAATGCTAAAAATAAGCCTTTTCAGAAAATATTTTTTTCTTTTTTTACATAGACCATAAAAAATATTGGTTCCTCACGTAACTTGACGAACCCAAGTATATCATGGAGATGTACATGTAGAATTTTTTGCCAATTTTTTTTGACATTTCGATATATAATTTTTTTTCTAGAGGGAGAATATGCACCCGGGAGCCGAATTGAATTTCCAATATATTTCGGGTTTACTCTGTTCCAAAACATTATAAGCAAGAAATCAGCAAAAGGGGGGCCTGGTCAAGCCTGGGAGGGAGGGGACGGATCTCACCAGGTCTCGGCGATGGAGGCGAATTTGGCCACCTCAGCGGGGTTCAGCGACGAGGTGGAGGATCCTCCGCCCCCGTGCCGCGACGGGCCTTGAGGTGGGGACGGGGGAGGCGGCGGGAGCGACGAGTAGGATGCGGACGCGGCGGCGGAAGCACAGCGACACCATTGGGCGTGCGGAGACGGGAGTAGAGGGTCCAGGAGGCGCGCGCCGCGGAGGGGAGCCGTGGACGAGGCGAGGGCTCGGTGGAGCGACGGAGCGACGCGGTGGAGCATCTTTTGCTTTGCTAGCTCCGGTCAGGGATTGCCAGCGGAGCCGGAGGCGACACGGTGGTGGACTTTTTTCTTTTTTTGAACAGAGGATGCCTGCCAAGAGGCTGCAAACTGTTATATAAACGGTGAGTACAAGATTAACACTAAGGACCCTAAAGAAAAGAAACATTACAGTCAAATCCTCACACCCTTTGCAAACAAGATGTTAAACATGTAGGAAAAACAATCAAGATTAACACTAAGGACCCTAAAGGAAAGAAACATTACAGTCAAATCCACCGATGCTTCTCTGTTCAAGGCCTATATATCATCATACTGGAGTGGAGAAAAGACAAGGGGCACCGGTCGATCCGGCCGGACGGACAACCAACATCTCCTACCCTAAACCAAGACGAGGAGTGAAAACAGCAGTTGGACTAAACGATCTCCATTCCGTGGAACAAATACACTTACCAAGTACCACCGGCGCGACGCGAGGAAGACGTCCGTCCGAGGAGGCCGCTCGCTCTCGCCTGCTCCGGCCCCGGCGACTCGCGAAGGGATCGACGCTGCAGCCGGCGATGGATAGGGTGGGTGGCTCGGGGTGGCAGAATGGAGAGGAGAGCGCGCAATTGGGACGGAGGGCGGTTGTGGGAGACGGCTTTAAGGAGGCGGCCGGCGGCTGGGGAGGGCTCGTCGTCGGCGGGGGGAAGCCCTAGCGCCGGGCCCGGGCGATTCCAATTTTGGGGCAGACGGGCGAAGGTTTGGGGAAAAAAGGGTAAGCAGTGATGTGATTGCGATTTGAGAGGGACTCCGGAGCCGGATTTCCTATACACCGACCAGGTCGGCGCGTACCGCGCGCCGCACACCCCCGCGCGCGGTACGGGCCGGCCCAGTTCGGGTGTTGGGCCACTTGGCCGTTTTCTTTTTTTGAGATATTTTTCTGTTCTTTTCTTTTTCTGTTCTTTTCTTTTTCATTTCTGTTTTTCTTTTTCATTCCTGTTTTTTCTTTTTTGTTTCTTTTTATTTTCTGTTTTTTTTCGTTCTTAAGATTTAATTTTTACAATTTAAATATATATTTCAAATGTAAAATGTTTTATCTTAGATATTCGAGAAAATTCAAATTCTAAAATTGTTCAAGTCAAAAAGTTGTTCAAATGCGAAAATTGTTCAAATAAAAAATTGTTCAAATTCGAAAATTATTCATATATAAAAAAATAATAAATTTTGAATTTTTTTGTTCCATTTTAAAAATTGTTCCAATTCAAAATTTGTTTCAATTTGAAAATTGTTCCAATCTAAAAAGTGTTCAAATTTTAAAAATATTTAAATTTTAGAAAAACTAAAATAGTTTTGAAAATTGGGTCTAAAAGAATCAGCTTTTAAAAAACGTAAAAAGAAAAATAGAACAGAAAAAACAAAAAAACAAAAGAAACAAAAAAAAAAGAGTGGGAATGTTGGGCCGGCCCAACAACCCGCCTGGGGGGTGTGCGGCGCCTGGTCCGCACCGACCAGGTCGGCGTACAGCACCCCCCCCTCCGGAGCCGCCCCGCCCGAGATCCATACAGATATGATCCGACCGTTGACGTGTGCCTAGGCCCCGTTCAGGCTGGGCCCAGCAGCGCGCGCGGGGCCCGGCCCGTCTCTGCTGACGCGGCGGGGCCCCTTTTCTTTATTTTCCCAATGTCGTTACCATTTCATCCATACTCAGGATTGTGATGTCGTTTTCTCCGCAAAGTAACATCTTTAAGATGGGATCTCAACCGGCATTTCTAACCAAGGACATTCACTGAACTAATACAATTAGAATAATATATAAATAAACTGGATAAAACATAACCTATTGCATAACTACAGTTGGATTTAGCTGCCAAAAATAATCTCTTACATATGTTGAGTGCATCTTGCTTTGGCGGCGGTTTTGATATGAATAGTCATAACATAAGTGTCAATATGATATACCTCGAGTACACTAGGCTGTGGTGGTATTCTAGAAAGTCAGATGGCAAGCACCCATTGTTTGTTTAGAATAATTGTTGGGTTTTAAGTGAAAAGCGACAAAAAGTCCAAAACAGAATATGACCTCAAACAAAATGACCACTTCTATGCTAGTCAACCAGAGTATCTTCTCCTCTACAAAACAAAGAGTACCTAAAAATTGTGTCATGTTCACAGCGTAGAGTTTCCGCGGTTTTCTTCCATTGTTCAATGCGTGCGCCCTTTTTTTCCTTTGGCATACGCAAAATTGACGGTGAAATCATTCGAATCACTCACAGTTGACATTATTTAATAATTAAAAATCTCACTTTTGTATTTGAATTTAAAATGATAGATACATATTCTTCTTACCTAAGTTAACATCATATATGTTTAGTCTTGATTATTGTGACTAAATGGAGTTCTGCATGTGTACCAGCATGGATTTAATGAAAAAGAGACAATCATCATATTTGGGTATTTAAGTGGGCATGCACTCAAGATACATAAAAGAAAGCTTTTTATTTTATCGAGATAAACCAAATTTATTTTTGGATAATCACAATCAAACTAACGGGAAAATTATTCATATCACCCATCGTGTTTGGGTATTTTAATGGACACGATTTTATTAGTCTAACAAAACCTAACGAGTACCGACTTACGTCCCCATATTTGAGACCCCCTGTGCAATGAGCTTATATGCTCTGATCAACCCTATAAAACAAAACCAAAATAAAAATCGAGACATTCTGATGACTACTTGTATATAATTAGAAAGGTGGTTATTTATCTAAATATAAGGTAATTTTTTTAGATTGTTTCAAGCAAAATCGCCGCTCATCAGATCAACAATATTCTCTTTAATCTTGACTCCGCTCTCGGGTACGTGGCACTAATGACCTCCATTAATGGATGTACTAGGCAACAACAGATGGCCGTCAATGGATGTACTAGCAAACATCGGATGATAGTTTCGACCCCTACTGCAAAATGTCTATGTGACATGCATGGAGGGATACAACGCTGGTGCCGAGATATGACACTAACGATAATAACGACTAAAGTGGCACCAAAACTAAGAAATAGCTACATGAGGACAACTTTGAAGAAGCTAACTTGTTCACTTATTTATACCAATTATTTTTACTTATATGTAGATTGTTCTATGAACATACAATTTTAAAAAAATCTACTACACTTACCACAATTGATCATATTACGCGAAAAATAGATAATATCATAATATACTATATGATACAATTTTATTTGTTATACATTCGACTGCCTAAATTTAAAAATATACTAAAAAGGCACAAGTTGGTCCTAAGAAGAACAAGGGACCAAATCTAATTATTTAGAAGTGAGGTTCGAGCATGGCTAGTCAGACCACCACCTCATGGTGATAGCTATTTAAAATAACCTTTTGTTAAATCAAATCCTTTTGGATAGAAAATTGAATTAATCGGATTGAATTTTTTCTCATCACATATTATTTTGGGCTACTTAGATGAGTTATAATGTGTCTTTATATATGTGTTCTAATCTATTTTACTATCCTTAGCTCTCCTAGGATAGAGATCTAAGTATTTTGGCTTAAGAAATATCTAGTTATTGTTGTCCATCTCAATGAAGCAAACAGAAAATTCTAGAGTACATAATGTGCGTGCAAGGGCATAACAAGATGCTGTTCATTACCAATAAATATGAGCTCATTGTTTGGTTCATTCAAAAGTCTTTTCTTCAAGTTTTGAAGATAAAATCACGCGTAGAGAACAAGTAGAAAGGTATCCTTCTAAATTCCAAGGTTTTTTGCCCACAGGGAGAAGAAAGCTCGATTCCACTATTCGAGATAATGGGACAAAAGTAATTTTGCCACACGCCTCAGAGGCGACAGGAAACAAAATAAGAAGGAAAACTAACTGCGACACGCCTAGCTCCAGGGCCGTCTCCAGAAATTTGGGGCCCCAATGCGAGAAGTAAAGTGATGCCTATATTTTTATAGAAACATATATTATACGGAGTAATTAATATCTTCTGATCTAGTCAACAAAACATTAGGTTTTCAAGATCCATGAAATATAACTACACAAAAAATATGAGAAGCTTAGAAACTATCAACATGAAATTCCAAGTTAGTTCTACCTTGTACGACATGAAAATTTATTTTGAAGTGTCATGGAGATTGAACTGAACAAGAGGAGCAGAACGATTTTCATTAGAAAGGAGCAGTGCATGGTTTGTACGGGTTATTTTTCCTGAGCAATATCATTGCGTGCGGACTGCGGTGCGGGCGAAGCTAGCAAATAAACAACTGGAAGGCTGCAGAATGTGCTAGCTAAGCAAGTAGACATCATTTGGTAGGCTTTACCACTTAAGCCCATATGCGACTCCCGGCCCACCTAGAGTATCTTCTTCTCTACCAGGAACGGAAAGCTTCAGTCGACATCCATGGCGCCTCCGCTCAAGAAAAAAGAACAGACACGGCGCTGCTCCGCTAGGCCGCTGCAGAATGGAGGCAAGGTAGGGATTGGGTGGGGCGGAGAACCCTTCTCCACCACCGGGGACCTGGGGTGCCCGCCCTACACGTCTGCCGATTTGGGGCCCCCAACATTTTCGGGGCCCCGTGCCGTCGCACAGCTCGCACGCCCTCCTCAACGGCCCTGCCTAGCTCCAACCACGTATATAGTAGCTAGCTACCAGTTTCAAGCACCTTGCCATACCCAAGCAGACGGCCGCCGCCAGAAAACAAACCTCCCAAAGTGAGTTCTCTTAAAGGTACCCAAACTACGCAAGCTACAACGCTAAAAACATATCATTCTCCAGCACCGTAAAAAACAGTCCAAGGGTTGACGTGTTGGAACAGACTGGAGCGCCAAGAGACACCTCAACTAAAGATAACTTAATGTGTTTTACGGCTTTGTCGGCTGCCTGTTCTTGATACCAGACTTAATTAGGAGCAATGCTACACTTACGGGCAATTTAGTTACGTAAAAGGCCTACGGGCTGACGTGGTTAGCAGTGCTGGATCCTAATTTGCTGAAAACTAACCGCATCCCAGCACTTACCCAACCTCATCCGGCCACGTTTCCCCATAAGCCCATTCCGTAGGTTTAGCCCGTAGGTGTAGGATTATTGCTTAATTAGCAACCTGGGGTCTAAGAATTTGGGTAGGCTTAAGAATTTTTTGAAACCAGGCAAGAGGTTTGCCGTTCTATTGATATAGAGGAAGAGAAGCCTTAAGAATTCACTCCTCGCCAAACTGATTTTGGAATATAAATTCGCATAACTAGTATCACTCAAGTACCACACACATCAGCTATGACGAGTCACTACACGGGAGGTGTAAAAGGTATGAGGTTTGGAGGTTAACCACTGAACCTGCTTCGTAACTTGGAGTAGTTTTTACCATTGTAACTTAGAAAGTACTCCCTTCATTAAGTTTGCCAAAACGTCTTACAAAAGGAAATACAGGTTGTAACTTTCAACGGTTTACTATTTAGGGTGTACGGTTATTAAAGTTTCAGCGGTCAGGGTTTAGCGCAACACACTATCATTATCAGATTAAAATGAGCCCACTGTTTGAATCATGGTAAAATGTCGTTTTCTTTGAGTAGTCTTGAAAACTTATGGAAAAATATTCATGCACGTAGTGAACGGGTAGAAATGTATCCTTCTAAATTCCAAGGGACTAACTAAAGAGTGAGAACTGTTGGAACAGACGCTGGAAACTGGAGCGCCAACTAAGCGGTACCTCAACAAAAACGAGCTCACTGTGTTCTATAGCTAAGTTGTGTGTTCTTTAATTCCAGACTTGGCAAACTTTGAGCTGCGGTACACTCAGTTCAACCTAGCAAGAGCCGCCTGCAGTAATTGTGACGGACCTGGATGATATATATAAACAAAAAATTATAAGATATTTCTGATCCATCTAATCTAAAATAAGGTCAAGATTAAAGGTAATGAAGTTCATCTAAATAGTTGACATACAGGAATGCTATTGAACAGCAGTACAATCAGTATCATGGTTCAGCTCAGAAGCCAAGCGTAAAAGGAATATATAATTTCATTACCAAATGATTTTTTTTTTTCTCGAACACATGCCTAATGATCTTCATTACCAAATGATCTCGGTTGGTTTTCTTATTGAACCTATTATTGTACATTTTGAACATGTAACGATATACACATACAGCATGGTGCCAATATTCACAACAACTATTATGCAACAAATTACGTGATACATGATAAACAACCAGAAACCAACCAAAGAAAAAATTATGCAACAGGTACAGGCCGCATCCATCAGTTGCCTTGTGACGGCGGATGGAAAGAGAGCATGCTGGGAGAGTCCACTCTAACAATAATCTCTTCTTCCACGGACTCGTCACTTGAGTTGTCCTCTTCCGCTATGGCCCTGCGTTGCCGGCCTGCTACCAGGGGCGGAAAAGGAGCAAGGGCAGGAGCAGCAGGAGCAGGAGCAGACCTTCTGTTCATCAGATTGGAACCCTCTGACTGCACGGATAGCAGAGGCCGCGTGTTGGACATCGTCCTTGAAGGCACCTTTGGATAGGACGCGCTGTGCTTCTGGTTTGCTTTCACAGGAGGAAGCCTTTGTCGCCGCTGAGCAGGGTGCATATCATCCATCTGTGAATCCATTGATGCAGTTGTTTAGGTGAGTTTATCACAAACCAACTTAAATCCTGTATTTAATAACCAGCTATGCCATAGATAAAATAGAAGAGACTCATACATACCATGCTGCCATACATGCTGACTTGCAGGGCTCTAGCAGAGAAGCTCTGGCTTCCAATATCAGCCAAGCTTGGGTTTCCAGGCCCTCTGGACCTCCGGAAACTCTCCGGCCACCTTACCAGACCGACATGCTCTTTGCTCTGTGTTCGCGATGGTCCAAGGGTTGGAGACAGCAACGATGCACTTCTTTGCAGATTGCTCTCTGCCTCTGGCCTCCTTATTTCAAATAAGATAGCCCTCGCTCTGGCTTCCACCTGATAACTGGTTGCAGTATAGCAGTAGTCTATATGGTTCATGGCTGTAAACAAGAGAGTACTTGAGTCATTAAATTGCTTTTATAATAAAACAAATGGCTTCTTGATCGATGAAAATGTGTAGAACCTGAAGACTGCAGGCCAAATACATTCAAATCAGTGCTTGACGGCAGCAACACAGCTGGAGGTGTGATCAAATGGTTGTTCATCTTCAGAAATCCTTCCAGTAAGATGCCTACGTAATTATGACCGAGTTCAATGTCTTCCCCCTTAATGTAGATGTTCATCATAGATCTTTCAGAAATGAGAACCCGCATCTCATGCATTGCCATTTTCTCAAATATCTGAGGGAGAAAAATCCTCGCAATGACTAGAGCACTTTCCTGTAATTTCCACATAAGCATGGTTAAGGCCTCAAGGGAGTAAAGTAATGTAGTGGTGGTGGGTTAGCCCCATCTATGAATGGTTAAGGCCTTAAGGGAGAATATCTCTTTCAGATATTAGTTATGTGACAAAAGACATCAAGCCTGTTGGATCAGTAGTGGTGGGTTAGCGATAATACTTGATAGCAATTTGGGTAAAGTAACATGAAAGCCCAAGCAAGTTGCGATGATTGGATTTGGGCGAAGAGAAGCAAAAGCCCAAGAAAGTTGTGATGATTGTTGTATAAGTCCATAGACATTCTTCCTGCCCCTTGAGTGTTACAAGTCAGTATTGTGCATGACAACTGATACAACAAGGATCCCCTCGCTGGAAATGCAATGTCAGTAGTCATTGTAGATGGCATCTTGTAGTGTTCCAGCGTTGAGGGAATGCAACCTGTCGAGCAGGGTTAATCTCTCCAGATTTTCAAACGTCTATTCAAACAGCCATGGCCCCAGTTGCGTGTATTGGAAGATAAGGCCACACGCCCACACTTGATTATACTTAAAGCTTCAAGTTATTTTGGGGATGTGCGGTTGTGTGGGAACCATGAGAACTGATTAGAACTAATAGGCAACATCTACCTAATATAGGCAGATAGAACCTACGAAATGATAAATATGATTGGTATGATGGTACTTACTTTACTTATATTCAAGTTTACGGCGCTGATTTCTAACCCTATTTACAAAGTATTATTTGTATTGGCAAATAAATAAAAAACCATGAGCAATAAAAGTAGATAAAGCTGTCACTTCACAGGCCTTGTTGAGTACATCTCTGTTGATAATTTTGTCAAATGAAGATGAAGATCTGGTCATATATTCCTTACATGCCACCTTTGGACTTAACGATAGGAACACATATTAGGTTAAAAGAACAGACAGGTACATGTGGGTTATGGCATACCATGACAGCCTCGGTCAGTAACCGGCAGGATTTTTAACCGCATTGAAAATCACAGAAAAATGCACTTCACTCGAACTCACGTAATCAAGAAGGAAAAAGAGAAGAAACAGGAATGCAGGAAATGCCTAAGAGTAAAAAACGTTACTGAGCACATAAGTAGGCAGTATATTACGAAACGATACCTGCCACATAAAATCCTCAATAGAGGGATCAGACTGGCGCAATTGTTCAATTTTTTCTGCTTCAATGAAGAAACAATGCACCACCGATTCTGTAATAATGTCACAAATATAAGGCTTTCCAACTAAAGCCTCATATAGACCCAACGTGCTCCCATGTGACAAAATTGGATCCAATGAATGCCTGGTGCTTAGTCTCTGACTTGTCCACTGTCAAAAGAAGGAGACACGGGGCGGTATATGCTCATTATTGAACCAGCTAGAGTAGGAAAGCATATAGTGTATACTTCAAACAAATAATGTGGTCTTGAGGCAGACTCATACCTTTACTATTCCAGTCGAAACAAGCCATATACCAGTCGGCCTGGAGCCTTCCGTATAAAGGACTGTTCCATGTACTTTTATTGTTTCTTTTGTATTACTTAACAACGGATCACGAACAGCCGCAGGCAGTGCACCAACTAAAGGATGGGTGTTTAAAAGTTCGCTAACTCTTGGCATTTTCACCAGTGGTGGATTCCTTTTAAGCTTCTTCAAGTCTGTCTGCCAAGTGAATTGACTTACCAGGGTTAGTATACTGCAATGTTCGAACTGAAACCAGATGGACTAATTTACTTTCACTTTGCAACAAGAAATGACATTATATATTCTAACTACCTGCAAAGCATCATCGAGATGAGCCATTTCCTTTTCCTCAAGCAACCCAGTCTTTCCAAGGTCTTGAATATACTCGCTCAGGTGTGTCAATACTGCATATGTGACTTGTCGAGTCTTTAATGCACGGAGCACCTGAAAATTGTTGAAACAGATTCAGAATCTAGATAGCAGTGCCCCCGCCAAAAAAGAAAAGAATAACAGAGACTAGATATCATCATAACAGCAATCAGGACCGCAGATGGTGTACTTTTTCAATCAAATTAGCATTCCTTAGTTTATTTATCTAGTGCATTCTTCATTATTATAGAACTACCACTGTTTGAATCATGGAAAAAAATAGCGCACTATGTCGGCGCTAATAGCGCGCTATAGCATATTTGGAGAGCCCATGCTAATTTAATCAGTGTACAATGCCTCGCTAATAGCATGCTATAGCACGCTAATTGCGTATTTTAAGGCCAGCGCTATTTTGCTATAGCGCGCTATTTTTTTCCTTGGTTTGAATACATGTGTTCTGAAGCCTTATGAACTTAGGGCTACTATAGAACATCAGTTCCAGAAGAACTTCACATGAATTTTGCAAAAAAACAAAATGACAATCAAAAAAGTAATACCAAATCTCTCCATTTCAAATCTAAACCTAACGATTGACAGCCACTCAGTCATTCAATGCTATGCAAGAACATGTCTGTCTAAAGGCCAAACTAGCTTCTAGAACACGCACATCAGTGCCCTATTTTGTATATTAGAAGAATCCACCAAGAAGACGGAGGTCTTACAGCCAATTAAAGAAAAGCAAAGAACAAAAGGTAACAACAGGAAAGCTGAAAATCAAAAAAGAAAACTAGAAAGGCTAAGAAAAAAAAAACGAAAACACAAAGCTGTAGATCAGGGCAGCTAGTCAAGGCGGCCCACATGAAGCAGAACTGCTTCCATTTTAGTTCAGGAAATGTGCTTTTGTCCTCAAGTTTTGCAGAGAAAAATTCTAGTTGAACAAATTTACAAAGATTTTGCGAGGCTAATGAATCAATAATAATCTGACTCAAATGACAGAAGCACATTGTAACCACAACCTGAGGGAATGTAACACGAACATCTTCCAGAAACTTTTTAGCTTCCACCCCCGCAGCAGTACTTTCATCAACGACAATTCTTGCAATCTCACTATCACCTGAAGAAGAAGAAGCAAAACTTAAAAGGAAATTAAACAAGTGGATGGATTAGGATTTTGATTTCCAGTGTCCACAAAACAGTCTGAAAAGGAGAAAACAGAGAATAAAAAGATGTTGAGAGAAAGGTGGCTTCGGACAGGCTTTTTCATCCTAACTGAAAAATAATGTAAAGGTGCTCAGGTTCAACCTTAATAAGTCAGTATATCACATCGTCGAGACCTCACCAGTTTGAGAACTAAATTCTGTAGCTGACTGATTCCACAGGAAAGCAGCCCTGATTAACGTAAATACCACTGTGGCACTGGCCCTTCCAAATTATGAACTAAAACAATACCTATACTAAGACTCTTCTCGCACATAGCATTTCTCATACAGACACAAACTATTAAGACATAGTTTTTCATTTTTCTGGACTTCACAAGCCAAACAAATAGTATAAACTAGCACATGACAACATTTAGAGAGTGTTGGACATTACCAAGAAAATCATGTAGTTGTCTCCTCGCAATTCGATGAGCACGAAGAAATGCAGCACAGATGTAACATCCTAACTCCAATCTTTCTACTGTGAAGTATGTAACAAGTCTTCGTGGCAACCTGCTCATCTGAAGGAACCTATAGTAATTCGGGAAATGAACATTGGACCGCAAACCCTTCCAATCGCATAATGATTGGCCAGAAACAAGATCCATAGCTTCATCAACTGATCTCATTAAAATATTTGCTGTGGATTGAGTTATCCGTCCCTCTTCAAGCATTCCCCAATAAGCGGCTTGTACACCTGACAAATATTTACAGTCAATAATCTTTTTAAATGAATCCTCAGAACTATCTGTTTCAAAACCTTTTATCCATGGAGTAAATAAGTGTGCAGTCATAGCAGTAATTTTACTGTCTACGTTACTGTATACACTAGCCAACGTCTTCTATGTGAACTTCAGTGACGAAGATAGGCTTGGAGAATTCACGTTACTAGTTCCACAATCGAAAGTTAGATTGCATGCATACCATTCAAAAGGCGCACTCGAGTATCCTTCAAATTCATGGTATGCACGCTTTCATCTTTGTCAGGAACATCATGAGGATGTGCTTGTTCATCTTCCAAGTTATTCAAACATGTGATATATTTCTTCACAGTAATCCAATCAGCAGGCCCAAGTTCCTCATCATCCCTGAGATCACCAAAAGCCTCTAATGCCTTGTTTAGCATTTCATATCTTGTATACTTCAATACACGAAGCTGCAGTTGCGGGAAATCAGGTTAGAAACTGGAGCATGAAGAGAGCTTAAATATGCTACTTCATATTCATCAATCACATGCGAAACCAAACTACTGTTGCTTCTGGTTGCAGGTAACAAGCATAGCAAACCTATGCACCCTGGAGTGGATGAAAGAAGAGGCTTAACAAAAAATAGTAATGAAACTACGTGAACAACTTTTGAAGCTACAAGGAGTCATGGGGGTTCAACCAAAAGAGAATATTATTTATTTACTCAAAATGGATGTAAAGTTCACAAACGGAGACTGGATATTCTGAGCAGGTCTTTAGGTCAATATCTAGATACATCGTCAAGAAAAGAATGGAGAGAACCAACATCCTGAGAACAGTGGTATCTTTGTGCCGGCCTAGATTTGACCCAGTGGAGCAGATTAATCATGTTGATTTATTGTGTGGGGCGCATAAGCCTGTGTATCTTATTGTATTCTTAATAATATGTCATTGGTGGTAATAATCTTGGTCGCATTATTAATGCACGATGAACTGATTCAACACTATATCCTTGAGCTCATAGATACTGTAACTGGAACAAAATATTTGCAGCATTTAACACCTTATTTGAGTGGGTGTGAGTCAAAGCTCAAAAGTTTACTAAAGCATGCAAACATACAGTTAAGTAAGACCTTTAGTACAAAGTTAAAAAAAACACAGATAATACATTCTAAAGCTAACCTTCGTTGCTGAAAGTTTCCCCAGACCAAGTAGGTGCAACAAAAATTGTGTCGTAGAACCATTCACAATCAATGTCAGAAACACGATGCCACCAGTGAAGAACACAAACTGCAAACAATTTACAAGATCAGCAAAAGCTCAAATTAAGTATTTCATACTTTTTCAGGAAAAAGGAAAAAAACATACCATTGTTCCGACTTCTGGTTTCAGATAAGATTGAACTGCATCACTAGCACGCTAGTAAAACTATTTCAGTAAATATCTCAGAAAACTATATATAGATTACTTAGAAAAAAGTAGACTACACATAATGGCAACCACAGACAAATGGGAGTCGATGGCATTGGCGCAAAAAAAATAACTTACTTTAACAGAGAGAGAGAGTGATAGAGCAACAGCCCCTCGCAGCCCTGACCAAACAAGAACAGTGGCTTCTTTGATGTCCATACCATACCCAAAGTGACGCAACAATGGATATAAAACAATGACAACTACAGCCCGCGATAGTTGCACAAACACATAGAGCAGAAGAAGGAACCCCCAGGAAGCGCCTAAAATAGCAACAGATAAAAGAATTATAAACACGATACAAAGATAGTTTAGAACCAAGCTGACTGTTGTCACCATCCCGAACTAGGATGAGAACATTCCAATCCAAAAAAATGGAAACTGTCGATGCAAAATAAACATGTTGAATACAGTATCTAGATTTTATCTATGCATTGAGAAAAAAGAAGATAATTCTCTGCTGAAAATAATAGTTCTACCATTCGCAGATGAACTTTTCTTCTTTGCTTCTCCATAGGACGCTAAATTGTATCATTATCTAAATAAATCGTTTCAGAATTTTCCATGACTATTTACACAATTTTCTGAAGGATGGGATCAAGGGAACACCCTAAGTCCTAAGAGATAATACATTGTCAGTAGATGAACCTGGCAGTAAAATCTATCGACAGCTCAGCTGAGTGTGCTGTAAGAGGATTTGGTCCAATTAGTGTGTTGACTACTGATGACCATGATGAATAAAAATGTCACACCACATGATAGAAAATGGAAAAAGATGCACCGTAACCGACAAAGGAAATAGTTGGTAGATTTTTGTACAAAAAGAATTCGCCAACTGTCTGAGGTAAACTGCAATAACGTTAAGTAGATCAGGTTGGATGTAAACATGTTTAACAACGACCGAACTAAGTGTATATGTGAACTAGTTTATGCATATTCATGAAAAATAGTAATGGTTTTTCTTTAATAACTCTTCAACAAGATTCAGGAACAAAATCAAAATTTTACTGAAGCAGATGAGTAGGGGCTCCACATAGTAATAAGAAAAAATTATTAAGTTGCAATATTAGGTCTTTGCACTAATTTTAAAAGTACAAGTAGTCTCTAGTATCAAAAAATTATTATCACGACACCCAAATAGAAAATCCCCACAAATACCATAGAAATCAAGAAATCTACAAAGCCTAAATTGGTACATATATAACCTGAATGACTTATGTGACTACTTTCACTTTTTGAAGTAATCTTTAGACTCTGACCTGTTAGTGTTCTAAGGTCAAAGGTTTGAAGCATTAGTTGTACCAAACAAAAGCAAGCATGGTCTGGTTTAGACCTTTATTCCTGCAATAAAGGTCTGATTAATGTCTTTATGCATCGCTACATCAAATAATGGGATTTCGCGGAGTTAAAACATCCGACCAACTTTATATTGTTCCCTAGCACATAAGCTGAAGTGCTCAGATCAACGGTGAAACGACTTCACACATAACAGCAGGCAAACAAAGATAAATGTTTTGGAAGACCAGTAGAAATGCTTGCAAGCACTATTTGTTTAAAACTGAATAATAAATATAGATATATGAAAATGCATACCATGTCTCTCAAAATGGATATTATCTTGTAGTACACCATCTGCAATAACAACCCCGCTGAAGAGAATTCAGATGTATGAGAATTGTAATAGCATCAATGTTTGAAGCATTAGTTGTACCAAACAAAAGCAAGCATGGTCTGGTTTAGGCAGGTAAAAGCAAAAAATGTCAGAAATTATTCTCATGACATTTAGAAAGGTTCAAAGAAGTTGATACCTCAGTATGAAAATAAGTGTGTTTGCAATGTAAGCAATCATTTCCCTGGATACAAGTAAAAAAGCAATCAGACATGAAGTTCAAACAAAAATATACAAATCTCATCAAATGTAAAAATATATATGATGTGAATAAGGGAAATTGTGTGTATCTCCAAAAAGGACAATACACATCTTTATTACCACAGTTGCAATTAGGCCCTCATACAAGTTACGATAAGAAAGACAACCAACAGAATCAGTAAGTCTATTACATGACGGCTTATATAAGAATTCATAATAATGCCTAATTCACTGTGAACTGAAAGAGGTCACAATGTACTTTCTATAATCCAATTTCCTATGAAAAGAAAGAGATAAGAACGCAACTACACTGCATGGGTGATGCCAGCATCGCCAAATGATAAGCTATGAATGCCCTTTTTTCATGCAAATTATTTTGGAATTTAGAGACTCTGATATAAGCTAATAGATGCCATTTAAGGGCATTGATGATGAAGTTACAGGGTTATTAACAAAATTGTATACAAACTGGAGTTCAACAACAGATACACAAATAACTGGGTGTTAAAAACTTGTCAACTTACATGTACTATATTTGCGAGAGCACATAGGTGTAAATGTAAATATACTGCAATGCTCACAGAAATGGAGTAGCAACAGCATCATGGGACTGACAGGATACATGAGGACAGCGAACAAAAGCGTATTTGGCTAGGAATACTAAGGTCAATCATATGCTGAGAATCTTTTCTGACAACAGAAACTGACATATATTGCTCGAACTTACCAGAAATGATGTAAACTTTCTTGGCTGTTTCCCTTAAAAGCAGTTTTTGCAAAAGCAGCATAGAACCTGCCGACATGGCAAAGTTAACATTGGAAAGAAGATAGTAACGAATATGCAAATCAGAAAGTGAACATAAGCTCTACTAACATCCCCAAGGTCATGACGGCCAAAACACCAGAGACCTCCAATGCATCTTGCGCCTGATAACGAACAATATTAGTAACATAAATAGGCCCCAAAAAACTACAGGACTGACCACGTCATGAATGGAAAGTTATATTTAGTCGTGGCTGAAATTTGTCTTGCAGCAGACAGAAAAAATAAGCCATGAAGCACAAGCAATGATAAACTCCAATCATGAATGCCTATATATATTTATCATAATCAAAATTGACAGCTCATATGGATTTAAGGATGATAACTTCAGTTCAATACGGACTAGTACACAGCAATAGATCTAAAAGCTGGAACGGAAGTAAACTGATTGGACTAAATTAACAAAGACTACTGAACCATTTCATGGTATATCAAAAAATCTGGAATCCTGATTCTCAAGATTTTCAGGGAAGGCACAGTTCTTTCTCACAACATATATTCAGTTACGCGAAGTAAGAATCAGAAATACAACCGGAATTGCTTGTTTAAACATCACAATTAATATCTGAGAAAATTCATGAAGCTCTGTTCAGTTTTGCGACTTCAAAACCACGTAGGAAGTTAGCTATGTCCATATCTAGAAAACAAGAAGCTATCTCGGTTTTAACAGTAAACAGCTTAATGGTCCAAAACGGGGCTGCTTGAACAAAACATTGTACGACTGGAACCATGAATTATTCCAGGCGGTGAACCATTTCAAAAACTGAGCAAATCATGCCTTTCCCAATGAAAAACAGAAATATGAGAGCTTCAATATGTTTGTTGTCTGATTATCTTACAGTGAAGAAAGCAATATAGCTGACAGCGAGAGTAAGTGAAATCTCAATGATTGTATCATTGAAAATAAAGCCCAGCCATAGTACTGATGCAATTCCAAACGCAAGGCCCAAAGCAACACTGGTCAAAGAAGATACTGATTAGCATTAGTATGATGGTTTTGTATCATCCAGTTCGGAGTTATAAGCTATTCCACATACGCTCCAAGTGCAACTTCTGACAAGAACTTTATTATGGACCCTGCATCAAAAGTACTCCCGAGCACCATTCGATAGAACAACTGATAGACGACAATAGCAGTCCTGTAGAATGCAACGTCATTTAGTATGAATAGGGTTCAAGATAATCCTGTAACTATACATGGTGTAACTATGCAATAACCCAGTGGTGGGTGCGCAGCCAAGGTTTGAAGTTCTCGTAGATGGAATTTCTCCCAATAAAACACAGAGAAAAAGACAGAGAGGCAAAGAAAAAAAGAGAGCATGCATTCTAATTTCTAAGAATCAAAAGATGAACAATTCGAAGGTCAAAGTAGCATACCCGTCGTTCATTAAAGATTCTCCTTCAATTACTGTGCTGAGCTTTTTACTCGCTCCGAGGTCTTTTAGGAGTGCAACCACAGCAACAGGATCGGTCGCACTAAGCAGTCCGCTAAACAAGAAGGATGTTTTCCAGTTCCAATCGTATGGAAAAGTAAGCTGCGGCAAATGAAGTAGCTAGTATCAGAATTCAGAACATTGACATCAAAGGCCTGCGCCCCTTATATGTATTAATTGAAGAACATACCTTTACAGCAGTTCCAAGCAGAACCGTCGAGATCACCACACCTGGAACAGCCAGTAACACCATCTGTGCCATGCATTTCTGCAAAGTGGACATTTTTAGTATACACTGAACAAACATATATGGAACTGTAGTACTATATCAAAGTCCAGAACTGACATCGGTATATGGTACTACAGTACTACCCAAAGCAGTACAGATATTTGAGACCCTGCTAATTTATTTGCATTAAGCATCAGCTTATGACACTATAACTGGATCGGGTGGAAAAATGATCCATAACTGGAGAGTGGAACTAATTAAGTGTGGCCCTGCATGTAAGAGCCCAACAGGTAAGCAACTCTTTGGTTGACTACACAAGAGAAGAAAACAGTGGGTGACTGAAGCACAATTCTCCACTGGAATCTAACTTCCCACCGAGATCCCGCCACAGCAGATACCTTTATCTGGTGTACTTCCATGGAGAAGGAGCTCTCGAAGAGAAGGGCGGGGAGGAAAACCGCCAAGAGGAGATCAGGATTAATGCCGGCCCCTGCAGTATCGGAACCATAAGAATATGATGCAGGGTACCGGGATCGAATTGCGATTCGAAAACACAAGATTTATATATGCATCCAGGGTTGACTCACATATACGGATGCCAGCTCCGAGCTTGCCTAGGCCGTGCTTGGTCCCGTACTCTGGGAGACGGCGAGGAGAAGAAAGAAAACAAAAAAGATCAGAAATTTGCTTCTAAGGAATGAATGAATGAATTGATTGAGGAGAGCCGCGGGGAGAGGATGAGAGATAGAGACGGACCGAGCCCGCCGAGGGCGACGCCGAGGACGAGGAGCGCGACGGTGTAGGGGACGCGGGTGCCGCGGAGGAGGTGGCGGGAGCCGATGCCGAGCACGAGGGAGACCCCGAAGAAGAGCACGGCGTCGTCGGGTTTGGGACCGGACTCCTCCATCGAGCGGGCGAGGCGGCGCCGGCCGTCGTCGTCGTGGAGGATGCAGAAGAGACAGACTCAGCCACTCAGGAGAGGGGAAGAGGACTGTCGCTTCTCTTTCGTCTCTCTCTCTCTGAAACCAGATGAGAGGTTGGTAGTGAACTAAAATCCAATGCCCGTGGGCCCTCCATTGTACATGGATGTGCTAGTTTACTTTGATCATCATTTTCTAACCACATATAACGGGAACGAGTCACAGGCATGATCGAAAAGCTAATTGAGTCGTAAACTCGTAACCGTAATACCACTAGCTTGTTTATAGAGTGGGTATTATTATTTACTTATCATCCGATCGCATCTAACGACAGAGGAAAGTACAACATGTCACCCTTCACATGACAATAGAGATCGGGATCGCCATGGCTTTTTGTGTAACTGAGTCAACTTTGCTGCCGTCGGTAGATATGTCCGCAAATAAAATTTATGTAAGGTTTGCTTCACTACTCCTAATGCATTGACTTTGTTAGGTGTTGTGTCTAAACGAGTTTATATTTGATTGATTTTTAGATCTTTTTGTTCTTCCTCCTTTCAAGAATAGAATTATATAGATTTCGGTTAAAATCAAACAATGTGTTACATTTGATCAACTATAAAGAAAAATATATTCCCGCAAAAAAACTATATTGAAAATATTAACATTTATAATCTTAAACCAGTATTGTTAGAACCGTATTGAAATATATATACATATACATATATATGTTTTTATGTGTTTCTCTATATTGTTAGTCAAATTTCGAAATGTTTGACTTTGACCGAAAACTATATACATCCTATTTTGGAAAAGGATGAAGTATTTCAGTGATTTGAGATCTCTGAATTTTATGCAAATCCTCAAGAAGCGTTCCAAAAGCCATTTATGTACTGATATTCATAATTACTTTGTCACCTCAGCACTTTGACTATTAAATTGTGTTGAAATAAAAGTCCAATCAACCTTTTTGCTAAACGAGTTGGCCGCACGATGTGGCCTAATAGTTAGGGATCAACGAGGGTAGTTGCGAAGAACACGAACACGCGGAATGATGAGCAGAAACGAAGGGGAGAACACAAAGCAAAGGGTGAAATTCTAATGCAAAGTAAAGGGATAACTAGAAAAGCACAAAAGGAATTGAACTCAACAACAAATACCCACGGAATCCTGACTATCAGTCCAATCAACTACTAATGAAACTAAGGCCCAGTTCTTTTTAGCTACGGCTTGTACATAAGCCACTCCGGCTTGAGCTGTCCAGAGAAACAAGTGTGAAATTAAGCTCCTGAGAAGTTGTAGCCCAGTTCTTTCTGGCTTCTTCCGTTCTAGCTTATTGTCTGAGTTGTATGATAAAAGTCTGTAATGCCCCTGGAATAATTTTGTGTTTTAACAGCCTAGTATCCACTTGTTTCTTATTGTTTTTGCCAAAAAGTTGAGAAAGAAAACAATTACAGAACATCTGAATTCTGAACACTAAACATCATGAAGAACTGGGTCGAGTACTAGCTAGCATCAAGATTCTAGGGTGGTGCGTGTACTCGGCATCTATCAATTGGATAAGAAAAACAAGGCCTAATCAAATACTCGTATCAGTGTTCATCTCGTTCTGGCAAAGAAGGAAGTGTACACGCGAATCAAGGCGAATACCCGTGAGCAGGTGAGTTGTGCCGCTGGGTCCGCGGCCAAGCTAGGAAGAGATGTGGGTGCAGCCGTGGAGGCCGTCCGCCGGTCAGGTTCCCGTGGCCGAGCTGGGGCAGAGCGTGGCTGTCGTCGCGTAGGCCGTCCGCCCGTTGGGTCAGCCGTCCCCTGAGATGTGGCAGGGACGTGCCTTGGAATGGAACTGGGACGATATGGGGAACAATTTGGCGGTAAGGGTCGACGGGGGAGGCGGCCGGAGTTGCCCTGCCAACGGCGGCGGCTGGGTGTGACGGAGAGTCTCAGGGGAGAGAAGCTGAGGTGTCGCTCGGGTCGCCTCTGGTAGGAAAACGATTCGGCCAGCGCGGTGGCATTTCAACGCAAATAGAGCGAAAATTAGGGAAGCAAATTTGGTGCACATGAGCACCAGTGCTCTCGGATTTTAAAATATTTAAAAACTATATTTCTGTGTACCAAAAAATCATCAAATTTATTCCATAAATACATACACGTGTTCTGAATATTCATGCAAAGTTTCGGTAGAAATTACATTATATTTTGAGCTACAGGAAAAAAACAAATTTGTGGCTACGTATAGCGGTATATATTTGTCAGAAATTTGTCTTTTTTGTATAGCTTAAAATATAACATATTTTTTTTCAAATTTTTTACCGTACCTTCAGAATGTTTGTATGTATGTGGGTATTTAATTTCATATTTTTTGAAATCCAAAAAATATGATTTTTAAAAATCAGGAGCACTGGTGCTCATGTTCCAAATACACTTTTCGGAAAATTAGGGGCATCACTATGTACCGTTTCGGTTGGGCTCTGGGGGTACCTGGCTTCCCTCCACTACACACGAAAGGTCAGAAACGGCTGCCCCAAAACGGGCTAATCTAGTTTTTTTGGGCTTTAGCTTATTTCCATCATTAAGGAAGCTTCAAAAAAACTAGGCCTTAATCCTCTTATCGACCGGTCCACCAATCCAATAGAAACCAATGAAGAAAAATTGGCAATGAAGATATCATGGAGTCACTTCACTAGATCATGGAAAAAATGGAATCTTCACCACTGAATGTGCCGTCCGGAAAAGATCTTGTTGGTCCTAGGATAGTATCTTGAAATGCTTTACTAAAAGTTTATCTTTGGTCCAGTTGACACACAGGTATGACGAGTTCAATGGAATTTCCCGATAGTAGAAAATTCTCAGCAAATTTCATGTACAAGGCTTTGACCCAACCTAACATGCCACTTGATAATAATAGAAAAATATGGAATATAGATTTCACTAAAAACTAAGGTTTTTGTGTGGTATCTTACATGGCGGGGGTAATCCTTGCTGAAGATAACCTTACAAAATGTAATTGGTATGGATGTGTCTTCTTTCATTATGATGAGACTATCATGCACTTATTCATCCAGTATAAATTTGCTAGATCTATATGATCAATCATTTAAACAGGTTCTACTTTCTACCCGCCACGGTAGCATTGCTAATATTTTTGGTAATTGGCTAAATGAGATGGATCATAGGTTTAAAATACTTATTAGTATGTGAACTCTTGTTGTATTTGGTTGCTCTGACTATGTAGCAATGACAAGGTATTTAATAACAAAAATTCTCTTGTCTCGTGCAAGTTATCTACCGGTGCAGAGTTTTGCTGCGTTCATGGCCGTTGCTTCAGCGCGTGAGGGACCACGACCTGTTTACGAAGGTGTCTACATGGTTTAAGTAGACGAGGAGGGATTTTTTTATCCAACATGGATGATAATGTGATCTTAGGATTGGTCCTCCATCTTCGTAGGCGCCTATTCAGTATGATTATTTGTATTACGCCTTTTATTATTATTTATCAAAAGTTGCTACATTAGATGTTGAGCGGCTATGTGCATCTTAATTATGCAAACGCCGGATGTGATGCTTAAACCTTTAATAAGTTTATCAAAAGAATTGGGGATTCAAAAATAGAAAGGGGATTCAATAAGGAGGCAAGCACCGCCTGTATGATTCAAAAAAAAAATTGGGGATCCAAAAATAGAATCAAGAGCAGGAAGCTACCAACAATGAGACAGGTGCCAGAGCTGGCGACGTGAGCAGGCTGGCGAGCTTGATGCCGGTGGCTGCCCGAATATGTTTTAATCATACAGGCGGTAGCTCAGCTCAATCGAGCAATTTTTACTACATAAATGTTGGGATGCATTAGACAAGGCCATGTGTTGCGGTGGCGTCGAAGTTAATGCTGGAGAAGATGAGCGGCAAGCCACTCTCTTTTTTCCCAGGAATAACACTCAGGAACTGAGGATATGGCTCCGCGAGCCCACAGTGGGAAGTACAGGGATATGCATGTGGGAATTTACTTGGGTCGGCCAACCCATAAAGGGGCTTCATGCGAGAGTTGATGCATGAAACATAAGATTTAGCCCACATATTAGTGCGGGAAAGGGAGGAGCGACGACCAACGGGACGGCAAACCCTATTCTCCGCCCAATGCGGGCGCTATCTAGCGCTCCGCACAGGGTGGAATAGGTTGGGCCAGGCCCATTAGCGGGCTGGTTAGTTTTCTTCCTTTTTGGGTCCGGTTTCCTTCTATTTTGCTGGATTTCTCTTTCGTTTTTCTAGGTTTTTTTGTTTTTTTCTGATATTCGGTCAGCTTTTCATGAACTTTTTTAAAACATGAACTTTTTCAAATTCAAACATTTTCTAGATTCGAACATATTTGACATCTAAAAAAAATTTAATACAAACTTTTCTAAAACATGAACTTTTTGAAATTACGATTTTTCACATTTGAATTTTTTCAAATTTGAACATTTTTCAAATTTGAACATTTTTCAGATTCGAACATTTTTTTAGATTCGAATATTTTTTAATTTGAACTTTTTTGAATTTGAATATTTTTTGAATTTGAACATTTTTAATTTGAATTTTTTATTTTAATAATCTTTTTAATTTGAACTTTTTTGAATTTGAACATTTTTTGAATTTGAACATTTTTAATTTGAATTTTTATTTTAATAATCTTTAATCTGAACATTTTCAAGTTCGAACAATTTTCATATTGAATTTTTTCAAATTTCAACAATTTTTAAATTTAAACATTTCTAAAATCTAAACTAAAGAAGAAAAGAAACAAATGAAGCTTTACGTGATAACAGGGTTAGGTAAGTGTATGAAGGCCGATCCCATCTTAGATCGGAACACCTGATTCCTTAAGCGAAAGTGAACGCAAACATCGCTTCAAGCATTGTATAGGGGCTCCCCAACGGGACAGTGCGCTCATGTTTGCCGACCTGGTCGGTGCGGGGTTCGCACCGCACACCCTGTGTGGCTGCGGTCCCTAGCTGGCCGCGACCCACTAGAAGGCAATTTATTTTTTCATTTTTGTTTTGTTTTGTTTCCTTTTCTTTTTCTGCTGTATCTTTTTAGTTTCCATAATCCAATTTTTCCGAAAAATTCTATTTTTCACAAACATGAACATTTTAAAAATAAGAATATTTTTTAAAATTTGAATAGTTTTCAAATTTTAATAATTTTTAAGTCTGAATGAATTTTAAATTTGAACGGTTTTCAAGTTTGAGTGATTTTCAAATTTGAACATTTTTGAAAAAACTGAACATTTTTAAGTTAAATATTTCTAAATCTAAACTTTTTAAATAGTATTAAAGATTTTTTTCAGTTTTGAATATTTTTCATTTTTGAACATTTTTAGATTTTAATTTTTAACATATTTTTATTTAAATATTTTAAATTTAAATTTTTTTAAGATGCACATTTTTAAATTTTAAATATTTTTAAAATCTTTAAGATAGAAAAAAAGAAACCAGAAACAGAAAAAAGAAAAAAAATGAAATGGGCCAACTAGGTCGGCCCTTAGGTTTCGCCAACGGGACATCATAGATGTGTGGCAAATGGGGTGACATGGCATTATGAGATGTTGGAAAATCGAGCAGTGGGTTGTCTATTTCAAAGCACCTTTGGGAGTGTTGGATGGAAGCAACTAGCTTTCAGTTCATGTGGGATTCCTTGCTACTTCTCATAGCTCTTCAAGGTTTTGCAGATATATTAGCAACTTTGGCCATCTCCTATTTACATATAATAGAAGATATAGCTCTTAAGACTTTTATAAGTTTGTTTTCTTGTTGGGCCTAGCCGGCTCATACATTCCAAATAAACTTGTGGGAAGAGTTGTTTGTGACGAGTGACGTGACGGCACAGCGTAGACGCATGGATGATGTGGAGCCGTGTACGTAGGCAGTGAGATAAGCTCGCTACGCTGTACTACTATACCTACGTGCGCTTGCACAGAACCGACGTAGTAGCAGCGTCCAGATCGAGATACGACATACTACGAGACACGTACTACATGTGACCCCTGGGGCGTCCGTTTCCGCGCGTGCACACGGCGACGGCAGGCGCCGCGCCGAGGAAGAATCCAAAAGCTTTCCTCTTCCTGGTGGTACGTATCCGGCCGAGCCTAGTAGCTAATTACAGCCTGCATCCTAGTACGCGCGACGGCGGCTAGCTAGACAATTAAAAGCTACGGCGGCGGTCGTGAGCTGTAGATTAACCAGGCGACCTACCTGGGGCACTACTTAGCCATTGCCAGCCGATGGAGCTTTGTCACGGCGCACTCGATCAGAAGCCCGTCGGTCGCTGCCACGAACGATCGAGATCCAAATAAAACCAGGCAGCGCCGGGTCCAGCTCTCGTCCTGTGTGATGTGAGAGACGACAGCATCTGCTGCCGCCAACGCCAACGTACGAACCGCACCAGCGCGCGGCCACTGCAACGGCACGGCAGTGACCAGCACCAACCGCATTAGCTGCCGCGCCACCAACAAAAGCCGGAGCGCATTCATTGTCGCCGCCCGCGCCCGCCGGAGTTTATTGCCCAAAGCCCCACGCCACCGCCTCCCTCCATCTTGCAGCCTATACAAAGCGCATCACGTCGCACCTCGCTTCCTAGCTACTTGTCTGTCCTCATCTCCAGCTCTCCACTCGCCACGGGAGATCGAGATCACTATGGAGGGCTCGTCAGCGGCGGCGAGGGTGGCGAGGGCGGGCGCCAAGGTGTGCGGGAAGGAGGAGAAGGTTGTCGGGGAGCAGAAGGCGCCGGGGAGCTGCCCCTACTGCGGCGGCGTGGTGACGGCCACCGACGTGGAGGCCAAGTGGGTGCTCTGCTTCCTGCCGCTTTGCCTCAAGAACAAGCGCAGGTTCACCTGCACCTCCTGCGCCAGACGCCTCGTCACCTACCCCGCCATCCTCCATGACTAAGCTCCAGAGCTACAGCTACCTTCCTCCTCCCCGTTGGTCTGGTTCCATTGTTTGAAGATCGATTTGCCATTGATCTCCTGGCCAGGATCGAGCGGGCTTGTTGCCGATTTAGTGTTCGATTGGGGGACTGATCGTTGTTACTACTCAGTATCTTGGCTCTCGGATCGGATAAGATTTTACTCTGTATCTCAGTTGCTCCTTTTGGTCGTCTGTCCTCCGCTACAGTGTTACCGCTGCTGATATGACTGACGAAATCGTGAAACTTTTTTGCCGCCGCGGTTTTCTTTCAGCTCGCCTCGGATGTCCGCATGGCTTTCTCCATGTCACGTCAGCTCGTCATCCCGTCGAACGAACGTACCTGTCGATAAGATCTCCGAATTATCACCGAGCGGTTGGCCGGCGATCAGGCAGTAGACAGGGACGCAGGCGAGGAAGGCGTACGTGCGTCGCCGTCGACGCTCTCACTAACATCGTCTCAGACCATCCAGCATACGCCGATGCCGATGTAGGCCCAGTTCTTTTCAGCTGCGGCTTGTGCATAAGCCACTCCGGCTGCAGCTGTCCAGAGAAACAGTTGTAAGAGTAAGCCCCCGAGAAACTGCAGTCCAGTTTTTTATTGCCTTCTCCCGTCTTGCTTATTGTCTGAGTTATACGATGAAAAGTCTGTAATGCCCTGAAAACGAATTTGTGATTTGACAAACTGTTTTGTATCGTTTTTTGCGTAAGTGATCACAAAATAATTTTCCAAATATCGGAAGGTGCTAAATAATACAATAAAAATAGGAGGTCCTTTTTTACTTCGTAAAGTGCAAAATATTACAACTCAAATAGGTGGTCGTTGGAAAGTTACTTGAAGTGGTAAATAGTACAATTGAAATAGAAGGAAGAATATAGTGTTTTCTTCCAAACAAACAACACAATAGTCCAATAATCTAAGGAAACACGCTCTTCGCAATGTCGTCACGCATCCCTTTCATGTAGGTACCATCATCTTCGGGCGGAGCACTAGAATATGAAGCACTCTCCTCATGAACATACCCCGCCAGTATCAAACATGTCGAAATGTTGATCACTGAGGTTGCTATCGCGGTGGCATTTGCTTGTAAAATACTGCAAATAACAGGGGCAACGGTACATACCGCTTCGCTGCAACTCGGGGAGCTGCGGAAAGCTAGGGTAACCTGGCTTTTCCCCACTACACATGAATGACCGAAGCCGGCTGTTGCCCACAACTGCTTAAAATCCAGTTCTTTTTGGCTTAATCTTCTTTCCACCACTAAACTTCCTAGAAGCTCCAAAAGAACTGGGCCTACGTAGTCTGGTAGGTCGAGATCTCCGACCGTCCGTCCGACGAGTTGAATCTACCGTGGACTCGTACTCGTATATGTGTCCCCATCAAACAACTCAAACCCGTACGTGTATCACTGTATGAAACAGAGAAATTGAAATATTTATACGAGTATCGTGACCAGTAGTGGCGGACCTTGAAAGAAATCTAGGGGGGGGGGGGGCAAACTACCAAATGACAACATATGAGAGTGTCTAATTGTACAACTATAACACCTTATAATTTGACGGAACTTTATCACAAAGCAATGAAATTAATTTTTTGACACCTTTTTTTTTATAAAAGAAAATCCACCACTTTGCTATTTACCTTTACATTTACTTTATTTTGCACATGACGAGAAACCACAAATGGAGTCCGGGCTACATGTAGCCCAAGTTTCAAAGTAAATCTGGAAATAAATCCTCGATATAGTAAATGATGTATTTAGATTTTGTTGAAATTTTAAGCTGCTATTTTCCAATTTTTAGAAAAATGGGCTACATGTAGGGCGACCTACATTTGGCCGCACTCGTACATGACTCAATAGTTTCCTCTTCACCATTGACACTAATAGACATGGCAACATAGAAATATATAAAAAACAATTTATTAGTGGAAAACTGAGAACCCAATTATCATGGATCAATTCAAACGAAATAATAGAACTGCACTAGAAAGAATTAGGAAATAGGAAAGAATACATTCGCTAGAAGTAGGCTGCAGCTGCCTTGCAAGACAATCGAGTTGCAGCTGCTGCCTGGTACTAACAGCCAGCTGCCGGCCTGACGCTACTTGAGAGAAGTAAATTTAAGAGCACAGACCAGATCATAAATGCTCCATACAAAGTAAAGGAAGTACTACTCAAAGAAATAAACACATCCCCAAACAATATCAGTATACTCCCTCCGTCCCGGTTCACAGGGCTCACTTTGAAAAAATATTTGTCCCATATTAATATCACTTCTAAGGCCTGCATGCAATTAATTATGTGCAGTAACCCCCTCTAATTAAGGAGTAGAAATAATTTGGTTCATGCGGTTGAGGTGGGAATCGAGACAAGTTTGCATGCGGGGTTGGCTGCATGTGGATGGAAAACACCACTGGCCTATGCATGCATCTCTAATAGCTCGGGAGTGGCAGCTAATTGAGGAGTAATTAGAGAGGTTACTTCTCCTAATTAAATGCATCCAGTGCTTGAGAGAGTTTTTAGCATCCAATCAAAAAACGTCTTGGTCCTGATGCAAAACGATTTGAGCCCTGTGAACCGAGACGGAGGGAGTACTAAGAGTAAGTACAATAAGTCCTAGTCAGCTGGCTATAAGAATTAAAATAGTATATTACTAAGGGGCAAGCAACACAGTTCAATAAATATGGACTAGTACCAGAGAGTTTGGAACAAGGCATCAGAAACAAGAGGTATATCAAAGAATAACTCGACCCATAAGTAATGACAAAATTAACCCAAAACATGTATTGCACTTAGTGTTTAAATTATAGGTACACTGATAACTAATTGGGACTTTGTTCAAAGTTAATGCTTTACTATATCCAGTCAGAAAGTATGATGTCGGCTACTTCAACAGTTCATCTGAATATATTTTTTAAAACACCAGCATATGACTTGAGCATCTCTTATAGGAACAAGTGAGTGTTAATTAATGTACAAGCATATACTACTAAGACATCTCGTAGGTGATGTATTAGTGCAGGTTCCGGAAGATGTTGGTCTGATTGACAATACAGACAGAAAAGATAACTTGTAGAGAATCGTGAATTGCAAATAATTTACATTAGATTTTCTGATAGGGTGACATGTTCTACAGCAAGGTTTTTTTTTTTTTTTGAGGTAAGTTCTACTGCAAGGGGCTGCTCTTAGTCGACCGCCTAGTCTGGTCGGAAGGGTCACTTTTCGCGTTTCCGTAAAAGGGTCTTTCCATTGCCGGATAGAAAATTTAAACGTCCACAAGCTAGGAATGCTTCACGTCATGAGAGGAGATGCCCCTCTTTTGTTCTATAATCAGTAACACGGTAGAAGCTCACGTACCCCAAACGGCGTCAGATTGAGCGTTTGGGAGACGTGTTTTGTTCGTGCCGCGTTTAGGGGACGTCGCTCCCCAGTCGCGTCCCTAAACGCCGCCCCCAAACTTTTTTAAGGGTTTTTGAAAACACAACCATTTATTAAATGTAGCATACAAATAAATAAGTTTGCGGAGATTGTTTTTAAATTAAAATACAACAAACAATAAAACAACTAACAAATGTAATAAATATGGCTAGATCAAGGTGCCGTGGTATTTGCTGATAATCCTTTAATCCTCCACAAATGCTCAATTAGATCAGCTTGAAGTTGATCATGAATATTGTTGTCACGGCTCTCTGCGTGCATGGCGAGAAAATAAGCAAAATCTGCAGACAACTCATGATCAACCTCCGCAAGAGGGCTCTCACACTCATAGGGACCAACATGTGTCCTGACATGATTCTTGTGATCATTCTCGATGATCATGTTGTGCATGATCACACAAGTCTGCATCACCTCCCACATTTGATCGTGAGACCAGCTTAGAGCAGGGTACCGGAAAATTGCAAATTGAACTTGAAGCACACCAAATGCCCGCTCGACATCCTTCCTGCAAGCCTCCTGTCGAGCAGCAAAGTGGGAATTCTTCTGACCTGATGGAGCCAAGATTGTTTTGACAAAAGTCCATTTTGGACATATACCATCGGCTAGATAATAGCCTTTGGTATATTGGTGGCCATTGATCTCATAGTTGCATGGTGGAGCATGCCCTTCCACTAGTCTGCTGAACACCGAAGACTGCTGCAACACCTTGATATCCTTGTGTGATCCCGCCATGCCAAAGAAAGAATGCCAAATCCACAGGTCATAGTCTGCCACAACTTCAAACACCAACTGCATATCCATGACGTCCTTTGTATATACCATGCCAAGCAAACGGGCAGTTCTTCCATGACCAGTGCATGCAATCGATGCTTCCAATCATTTCAGGGAATCTTCTAGCAGCATTTTGTGACATGATCCTTCCAGTCTCTTCCTCAGTTGGCCCTCTCAAGTAGTATTTGCCAAACTTTCCCACCACAGTTCGGCAAAACTTGTACAGGCACTCAATGGCAGTAGACTCACTCATGCGAAGGTAGTCGTACTGTGTATCGACAGGTGCTCCGTATGCAAGCATCCTCATGGCGGCGGCGCACTTCTGAATCGACGAGAACCCGACAACGCCTACAACGTCGTGCTTGTGCTTGAAGTAGAGGTCGAACTCTCCAACGCCGTGGAGGATATTAATCAACAGACCCTTGCTCATCCTATAACGGCGCCGAAAATTGTCGGCCTGTGTTGCGTCATCTGCGAAGTAGTCGTTGTGCAGCATGGTATGCCCTTCCATCCTCTGCCGGGGCTTCGACTTCTTTCTCTCCGTCTTGATCCTCCGCGGCGCAACCTCTTCCTCTTCCCCGCCTCGGCATCAAGCATGTCCTGAAGGGACACGATGATCAGCAAATACTCCCGGAGGTCGTCGTCGAAGGCTTGCTCGCCCTCAGCAGTAGGTCAAGCATCTCGTCGTCGCTATCCACGTCTGAAGCAAAATCAATGGTTAAAATTACGCCGCGGAAGACGAGGCAACGAACAACGGCCAATCGCGCCTACCTGGCAAGTCGTCGAGCACCTTGTGTGCGAGGAGGTGGGGCGGATTTGACGCCACATTCTAGGGCGCGCTGGCGAAGCGGCAGCAGCGGAACGTCCGGCGAGAGTGTCAGCCGCAACGACGGTGCCGATTCTTAGAAGAGATCAGCCATCGAAACGGCCGGCAAATCGAGCGGCGGCAGAGGGGTGGGAGGCGCGGGAGGCGCGGGAGGGAAGGAGCGACGAGAAAAAAGGCGCGAACCAACGATTTATGTAGTCGCTTTTCGTTGTGTCCGGCGTACCCGGAGCGTCCCCTGTGGGGCGGTGACGGGCTCGGGGCTTTGGACACCGTATCGCGACGCGCCGGATAAAAGAGGCTTTGGGGGACCTGGCTAGAAACATTTTTTTTATCCAGCGCGCCCCAAATCCCTTTGGTGAACGGTTTAGGTGACGCGACTGGTGATGCTCTAAAAACTTTACTCTAAAACAAAAAAAAACATAGCAAACGGACCGAACGTCAAAAATACACACCATGCGTGCACATTAGATGAAATTTTTATTGTCAACTAAAATCTCTTTTGCTTCGAAAATTTAAACCGTTTTATTTTAAAGAATAAATTTGATTTAAAATTTGTTTTCACCAATAAAAATCAGTCTAGACAAGATATTTAAAACTAGACAACCTATGTTGATATGTTTCAACCATTTCCTTTTGGCTGGAAAGTTAACTTTATTTTAAATATTTTGACTACTCTCTTTTATCTCACAAGTTATCAAACCCTCTCTCAATTATTTGTTAATGGTATGTGTGATAGGTTACCGACCCCAAAATTTATTTTTATTTATAATAGTTTGACTACTTTATTTAACTCACAAGTTATCAACCACTCTACCAGTTATTTATCAACGGTAAATATAAAAAATTACCAAGCCAAAAAGCTAATTTTATTTTACTCCCTCCGATCCATATTACTTAATGTCAAAATAGATGTATCTACAACTTAAATATGTCCAGATACATCTATATTAGCATCGAAATGCTGTAGCGGGACTTTTATTTCTTAGTTTTATTTACTCTTTTTTGGTTGTGTGCATCCTGACACTAGGGTGGATCATTGTTGCAGGGTGTAATTGATATCTTTTAATATTAACTAGGAAATATGCCCGCGCGGTGCTACAGATTGATTTTTGTTAAATATTTGTTTCATTATTGTCAATCTTAGAACTGACAATTAACATCAAATTGATCAGCTTCTAATCGCGAAAGTTTTCATAAGATCCTTCTCATAGTGGCGCTACGGTGCCAAAGTATCGGCAACAGCGCGTGCCACCATCTTGGTCGATGTTCTAATTACGGATAATGTCCTAATTGCATATGAGTGTGTTCACTCAATCAGAACCAGAAGAAGGAAAAAACCAATTTGTGCTGTCAAATTGGATATGATGAAGGCATACGATAGGGTTGAGTGGATCTTCTTAGAACAGATGATGGAGAGGATGGGTTTTGCGGAATCATGGATAAGTATGATTATGAGATGTGTGTCGACGGTGAGGTTTTCAGTTAGGCTGAATGGGGGTTTATCTGAGGCTTTTATTCCTTCGCGAGGGCTCCGTCAAGGGGATCCCTTGTCCCCCTATCTGTTCCTCTTTTGTGTTGAAGGTTTTTCCACCTTGCTGAAGAAAGCTTGTGATGAAAATATGCTGAGGGGCGTTAAATTTGGATCAGATGGGCCGCATATTACCCATCTTCTCTTTGCGGACGACAGCATTGTCTTTCTTGAAGCTACTGTGGAAAGCATGCATGCACTAAAGGAGGTGCTATTGGCCTATGAATCAGCCTCTGGTCAGAAGGTTAATCTCCAAAAGTCAGCGGTTTATTTTGGTGATGGTTGTGGATCGTCGCTAAAAGAAGGTTTAAAAGGAGCTGTGGGTATTGAGGCAGAAGCTCTTAATGAAAGATATCTAGGCTTGCCAACTGTGGTGGGCCGGTCAAAAGAGGGCTGCTTCAAGTATGTAACAAAGAGCTCAGGGGCGAAGGTGGGAGGGTGGAAAGGCCAAGGTCTGTCGAAAAAGGGCAAGGAAATTTTGGTGAAATCTGTCTTGCAGGCCACGCCTACCTATCCGATGAGTTGCTTCAAATTTAATAAGAGGCAAAGCAAAAAGCTGAGTTCTATATCTTCAAATTTCTGGTGGGGATCAGCAGATGGCAAGCGGAAGGTTCATTGGATCTCTTGGGAGAAAATGTGCTGCCAAAAAAAGGAAGGCGGGATGGGGTTTCGCGATTACGAAGCCTTCAACCAGGCCTTATTAGCCAAACAGGCTTGGCGTCTCCTTACTGTGCCGACCTCCTTGTGTGCTCGTGTGCTTAAAGCTCGTTATTTTAGTAACTCTGATTTCTTGCATTCAAGGTGTCCAAAGAGAGGATCATTTACATGGAGAAGTATTTTATTTGGCAGAGATCTTCTTAGGTGTGGGCTGATTTGGCGAATTGGGGACGGCTCTCAAGTGGAGGTCTGGGAGAGTAATTGGATCCCAAGAGATAGTGTACAGCGACCACTGGGTTGTAAACCGGATTCCAATGTTCGTAGAGTGTGTGAGCTGCTCACAGAAGATGGGTCGGAATGGAATGAGGATAAACTGCAGGAGGTGTTTTATGAGCAAGATGCTCTGGACATCAGGAGTATTTCTGTTGGAGGTGCTGGGACTGAAGATTACCATGCTTGGAATTTTACAAAAAATGGGATTTTCTCGGTACGATCAGCGTGCCATTTGGCGATGAAGCAAAAGAAGGTGAAGGCCGGCATGGTTGAATCGTCCTCGTCTTGTTCGGCCCATAAAGGATGGCTTGCCTTGTGGAGTACTAATGTCCCAGGAAAGGTAAAAATTCATACATGGCGTCTTCTAATGAATGGCTTAGGCGTGGGATCCGAGCTTGCACGGCGACGGATTAAAGCTGGAGTTGATTGTGTGGCGTGTGGACGTGAGGAGACTGCTCTTCATCGTTTCTGGCACTGCCCTCATGTGCAACAGGTCTGGAACTCTGTTCGCGACAAGGAGATGTCGTCTATTGGCGACCCGCCGAGTGTTGTACGCTGTCACAGGGAACTTATGTTATGGCTGCTTGATTGTTTGGGTTCAATGAAGGATGCGGAGCTGGATAATTCACTGATTGTTATGTACCAGATGTGGTTGGCGCGAAATGACGCCAGAGAATCCAGGAAGATTGATGACCCAACTGCTATTGCGAACAGAGCGATGAGCCTGCTGGAGGAATGGAATAATGTTCAATGTAGGCCGGCGCCAAGATCTGACAAGCCAAAGGATCGTTGGACTCCACCAGCTCGAGATTGTTTGAAGGTGAATGTCGACGGCGCGATGGCAAAAGCTTCAGGAAATGGCGGTGGAGGAGTGGTCATTAGGGACCACGATGGTAGCTACATTGCGGGGGCATGCCATTTTTCCCCCTCCCTGTTGGATCCTGAAGAAGCTGAACTAAAGGCATGTAGACGGGGGCTCATGTTGGCGAAGGAACTGAGACTAAATCGGATTCAGTTAGAGACGGACAGCTCTGGTGTTGCTGCAAAGCTGAACTGTGAGGAGAAGGACAGGTCAGTGCATGGTCCTCTGGTTGAGGAGATCAAGAAGATGCTACAATCGATAGAGGACTGCTCGATTAAGTGGGCAAGACGATCGGCGAATGATGCTGCTCACAAGCTAGCAAGGGAAGGCTGCGTGGAGAAAGTAAACAAAATCTGGTTCACTGTACCACCTAGTTGTATTGAACACTCTTTGGCTATGGATATTGCCGGGCATTATGAATAAATAAACGCAGTGTTTCCCCTCAAAAAAAAAAAGAAGCTTGGTCGATGTTGCCCGCCTGCTCCCTCCATCTCTGGTCTAGAATGACACACATCGCTCTCCCTCTCCCTGCTCCCCTAGAAAAGCACCAAGACTATTGTACTTTTACTTTTTACCACTATGAACACTACTACGGAAAAAAAAAGTTAAAACATTTATGTTGAAACTACTGATGAAACAGACAGTAAGTACGCAGTTAAATCTTCACAGAAAATAAAAAAATTCTCTTCATCAGCGAGTGTGAGGAAGTAACAAAGCACCTTGCAAGATTTGTGACTTGTATGTGAAAATTGGCAAACAAAATTAATTGAAAACGTACCAAGGTTAGTCATTTTGGTTCGCTCAGAGGCCAATAGTCCGGCTTTCTTTTCCAGTAATCTGGTATGGCATGCATCTGAACTCAATTAACAGGCCTATGACTGTCAGAATACACATCCTAGAGCATCATCTGAAAGACCGCAAATTGTGTCGTCCTGTGTGGTGGTTTAATTAGGCACATAAGGAACTCTGAGGCAAACTCTCGCCAAGAAGGCAAGAACCCTATCCAGAAAAAAGAAAACTCCCACCAAGAACAGTGGCCCAGACTTGCCACAGCGAATAGCACTGCATTTTTAAGTAATGACCGTATGCACCTTCTACAACTTGGAGGGCTTGGGGAAGATGTCCCGCGTGAACTTCTGCGCGGTGCTATGCCCACTTGATCTTCAGCTTACTACTGCACAACAACTCTTAAAACAAGCACCGTTCATCATGATTCCGTTTCACCCAATACCCACTACAAAGGAAAACAATTTTTTTGACAAATCACTTTCGTCATATTAAGGCCAATTTTCGTCAAGGATTACTTCGCGGTGACAAAATTTGATCGTCATGGGGTTCGTCAAGGAAGCTCCGTCATAAAATATCGGGGTGACGGTATGCATTTTTCGTCAACGTCAAATGTTTGATGGTGACGACCTGCAAATTCGTCAACATCAAAGGTTCATTGTTGACAGACAGGTTTGTCACGAAAAATTGCAACTTTCGTCAATATCTAAATCTTGGGAAGTTTCTGATTGGTCCAAAAAAAGCATACGTGGCCTTACATGTGGGTCCCATTTGGCTTCTGACAACATGGGTCCGACGGCGCTGACATGGATATCTGTCATGTGGGACCGGCATGGTGCTGACTGGTGGGACCGACAAAATATTATGACAAGCTGGACCCACAATATTCTGACCGGTGGGATCCACAAAATTCAGACAAGTGGGACCAGGTTGTTGCCGACATATGGGTCCCAATAATGCTGACTGGTGGGACCCACAAATTCTGACAAGTGGGACCACAAATTGGTGCCACGTGGTTTCATTTAATAGTGACGTTGTGACATTTTCCGTCACCTTTTGAATTTGACAAAATTTGAGAGCATTTGAATTATTTGCGAAATTTGGGAAACAAAAAAACTGGCGAAATATCAAAAAGTAGACAATAAATATCATACTTAAATGGTGGCACAAGAAGTATATATGTCTCTCACAGACCGAAAGATTCATAAGAAAATTACAATTGGAACACAAAGAAATTAAAAGACCTATGATTAATAATGTTGTAGGACGGTGGTGCAATAGATTAGTTGCCCTGGGATTGAGACATGGATGGTGGCTGGGATGTCCTCAAGAGCAAATTAAGCACGGCATCCATTTCTGTCAGCCTCTTTTCATAAGCCAGAGTCTTTTCTTCTTGGGCTTTCTTCACAGCTTCAAGTTCTTCCTCCTGCTTCTTCCTGATGTCTTCAAATTTTTCATCTTGTTCTTGCAGTTTGCCTGCATCTCACCGTGGTACGTTTCAGCTGCCTGTATGGAGTTCTCTTGATCTGCCAGTCTTTGTTGTAGCTCTCGGATGCGTGTAGCTGAGACAAGACTTCCTGGAACTTGTTGCGACGCCCAATCTTGGTAGGAATGTGCTGTTGCAGGTGGTGGATGTGCTTTTCTCGCTCAGAACTAGCTGAACAATTTGCAAATCAGTCAAATCAGGTTCATCTTCATTGCGTGGCGCCGCTTTTTTGCCACCATTTGATCCTGCATAAAGATTACAATCATTGCATGGACAACATACAAAACTGGATTATATTATATTGTGCTAATAAGAAATATTTCTTACATATGCACTTTTTGCTTCAGGACTCATAATGTTATCTTTGGTAGTGTGTGTGATTCTAAAAAATTCAATTGGAGAGGTTTCTTGTTCCTGCTGCTTAGCCTTCTGCTTGAAAAAATGTAGAATGCACATTACCATTGTACACTGTGTATGACAGAAGTATGAACTGTATTGGGAAATTCAGAACACTTAGTAGATGTTCCCAGTGAGCAACATAGCTTCGAGATCCAGTGGTATGGAACTGTTTCACAGCTTCTCTGTTCTTTCCATTTATTACACACAGTCCCTATGTTCAGTACATGCATTTTATTTATCCAGATCAGAGAAATGTAAGAATTCAGTAGCTGTTATTGAAAGGAATAACGTTTATGTACCTGGTACTTCTCATCAAACCATCTTTTCACCAGTTCTTTCCAGCTTTTCTCTTCTACGTGACCTGGCTTCTCGAGATATGCTTGCTCCAGTGTGAGATTTTTAATTTTGGGCCAATACTCCTTTTTAAGCCTATATCGGAACTGCCGAATACTAACTTGCAGCATATCAGTGCACACATCTTGAGCCACCTCATCATTTTTGTCCATATTAAACTTTCCCTGCAAAATAGTGAAGCATTAATCAGTAGATTCTTAGATAGTTGATCATGTAGCATACTAATTAGGTTAAACCAAGATTGTACAGGACTCACCGCTACTGTACTTATAGCATGAGGAATGACATGTTTGAGAGTTGCATCTTTCCGTACTGTGTCCAGTGTGTTGCAAGCGGCATTTTTTCACGGATGTGAATACCAACCTCATTGCTCAGCTTTGCTGACTGGACATAATCCTTGGGTCTCCTGACACCAGGAGTGAATTCAATTGGCATCTTATTGCCACCATGTCTTCTTGTGTACTCATGTAGTCCATGGCCCATGGTACGTCTGCGTCCACCTCTCTTTCTCTTACTACCGTCAGATGTTGTCAATGTCTCTGAAATAAGATATATGAAATGATTCTCTTTTATATGAAAATATGCGGTAGTGTTTAGTTTTTACAAATTTTCATACCTTGCCGCTCAAAGTTTACAATTTGATTGTCCTGGAGATGAGGTGCTGCCTCCAGATGTCATGATCTGGTTAGGTGAGGATGCTCCTTCAGTGTTCAGACCAGCAGGGCCGTCGGCTCATCGATGACCCAGCTTGAGGTTCAGTTGTTGCCATTGATCTTGTTGCAATGTTGGATGGTGCAACTTCAGGTCTGGATCGCTTCTTCTGTGCAGAAGAAGCAACTATCTGCAAGCAAAGTAGAGAGGCTACATTAGTAGGAAACATTTAGCATGTACGTATTTCCTATCATAGTTCAGACATAGTTCCACAGACCTGAGCTGAAGTTTTGCCGACAGTGCGCTGATCCTCATCTGAATGAAGATCATCATCAGCAGTAGCTATCTCTTCTGGATTCGGTTCATACGAAGGGTCCTCTTCGACCTCCATCTCTTCGCAGTCTGTGTCCTTTAGATTGTTACTAGTTCCTATTTGTACCCCACCATACACTAATGTACGTGCAAAACCAGTGAAATCTTTCTGAACTTTGTGGCCAGGTCCATATCTGTCAGCGAAAATTTTTTCCATGCGTACTACATTTTCTTGCATTTGTTTCTCCTTGGCAAGCTCATATGCCGGCTTGACGGGTTTTTGTGTCTCCGCTGAAATAATCGGAAGAGCGGAGCATGAACAAAACATAAGAGGGGCCAATTCCATAGAAAACAGCAAATAATTGTCTTTGCAAAATATTGTACAGCAACAAATGATTGAAAACATAAGAGTCTACGTATGATGTCGGCGAACAAAACATAAGAGGGGACATATGCCAGGCTAAGGGACATCATGTACTTTTAGATATCTACTCGTAACAAATAATTGACACAAGAGACTCCCCTCGCACACTGAATTATGCATGTCTGTTGATAGCTTGGCGGGCTTGGTATGCACGTAATGAGGTATGGGTAGTTCAGTCCTATACCGATAGAAGTTCAGATATGTGCTGATAGAAGTTCAGATTTCTGCTGATAGAAGTTCAGATATGTGCTGAAATTTGATTTTTGAGTTTTGAAAGACATAGATAAACAAAAATTGTGGAAATAAATAGACTGATGAAACAAAGTACATGATTAAAAAAACTTCATTACATTGTTAAGACGTGCATTGCACGTGCAAACTAACTAGTTCCATAGAAAACAGCAAACAATTGTTCTAGATCAAACTGTGCTTCCCTCTGAAACTGAGGAATAAAAGTCGTTGTTCACCGTAGCTCGTCAGGCTTTCGGCAACGGCTAGAATTAGTTCAGTTAAGTGTTTCGCAAACAATTGTCTATGCAAAAGATTGTACAGCGGGATGGCAAAGATTGTATAGCACGGCATGATTGTCTCTGAATAAAAACGATAAACCCTATACGTATGATGTCGGGATTGGATCTATCAAATATGCAAGATCTAGATATAGGTCAAACGGGCGTGGTAGAAAACCGATCTCTCGATCTAACCATCCGAAAAACACAACAACAAGCCGATCACCGACAGATTTACCTTGGCGTTTCTTCGGGCGCCTTCTTCGGCGTGTGTGCGCGATTTTCCTTCCCCCGACGTTTCGACGACTGCCGGGCGACCACCGGCCGGGGAGATAGTGGCGAGATGGAAGAACGTCCGGCGAAGACACCGGATCGGGGTGAGCACGAGAGGATGAGGTCGGGGGGGGAGTTAAGATGCTCGTAAATCATGGGGGAGAGGCACGACGTATATAAGGGAGGGCGAAATATTTGATAGGTGGGGTGCGGGGAGGAGTGGAGGGAACGAAAAATTTGTGTGTTTTGGCAGCCGTACTAAAATTTGGAGGGAACAAGGTTTTGCCGTGGAAGAAAAAATATTACTCTGAAAATGGAACTGTACATGTATATTTAAAAATACCAGAACATGAATGAGATGCATGAAAAAAATCTAAATTTGGGACCCTCATTTCGTTCGAAAACCCCTCTTTGGACACATGAATGGAACATGAATGGGCCATTCCCCCTCTTTTCGTCCAAAACCCCTCTTTCGACACATCTACACCATGGGGACACCATGCCACCAACTCCAAAAATCAAAACCCATAGCAACCAAGGTTTCATATCACAATGTTCACAAGGGTGCCAAATCATGCTCCAATCCATGGTGGTTTGGTCGGTTTTTGCCATTTCCCCTCTTTTCGTCCAAAACCCCTCTTTCGACACATCTACACCATGGGGACACCATGCCACCAACTCCAAAAATCAAAACCCATAGCAACCAAGGTTTCATATCACAATGTGAACAAGGGTGCCAAATCTTGCCCCAATCCATGGTGGTTTGGTCGGTTTTATTCCCCCTCTTTTCGTCCGAAACCCCTCTTTCGACACATCTCCACCATGGGGACACCATGCCACCAACTCCAAAAATCAAAACCCATAGCAACCAAGGTTTCATATCACAATGTGCACAAGGGTGCCAAATCATGCCCCAATCCATGGTGGTTTGGTCAGTTTTTGGCCATTCCTCTTTTCGTCCGAAAACTCCTCTTTCGACACATCTACACCATGGGGACACCATGACACCAAGTCCAAAAAATCAAAACCAATAGAAACCAAGGTTTCATATCACAATGTGAACAAGGGTGCCAAATCTTGCCCCAATCCATGGTGGTTTGGTCAGTTTTTGGCCATTCCCCCTCTTTTCGTCCGAAACCCTCTTTCGACACATCTCCACCATGGGGACACCATGCCACCAACTCCAAAAAACCAAAACCCATAGCAACAAAGGTTTCATATCACAATGTGCACAAGGGTGCCAAATCTTGCCCCAATCCATGGTGGTTTGGTCAGTTTTTGGCCATTCCCCCTCTTTTCGTCCGAAACCCCTCTTTCGACACATCTCCACCATGGGGACACCATGCCACCAACTCCAAAAACCAAAACCCATAGCAACAAAGGTTTCATATCACAATGTGCACAAGGGTGCCAAATCTTGGCCCAATCCATGGTGGTTTGGTCAGTTTTTGGCCATCCCCCCTCTTTTCGTCCGAAAACCCCTCTTTCGACACATCTACACCATGGGGACACCATGCCACCAACTCCAAAAAATCAAAACCCATAGCAACCAAGGTTTCATATCACAATGTGCACAAGGGTGCCAAATCATGCCCCAATCTATGGTGGTTTGGTCAGTTTTTGGCCATTCCCCCTCTTTTCGTCCGAAAACCCCTCTTTCGACACATCTACACCATGGGGACACCATGACACCAACTCCAAAAAATCAAAACCCATAGAAACCAAGGTTTAATATCACAATGTGAACAAGGGTGCCAAATCTTGCCCCAATCCATGGTGGTTTGGTCAGTTTTTGGCCATTCCCCCTCTTTTCGTCCGAAAACCCCTCTTTCGACACATCTACACCATGGGGACACCATGCCACCAACTCCAAAAAATCAAAACCCATAGCAACCAAGGTTTCATATCACAATGTGCACAAGGGTGCCAAATCATGCCCCAATCCATGGTGGTTTGGTCAGTTTTGGCCATTCCCCCTCTTTTCGTCCGAAAACCCCTCTTTCGACACATCTACACCATGGGGACACCATGACACCAACTCGAAAAAATCAAAACCCATAGAAACCAAGGTTTCATATCACAATGTGAACAAGGGTGCCAAATCTTGCCCCAATCCATGGTGGTTTGGTCGTTTTGGCCATTCCCCCTCTTTTCGTCCGAAACCCCTCTTTCGACACATCTCCACCATGGGGACACCATGCCACCAACTCCAAAAAATCAAAACCCATAGCAAACAAGGTGTCATATCACAATGTGCACAAGGGTGCCAAATCTTGCCCCAATCCATGGTGGTTTGGTCAGTTTTTGGCCATCCCCCCTCTTTTCGTCCGAAAACCCCTTTCGACACATCTACACCATGGGGACACCATGCCACCAACTCGAAAAAATCAAAACCCATAGAAACCAAGGTTTCATATCACAATGTGAACAAGGGTGCCAAATCTTGCCCCAATCCATGGTGGTTTGGTCAGTTTTTGGCCATCCCCCTCTTTTCGTCCGAAAACCCCTCTTTCGACACATCTACACCATGGGGACACCATGCCACCAACTCCAAAAATCAAAACCCATAGCAACCAAGGTGTCATATCACAATGTGCACAAGGGTGCCAAATCATGCCCCAATCCATGGTGGTTTGGTCAGTTTTTGGCCATTCCCCCTCTTTTCGTCCGAAAACCCCTCTTTCGACACATCTACACCATGGGGACACCATTTTTTGAGGTACCTAACTTCAAATGGACTGAAATTTGGCACAAGGGTGCATCAACATGTGTGTAATGTCGCTTGCATGCTATCTTGGCAGTTTGGTTTGAAAATTTTCAAAAATTCATCCCCTAAACTCAAGAAGAGGCATCACTTGTCAAGCATGTACATCTTAGGTTTGACCAAACACTCAAAATTCCAGCCCTAATCATGTTATGAAATTCTTAGAAATTCGAAAGAATTTACATACTCGATTCATTTTTATTTATTTCTTTCTATGTGTGATCACTAATTCGTATTTAAAATATTTTATAGTTTTTAATACCCATCTTGAAAATTCTGTGCCCATCCGTCATGCGTGGGACCCATGTCAAAGTAATGGGAAAGTGGACTACATGCAGGAATCCACGTTTTCACACGCACGCGTCACACAGAGGAACCCAAACGGCAGCATCTAGTATATCCATCGGCCCCATCGTCTCTCCCACCCGCAACTTCTATTCCCCAATCTGGCAAAAACCCGATTGCACCTCCACCAGCGCACCACCGACCTCCCCTTCCACCGAAGATCCCGAAGATGAAGCGTGTTCGCGGAGACGAGCCGGAGGCGAGTGCGGTCGTCAACGTTGACGCGACGGCGATGCTCCGTGTCGTCGACGCCGCGGGAGGGATCTTCCTCCGAACTAGCAGAGCCGCTCTTCGCGCCGTGACCGTGGAGGGCTCCGCCCAACCGGCCGTGGTCGCCGTCGCCGATGAGGCCAACGGAGACGTCCTCGCTCCCGCGGCACAAGCGGATGACCAGGGCTTTGATCCGAATGACCTGTTCTACCGCCACTCCGGGCAGTACCGCGAGCTATATGGCCCAGAGAGTGCGACGAGTTCGAAGAGGAGGCCTCGGACAACTGCAACGAGGTACTCTACTTTTCCGATCGATCCCCTGTTTTTTGATCTTACTGTTCACCTTAGGGTTTGCTCGTACGGTAGATTGATTTGCCCTGTCTGCAACTTGTTGTACAAATTGATGATTCTGGGGTTCTTACTCATCCGATTTATGGTTTGTAGTTACTAGATTTGTAATATTTGATGCACAAGTTGATTCAACTGTACCAAAGTATGAACCAAATGATTTATGGTACCATGAATATTCATGCATGTTTCAAATTAGTAGATGACAGTTATCTTAATTAGGTCATGATTCCTTGTGTGTGATGAATCATACCTGCTTAGTGTAATGCTCACTGCATTTCAAACTTAAATTCATCCGAATATGGATCATAGCAGAGTGATCAGATGCATGTAATAGTGTGTACATCATTTTTATTTAGGGAACAAATGAATGATCAGGTGCATGTAATTTATGACCACCATTCTTGAATTCCTGCTTATTGATATTAATGTTCATAAAAAATATTTAATGCTTGAATTGTATTTCAGTTAATTTCCTTCTCTCACTTCTTCTTTACTTTCAAATTCGCAGGAAGACTCGACATTGGCGACAAGGAGGACCGGGACCGGAAGAGCCGCTTCGTTCAAGAAGAAGACTGGCCAGATCCCTTTCCGCCGGACGGTAAGCCTAATTGCCCATTCTGCGGCAGGGTTTTCCCGAAGGATATTGAGAGTCTGATCCAGCACGCGACGGGAGTTGGAAAAGGTAGCGCGCACAAGCACAAGGCTGCTAGCAAGGCGAAGCACGCTGCCTTTGGCAAGTTCCTCAGGGACTACGTCAAGACTGGCCTCATCCCGCTCGTCGGTCCAGCTGTTGGCCCTCATGTTGTCCACTAAATTTAGTTTCTATTTAGTTGTTCCCCTGGAGGTTCATGGTTAAACTATGTCATGTTTCAAAGACTATGTTCTACTTTTGTTATTTGGAACCTGGGCAATCATACCCAGTTGTTTAAGACGATGTCATGTTTATATGTTGTTTGCTGTTGCAGAAGCATTACTGCTGCACATCTTATCTCTTTTTTCATGTTGATGCACGCTGCATTTGTGTAGATGTTTGGCTACAGCAGAGTTGTGTAGATTACATATCCCTTTGTCCCACAAGTTTACTACTTTTATGTCTCCTTTTTCGACTTGTAGTTGCTGTTGTTAGTTTCAAGTTTTGTTTTCATAAATACAATCTGTGTTGGTAATCAGCAAAATTGAAACCTCACATGACAATTTGGAGGATGTGGTGCTCGAATAATAGTGGAAATGTGATATTATTTTTTACATGCATAATATATAGAAAATAGCTAGATCTCTAAATCGATGCAAACGAAGCTACATATAAATTCTTGGTCATAATCCCCTTATCTAAAGGGGATGGATGCATGGCTTCACGTCGTCGTCGCTTTCATCGTCAGTATCTTCGCCGTCTGAGTAGTAGTACCTCCTGCACATTGTTCCGTCGAACACCTTCACCGTGAGCACATCATCGCCTTCATATTTGAAGTGTAAGAACCAGCCGAAATCCACACCATGCGCGATGGCGAATTTCTCCCAGCCCTTGTCGAGGTACATCCGGCCTTGTCCGTCAAATAGGACCTCCACGGTCCAGAGACGAGACCGCAGTCAGCTGCTCGCAGATACACCTTAGCTGGCTCCCGGCCGTGAAGATAGTCCGCAAATTTGTTTGGTAGTTTCTGCAAAGAGATCGAGCGCCGATCGTTTCAAATTAAAGGTTTTTAAAACATGCCCATAATTAATCACATGCATCATATATGTGGGAACGCGTACATACCTTCTTGACCAAAGGGTCTTCACAGACGACGATGAAGAACTCCTCTATGATCAATGGCAGTGTTGACGGTGGTGGTGGCAATGATGATGATCCACTTCCCCTTCCCTTCCCTTCCCCTTCCCTCCGCGTCCGAGACGTGGAAGCCATGGCAATGGATCAACTGTATGTGAACAAAGAAGAGAGAGGCAGAACCAAGAAGAGAGAGGCAGAACCTATTGACAGAAGAGATGGCCGTGTGGGTGTTTATAAGGGAGAGAGATGACCGTTGTAGGTGTTTACACAATAAAATAAGGAGGAGATGACCGTTGTGGGTTTACACAATAAATTATGGAGGAGAAGACCGTTGTGGGGGTACATATCTCAACTAAAAAGTAATGCAGACTATCTTGACGGAAATTGAACAAATGGGTACAACAAATCGTTGATGGTTTATCTTTTTGCGTGAAGAGTTGTGTAGATTACATATCCCTTTGTCCCACAAGTTTAGTACTTTTATGTCTCCTTTTTTCGACTTGTAGTTGCTGTTGTTAGTTTCAAGTTTTGTTTTCATAAATACAATCTGTGTTGGTAATCAGCAAAATTGAAACCTCACAGTACAATTGTTGACATTTCATGGCAAAATATTTACTTATATATAGTAAAAACCAACTAGCAAAAAGCATCTACAGTTTGAAAATAACTGAGTAGTAGCCAAAAGCACCTCACGCAGGAGGGACACAAAACCAAAATATCAGGTGGTCATGCAGCATCAAGGACTCTGTCGACCACGATCTTGCGGTACAACTCGTAAGAGACCCAAGCATCAATGGCTGCATAGTCGATGTTCATATTTGGAAGTGGGAAGTCCCCCCACAGTCTGTGCCGATGGTGGTGGAACTTCTTCTTCATATCACCGTAAGATGAATCAATGAGTCTGGCTGCCATGGTAGCCATGCCAGCCCTCGGATGACCAGTGAACTTGAAGTACTCGTCCTGGAGATCGACGTAGTACTCAGGAGGAATCTGCATGTGCCATGACCTCCACAGAACTTTCGTGTCACCACGGATGTCAACACTCGCAAAGGTGATTCCTTCTCGAAAGAAATCGCAGATAGCCGGAGCGTCCCACCGGGCAGCACTGCAGTAAACAAAGTAATGTACTAGTCACAGATCGAGCATATGAACTAGGAAACAAATTGGGGATCAAGTAATGTAAAAAGGAAGTGACAGATCGACCATATGAACTAGTAAATCAAATGAGGAATCAAGAAAACTAAAAAAGATCACAGATCGAGCATATGAACTAGTCAATCGTACGACGAATCAAGTAAACTAAGTAGCAAATATGCAAGAACCTACATATATAGGAGACGAAGATGAAACAAATTAATAAATCGGGAACAATGTCTAGCAGATTTAGATCGGGAATGTACTGATATTCGGGAACAATGTATAGCAGTTGTAGATCGGAAATGTAATGATTTTCGGGAACAATGTGTAACGAGAGTCGAAGAGAGACACAACGGCGGAAACTAAAAAACCCCAATCCAAAGATTCAAAAAGGGGATTAGTTCTAACGCTGCGTAGTGGAACACCAGCACATGTCGACGCATGCGAGTTGAACCACGGCGATCTTCTTCTCGTCCTCGGCTCGATGGTTGGTGTACTCGAAGTCGAGGCCCACGAACTTGTGCTCCTCTTCCTTGAGCCACCCGTGTACATGTCGAGGACGCGGCGCACTTGCCAGGGGTCGTTGGTGTACGACTTCCAGTTCCTGGCCGTCGTGGATGTGGACTACGCGCGTGCTGGACCAGTACACTTCCTGCTCATCCATGTCCATGGCGACGCGGCGGCGGGAGACGAGGACAGTGAGGGAGCGGAGACGACGAGAAGTGGGAAACCAGGAAGCGGTGCGAATATTGAGACGGTAGGGGAGGGGGAAGGGGATAAAAATCATCCCCATTAATTACTCCGTGCGAATATTGAGACGCGTAGACGACGAGAATATTGACGCGGGTCTTGACTTCTGACGTGGAGTCCTGGGGCCAACGCATTCGATCGTGTTGTCACGTCAAAACCCAGCACCGCCCATTTGCCCTCCTCTTGACCTACCGAAATTTACTCCACGATATAACCGGCCATCATATCACGACCTCCTTCGCCGCCGCCGATCTCGCCACGTCTCGCCACGCTCGCCACGTCTCGCCGGCGACACTGTAAGACTCTCGCTCCGCGTCGAGACCAAGGATGGCGCCTACTAGTGGAGTAAGTAAATAAAATGTACGTCTCGCGATCGATCGTTGTTTCCGATTTGTAATCTTTCTTCATATTTTTTCCAGTGTCCAGTTTGCTTTGACAAGAAGGGGATGTGCGGCGGAGGGGGAGTCACGTTAGGTTTTTTCGTGCAAACACTACAAGAGGGTTTTGAGGAGAAGACGGTACATGCGCTTATAAGTTTAAAATTCATTCAGATGTTTTATTAATTCACCGCCACATCAAAGTTTAACACGTGATCCTATTAGTTATTGCTAGTTTAGTACTATTATTCAGATGTGTGTAATAATTGTTCTTCACCATATGTATTAACCGCTTATTTATGGTTGAGTTTTAGGATAGTTGTGATAAATTTTACGTCCATATGAGTTTTACGATAGTTGTAGCTGTTAGAGATAGAGGTATCGGTAGAAGTTCAGTCATAGAAAATCAGTCCTATACCGATAGAAGTTCAGATATGTGCTGATAGAAGTCCTAGATACATACGATGTATTAGTTGCGCAACAATGTACCTCCCCTATATATTAATGAGATCTGAGAATAGTTAACTTACTTTTGTATTAACTCTACTGAATTTAGGTCATCCCTTGCTACTATAGACCGTATTTCCTTCAGAAGTATGGTGTCGAGACCTCCGACAGGACAACTTTTGAAGTTGCACTTAGAACCAAAGATGGCCATGCATTTGTTGTTAATGTTACCAACAGAGCTGGCAGAACCTATATCAACGGAAGATTTTGGAACGAATTTGCTAGAGTGTACAATTTTAAGGTTGGCATGGAGTTAATTTTCAGAATTAACTCATCTGGTCAGGATACTCTTGTAATAACTGGAACTGAACCACTAATCCATCCAGGTAATTTTCCACCTTTGGACAGAATGATTGATCATATTAATTATTCCATATTAAGTCAGTTATTTTAATTATGCAGCTTACTACCAGTTGTCCCGTACGAAGCGTGACATTGTTGACTCGCTCAGTACTACTGATGGAACAATGATAAATTGGAGGATGATGCATACCGTCATTCTTCAGGTGGACAACTTGGACTACCTTGTTGAGTACCACAATGCTGGAGATTATGATCAAGGAGCACTAGTTGTCCCAATGCTGCATACTCTGAATTGGACAAACAGCGAAAATTACAACAAACACGTGGTAAGCAGTAGATCATATCATTTCATTAACTTTGCGACCTACATTACGTACAACTGTTTAACTAAACTATGTCTCTACTGTTGGAACAGAAAATCCCTAGCCGTTTGGTTCCTAAAGATATGGAACAATATGGTGCAATCAGTATTGTGTGCCATCCCAGTACTTTGGTGCGTGCGTCCTACGCAATTTCTTCCGACGATGGTCGTCTCTGCGTCAGTGGGTGGAAGGAGTTCATGGACAAGGAAAAGCACCTTGAGATGGGTGACAAGATGTTGTTCTTGCTTTACCTGGGAAATGCAGGGTTTACTTGTTTGCTACCCATGTGCCTGAAATCGATCTGGAGTAACTAGTCAGTGATTCATGGTGCCCGTGAGTCCAACTATGCAGCCCCTTTAGGTTTAAATTAAGTTGTAAAACTCTTTGTGCGATTGTCGATTTTGCTTGTGTTAAAACAATAGTTAGTCATATCGTGCTGCTGGTTGTAATCGTGTCAAGTGTCGATTAATTAAAACCATTGTCCAAGTTATGGTACCGAACATATAAATAAGAACATTTCAAATGTTTGGAACAAAACATATAGTTGTATGTATGCATTACATGTTTCTATCAATCAACATCACTATCTTCTTCTGAATTTTTTCCCTCGTCATCATGTATGTTCTCTTCCATTATGAGACTCTCTTCCTCATTCTGTAGTTCATCTTCGCTCATATCCATGTCAACATTGGGACTATCTTCCCCATTCTCTAGTTCACGAATTGTACGAGCATCATGAATACGTACAACTTCATCAGCACGATGATCATCCTCCTCTGCTTCCACCTCTGCTTCCTCGTCTAGGTCGACAACATCATGAAATGTATGGTCGACTGAACCTTCATCCTCCTGGTATGCGTCTTCATTCCGTACAAATGCATCATCGTTACCATCTTCTAATTCTGGAACGTCGTACACGTGTCTATGGCTGAACTTCTGCACCACTTTCCACGGATCACCAAACTTTGTATCCTCCAAATAGAAGCATGTTTCAGCTTGACTGGCCAATATGAATGGTGAATTCTTGAACCATAGGACAGAAGTGTTAACGCTTTTAAAATAACCATCATCTTTTATCTTGGAACCCCTGCTCGCAAGGTCGAACCAGTCGCAACGAAACAAGTACACGGACCTGTCACCGTGCTTGTTACTCCCGTCTGCAGTTCAAGAACTTCTTGCAGAACACCATAGTACTCGGTCTCATCTGCATCACCAAAAGATCCCTTAGTCGCTACGCCCGAATTTTGAGTCTTCGGTCTTTATCCCGAGTAAGCGTGCGAAACCTCGCACCCTTTACGTTGCAACCAGCGTATACTACTACACGCCGGTCTGGCCCAGCAGCCAGAGACTTCAAATCTTCGATGCATTGTCCAACTGTCTCACATGGTTTGCAAACCAACCTGCAAACTCTCTCTGAACCGTCTCCTCCATGTCACGCACACCCCTACCTCCCAATTCTTGTCGGAATTCACTGAAACATAGAAAAAACACATATGAAATACAGGACAATTATGTCTGCAACATTGAGAAGTAGTTATTAAAGTGAAGCTAACTACTTACTTGATAAAAGGTTCTACATCGTCACAGTTGTTCAGCACATACCAAACCATTTTGTCAAATTCCTTGTCAAAATGTTTCAAAATGGATTTCCCAAGACCTTTAGCTCCAACTGAAAATACTTCCATCTCGTCAGGATCAGGTTTTCTCCGTATGTCTTGGTTCCTATCATCTTTGTTAAATCTTGTTTCTGTGCCATCCTTGAAAAATCTAGAGCAAAAAATCAAACACTCATCAACAATGTAGCTCTCTGCGATAGAACCTTCTGGCCTTGCTTTGTTACGGACCGTAGACTTTAGATAACCTAATCTTCTCTCAACTGGATACATCCAACCATAATGAACAGGACCCCTCAAAAGAGCCTCCTCAGGAAGATGAATAGCTAAGTGCACCATTACATCAAAAAAAGCTGGGGGAAGAGCTTCTCAAGTTTGCATAGGATCACAACAATTTCAACCTTCAATCGATTCAGCACATCAACTTTCAGGGTTTTGGCACACAGCTCCCTAAAAAATCTTCCTAGCTCTGCAATAGCCACATACATTTCCTTGGATGCAATTCCCTTGAGCCCAGCCGGCAACACTCGCTGCAGAAGTATGTGGCAATCATGCGTCTTCATACCGGTAACCTTACAACCATCAATATTCACACATCTTCCCCAGTTTGCGCAATAACCATCTGGGAACCTAGTGTTTGCCAAATACCTACACAAATGTCTCTTCTGTTCCTTCGAAAGCGTCCACGGTGCAGGGGGCTTCGCATAAGTTACTGCTGCATCACCATCATCCTTCACAATTTTCTTCAACCAATACTTCTCCCACATTTTGAATTTCTTCAAATCAATTCTAGCACTAACAGTGTCCTTATTCCTGCCCTCAAGTTCAAGTAGTGTACCAACAATATTGTCACATATGTTCTTCTCAATATGCATCACATCTAAGTTGTGAGCTATCTTAAGTTCTGGCCAGTACGGTAGATGATGTAAGCTGACTTTCAGGTGCCATGTTGGTTCACCGGGTACAGTTGCACGCTTCCGCTTTCTACTTATTGGATTTTTCCCATGTTCAAAATCCTTAACACTTTCTACCTTCGCAGCTACCTCTTTGGTTGTGTACTTCCTTGGTGGATCTCTAGGCTCAGCTTTACCATTGAAAAGTCTGCTTCTCCTGTATGGGTGACTTTTATCAAGAAATCGCCGATGCCCAATATATCCAATTTTGTTTTTCAAAGATTCAGCGCAAGGATTCTCATCGCAATGCACACACGCATGAAATCCTCTTGTGCTTCGGCCTGACATAGTGGCATATCCAGGATAATCATGAATAGACCAAAGAAACGCAGCATGCAATGGGAAATATTCCTGTGTGCATGCATCAAATGTCTCCACACCACTCCATAGCTGCATCATATCTTTTATCAGAGGCTGCATAAATACATGAAAATCTTTCCCTGGGGAATACTTTCCGGGGATTAGCAATGCCATCATGTAATTCGATTGATCCATGCACATCCATGGTGGGAAGTTGTAAGGAATCACAAAAACAGGCCACATACTGTAAGGATTACTCATACTTCCAAAGGGACTGAAGCCGTCTGTGGCAAAACCTAGTCTTATGTTACGAGGATCTTTAGCAAACCAATCAAACTTGCCATCAAAGTGCTTCCATGCCTCACCATCAGCAGGGTGCCTCAGTACATTGTGCTCAACAACCCTCTTCTCTTTGTGCCATCTAGTATGTGTCGACATTTCCTTTTTAACAAATAGTCTCTGCAACCTTTTAATTATAGGAAAGTACCTTAACACCTTGTGAGGGATTTTCTTTTTTCCAGTAGGGTCTCTATATCTTGATAATCCACAAACATGGCAGTGCGTATCGTCCTTGTGATCTCCCCAAAATAAAGAACAATCAAACTTGCATGCATGAATTGTCTCATAACCAAGCCCAACATCAGAAAGAACACTCTTAGCATCAGCATATGATTTGGGAAAGTCCACATCTGGCAAAGCTGTACGTAAAAGCTGAAGTAAGAGATCAAATCCTCTGTTTGTTATCCGGCTGTATGATTTGACATGAAGGAGCTTAATAATGAACGACAACCTAGTGAAAGAGGTGCATCCCTCATAAAGTTCTTTTTTCGCTGACTCAATTAGATTAGCATACAGATTTGGCAGGTCAGGACCTTTATTTCCAGACTTCTGCAGTTCATCGATCATACTAGACGAATCATCAACATAACAATCACCATTGTCTTCCTCTTCATCGTTGTCACTATCATAAGCACCATCGTCGTCTCTACCCCGCCCTTCGTCATCACTAAAATCTTCCCCATGTCTAGTCCATCTTGTATACGTCATGGACAGATCCTCGACTGTTTTTATATCCTGACGTATCAGATTTAGGCAGTCCTTGCAAGGGCACAAGATTGGTTCATCTGTATTGTCCAAGTGTTCTTGCGCAAACTTGATGAAATCCCTAACACCTGCCACGTACTTTGTTGTGAACTTCTTGGTGCCATCAGTTATCCAACTTCGATCCATTGCCTACAATTCAGTTAAGAACATGCCAACGTTCTTCGAACAGATCTTGACAACTGATTAAAAAATCTAGACCTAACGAACAATCAGGAGAACTCACCGATGATGCGCCTCCCACCACAATGGAGCCTTCACGGAATTCTTCTCACCTCGACGAGACCCTAGTCGATTCGACTGTTAGCAAGATCACCTATATAGGCCGTGTCGCTAGCGGCGACTTAAACGAGGCACCCTCGGCCGACATAAATATTAATAAGGGAATTATTATGTCGTAACATCTAGATCACACCATTGAAATAAATATGTAGAATAGACAAGTTACGGATCGAGATCAAAATTCCATATCTACCTTAGCGGTAAGACTCCGCGTCGGTCACGCCAAAGCCCTGGTTCGATTCTTCCAAACCACAATTTTTACTTAATTAAATATGTTCCTGACAAGTGGGTCACGCATGATATATAAAACTAATAACATTTAATAAAGTAACTTAGTATTATTTCGTCACCACGATCTTTGATTTCGTCACCTATTAAGACACGATGAAGCCCTTCCCGCTTGGGTAATGGGTGACGATTTTTTGTTGACGAACAATCATACCGTCAAGCATTACCTTAAATGCTTGACGAAAGATGAATTCGTCACCTATAAGGACAAATCCTTGACGGTATGCATTTTTGTCACCAGGGTTTTCGTCAACAAATCCCCCATCTCTTGTAGTGACCTGGCCGCCTTCATGGTGATCTTCTCTGTGTGGTGCTTTTCCTAGGGTCAGTGCACCAGTTCAGCCTGGCCAGCCAGCCATGCCAGGCCGCCAGTACTCCGAGGGCTAGAAGTGCAAGCCGGTGTTGTCCAAAGCAGCCTGCGCCACGGCGCTCCGTTCCGGCGCCGTCATGGGGTTCTCCGTCCCTGGTCGTCCTGGTGCCGTATATTGCAGTGAAGCTCTTCGGCCGCTCTGTACTACCACGGTGACTGGGAAGATATGTACGAGTAGATCACCAGCTCCAGGCTCGGCGGCTCGTCCATGTCCCTGTTCGGGCCTGTGGCGGCATGTAGACCAAGGTGGCAGACGTCAGCTCCGATCTCGTCGCGAAGGTGGATAGGAACATTCTTGAGGACGACCCGAGGAACCCTCCTGCCCTTGTAGAGATACCACGCCACGGACAGGCGGCATCGCTGAACCATCAGGTCTGGCCGAGCTTCAAGGTGCCCAGGGCGACGCCGGGTGAAGCAGCACATACTCTTGGGCCCTTGGGCGGCACACATCTTCCCCATGATGAACTCCGAGCAACTCTGCGGCCATCCGGTACCACGGCTACGCTGTCAGGAGCCAGGACGCAGACGCACGAACCCCCACCTCACCGACGGCCGTGAGCTGCACTCCGACGGCAGGAGCGTACATCGCATAGCACTACGTCAGATACTCAAATTGCTGGCACCTAAAAGTGCCGGTAATTGTATCAAAAGTGCCGGCAATGGTTTTTCGAGGCAGAAAAAAAAGTGTTGTATTTGATCCAGTCGAGGTAGGTCTTTGCCGGCATTTTTAGAAAAGTGCCGTTAATTATATTTTAAGGCACTTCCAGAAATGCCGCTAGTTAGTATTGCCGGCACTTTTGAAAGATGCCATGGAATCTTTTTGCCGGCACTTTTGAAAGATGCCACGGAATCTTTTTGCTGGCACTTTTCAAAAATGCCATAGAATCTTTTTGCCCGCACTTTTGGGGAAATGTCACGAAATCTTTTTACTGGCACTTTTCTGGAGATACCGTCTAAACTTTTTGCCAGCACTTTTAAAGGATGCCTACAATTACTTTTTCAGGCTTTTAATTCTGGTGCCTCTAATTATTTTCTTAGGCATTTTTAAGGTAATACTGCCTGCAAACATTCAAGCAATCTACAATCAAGCATACATCACACTCAAGAAGTCAAGCAATGTTTAAAACCAATATTTCCAAGCAATCTAGGTTTGAAACCAACATTTTGAAACATTGTTCATCTCCACATCATTCACAATCCAGGCATCTAACTTCCATGACCAATAGTGTTCATCTCCACATCATGAACAACATGGTTTGAAACCATTAGATAAAATACACAACAAGGTTCATCTAACATGGTTCATCTAACTGGCTTCCATCTTGTCTGACCAACAGGGTTCTCAATTTTCCTCATTTGTTCCCGATTCGCTTGCTTGTTCCTCCAATGTCAGCACCCTACCATCAGATCTAGAATAAACAGACGAAACACAGAAGTAGTTATGTTTCTTATATTAGAGAAGTAGATATATCAGGAAAATATTAAGACTGGGCAATTCCAATCACTCGCAGCATGAAACTTTAGAAACAGGGGCATGCGGTTTTGCAGGAAGGTGTAGAATGATACTCCTTAAAAGTTATCTGGGAGTTATGACACATCGGTTTCATAAACTGAGAACACCTAGTTTTATACTTTCAGGGTGGTAGAACTGTAACTGTGCAAAAGTTCATACAAATTTGAACTGCGAATTCTTTCACAAAACATCAAGATATCCAAAAGCATCGTTTGCAGAAGCATTCAGAAGGATCTGCGGATCAAATTGGACATAATTTAAAGACTATACCATGTCACAGAGAGAGGTGTTAAGGGAGGGAGAAGAGAGAGAACCTGAGTAAACAAGTTCAACGGATCAGCATTTTGTCCTGATGGAGAAATTGCAGCTTGAGACTACGGAGACTGGACCGGATCAGCTGGGTTGCCACTTGCAGGATGTTCTTGGGCTGCAGCAGGGACTCTGCTTGCCCTGGAATCCCCTATATCCAGAAGACAAAATGGTATTAGAGTAAACCATAGTGGAACCATTTCGTCCGAAAGTTGTACCAGAACAAGACCTGGAGGTTGGCATATATGAACTAAAAAAAGAGAGAACATGTGCAGAGGAAAGCCTAAACTACAGACATATAATACTGTTTAGTACAATCTGAGAGCTTGTCCATTTGATCATGAGTATTTTCCTAAGAGAAACAAATAGCAAAGTTCTCCATTTGCAATTACTTTTATACATGTATTGTCAATCATATCTTTCAACAATCTTAACTGATCTGCAAACTTGGCAGATTTACATGCAGCCCAACAAGTACCAAAGGCAGCTACATGTGTAATGATGCACTCATCCATTGAAACATATATCTAGTCTTTAGCTTCCATACTACCAACATCGGGAGAGGATGAGAAGTGGCATGGTGTTTTGGCAATGCATCTCTCGGTCTCTGGTCAGTTTTCATTCCTGGCTCACAAAGAAAAACTGACTACTAGTAGCAGTGGCTATATGTTTGGTGAGGGACAACGAGTCCCATTGAATTGACATACTAAACAACAATGAAAACATCAAGAATAAGTCTGAACGTCAATAGAACATCTGTATTTTCAGAATACAAATAAGCTAGAATACAGAGGATCTTTAACCCCGTGCATGGAGTCCAAGCATCTAACTTACAGGACCTGAATTGTACTGCTCCGGAAAAAGACAATGATCCTCACCAAAAAGATAATGCTCCTCACAAAGAAGATGCAGGTATACTTCCAGTCCCAGCACTTCCGGTAATTTATCCTGACAAAAAACAGAGTAAAGCTTCCAATAATGCAAGTATGCATACAACAATTATGGACACATAGGCGAACAATATTCAGAGATTTGTTGCTCTACATGAACAAAGCAGAACCAGTAAATGCCACCAGAAAAGATTAAACAGATATGTTGCTATTTAATTTTGGTTACAAGATAATATATGTTTAAGATTAAGCAGGCTTAACATCCATTCACCTCAACTGTACATAAAGCCTAACATATCCTTCATGGATAGGTGAACAAGGTATTATAATACTACTAACATCTTTAGAATCACTACGCTTCCCCTTTCTAGATGTTTGCCTAGACAATCTAAATCGTCCATTGGCATCACCAGAGAAGTTCAATGGTAAATCATGCATGAAGTGGAACTCTGAAGATCTAGTAAACTAGTCCAATGCAATCATAGAAAGGAACAAAACTAGTCAGATAGATATTATAAGGAATAACTTCACTCAAGGGAAAAGGTGAAGTGAACAATAATATCTAAATTCTTTTGAGGATGATATTCTGGTATCATCCAAAGGAATAACAGACTCGTTCATCTAACCTGTGATGTGAATATGGTTGATGGATGCAGGAGTTCTAGCCTGGGTGGAAAACGGACTGCCAATCCTAGTACCAGCACACCAACGCCAGCTGAATCTGCAACCAGAATGTGCATTTGTCAACTAATATTACTAGTATTGATTCTTCAGGCACCAGTGGTGTCCTATGGTGAGTCATGGATGATTGATGAAACTATGCTACACAAAATCCGGCAAGGAAATATTCTTGCATCACCTGCAGGGTCTATATAAACAAGCATACAAACAAGTGAACTATCTGCATTTGTCTATGCATGCATTGTCTTTCAACTTAACTACTGGATTACCAACAAAGCTTTGTGCATTGTCAAATGAAAAATTATCATTTTGAATAATACTGGAAGAATCTTGACATAGCTAGATAATACGTGGAGCCCTCCAAGTTATAATGCTCCACTCAACTAATGATCCCTGATGGAATAATTAATCAGATGGCATACTGCACCACCAACTACTTTATGAGAAGTGCAAGATCTAGGATATGGCGACATTAAAGAGTTCACTACTTACCAGCTGAATCAACTATCATACTTTCCGCAGCAAGTGTAGACTTCACGCAAGGCTCCACTTCTGGATAGGGATCAGGTGTGGCCCAGCTCACCGCTTTCTGCCACCCTATCTCCATCTTCTCTTGGCTCGGGTCTATCCTCTTAGTATCTATCTCTTCCATTGCCTCCAGCACAACCTTTGTTGTCGGCAGCCTCCCACCACCAAAACCACTCTTCTCCATCTTCCTCAGACCTGAAGATAAAAAAGGACAGTCGGTTACCAGAAGGAAACAAAAACAAAGCTCAGAAAGTATGATACAACTAAGTTTTTCACAGCGTTATGTAAATTCTGATATGTGGTTGTAGGTAGAGTAGGAGCAGCAGAAATTAATTTCAAGACAAGGGTAATTGTTTATGTGCATTGATCGAACCATGTGAAGCATGGTTACTTGTTGGAGCTGCTGTTGTATCACTTCTGGTTCTGACAGATTATGCTTGAAGCTCTGGAGTGCCTTACCATCATATCCTACATCATGCATCCACTCTTCATATGCTTTATTTAGAAATATGTCATTGGAGGTATCCCTGTGCAATGCAAGACAGTGTAATGTACTGATGAATAGACAAATGAACAGATGGAAATTTATCATCTCAGATGGTGAAAGAGTACCTCATGGTCCACGAGAATAAAATGTAGCTCATCACATTCTGCTCACTTGCTGATCCTTTGAGTTTTGTTGTAACTCACCACATTCGTACACAGAGTCAGGGAGATATCAGTTTACTGCAAGCCATGGATTTACTCAAACCTAAAACAGAACAAACATTTACTAATAAAGCGTAGAAGTGGATAGTAGGACAGTAGGACAGCTCCTTAATACTTTTCTTACAACCGGATAATCTTTAGCCCCAGTAGTCGTCCTCATGGTCGGAAGAAAAGATGGCCATCTCCTTCCCTTGATTGAGGGCCCCGGATCTGGAAGAACTATTGTTTCCTTCGTTGGATGCAGAACATTGTCGTCAGCGGTGAAGACAACGCCCATCGGCGCGGTGGCCTTGTCGGCCTTCACCAATCAAGCGACATCGAGGGCTCACGGGACAGCTAAGGAAATAAGAAACCAAGAAGGGACCAAATTAAGGAAGATGGTTCTACTTTCTTGCAACAACATCAAGTTGGAGCAGTCGAGGTCCATCCCCAAAACCTCTGGATCATGATGGCATGAGTACCCAAGTCATTCAGGTGGCCCAGCAGGGATGCACATTTAAAAAGAAAGCAAGAAATTACTTATTGCCTGCAAATTATAGATCAAATGCATTTAAACTTTATATATCCCTTCAACTTTGAGCAAGAAATGGCATATTTTTTTCAAAATTAAATCAAGATAGCACAAGAAAGACCTACACACCGAAGGAAAAATTCTATTTTATATATTAAGAAGGCCAGAATGGAAAACGATCAATCCTATGATAATGTTTTTGACCTACTAGACCACTTAAAATTGTATTTCTGCATATAAGTATAGTCAAACTGAGAAGACTGAATGCTAGAAAGCACCTGTCATCCATTCTTACTTGGGCTTCCACATAAGATTTGTTAGTGTTGTGTAAACAAACAACAATCAGAACAGTAGACAAGGACATAAGCAACAATTGGCACAGTTCAGTATACTGAACAATGTCCATTCTGCACATAGAACTATCAATCCTTCTATGTGCAGTAGATCCTCTTCGTGTCCATCAACAATCCTGTATACTGAACAATGTCCATTTGATTTTGGTGCTATCAATCAAATTATGCATTGCTATCAGTACAAACTCACTGCTAGTGGAGTGCTAAAACTGAGTCATGACATGAACTCGTAGTAGGGTTTTGGTCTCAATTTGAACAAGGGTAGTCAGAGGAGCCTGCCCTTTGATTCAAAGGAATTAAACAGACAACTTACCTGCCCTTCTCGATCTCCCTGGATACGGATGTTGCCAGCCTTTGCCAACTCGGACTGGGTACGCCCTAGCTGCTCGCTGAGGACGCGCAGCCATCACCCGCACGTCAGCGAGGACCTGCTGGACCTCGACCCTCGCCGGCGACGGTGTGCGCCTCGGCCTCGATGCGCGTGGTCTGGTCGGCGATGCTCCATGCGAACCGCTGGTTGTCGACGAGGAGGCCCTGAATGTCGTGGTCCCTGGCGATGTTGCGGTCCTCGAGGCGACCGCGGCGGGGTGTAGCGCAGCCACCCCGCGCGGGATGGGGTGGATGGCGTCGTGTGAGGGCTCGACGCGGTCGGCGCCAAGCCGCACGGCACAAAGACGGAGGAGCAGGAGCACGGGGGCGGGGGTGAGAAGCATGCCGCAGATGGCGTACGGGAGAAGCACGAGGCGTGGCGGCGAGGGAACCGCGGCGGCGACCATGCCAAACCCCACTGCTAGGGTTAGCCGCGGCCTCGCTCTCAGGAGCGGAACGGTGGGACGCGAGTAGGGATCCAGTGGAGGGGCGCAAGACGTAGTTGGCTCAGTGACTAGAGGCGGTGGAGGTGGCCGGCGGCGGACGCACGCCGGCGGCGCATCCTGGAATCGATTCGCGAGAGAGAGGTAGGTGGAGGAGAGGAGCACGAGGACTGGGAAAGAAATGGGTCGGGTCGGGTCGGAGGTCAGCTCGTTATTTTGCATTTAAGCCCTTCACTTTTCGGAAAACAATGCCGGCACTTCAATAAAATGCCAGCAATAATCAAACATTGACGGCTCCTCCTAAAAATGCCGCTAATTAGGTCATAATTTAAGGCACTCGTCAGAAAGTGCCGCTAATCACTAGCATCGGAGGCATATTTCTAAACTGCCGGCAACAAAGTGCCTGTAATCCGTGCACGTGAGGTAGTGTAGGGCCCGTCCCACCGGATCTCGCCATCGACGGGATCAGGTGGCGTAGATGCGGTCGATCGATGGTCCGCATGTATATTGCATAGTTTTCGTCATGGTGTCGATCTCCGGTGGAGCTAATTGGATCCATGGCCCGCTCGCTCTCGTACTTTTTGCTGTAAATAGTTTGGACGATTGAGTCCAATCCAAAGCCAAAAGCCAAAGCCAAAACCTAAACTGCTGGTTTGCCCACGTGAGGAAGGCTAGCTGCCACGTAGGATCGTACGGGAATCGGACACGAATCATCGTACATATATAGCAGCGCCAAGAAAAAAAAACTGGTCCCCATCCGAATCAGATCTCGGTCCGGATCGTGTATCAAATACTAGCACCAAGATCTCTTTTTTTTTTGGCTCGATTAAATACCAAGATCTTGTCCCGTGATCTCTCCCTGTATAATAATCAAATCAATCCCCAAGGCGTAGCCCTCCACGGTTTCACACCCCCCCGGGTGGGGATCGCGCGCCATGGGGATGAAGCTGTCGTCCTTGCGCTGTCCACCGCGCAGCGCCGTCGTTGCTGTCTCGCTGCCACCCGACGTCGTCTTTGACATCCTCTCATGGCTGCCGCTCAAGTCCCTGTGCCGCTTCCGTTGCGTGTCCAGGGAGTGGCGCGCCCTCATCTCCAACCCGGCCTTCTTCGCCGCGCACAAGACTCGCTCCGAGCCTCTCATCGCTGCCAACTCCTTCAGCGACCTGACGACTCTACGGCTCATTGACATGGACGGCAAAGTTGTGAAGGTGATCAAAACCAAGGATCATATTTTTAGTTTTGTCTGCGCAAGCTCAGATAACATCATATGTGTCCTCGGCCATTCCTTGCGACAAGCTAGGGTGATTAACCTTGCAACAGGAGAGATATTGGTGACCAGCATTAGAGGTACCTTCATAGGTTTCGGCCGTGCTACCCCGTCCGGTGTCTACAAGATGGTTTGCATCAGTACCCGCTGCTGTAGGATCCTCACCATTGGAGATGGTACCGGGTGGAGGCAAAAGCAATCTCCCCCACCCAAAGGTATCTCCTATCATAGTAATCCTGTCACGGTCAATGGCATGTTATACTTCGCATCGCAGATACATGGGGATAGCGTACTCTGCTTTGACCTTGAGAGCGAGGAGTGGAAAAGGGGGATTAGAGGCCCGCCCAATGTGGAGCCTGAGCGGTGTTACATCACTTTGGGCGAGCTAAACAGCACCCTATGTATGATGCAACCAGAGGTTGACAATGGATTCACAATCATATGGCTCCTAACTAATGCCGACAAGGGCACGTGGTTCAAGCTGTACACGATCCCCTTGGACCCATCTACATACGATCGTATGATACCTTTGAGGATGTTACTTGATGGTGGGAAACTCCTCTTCTACGTCACAGATGATTCCATGAAATTACCGGTGCTGCAAATCTTTGCCCCACAACATAGGACATGCTCGGACGCGCCCAAGATTCTAGCAGGTGACCATGGTGGAAGTATCGGCCTTTGCAGCTCGCGCTAGGAGGGTTTTATCTATATTTAAATTCTTAGGCATTTCACCCGCTATGTAGGCAGCAGGACAAAGACCGGTTAGACAGCAGCATGCATGAGGATCTCCTAGTGGCTACCCGTTAAGTTTCATTCTCACCTAGAGTTGTATCGCTACCTGTTTTAATTCCAGTTGGGCATGTTTGTGCTGTTGCCCCAGCGGAATCTGCTTATTTTCTTGACTTGCAATTGAACCTTATATGGATGTGGTTGTTTTATTTATGAAGTGCAGTAAAATCCTGTTTCGAGAAAACTACCCAGCCAGGATCTACTGCCCAAAATGCTCTATCTTCTGTAATTTTTTATTTTGAAAAGTTTGATGCGTCAAACAAAATTATTAACCTTCTCGATTAAAGAAAAATGGAGTATGCATAGCTTCTCCTTGAAACCTGAAGATTAACAAGAGGGTTGCGTACACATAGTACAGACTCAGCTTTCGGGGTGTAATATCCTAGAGACAACCTGAAGCTAGTATATGTGATTAAGTGATTGACTAAATGCTGTTGACTATGTGCTCATTCACTCTCTTATATGTCGTTCCACTGCTGTAGTCATGTCTGCAGCCTTTAAATATGGAAGGAAATAGTCCTGGAATTTTTGTGCTGTAAGAAACCTGACGCTCTCAGGTCTCAACTCTCGACTCAAGTTTGAGTACATTGATATGAAACCGGGCACTCTGAAAGTTCTCGAGGAATTAATGTTGTTTGCGTACATCAGTTTGTATGGTGCATATATTTGAAGAGCTTGGTTGTATGCATCATGTTCTATTGACAGTGATTGGAGAGAATGCCAACAAATGGGCTATATATACTGCTATATATACTCATTTCACAAGAAACTAAATCGTGACAGTTTATTCAGAATTTGGCAGAAATTCCCCGAGGCGATCATGCGGCTGCACGGTGAGGTAGCAGAGGTCATTCTGCAGTGTTCCTCCTGAGGCGGAAGTCAGCGTCGCGGGGGTCACTTGAATTATTTAGCAGATGACGAGTATTGAGTCTGATCTGCTGTAATTAGCCATCATCCATTTATAAAGGTTGGTCTCTACATTCTAAATCTTCCCCAGCATATGATTTTTTATTTTCTGATCACCAATACGCGCTGTGTTCACTGCACTATTACTAACCAAATAGTGCGCTTGGCTGCTTGCTAATGCTAATTTCGATGCTTCAGAAAAACAGAGTAAATTGCTACAGTAAGAGCCATGAAGTCACTTGATACACCAGACCCACAAATTTGCCAACTATTCTAGCTTCTCCACCACCGCTCCAAAATAAGACAACCTTCCCAAACTTCCCTATGGCTAGTAGCTAACAAATCAGAGGAGAAAAAAAATTGTTCTCTCGTTTTACCACTCTTTTTTTTTTTCAAGTAATCAATGGAGAGCGATCGTCAACCTGAACGTGCTGCACTAATTTGAAACCTGGGTGTCACTGTATGGTTCGTACCCTGGGCCTGGGGTACGACATGGGCCGAGGGCCACCGTTGTGTTCGTGTGGTAGGAGCAGTATAAGTACGAGGCTTGTAACCAGAACCTTACTATGTTGAAAATGAATTGAAGTCTGAACTCTCTCATCCTGTTCTCTGTTTCCTAGCCATTTTCTCTGATTTCTCATCCTGATTTCCCCTCAAATCTTGGTATGTTAGGGCATCTCCAACGCGGAGACCCAAACCCAAAAACGGAGACCACTTTCGTCCGTTTGGGTAAAAATGCGTCCCAACGCGCAGATCCAAATGCAAAATGGACGGCCATTTAAGTCCGGGGCGACCCAAACCCAACTTAAATCTGGGCGGACTTTGCGTCTGTCCGGCTCGCTCGGGACGGCTCCGGACGTCTGTTTTTATCCGCCTGACCCCACATCTTCTCTCTCCCGTGTCTTCTTTTTCCCATGGATATGGCCGGAATAGCTGCCGGAGTTTCCTCCTCGCCAACTGCGCCGCCGCCATGGAGCACCCTGGCGCCGAGTCCTCCTTTTTTTTCATCCCTACCGGAAGTTGCCGCTGCCAAAATAAGCTCCGGCGACAAAGCTCGTCGACGGCGACGCGCAGAGCGACGGCCAAGGGCGCGTGCACGGCGGCGCCGCCCAGCCACGAGCGGCCGCGCGCCCCGCCACGGCCGAGCCCAAGACGGCGGCGCGCCGCTGCCCTGGACGCCCGCCATGGCCGAGGCGCCGCTCCGCCCACCGCCCATGACGCCCGCTGACGAGGCGCCGCAACACGGCCGTGGCGCGACGAGGCCGTGCCCGCGGAGACGGGCAGCGGGCGCGACGGGGCTGCGCCGCGAGACGGCGGCGCGCCGCGACGGCCGCAGCCACGCGGCCGCCGGCGGCGAACGGCCGCGCCGCGCGTGAACAGGGCGCCTCGGCACGACGCCGGCTTCCCCGCGCGTCGCCATCCACGACGCCGGCCGCCCGCGCCACCTCCCCGAGCCGGCCGCGCGAGGCACCGGCGAGCGAGCGCCACGGCGCACGCACGGCAGGCGGCGGCGGCCACGCGTGGGCACGGGCGGGGGCGGCGCTTGCCCCGACGGCCGCCGCCGGCCTCGTCTGCACGGGCGAGCGGCCTCGACGGCTCCACGGGCGGGCGGGCATGGCGGCGCACCGGCTCGTCGGCACGGGAGGCCAAGGCGGGCGCGCCGCCGAGTCGGCGACGGAGCAGGCCGGGACGCCGCCGTGCCTGCGCCGCCGAGCTCGTCGCCGGAGCTCGTTGCCGGAGCACGAGCGGGGCAGGGTGGGAGCTCGTTTCTTGACCAACTAGTACTAGTACGGGCGTGACTAGAGAAGAGGAATAGGGATGAGTCGCTGCGCGCGTTGGGGAATAAAAAAATCCACGGACGTCCTCGTCCGTCCGTGTCTCCGGAGGCCGACCCAAACGGGCAAAATCGGACGCGAAAACACGTCCGTTTGGGTCGCTCGATTGGAGATGCCCTTAGGACCTTTGCCTCCACGCACCTCATTGGGCCGGGTGCCATGGGCTTGCAACAACGGAATCGGCCCAACTCATAGCCAGTATCGGGTTGTCATCTACAATTATCCAAGGAGAGGCAACGAAAGAGGTATCCAGAAGGATCAGAAACGGCACGGCGGCCCCCTCAAAAAAAAGAAAAAGAAACGGCACGGCGGCGGACTTCCTCTCCCGCAGCCTGTTTGATGAATTGCGCCACCCAAGCCATTACCATGTCGACCACGACAACACAACTGCCATGGGCATCCGGGCTTCCATTGTCACCTGCCACGCCCACGACAAACCGCGTGGTCTTCACCAATCTCGCCCGCGACAACGACCAGGGTGCTTCGGGCGACACCACCACCAACAACTCCGGCATTGATGTTCCCTTCTATGTGATCCCCGCTGTCACCTTAACAGCCCGCGCCCAGGAACACTCAACGCCATCAACAAAGCTTGTGGTCCCTACCTTGACCACGCGCACAGTCCCAGCGAGCATTGGGGACATCTTTGTCATCAACAACAACTCTACCAAGGATGTGCCTCCTGCCATGGAGGAGGTGCTCTGGTCATATCAAGTGCCAGGCCATTCAATCTCAGTTGATTTTCACAGACCATATGATTAACACGCTGGTGTCCTCAAGCTGGCACCAGGAACACATGCATTGTCCTACACCGTTGCCACCTCCTTATCTGTACTTGAGCTGGTGTGGTAGCAGCAGGCCATGACCAATACCGTGGCCATCGTTCACTATCCTTCCTAGAGGTGTACACCTCGTTGAACCAAGGCCACCACTTCAAGGTACATCCGGTGAATTTTCTATTGTTGCTGCTGTGATGCGATGCTTTCGGGACAGTCAATCTTGGGTTAGTCATCTGCATATCTGCTTGCATTATGAGCTTGACCGAGAGGAGAATTTTACCAGTTTGCAGCACGATGACCGAGATGATCAGTTTAAACTCTCTTGGTGTAAGCCTGAATGTTTTGGAAATTTTTCTTAAGAAACCATGCACAGAATCTGAGGAAGCTACCGTGAGTGGTCTGATTAGCAAAGGTGTTGCAAGTGTTCTCAAGCTATGGCGCATTCCTTGGTTCAGTTTTCTTTTCCTTGAACTGACTAGTGAAGAGCCATATTGTTTGGCATTGTTCCAGTGGGACATTGCTTGGCAACCTGAGGCTAAGGAGCAGGTGTCTATGAGATTGGATGTGCTAGAAATGCAATGTCTCAGGTACATGTTCCTAGTTCGACTAGCTGTTACTACTTATCGAAGGGCCAAACCTAGGGAACGTCCGGATGTGTCTGCACCAGTAGTCACGAAGATTCAGCAGTTGAACCTACTGTATTACTACCAGGCATCCAAATTATGTTCTGTACCAGTGCTTGAGCTGCAGGGGTCAACATGCAACTTATTTCCACCTGGAACATGCCAAGCTCACAAGGTTCAGAGCTACATGAAGTTCTCTTTTCTGATCATTATGGAGAAAGAATAGATTTCAAAGTGGGGCACCTATTTTATCATGTTGCCCATCATACTAACCCAGAGGGCCTCTCGCTGCAATGGTGTTACTGTCTATTCTCACTTCAACATGTGCATGGGTATGAGTAATGGTGAACTACTTCAGTGGCTCGCCAACAATCTCTGCGGTTCAGATGTATCAATCATTCAAAGCCTTCATGATGAAGATCAATTCTGGGTGCTAGTGAACTTGGATGGTGAAGCTACTCAACACAGAAAGAGCCAATGTGATCCTGGAAGCTGTATGATTGCACTATGCAGTTTCGAGAAAAGGTGGACTACTCTGCATCATCATGCACACCTCCAGTGGTCACCACTACATCTTGCGGATACATTTCTAATCTGGTGGGTGGCATGGACTGTGGACGGTTTGGAGTTCTCTATGAGTCACAGACAAGCTCCTTTTGAAGGAGGGAGGAATGTCATCCGAGTCGCCTTCTCTGACCATCTGCAAGTCAGCCCGAACTACTGCATCGACATTATCTACTACCGCGGAGATTATCGCCATGATCCTAGCAGGACCAAGAAAATTCATGTACCATGGGATCCTGGCAAGTCAAGCCTTCGATATCCTCGGAAGCTTCGGCTTGGGGACAAGCCGAGTTTCAATGAGGGAGGGATGTTAGGACCCTTGCCTCCACGCACCTCATTGGGCCGGGTGCCATGGGCTTGCAACAACGGAATCGTCCCAACTCATAGCCAGTATCGGGTCGTCATCTACAAGTATCCAAGGAGAGGCAGCGAAAGAGGTATCCGGAAGGATCACTGTATCCCGTTGAATCTGTCGTGCTTCCATCCCTGGGACACGACAATTTGGTATCACATCCAAAAAAGTATAGACACAAAAAAAATCTCCACACCTTTTCCTGCCTACCACCTGTTCGAGGAAATGTCGAGCCTCCATGAAAATGTTCGCCGGCTGTGTTCTTCTCCTCACTGTGCACTATGTGTATCATCCCATCACCGAGGAGGTGTTGCATCAGGTCTTTGAGGCCTATGGAGTGGAGCAGATCTCTGTTTCCTAGAGAGCCGATCATGTTTTTTTCGATAAAGGGAATATATTAATATCAAGAAGATACCAATTACACCCAGCCTCTGCAACAACGCACCACCCTAATGGCACTACGGATGCAAACAGCCAAAAACAAGGAAAGAAAACTAAGAAACAAAAAGTCCCGCTACAGTATCTCGGGCCTAACAACAGCAATACATCCACCGCCAAGACAACACCTGAATTACAGACTCTCCAAAAAACGACGCCTCCAAGAAGAGAAAGAGAGCCGATCATCGATAATTTCTTATGTTCCATGCCACTTTATTGATGATACCTACATGTTTTATGCACATTATATGTCATATTTATGCATTTTCTGGAACTAACCTATTAACAAGATGCCGAAGAGCGCTTGTTTTTGCTTTTTTTGAAAATCCTAGTAAAGAAATATTCTCGGAATTGGACGAAACTTTCGCCCCGGGTCCTATTTTTGCACGAAGCTTCCAAGACCCAAGACCTAACGAAGTGGGCCACGAGGAGGCCGGCCGGCGCGGCCCAGCCTTGGCCGCGCGGCCCTGCCCCCTCGTCGTGTGGCCCCTCGCGTTGACCCTCCGCCTACTTAAAGTTTCCGTCGCGAAACCCCCAGCACCGAGAGCCACGATACGGAAACCTTACAGAGACGCGCCGCCGCGAATCCCATCTCGGGGGATTCGAGATCGCCTCCGCACCCCGGGAGAGGGATTCATCTCCTGAGGACTCTACACCGCCATGGTCGCCTCCGGAGTGATGAGTGAGTAGTTCACCCCTGGACCATGGGTCCATAGCAGTAGCTAGATGGTCGTCTTCTCCTTGTTGTGCTTCATTGTTAGATCTTGTGAGCTGCCTAACATGATCAAGATCATCTATATGTAATTCTATATGTTGTGTTTGTCGGGATCCGATGGATAGAGAGTACTATGATTATGGTGATTATCAATCTATTGTTCATGTGTTGTTTATGATCTTGCATGCTCTCCGTTATTAGTAGAGGCTCTGGCCAAGTTTTTACTCTTAACTCCAAGAGGGAGTATTTATGCTCGATAGTGGGTTCATGCCTCCATTGAATCTGGGACAGTGAGAAAGTTCTAAGGTTGTGGATGTGGTTGCCACTAGGGATAAAACATTGATGCTATGTCTAAGGATGTAGTTGTTGATTACATTACGCACCATACTTAATGCAATTGTCTGTTGCTTTGCAACTTAATACGGAGGGGGTTCGGATGATAACTAGGTGGACTTTTTAGGCATAGATGCTTTGGATGGTCTATGTTCTTTGTCGTAATGCCCGGATTAAATCTCACTATATTTACCATGTCATGTATATGCATTGTTATGCCTTTCTCTATTTGTCAATTGCCCGACTGTAATTTGTTCACCCAACATGCTTTTATCTTATGGGAGAGACACCTCTAGTGAACTGTGGACCCGGTCCTATTCTTTACATAGCATACAATCTACTGCAATTGTGTTTTTTTCTTTGCAAACATCTTCCACTCGATACGTTTAATCCTTTGTTACGCAGCCGGTGAGATTGACAACCTCCGCTTCGTTGGGACAAAGTACTTGGTTGTGTTGTGCAGGTTCCTAGTTGGCGCCGGAATCCCGGTGTTGCGCCGCATCACATTTCGCGACCATCAACCTTCAACGTGCTTCTTGGCTCCTCCTGGTTCGATTAAACCTTGGTTTCTTTCTCGAGGGAAAACTTGCGTGCGCATCATACCTTCCTCTTGGGGTTCCCAACGAACGTGTGAGTTACACGCCATCAAGCTCTTTTTCCCGCCGTTGCCGGGAGATCAAGACACGCTGCAAGGGGAGTCTCCACTTCTCAATCTCTTTACTTTGTTTTTGTCTTGCTTTATTTTATTTACTACTTTGTTTGCTGCACTAAATCAAAATACAAAAAATTAGTTGCTAGTTTTACTTTATTTACTGTCTTGCTCTCTATATCAAAAATACAAAAAAAATTAGTTACTTGCATTTACTTTATCTAGTTTGTTTTATTTACCGTTGCTAAAATGGCCAACCCTGAAAATACTAAGTTATGTGACTTCACAAATGCAAATAATAATGATTTCCTATGCACACCTATTGCTCCACCTGCTACTACAGCAGAATTCTTTGAAATTAAACCTGCTCTACTAAATCTTGTGATGAGAGATCAATTTTCTGGTGCTAGTTCTGATGATGCACGCCCATCTCAATAATTTTGTTGAACTTTGTGAAATGCAAAAGTATAAAGATGTAGATGGTGATATTATTAAATTGAAAGTGTTTCCTTTCTCATTAAGAGGAAGAGCTAAAGATTGGCGCTATCTTTGCCTAAGAATAGTATTGATTCATGGACTAAATGCAAGGATGCTTTTATTGGTAGATATTATCCTCCCGCTAAAATTATATCTTTGAGAAGTAGCATAATGAATTTTAAACAATTAGATACCGAACATGTTGCTCAAGCATGGGAGAGAATGAAAACTTTGGTCAACAATTGCCCAACCCATGGACCGACTACTTGGATGATCATCCAAACCTTCTATGCACTAAATTTTTCTTCGCGAATTTATTGGATTCAGCTGCTGGAGGTACCTTTATGTCCATCACATTGGGGGCGGCTACAAAACTTCTTGATGATATGATGATAAATTACTCTGAATGGCACACGGAAAGAGCTCCACAAGGTAAGAAGGTAAATTCTGAAGAAACCTCTTCCTTGAATGATAAGATTGATGTGATTATGTCTATGCTTGTGAATGGTAGATCTAATGTTGATCCAAATAATGTTCCTTTAGCTTCATTGGTTGCTCAAGAAGAAAATGTTGATGTGAATTTCATTAAAAATAATAATTTCAACAACAATGCTTATAGGAACAACTCGGTAATAACTATAGGCCATATCCTTCTGCTAATGGTAATGGTTATGGTAATTCTTATGGGAATTCTTACAACAATAATAGGAATGTACCCTCTGGTCTTGAAGCCATGCTTAAAGAATTTATTAGTACACAAACTGCTTTTAACAAATCTGTTGAGGAAAAGCTTGATAAAATTGATACTATTGCTTCTAGAGTTGATAGACTTGCCTCTGATGTAAATCTTTTAAAGTTGAAAGTTATGCCTAATAATGATATTGATAATAAGATTACTACTACAGCAAATGCCATCCAAGTTAGAATTAATGAGAATATAAGATTAATGGCTGAACTGCGTGCTAGGTGGGATAGAGAAGAAAATGAAAAACTAGCTAAAGAGAATAATGTAGCTATAGTTTGGACTATTACCACCACTAGTAATGCTAATTCTCCACATGTTGCTGCACCTCCTACCATCAATGGTAATATAATTGGTGTTGGCAATGTTTCTACTCCTAGTGCAAAGCGAACAAAACGCCTGAAATTGCTAAAGCTGAAACTGCTTGTGATAAAACTGCTGAGATTTTTCCCAACCTTGGGAACAATGATCCCATTGCTGTAGCTCATAATGATTTAGATTTTGATGATTGCCACATCTCTGAAGTTATAAAGTTCTTACAAAAACTTGCTAAAAGTCCTAATGCTAGTGCTATAAATTTAGCCTTTACAAAACATATTACAAATGCTCTCATAAAAGCTAGAGAAGAGAAACTAAAACTTGAAACTTCTATTCCTAGAAAGTTAGAAGATGGTTGGGAGCCCATCATTAAAATGAAATTCAATGACTTTGAATGTAATGCCTTATGTGATCTTGGTGCAAGTATTTCTGTTATGCCTAAAAAGATTTATGATATGCTTGACTTGCCACCATTGAAGAATTGTTATTTGGATGTTAATCTTGCCGATAATGTTAAAAAGAAACCTTTGGGGAGGATTGATAATGTGCATATTACGGTTAACAATAACCTTGTCCCCGTTGATTTTGTTGTTTTGGATATCGAATGCAATGCATCTTGTCCTATTGTGTTGGGAAGACCTTTTCTTCGAACGTTGGTGCTGTTATTGATATGAGGGAAGGTAATATTAAATATCAATTTCCTCTCAAGAAAGGTATGGAACACTTCCCTAGAAAGAGAATGAAGTTGCCTTTTGATTCTATTATTAGAACAAGCTATGATGTTGATGCTTCTACTCTCGATGTTACTTGATTTGCACTTTCTGCGCCTAGCTGAAAGGCGTTAAAGAAAAGCGCTTATGGGAGACAACCCATGTTTTTTTACCTACAGCAATTTTTTGTTTTATTGAGTCTTGAAGTTGTTTACTACTGTAGCAACCTCTCCTTATCATGTTTTTGTGCCAAGTAAAGTTTCTATGTTAAAGTTGATGTTATATTTGGGATCGCTGCGCAGAAACAGCATTGCTGTCTGTCACGAATCTGGGCACAATTCTCTGTAGAAAATTGAAAAAATCTGCCAATTTACGAGCGTGATCCTCAGATATGTACGCAACTTTCATTAGTTTTGAGTTTTTCCATTTGAGCAAGTCTGGTGCCATTTCTAAATTCGTCTTTACGGACTGTTCTGTTTTTGACAGATTCTGCATTTTATTTCGCATTGCCTCTTTTGCTATGTTGGATTTATTTCTTTGATCCATTAATGTCCAGTAGCATTATGCAATGTCCAGAAGTGAAAATAATGATTGTGTCACCTCTGAATGAGTGAATTATTAATTGTGCACTAACCCTCTAATGAGTTTGCTTGAAGTTTGGTGTGAAGGAAGTTTTCAAGGGTCAAGAGAGGAGAATGATATACTATGATCAAGAGGAGTGAAAGCTCTAAGCTTGGGGATGCCCCCTGGTTCACCCCTGCATATTTTAAGAAGACTCAAGTCTAAGCTTGGGGATGCCCAAGGCATCCCCTTCTTCATCGACAACATCATCAGGTTCCTCCCCTGAAACTATATTTTTATTCGCACATCCTGTGTTCTTTACTTGGAGCGTCGGTTTGTTTTCGTTTTTGTTTTTGTTTGAATAAGATGGATCCTAGCATTCACTTTGTGGAGAGAGACACGCTCCGCTGTTGCATATGGACACATGTGTCCTTAGGCTTTACTCATAATGTTCAAGGCGAAGTTTCTTCTTCGTTAATTTGTTATATGGTTGGAATTGGAAAATGCTACATGTAGTAATTCTAAAATGTCTTGGATAATGTGATACTTTGCAATTGTTGTGCTCATGTTTAAGCTCTTGCATCATATGCTTTGCACCCATTAATGAAGAAATACATAGAGCTTGCTAAAATTTGATTTGCATATTTGGTTTCTCTAAGGTCTAGATAATATCTAGTATTGAGTTTTGAACAACAAGGAAGACAAGTGTAGAGTCTTATAATGTTTACAATATGTCTTTTATGTGAGTTTTGCTGCACTTGTTCATCCTTGAGTTTGCTTCAAATAACCTTGCTAGCCTAAACCTTGTATCGAGAGGGAATACTTCTCATGCATCCAAAATCCTTGAGCCAACTACTATGCCATTTGTGTCCACCATACCTACCTACTACATGGTATTTCATTCCAAAGTAAATTGCTTGAGTGCTACCTTTAAAATTCCATCATTCACCTTTGCAATATATAGCTCATGGGACAAATAGCCTTAAAAACTATCGTAGTATTGAATATGTACTTATGCACTTTATATTTTATTAAGTTGCCTGTTGTGCGATAACCATGCTTCGGGGAACGCCATCAACTATTGTTGAATATCATGTGAGTTGCTATGCATGTCCGTCTTGTCCGAAGGTCTATCATTTTAGTGGTTGGAGCATGCAAAATTGTTAGAGAAGAACATTGGGCCGCTAACTAAAGCCATGAACCATGGTGGAAGTTTCAGTTTTGGACATATATCCTCAATCTCATATGAGAATAATAACTTTGCTACATGCTTATGCATTTAAGAGGAGTCCATTATCTGTTGTCCATGTTGTCCCGGTATGGATGTCTAAGTTGAGAATAATCAAAAGCGAGAAATCCAAATGCGAGCATTCTCCTTGGACCTTTGTACAAAGTGGCATGGAGGTACCCCTTTGTGACACTTGGTTGAAACATGGCATGCGAAGACCCGGTAGTCCAAGTTAAGTAGGACAAGGTGCGGGCACTATTAGTATACTATGCGTGAGGCTTGCAACTTGTAAGATATAAATTTCATAACTCATATGCTTTATTACTACCGTTGACAAAATTGTTTCATGTTTTTAAAATAAAAGCTCTAGCACAAATACAGCAATCGATGCTTTCCTCTTTGAAGGACCTTTCTTTTACTTTTATTGTTGAGTTTACCTATCTCCTTCCACCTTAAGAAGCAAACACTTGTGTGAACTGTGCATTGATTCCTACATACTTGCATATTGCACTTGTTATATTACTTTATGTTGACAATATCCATGAGATATACATGTTACAAGTTGAAAGCAACCGCTGAAACTTAATCTTCTTTGTGTTGCTTCAACACCTTTACTTTGATTTATTGCTTTATGAGTTAACTCTTATGCAAGACTTATTGATGCTTGTCTTGAAGTACTATTCATGAAAAGTCTTTGTCATATGATTCACTTGTTTACTCATGTCATTACCTTTGCTTTGATCGCTGCATTCATTACATATGTTTACAAATAGTATGATCAAGATTATGATGGCATGTCACTTCAGAAATTATCTTTGTTATCGTTTTACTGCTCGGGACGAGCAGTAACTAAGCTTGGGGATGCTGATACGTCTCCAACGTATCGATAATTTCTTATGTTCCATGCCACTTTATTGATGATACCTACATGTTTTATGCACATTATATGTCATATTTATGCATTTTCCTGAACTAACCTATTAACAAGATGCCGAAGAGCCACTTGCTTTTTCGCTGTTTTTGGTTTCAGAAATCCTAGTAAAGAAATATTCTCGAAATTGGACGAAACTTCGCCCATGGTCCTATTTTTGCACGAAGCTTCCAAGACCGAAGACCTAACGAAGTGGGGCCACGAGGAGGCCGGCGGCGCGGCCTGTGCCTTGGCCGCGCGGCCCTGCCCCCCGGGCCCCCGTGGCCCCGCGCTGACCCTCCGCCTACTTAAAGCTTCCGTCGCGAAACCCCAGCACCGAGAGCCACGATACGGAAAACCTTACAGAGACGCCGCCGAGAATCCCATCTCGGGGATTCTGGAGATCGCCTCCGGCACCCGCCGAGAGGGGATTCATCTCCCGGAGGACTCTACACCGCCATGGTCGCCTCCGGAGTGATGAGTGAGTAGTTCACCCCTGACCATGGGTCCATAGCAGTAGCTAGATGGTCGTCTTCTCCTTGTTGTGCTTCATTGTTAGATCTTGTGAGCTGCCTAACATGATCAAGATCATCTACATGTAATTCTATATGTTGTGTTTGTCGGGATCCGATGGATAGAGAGTACTATGATTATGGTGATTATCAATCTATTGTTCATGTGTTGTTTATGATCTTGCATGCTCTCCGTTATTAGTAGAGGCTCTGGCCAAGTTTTTACTCTTAACTCCAAGAGGGAGTATTTATGCTCGATAGTGGGTTCATGCCTCCATTGAATCTGGGACAGTGGCAGAAAGTTCTAAGGTTGTGGATGCTGTTGCCACTAGGGATAAAACATTGATGCTATGTCTAAGGATGTAGTTGTTGATTACATTACGCACCATACTTAATGCAATTGTCTGTTGCTTTGCAACTTAATACCGGAGGGGGTTCGGATGATAACCCGAAGGTGGACTTTTTAGGCATAGATGCAGTTTGGATGGCGGTCTATGTTCTTTGTCGTAATGCCCGGATTAAATCTCACTATATTTACCATGTCATGTATATGCATTGTTATGCCTTTCTATTTGTCAATTGCCCGACCGTAATTTGTTCACCCAACATGCTTTTATCTTATGGGAGAGACCCCCTAGTGAACTGTGGACCCCGGTCCTATTCTTTACATAGCATACAATCTACTGCAATTGTGTTTACTGTTTTCTTTGCAAACATCTTCCACTCGATACGTTTAATCCTTTGTTACAGCAAGCCGGTGAGATTGACAACCTCACTGCTTCGTTGGGACAAAGTACTTGGGTTGTGTTGTGCAGGTTCCTAGTTGGCGGAATCCCTGGTGTTGCGCCGCATCACATTTCGCGACCATCAACCTTCAACGTGCTTCTTGGCTCCTCCTGGTTCGATTAAACCTTGGTTTCTTTCTGAGGGAAAACTTGCTACTGTGCGCATCATACCTTCCTCTTGGGGTTCCCAAAGAACGTGTGAGTTACACGCCATCACTCCTCGACATCTAGGAGGTTTCACCAGATGTCCTGAAAGAACCTGAGCAAGCTTTGCTATCAGATCTGCGGCCAACTACAGGATTTGGCGGCAATCATGCGCACAGCTTCACGGAGCACCACTTCTTCCTCACGGGACATCACCACTGAGGATCATGACAACAACCTCATCGTTGCTCCCGTGGTGCGCGGTGCAGACCATGGTGTCGTTGCCTCAGACCCCAGTAGCCTCACTGCTTCGGTGCCTACCAGACGCTGGATGGTTTGCCTGAGCAGCGATGCCACCGTTGACGTCTTCCCTAAGCTCGCCGCCTCAGTGGCGAACGATGAGGACCTCAACCTCGAAACTATCAGTGTCGCTGCACTGGCACCTACCAACTACTCGACGAGTGGCCTGGCACATGGTCACGGCGGTGACAGCCCGGTAGTGGTGTCCGTGGTCCTCCAGACCATGACCCCATCATCCACAGCTTGTCCACATCCTTCTCCGAATAGAAGGTTCTAGGCTAGCGCTATGCCGCGACCATTACCATGGTTGTCTTTTCTGTGTGATGGAGACGACGAGCGGCTAACTTACTCATGTCCTGCAACTCAAGGTACTTTGCTCAGCTTGCAGCCGAAACCCCCATTGGTGTACTCTTTCCAAGCTTTGTTGAGTAAAGGACCAAGATGCTGGGAGCATTTGTATACCAGTGTTGAACTGAATCTACATGCAAGTTGTTGGAACTTTTTCAGTCCTGAGCTACCTCTATACAAGAATGATTGGTTCATAGACAACAGTCTTACTGACTTGATTGTACAGAAGAACTGGGATCCATGTGGTATGTTGCAATCAGTTCACCTCTTGCTTCTTCAAGATATTGTTTCTTATCATGGGATACTTGTTTACCCAAGGCAAACCATTCTAATGGGACAATTGGGGTTTCAAACCTTTATCCGAGTTTGCAAGACAACCTACACGTGTACTCACCAATGGGACCCTAGAATCCTTGTTGGCGTCTTTCACGTGCATTCAGTTGGTACTCTGAAAGTTGACATGGTGCTTCAGTATTCCTTTGCCAGATATCCTATGTTTGGTGTTAAGGAATGGGTGCAAGATATCCCCAATGCGTGCAGCTTAGCAGTGTCGTGTCTGATGCTCCTCCATATTGGCATGACCACCATATTGTTGGAACTCTTTTACAAGTCCTTCCAATACTTCAGTTTCGGAACTTCACGCAAGAGAGTGGTGTATGGGAGATGTTAGTGCAGATTTCAATAGGTTCTCAAGAAATGAACTGATGGACAAGTGTTGCATTACGTGTATACTGAAGTGGGAATTCAAGTTGAGTTATGATTAAGGTCAAGGTGAGCAGTTTACTTGTAGTGCTAAAAAATCAGTGGGGGTACAATGTTGTATATTTTGTCCTAGCATCATGACGGGACCAGTGCAATGTCCTTTTATCAAGGTCTTGGAATATTTTTTGTTGCAACATTTTGTGGATCCTGGAGGTTACACTTTGGATGAATAACTCGGACATTTCCGAACCTTCTTGCAGCACTCTTGGGCATTCAATGTTTATTGGTATTTTTCTTAAATGGATGATATGGTCTGTAGCACAACTGCTCAGTTATCGTGGCGAAGGTGTACATGCAGACTATCGGATGATCAAAGCATCCAGGTACAAAATGGAAGCGCAACATAAGCTTGGTTGTGTTGATCATTCTTTGTTTGCTCGATCGTGGCTGTCAAGTAAAATACTTGTGGGTGCTCAAGAGAGAGCCATTCATGGGGAGATGCACAAGGAAAACACACTCATCTATTCAATATTGATGGAGTCCATTTGACTAGCAGTACATGGGTTTACATAAGAGATTTTCAATTAGTTGTAGCTGGACAGTTCCTCACAGTTTCTTATGTGATTCGGTCCATGAGGTATATAGCGACTGCTCATTACCTCGGCACCTCGACATAGCTTTCAAGCGAGTGTGTATCAGGCTTATTTGTTTTGGTTGTGAGCTGCTCTCTTGATCAAGGATCAGATTTTACTAGCACAAGAACTACGTCCACTGATTTCCCAGTTGTCAACATAGCACCACTGACCGGCCTTTTCCTATTATGTGTGCAATACGGTTATGGAATCGTGATCATGGTTTCGTGATCATGAACATTGAATGTTATTAATAACAAAGTTATGTCATTAGATGAATGATATAATGGACACACACCCAAATAAACGTAGCATAAGATCATGTCATTAAGTTCAACTTGCTATTAGCTTCCGATACATAGTTACCTAGTCCTTCGACCATGAGATCATGTAAATCACTTATACCGGAAGGGTACTTTGATTACATCAAACGCTACTGCGTAAATGGGTGGTTATAAAGGTGGGATTAAGTATTCGGAAAGTATGAGTTGAGGCATATGGATCAAGAGTGGAATATTGTCCATCCCGATGACGGGTAGATATACTCTGGGCCCTCTCGGTGGAATATCGTCTAATTAGCTTGCAAGCATATGAATGGTTCATAAGAGATGATATACCACAGTACGAGTAAAGAGTACTTGTCGGAGACGAGGTTGAACAAGGTATGGAGATGCCGATGATCAAACCTCGGACAAGTAAAATATCGCGAGACAAAGGGAATCGATATCGTATGTAAATGGTTCAATCGATCACTAAGTTATCGTTGAATATGTGGGAGCCATTATGGATCTCCAGATCCCGCTATTGGTTATTGGTCGGAGAAGAGTCTCAACCATGTCGCATAGTTCACGAACCGTAGGGTGACACACTTAAGGTTTGATGTCGTTTTAAGTAGATATGGAATATGGAATGGAGTTCAATTGTTGATCGGAGTCTCGGATGGGATCCGTGACATCACGAGGAGTTCGGAATGGTCCGGGGAATAAGATTCATATATAGGAAGTCACTTTCCAAGTTTGGAAATGATCCTGTATTTTATGGAAGGCGATGGAATGTTCTAGAACCTTCCGTAAGAAATCACTATGGAAGGTGGAGTCCCGGTGGGACTCCACCAACCCTAACTTGCCAACCAAGTAGGAGGGTGGAGTCCATGGAGGACTCCACCTCCTTGGCCGGCCAAGCAAGGGGGGAAGGGGAAAGTCCCACCCCAACTAGGTTTCGTCCATATGGCAGTTTTGAATTGGGGTCTTATTCGAAGACTTTGGGCAACCCTAGATGTGTTCCACCTATATATAGATGAGGAGAGGGAGGGGGCCGGCCACACCCTTGGCCGCACCACCCAGCCACCAGAGGCCGGCGCCCCAGCCTCCCTCTCCCCAAACCCTAGCCGCCCCTCCTCCACATACCTCTCCCGCAGCGCTTAGGCGAAGCCCTGCCGGAGATCTCCACCACCGCCGCCACCACGCCGTCATGCTGTCGGGATTCCGAGGAGGATCTACTACTTCCGCTGCCCGCTGGAAAGGGGAGGAGGACGTCGTCATCAACACCGAACGTGTGACCGAGTACGGAGGTGCTGCCCGACTGTGGCACCGTCAAGATCTTCTACGCGCTTTGCAAGCGAAGTGATCGACTACATCCATCACGAGATCTAATCTCGTTAGGGTTTGGAAATCTTCGAGGGTTAGTCTAATGATCTTCTCGTTGCTACCATCTTCTAGATTGCATCTTGGCTTGTTATTCGTTCTTGCGGTAGGAAATTTTTTGTTTTCTATGCTACGAATCTCATCACGTTTGTGCTCACTTTGTTACTCATAGGTTGGAGCACCTACAATACAATAGAAATTTCAATTTAATTCAAGGGACTGCAATGAACCTATTAGACAATGTGCATGAGGATATCCTTGTGGCATCTTTCTACAGAGTTTCATTCTCACCTAGAGTTGTATCCCTACCTTTTTTTAATTTCAGTTGGGTATGTTTGTGTTGTTGCTACAGCGGAATCTTCTTAATTTCTTGACTTGCAATTGAACCTTTTTATGGATGTGGCTATTTTATTTATAAGGTGGAGCGAAATCCCGTTTCAAGAAAACTATCCAGCCAGGATATACTGTCCTAAATGCTCTATGTTCTGTAATTTTCTTTTTTTGAAACCTTTGATTCATCAAACAAAATTCTTAACTTCCCGATTGAAGAAACATGGAGTATGGATAAGTTCTCCCTGAAACCTGAATATTAACAAGAGGGTTGCGTACACACATAGTACAGACTTAGCTTTTCTATCAAAAAAAATAGTAGACTTAGCTTTTTGGGTGTAATATCCTAGAGACAGAGTGAAGCTAGTATATGACCTTCTCGAGGGTCATATACTAGCATATGACCTTCTCGAGGGTCATATTTCATCTCGCTGCCATCGCCTCTTCAAGCATGACTTTCTGGGCATTGGCAACAACGACAAAGGTAATGAAAAGCAGACTGCATTTGCAAGTCAGAGCAACGGAACACTCCTTCATATCCTATTGTTGCATCATGGTACATGGGTACGGGAGCTACCAATCACTCATCTGGCGATTGAGAGGGGCAAGCTCTCTACTCAGGAGCCCTACGGTGGTCATGATCAGGTTCGCACCGTCAATGAAACAGGTATGCACATCTCACATATTGGTCAGGCTTTCCTTCTTACTCATAATTCACAAAAGAGATGCTGGGCCGGCGCGTCATTTGTAGATCTGACATATCAGTACATCATGGCGGGCTTATCATCAGTGGTACCATGATAGTACCTAGGTAGGAGCACCCATAAAGCACGCCCCGCAGGTTTAAGTGTTTATCGCTGAACTGCGTTACATTTTTTCGATAAAGGGCGCTTTATTACTTGACGTATCAAGCATTACACCCAGCCTCTGCATAGCTAAGATGCACACAACCATTTATGAATCCAATATCCAAACTAAAAGAGTACAAAAATGGTAAAAGGAAAAAAACCAAGTAGTCGATAGCTCCATTGGCTTCTATCCTACGATTATGTAGCCACCCATGTTGGGTAATAAAGTCCTTGGCGGTTTTCTGCAACCGCGTAGACACCTTCATAAATAGGTATCGGTCCTCGAAGCGTTGAAGAGGCGATCATGAACGGAGCTTAGTTGTACACCTGTAAATAACCTGCATAGTAGAAGAATTTTTGTCATTAAAAACCTTGTCGTTTCTACACAGCCAAAGCGACCATACAACTTGTCAACACCCGGATTTTTAAGTCCAGATGCCTATTATGCCATTCATCGCAATCCCAGGAATATTGTTTTTGCGAGACATAATAGATTGATATCACAACACATCATTCATTACAACACATAATTGTCTTACATAGAGGGATCACATGATCCAACTTAATACATCATAGTGGATCTAGAGATCCTATTACAAAACACATAACGGAAGCGAAGTAACGGTTGCGGTCCATCTATTCCACAGTAAACTGTTGACGTCGGAGTGATCCTAGTTGTCGAGACGTCCCTTGTCCATCTTCCTCGTATCGTTTTCTTCATAGTCTGGCCATTTGAATAGCCAGGGACAAAGCCATGAGTACTTTAAGGTACTCGCAAACTAATACTAATGTAAGCACTATCAACTATAGTAAGGGGGTGCTAAGCTCTAAGTTTTATTTGCATAGAGCCAATTTTGTTTCATAAGCATTTAGTAAAAGCTTCTTCATTTGCTAACTAACTCAAGTGGGAACATTAGTGTCATTCCCACAACTCTGTTGTGTTTCAAGTCAAATTTACCATTCACCCTTGAAGTCACAAGTCACCCTTCACATGTCACATTTTTAAAAAGTTCTGATGACGGAACAGTATGGCCTTTCCAATCGTCCGTAACCGTGGACACGGCTATTCGAATAGTTCTACACTCTGCAGAGGTCGTACACTTGTGCCACAATATTTGCAATAATCCGTCAGGTTAACTGGCCCTGATTTATCACACTCCGTGTGCGGACTACCAACCATAACCTTTCACTTACATATCCTAGTATAGGCACCTCTCCCCATGAGCTTGGCCTCCCAATGAAGACAGACAATCAGCCTGGGAACTGCATAGGGCTTGGGCCGGACATTCACCTCATATCACGTCATTTCACATCATCTCATATTTCTTTGGAGGCAGCCCTTGGCATAACCCCGATGACGCTTGTTTAGAGGGAACCCATACTAGGATACATAAACTTCTAGTTAAGCCCTACCCATATCAGGTATTATGGGGGTACTTGTAAAATTGGAAGGGTATCGCATCCGAACCCAACCATCAGTTTTTGTAAAGTTCACCATGTCATTCACAAGTCACATTCACCTTCAAAATCTTTCAGTAGAATGACTCATCATTCCAAGGTTTTCAAAGTCATTTCATTTCACAAGTTCCCATCTAGAGTAGTCAATTTTATTTGTTAGCACTAGCAACTAATCATGAGGGGTGCTATCTAGCTTTCATTGCTCTAGGCTAAAGTTGATGATCTTGTTCTACTCTAGACCAAGTGAATCATGAATCAAAAAGTACTTTGATAAAACCAAAGCAATACATCTTGTAAGTAAAAGTTTGTAAGTAAAAACTTGGGAGGGGCTCAATAAGCATAAAGTAAAATGTAGTGGTGCCTTGCTCTTGTAGAGCTTTGCACTTAGCAAGAATATTAGCTTGCCTTGATTGGTGTATTGATCAAAGTTCTCTTCTTCTTCCTCTTGGTAGAAAACCTCCTCCTCTTGATAGGCTCCGGTACTAGCGTCTATAAACGAATACGAGGACACAATCACCAAACAAATATTAAATGGCTACTTAGCCTTATTGGCTCACTCAAGATGATCTATTATCATCACAAACATTATTCAAACTTAGACTAAGGTTTCTTCTTAGGTTTTGGAAAAACAACTCCCCTGATTGAAATGTGGATTAGGGTTTCTCTTTAGTTTGGGAGAAATAATTTCCTCTCATTGAACATTGTTAAGATTTAATTTCCTCAATTCATAAAGGTGAGATCATGTTGACCAAGGTCAATACTTCACATTTACCATTTGAGAAACAAGATTTAAATGAGGTTCCATACCTCATGCAATTTAAATCCTATTTGATTTAATATCCACAAGTGAGCATGTATGAGACCAAGCAACAAGGGTCATCATATTACTTCATACCACTTGGGAAGATGATTTAAATGAGGTGCTACACCACATAGATTTGAAACCCTACTTTTGAAATAGTTTAAATGGGCTGGATTTTGACTACATAGCCAATACTTTGCTCTAGCCCATGATCATATGAAACAACTATAGTATTTTATTACATAATAAATTAGAAAACATCAAATGTGATTTATGAGAGGTGGAACCACCTCAAAATAGTTTATGGTTGATTTTTAAGATTTATTTGAAGTTTGAAAAGTTACTGATTTGTTATTTTTATTGTAGAGGATCTAGGAAGAACTTTGAATTGAATCCAGTGCGATTAGCTAGGTACTTTCATGAGCTTTCCAAAACATTTTGAATCACTAAATTTGGATTTGTACAATATAAGATATTCAAAATCTAGAAAAGTATCAGTAAGCAAATTAAAGGGAATAAAATTAAACGAAGTTTGAATTCGAGAAGGGGGCGGGAAACAAAATGGGCCGGCCCAGCGGCGGCCTGGGCCACACGTGCATGGGGCATGCACGTCGGGTGCAGGCGACGCACGCGGTGCGCTGGATCGGGATCGGACGGCGCTGGTTCATCGCCTACCTCGCGATTCTGCAACCTTGCGGGGGCTCTAACTTTCACCTCGGAGCTCGGATTGAGGCGTGGTTTGTTGCGTTGGAAAGGTATTTCCAAGGGCTACAACTTTTCTGTAGGGCTCGGGGGCTATGGTGATAAAAATCTGGGCGCTTTTGAGGGAAGCCGCCGGTGGCCGTGATGAGCTTGTGGACGCCGGTGTGCGGCAAGGAGGGAGAGAGGGAGGCTTTAGGAGGGAGGGAGTGAGGCTGCTGGGTGGTGTGGTGATGTCCAAGGCGCGGAAGGCTGCTTATATAGGCTCCAGGGACGGGAACGCGTCGTGGAGGTCATGGCGGGCGACGTCACGGGCGCGTCAAGTACATGGGGCTCTGGTCCTTGCCATGGCGTCAGCGGAGAGGTACTGGGGAGGGGTGAACGCGTGCACAGGCGCTGGCACGTAGTGTGCAGCACACGAGGACGAGGCCGACGTCGGTGTCCTTTGAGGGCGTCGCGTCGTGGCGTCCACTTGGTGCGTGGGCAGGTCAACGGTCGTGTCTAGGAGGTGTTCTGAGGTGAGAGGAGTGTGGTGGCGCAGTGGGACGTGATGGAATGCAGTGTGCACGCAGAGAGAGAGGGGTGGCCACGGGTTGGTGATCAAGTGACATGGCATGAGTGTTGTGGTCAAGTCTTTGCTCTCCTCCACCAAGGACCATGTCTGGCAGGTGTCTAGGGTCCAGGGGACTGTAGGTGACATGGTGAGAGGGAGGGAAAAGGGCCAGGGCATGTGGGTGCATGGTGGTGAGCATGTGAGTGGCATGGTGTGACATGGGCTATGCTATGCTTCTCCTGAGGTCAACCTTGGCATGGTGGGGGTCAGTGAGGTGAGTGAAGCTTATTTGACAAGGTGAGGGTGACTAGAGAGGGAGGAGGACAAGGGTTGGCATGTGATGTCATTTGGAGTGGCATGGCATGGCATTGATGCTTTGTGCATAATTTTCTTGTGTACCAAGGTGCTGCAAGCTTAAGTGGGGTGAGGTGAGTCTAGTAGGCATGGTGGGCAAGGTGAGAGGGGTCTAGAGCATGTACATCTAATATTTGTCAAAGTATATGTGACATAAGACAAGATTCTTGGGCATGGTGGTGATGGGAGGTGACCATGTACTTGGTGAGGTCATGCTAGGTGGGTTTGGGCACCAGATAGTGTGGATGAGCACAAGGGAGAGAGAGGTGAGGTGATGGAGGGTGGTTGGAATAGTGGTTGTACCTCTATGGCATCATTTTGATTATTTAACAAGGTCTCATGTGTGATGACTTTTGACCAAATTTTGTGATGGATGTGTTCTAAATGATGTTGGGCAGCAATATGTGGCATTGGTTTGAGATTTGGAAAGTATTTGTGAAAATCCTAAATTTGGAGGGAATCTAGTATCTAATTCAACATAGCATCTTGGCTTGACTAATTTGAGCAATGGTCAACGATCTGGTCAAAGTGGTCAACACCAAAGTTGTTCACCTTGATGAGGTCTTGGATGAGGTGTAAAGAGTTGGCAGGGTTTGGTTTGAAAATCCCTTAATAAAAGGGCTCAAAGTGGGTAAGATTTTATAAAGTGACAAATTGACCAATATCACATGTTTGTTGGATTTGAATTTTTCTTTGATTTGATTTGTGTTTCTTTGGTGCAAAAGGGTTTGTTTTTGATATATGAGTGTTTCACAAGCAATGGCACAAGCCAAAGTGGCCTTGGTTGAAGATTCGCAAAAGTGGCTAAATGTGTATGTGAGTGAAAATGAGATTTTCTCCCTATTTGATTTCTCTCTTTTTGATTTGATTTTTCTTGACTCCAAAGTGACTCTTACTAGTTTAGGAACCTTTTCAAACCATTGAAACCATTCCAAAAGGTCTAGCTCAAAGATTTGCAAAAGTGGCCATAACACATAAGAGGTGATGTGTCAATTTTTCTTATTCTTGTAATTTGTTCTCCTTGCTTTACTTGGGCATGGGTTAGGGTCCATATAGTGTTAGATTAGGTTTAGAGATGGTTTCACACCATTTGGTCAAGGTAGAAGTGCATAGGTCAAGATTTGGGGAAATGGCTATGTGTCACATATGCCTCTATGCATATGTGGCATTTGATTTTTAATTTGATTGTTCTTGGCCCATTTGATGTTGTTGAGTGTTGAAATGGTATATAGGAGTGATCCAACCATTCACCACAAGTCTTAGGGTCAAGATCCTCAAATTCACAAATTTGCATTTTACTCTCATATGCCTCTATGGCATTTTTAGTTTCTTTTTATTTTCTTTGGTTTCAACTTGGAATTGGTTTGAGAAGTACTAGATAAGGTTTATGAAGGTTTTCCAATCCTCTACATAAAGTGGAAAGGTCTAGGGTAAAGTTTTATAAAAATAGCCATAGGCACATATGCCCTTTTTCTTATTTAAATTCTTTTTATTTTATTTTAACTTGGATGGTAAAAAGGAATGTGAGGTTTAGGGTTTAAGAGTATTTCAATACTAATTAAACAAGCAATCATGGCAATAGCACAAGAATTAAACAAGATCTCTATGTATCAACTTAATTTAATAAAAGTTTTTGTTGGTTCCAAAATTTGGAACTAGGGAAATTCATTTTGTTTGTTTTGAAATTTTTGGGATGTTACAAACCCTTCCTTAAACAAATCTCGTCCCGAGATTTTAAGAGAAGTTAGGTTCCTAAGAGAGATTGAGCATTTTGATTAACAGAAGACATACTTGGCATGGTCTGGGGTGCTTCCTGAGCTTCCCATGTGGTAGAGGCGGCCGTTGTTGTTGTTCTGGTTCCTTCTTCCTGCAAAGCGGCGCTGTTGCTGAGCAGGTTCTACGGTATTGGCGGCAATCTTGGCAAGCTTCTTGGGGCACTCGTTGGAGTAGTGACCCACAACTCCACATTCATAGCAGTTGATGGTTGATTTGTCTTTGGGGTTGACGGGAACAGCGTTGCTTCCCAGTATTGGGGTTGTTGTTGTTACCATTGGGGTGGTTGTTGTTGTTGTTGTTGGGGGCTGTTGTTGTTGTTGTTGTTGTTGTTGTTGTTGTGGTTGCCTCCGGGCTTCGGGGTCCTCCGTTGTTGTTGGGGTAGTTTGGGCGGTAAGTCCGAGCAGGGGGCTTGTTGTATCTTGAGGCAAATCCTCCACCTGAGTTGTTGCGGTGCTTCTGTATGGTGGGTCCACTCGGTTCATCATTCCGCGCTTGTTCTCATTGGCCCGATGCAGCTTTCCTTCCATCTCGTATGGCAGTCTACGAGGGCTTCGAGGTCACGAACGGAATATTCACTAACACAGTTTGCATCTCGTCGTGCATTCGTCTCGAAATCTTTCCTTTCTTTTCATTGGTGTCGGTCTCATCCGGCCTTGACAGTGTGAAACTGCGTATTCCACCACGGACATCCTTCCTTGTTTGAGTTCTGAACTCGTCTCTCATCTTCTTGATTAGTCCTTGGGGCACATGGTATTTGCTGAACTTGAGTTTGAAGTCTTCCCATGTCATCATTTGTCCCGCATTCATTGCGCGGGCACTTGTCCACCAGGCTCTAGCAGGTCCAGGTAGTGGGTGGCAAATAGTACTTTCTCTGCGGCTTCTACTCCCGCAACTTCTAAGTTGTTCTCCATTGTTTGGAGCCACCATCTCTGCATCTAGGGGCTCTTCTGTCTTGCTAAACATTGGGGGATTAGTGTTTTGGAAATTCTTCAGCCTTCGATCCAGGGTTGGTCATGGCCCTGATTGTTCGAGCTATCTCGCTGCAGCAGCAAATGTTGGCTTGCCGTTCAGCTCTCTCGCCTTCGCGGTCTTCCATCATCATCTCAGCATTTGCATCATTGCATCTTGGGTGGCGCTGCGGGTTGGTGGGGCCATCTGAGGATTGGAGTAACTGATAAGATAAGAGGGAAATTTCTATGGTTTGTTTGAGTTAAAGTTCACAAAGTTTCAAAACGTGAGTAGTGTTGAGGGGGTAAAAACCAACAACACTTTTTCATTCATACCAAGCATCACACATTACAAATCTAACACACCGTTGGTTTTAAGAACCATTCATTCGCTCTACGATACAAGGAAATCCTGATACAAACCCACACCTACGATAGTGCTCTAGTGACACTACTCTTCAGGGGGAATTCTTCGTCTTCACGGTAATGGTGTTTGGCGGAGGGCGAGGGCGTTGTCCAAATCCCTGCGGGTTTTGTACAGCCTGAAGTCCTGGTGTGCTACATAGTGGTTCATCTTCGTGTGTGGTGGCATGGTCATCGCTCTTCCCTTGGAGTCATGTCTTGGGTAGTAGATGAAACGAGTGTTCGGATCTTGTTCTCATTTTGTCCACACAGACGGCGATCGCTTTCTGCATAGCTCTGACTAGTCCTTCCTTCCAGGTGTTTCCCGTTACAGAAAACCATATGGTTTCCCATTGTTACCACCCGATTTTGGCCAAATCAGGAGGTGGGCCGTAAGTGAAGATGGGCTTAGAAGATTACACGTGGAGCATCTTTGAAGCGGCCTTGCGCTGAGAGTTTGGGCTAAGTTGCCCATGTATCTGTAACATATTAGATCGTATTGTAATTTAGAATTAAGAGATAAAGTCCGGCCCGTGCACGGTTAGGTGCACGCTCAATTAGAAAGTCCCTTGGACTATAAATATGTATCTAGGGTTATCGGAAAAGGAGGACAATCATCGTTCAACCAACACAAATCGGCGCATCGCCACCCCTTCTCTTCGAGGGTTTCTCCCGGGTGCCTAGATCGCATCTAGCGATCTAGGCAGTATAAGTTTATTCGTTAACCTTGTACTGCTCGTGCTGAAGCCTTGTTGATGGCGAGCAAGATTATTTATCCTTAGGTGTTTAGGGGCTTGCATTGGTGCTTTCACGTGCATATCCGCGTGGCAATGCCGTCCCTCGACACCTAGCTGCCCTTACGTCATCCGTACAAGGGCAAGATCTTGCTTGTTCTTACTTGGTAGATCCGATCCGTTATAGTTGCTCCTTGCTCCGCAAGGATTAGTTTAATATCCGCATAGTTAGGCCTTATGTTGGGGCCGGAGGATCCTGTGGTGCGTTAGGTGTTGTTTACCGTCCCTGCGAGGGATGTTCCGGGGATCAACGTTATGTTGGTTTTTAGGCCTCTCGTAGGGGTAGTTTGCATCGTCTCTCGTAGCTACTAGGCCCGATCGCACTTAGGACGTTCCGATTATGCGGTGAAAACCCTAAACTGTCGTGGATCGTTTTAGCTTTGTCCCGATCACAGATCCCCATGCCATTGTAAATCCAACGTGAAACATAGGGCGATCGGCTCCTTGAGCCGATCCACAGGGAAACCCGAGAGCCGATAGGGCTCGTATTTAATGTTTACGTGTCTACCATGCAGAAAGAATCGAAGCACTAACACCTTCCCCCGATCGGGTCTAGGTCAGGTGGCACGCCCTAGCAACCGCCAGGACGCGCCAAGATTTGCGGACGACGAGGTGCCAGTGGATCCACTAAGCGCCCCGGGAGCTTCCCCGCTCTTCGTGTTGCTTAACCAACGCCCGTCGGGGGGTTTTGGAGGGTAACACATTCTGGCACGCCCGGTGGGACACCACATCGACATCCACGGCAACATTCATGTCAACATCGGCATCCGAGATGGCGGGGGAACCGATCACGTACAAGGATCTCCCCACGGAACACAAGAAGAAGTACGATGACCTGAAGGCCATCCTGGAGGCCGAACTCATCGGCTCCTTTGAGAAGACCCGGTCGCACGGCGTCAGGTTCAAAGGATTCGCACCACAAGGCATCCTCGATGGGTTGGATCTGTCTCTCCCTTCGAGAGGAACGTACCAGAGCCCTGCGACAGGAAATCAACTACATGGTGGCCCATTCACCGCATCGGCACTCTGAGAGCCTGGTGAACACTTTGGAGCGCGTTGCGCTCTGTGTGGTGCAAGAGATCATGGAGCGTCGATACTCCCCTTCAGGACCTGTTCTAGGGACTCACCAGGGAGAGATGCAACTCCACACCAGGCCACCTCGCCGTACGCAACGGCGGCTCCACAGCAACAACGCTCACCGGCATACGTCGTCTGCAAAGTTGGGTGTGACCCGGGCGACTATCAGTTCTTGCATGACCCGCCCAAGGAAATCCCATACGGATACGTGTGCACGTATGTGCCGGACTGCAACAACTGGATGCAAAGCGATCCAGGCTCCACCAGAGGGATTGCCGGAGCAGGAGCAATTGTTCCGGCAGGAAGAACGACCGCAAAGCGGGGAGTTTAGGAGCGAAGCGAGAAGCAGCGTGGCTAGCCAAGTATACCACCGCACCAGTCCAGGAAAGCTCAATGCCACTACCTCCACCGCAGATCAGATCAGCGCAGTCCCGAGAGATCAGTTCGGCATCTTGCCGAAGAAGAAGATAATCGCTATTCCAAGCCGTACCCCAATGAGTTCGACCTGATCCCACGCCGCCTAAGTACCGGCTTCCGGACTTCAACAAATTCAGGGTCAAGGGTCAAGCTCCATCGAGCACGTGAGCCGACACTGGCCCAGCTGGGCATGGTTTCAGATCGGATCAGCTACGGGTGAGGCTCTTCTTCGCAGTCCCTCACCGGTTCGCAGCTTGGGTGGTACACCCTTGCCACCAAATTCGGCAATCATGGAAGCAGCCGGAGGAACTGCTCCACACCCGGGCATCTGGTCTTGCCACCAAGCCGGTATTGCCGAACTAGCACAGTTCGGCAGAGCGGGAGAGACAGTCTCGAGTACATCCAACGTTTCGAACTGTCAAGAACCGATGCTATTCGGCTCACTTAATCGAGAAAGAGGCGCGAGCTGGCCGTGCAGCCTTGCTGCCATTCAAGGACCCGACGTTCTGTGCTGAGTACAACTCGTTGACGCACTGGTCAAGACCGACCTTATATGAACAGCGCCATCCGAATCGTACTAGGACAAGTTCAAGCGTGCGATAACCCTGGTCAATGCTGATGAGGATGAAGATTCTGCGGAAGATCAGGAAGTTGCGTAGCCGAGTGGACTCGGACGCCGCACTGTGTCCCGCAAATGGGTGAACCCGCCAGGGCCTCCAAGAGGGTTGGACTTTGACGTGACTAAAACTGAACAGATCTTCGATCTCGCTACGAAAGAGAAACAGCTTGAAGCTACCCGAAGGCCACAAGATCCCTACGACACAGAGATGAACAAGAGGCCATACTGCAAATGGCATCATACGTTCACGCACGCCACCAACGACCGCAAAGTATTGCGCGCACAAATTCAGATGGCATAGAAGCAGGCCGATTAACTTTCGGACAGTTTGCCATGAAGGTAGACATGCGTCCGTTTCCGACGTCAACATGGTGGACCTAAGCCACTCCATAAGAGAGCCAGGTTTCTCTTTCGATGTCAATATGGCAGGGTTTGTGATCCGCCATGGCGTGGACAAAGCAGAGAGCAGCCACTCTCGTGGTAAAGATAAAGAGGAGGCCGTTCCACGCGACCGGCCCCAAGACGACGATAGACGGTACCTAACCGAGGAGGAGGTGAGAAGCATACGGTATCAACGCCCATTATCCGTGCATCTCCTCAACAAATATGAGCAGCAAGACGACCGACGTCGGCGCTACGACGAAGACGATGAAAGATATCGTCGGTCCGATGCGGGAGGATGTGAGGTATCGTCCGAACGACAGAACAACGACGGGTACGAACGTCACGCTGGAGGAGGTCAAGGGAACAAGACAACGTGGATAAGCACTGAACCGTCCCTTCTTCAAACATTGCCGGGACTCACGAATGAGCCGATTGCCAACAATCGAGAACGCCCGTAGTGCAAACAGCGAAGGAGAGGGACAAACGAAGTTTCAGTGCCGAGCGTCCGGACCTCTCCCACATCAGAGTAAACGAGCTGAGTCCTCTCAAGAAGAAGACTTCGAGGAGTCCGATGGAGAAGATAGGTATCACCGTCCAAGGTGGTGCCCCGATGGATCTTTGCCCATTCTCAAGCGCAGGTGCAACGGTCGCGAAACCTGGAAGAAGCCGAGGCACAGACCAGACACTTTGAGAAGAGCACGCCCGATCTGGCCGTGAAAATTCAGCAAATAGTGGAGACGAAGGCGTGCCCGCCAAAGAAAGTATGGCGCCCAAAACAGCGAAAGCCGATGCACAGCATCTCGATGCCGACGCAGATATCGGCCGATACAAACATGATACATTCGTGACCCGGACGGAGTAGCAAGTCCAAGACATTGGACATACGTGGCAAGGCCGATCCTGATCGGCCCTTAAAAAAATGAAAAGCAGATCTTATTCCAAAGATGCCACGTAGCTACAACGGAAATTCAAGAAGTTGCAAATCATCGCCAAAGCATTGCAACGAAAGGGAGGCATTCCCGCAATCACAAAAATTATCCTCAACATACCTTGTCTCTGTTCAGCATTGATCCAACAGAGGATGCCATCAATTACTTGACGTAATCGGCTCTGGGCACATAGATGGATGAGATACGAGGATACTGGAGCTGGGAACGGATGTCAAATGTCCAACAGAGCAGCTCAAGTATGGGGGCCGATACGTAAGCAAATCGGCCGTAAAAAAATGGAAAATCCGAAATTTTTGGGCACAGCCGATGCTTAGACATCGACTTAAGGACTTAAGAATTCAAAGCCGATGCGTAGACATCGACTCAAGAGGTACAAACTGTTACATGGCGAGGCTCTACTTTTTGAGGACCTCCAACTGTTTGGTAACTCAGGTCTTCTCTACGAGGACCTCCAGCTTCGTTTGCAGACCTTCAAGTGTGACGGTGCTAGCAGAAGCGTCAAGTTGGGCGCCCGAAACCGCCCTTTTCTTCATGCAAGCTTGAAGGGTCACGGCCTCGACCATAGGGCTTGGCCAGGGGGACGATCTCAACATTCTCACCATAAGCTGCATCGTTAAGCTAAAGGAACTTGGGGGGCATATACGGAGAAGGTACAAGGCCACGAAAATGTACCCAGGTGAGCCGATTCGAGGATCAATCGGCTGATAAAGATGTTCAGCACAGCCGATGCTTGGACATCGACTCTAGTACAATTGCACAAGATCTACCAGCTGCATGTTCAGGATGCGAAGTCGGCAGTACTGTCAGAGGCATCAGTGAAGCTGTTGGTGATTTATCTACTACATCGACAACAGGGAAAGTGGCCGGGGGCAGTTTGGCCGGTTCGCATGGCAACCGCCTCGAATTACCCGCAAAGCCCTTTCTTCGATCTGCGTATCCTCACCGTTAGCCTCGCCTTGACCGAGGCTCCGGGGCAGCTGGTCCGATGAGTGTCTGCCTTGCCGATTGGGGTATCATCGGCTGATCCTTCGTCACAATCTCCTTCAGCAAATGATGAATTCTTGAAGAGTATCAGGTCTCAAAGTCATCACTTGAGGAGCGCAGAGGTGCGTGGATCGATCCAGTGCCAACATCGGCTTATTAAGCGTTGGTGAGGAGAATCGGACAAATCAATTGGGGGAAAATCGACAAAGTTCAAATTAGAGGAAATTCTTCATTAATAAAAGGGATTTCTTACAATGGAGAGCTGATTACTCAAACAAGAGGGGAACAGATTACTACTGCTGGTCTTATATGCTAGTGAATCCCTACTCTAAGGGCTGTTGCCGTCTTCGTCGTCGCTGGGGTAGCCGCCCTCATCGCTACTGTTGACGAATTCCTCGTCGCTGCTACTGTGACCTTCAGCGGGGGTCTCCTCCTTGTTATCATCATCATCTTCATCGGACCAGGCCCAGCCACGGATGCGCTTTGGCGGCGGTTCTTCGGAGGAGGTGTCATCTTCTGGTTCCTTCTTCGTGTCGGAGGAGACATCCTCGTCTTCATCGTCCTCTTCTTCTTCCTTTGGTGGAGGAGGTGAATTTACCCCGGAAGAGGGGGTCGTTGCTGTCGCTCTCCGCCTCTAGTTCTCCATCGATCAAGAACCGAAGATCATCTTCCCCGTCAGTCAAAGGCATGTCACCATCCGACCAGACAAGGTCTTCGGGTCGGCCTTCAGGCACGAAGTCGAAGTCAATTCTTGCTCATCCCAATGCTCGGGGCGCGCCGGTTGTATGCTTCCCTGATTGACCGCCGACTCTCCTTCGCCTGCGGAGGAGGATTGGGAAGAGGAAGGAGAAGACATGGCTATGAAGGAGGAGGGTTTTTCGATTTGCCGATGGCTACTGTGGAGCAAGGAGGATGAGGAAGAGAACTACAGGAAGTGGCCGAATAAAAGGGGGAATATATGGTTTAATGCCTAAGCAGTTCCCGAGGACGTGGTGCGAACCGTCAAGTCGTGCAGAGAAGGCGAGGAGGCAAGACGTCATCATGAAGAAAATTGCGACGGTTCTGCCATGGCATGACCCTTCGAAAGGAAAAACATATGGTTTTGATATTATCATTACCAAAACCGTGGGGCATGTGTTACCACCCGATTTTGGCCAAATCAGGAGGTGGGCCGTAAGTAAAGATGGGTTAGAAGATTACACGTGGAGCATCTTTGAAGCGGCCTTGCGCTGAGAGTTTGGGCTAAGTTGCCCATGTATCTGTAACATATTAGATCGTATTGTAATTTAGAATTAAGAGATAGAGTCCGGCCCGTGCACGGTTAGGTGCACGCCTCAATTAGAAAGTCCCTTGGACTATAAATATGTATCTAGGGTTATCGGAAAAGGAGGACAATCATCGTTCAACCAACACAAATCAGGCGCATCGCCACCCCTTCTCTTCGAGGGTTTCTCCCGGTAGACATGCTGCCAGATCGCATCTAGCGATCTAGGCAGTATAAGTTTATCTGTTAACCTTGCACTGTTCGTGCTGAAGCCTTGTTGATGGCGAGCAGTACTATTTATCCTTAGGTGTTTAGGGGCTTGCATTGGTGCTTTCACGTGCATATCTGCTGGCAATGCCGTCCTCGACACCTAGCTGCCCTACGTCTATCCACGTAAGGCGCATCTTGTTGTTCTTACTTGGTAGATCCGATCCGTTATAAGTTCTCCTGTCTTAAGGATTAGTTTAATATTTGCATAGTTAGGCCTTATGTTGGGGTCGGAGGATCCGTGCGTTAGGTGTTGTTTACCGTCCCCGCGAGGGATGTTCCGGGGATCAACGTTATGTTGGTTTTTAGGCCTCTCGTAGGGGTAGTTTGCATCGTCTCTCGTAGCTGCTAGGCCCGATCGCACTTAGGACGTTCCAATTATGCGGTGAAACCCTAAACTGTCGGGGATCGTTTTAGCTTTGTCCTGATCAAGCAGGATCCCATGCCATTGTAAATCCAACGTGAAACATGGGGCGATCGGCTCCTTGAGCCGATCCACAGGGAAACCTGAGAGCCGATAGGGCTCGTATTTAATGTTTACGTGTCTACCATGCAGGAAGAATCGAAGCACTAACACCTTCCTGATCGGTCTAGGTCGTGGCACGCTCTAGCAACCGCCGGACGTTGGCCGCGAAGATTTGCGGGACGACGCGAGGTGCCAGGGATCCACTAAGCGGCCCTGGGAGCTTCCCGGCTCTTCGTGTTGCTTAACCAACGCCCGTCGGGGGGTTTTGGAGGGTAACACCCATACCGGGGCTCCAAGCTTTCTTCCTAGATCAGCAGAAACTTCCCACCGAGGTGGTCCTCCCAACTGATTATTGCGAGGTGTTCCGAAGAACTCGGGATACGGGTGTCCTAGATATTCTACTAGTTGCTTCAATTCGAACCTCAGTTCTCCTCCGTGACCAAGCTGATAGCACTCCCAGTGGTATTCCATCTGTGAGCAATTAGGATAAGTAAGTTAGTGAAGTGATCAAGTGTGCAAGATTTTTTTGTAGGATTACAAAGAAAGGTAGAGCAGGGGTTTCTTATTTTGGAAAAGATCTCAAGGGTAAGAGTGAGAATAAGTTTTCAGAAATATTCACTTCATTTGTTTTTGAAACTAAATTTTTCAGACGTCCATTCTAACTAGGGTCTCCTAAGGTCAACAATGGCTCTAATACCAACTTGTCAACACCCGATTTTTAAGTCCAGATGCCTATTATGCCATTCATCGCAATCCCAGGAATATTGTTTTTGCGAGACATAATAGATTGATATCACAACACATCATTCATTACAACACATAATTGTCTTACATAGAGGGATCACATGATCCAGTCTTAATACATCATAGTGGATATAGAGATCCTATTACAAACACATAGCGGAAGCGAATAACGGTTGCGGTCCATCTATTCCACAGGCAACCGTTGACGTCAGGAGTGATCCTAGTTGTCGAGACGTCCTGCTGTCCATCTTCCTCGTATCGCTGTTCTCCTTCATAGTCTGGCCATTTGAATAGCCAGGGACAAAGCCATGAGTACTTTAAGGTACTCGCAAACTAATACTAATGTAAGCACTATCAACTATAGTAAGGGGGTGCTAAGCTCTAAGTTTTATTTGCATAGAGCCAATTTTGTTTCATAAGCTTCTTCATTTGCTAACTAACTCAAGTGGGAACATTAGTGTCATTCCCACAACTCTGTTGTGTTTCAAGTCAAATTTACCATTCACCCTTGAAGTCACAAGTCACCCTTCACATGTCACATTTTTAAAAGTTCCATGACTAACAGTATGGCCTTTCCAATCGTCCGTAACCGTGGACACGGCTATTCGAATAGTTCTACACTCGGCAGAGGTACACTTGTGCCACAATATTTGCAATAATCCGTCGGGTTAACTGGCCCTGATTTCACACTCCGTGGCGGACTACCAACCATAACCTTTTCACTTACATATCCTAGTAGGGCACCTCTCCCCATGAGCTTGGCCTCCCAGTGAAGACAGATGTCAGCCTGGGAACTGCATAGGGTTGGGCCGGACATTCACCTCATATCACGCTCATTTCACATCATCTCATATTTCTTTGGAGGCAGCCCTTGGCATAACCCCGATGACGCTTGTTTAGAGGGAACCCATACTAGGATACATAAACTTCTAGTTAAGCCCTACCCATAGCGGGTATTGTGGGGGTACTTGTAAAATTGGAAGGGTATCGCATCCGAACCCAACCATCAGTTTTTGTAAAGTTCACCATGTCATTCACAAGTCACATTCACCTTCAAAATCTTTCAAGAGAATGACTCATCATTCCAAGGTTTTCAAAGTCATTTCATTTCACAAGTTCCCATCTAGAGTAGTCAATTTTATTTGTTAGCACTAGCAACTAATCATGAAGGGTGCTATCTAGCTTTCATTGCTCTAGGCTAAAGTTGATGATCTTGTTCTACTCTAGACCAAGTGAATCATGAATCAAAAAGTACTTTGATAAAACCAAAGCAATAAATCTTGTAAGTAAAAGTTTGTAAGTAAAAACTTGGGAGGGGCTCAATAAGCATAAAGTAAAATGTGGTGGTGCCTTGCTCTTGTAGAGCTTTGCACTTAGCAAGAATATTAGCTTGCCTTGATTGGTGTATTGATCAAAGTTTTCTTCTTCTTCCTTGGTAGAAAACCTCCTCCTCTTGATAGGCTCCGGTACTAGCGTCTATAAACGAATACGAGGACACAATCACCAAACAAATATTAAATGGCTACTTAGCCTTATTGGCTCACTCAAGATGATCTATTATCATCACAAACATTATTCAAACTTAGACTAAGGTTTCTTCTTAGGTTTTGGAAAAGGGATTTCTATTTTCGTGCCCCTGCTTCGTTAGTTGTACTCAGTTTTCCCCAGCTCGTTAGTTTTTCCTCAGTTTTCCCCTCCCTCTAGTTTGAAACCCTCGAAGACGCGGGTTGCCGTCAGGTCAGAGGCCTTACCGTTACCGTGAGGTCAGTTCCTCGCTGACCGTCTCGTGCTGACGGGTGGATCCATCTACCGCTGACGCGTGGGCCGTTTTATTTCCTGATTGTATACGCGGTGCTGCCAATGACAAATGGGGCCGCTCTATGGGGCTGCCGCAGCCAATGACCAGTGGGTCGTCTATTTATTTATAGAAAATTATATATTGCCGCTCTGTGGGGCCTCCGCAGCCAATGACCGTTGTGGTCGTCTATTTTATTTAGAGAATATAATATAGAGCCGCTCTGTAGGGGCCGCCTCAGCCCATGGCACGTGACTATTTTCGCAGCTTAATCTAAAGTGACTCTTATGCTAAACATTGTGCATCCCGACGTTGACCGGCGAGCATAGCCGTTCTGACCATGCCGATATCGGCATCGGCATCGGCATCGTTTGGAGGATGTGGTGCTCGAATAATAGTGGAAATGGGATGTTATTTTTTACATGCATAATATATAGAAAATAGCTAGATCTCTAAATCGATGCATATGAAGCTACATATATATTCTTGGTCATAATCCCCTTAATTATCTAAAGGGGATGGATGCATGGCTTCACGTCGTCGTCGCTTTCATCGTCAGTATCTTCGTCGTCTGAGTAGTAGTACCTCCTGCACATTGTTCCGTCGAACACCTTCACTGTGAGCACATCATCGCCTTCATATTTGAAGTGTACGAACCAGCCGAAATCCACACCGTGCGCGATGGCGAATTTCTCCCAGCCCTTGTCGAGGTACATCCGGCCTTGTCCGTCAAATAGGACCTCCACGGTCCAGAGACGAGGACCGCAGTCAGCTGCTCGCAGATACACCTTAGCTGGCTCCTTGCCGTCAAGATAGTCCGCAAATTTTTTTGGGAGTTCCTGCAAAGAGATCGAGCGCCGATCGTTTGAAATTAGGGAACCCTTGAAATTAAAGGTTTTTTAGAACATGCCCATAATTAATCACATGCATCATATATGTGGGAACGCGTACGTACCTTCTTGACCAAAGGGTCTTCATAGACGACGATGAAGAACTCCTCTATGATCAATGGCAGTGTTGACGGTGGTGGTGGCAATGATGATGATCCACTTCCCCTTCCCCTTCCCCTTCCCCTTCCCCTTCCGGTCCGTTCCGAGACGTGGAAGCCATGGCAATGGATAAAGTGTATGTGAACGAAAAGAAGAGAGAGGCAGAACCTATTGACACAAGGGATGGCCGTGTGGGTGTTTATAAGGGAGAGATGACCGTTGTAGGGTTTACACAATAAAATAAGGAGGAGATGACCGTTGTGGGGGTTTATACACAATAAATTAAGGAGGAGACGACCGTTGTGGGGGTATAGTTTATCATTTTACCGTGAAAAGTAATGCCTAAAAGGAAAGTAATGGCTACAAGAAATCGGTGATGGTTTATCGTTTTTGCGTGAAAAGTAATGGGTACAAGAAATGGGTGATGGTGTATCATTTTTTGCGTGAAAAGTAATGGCTACACGAAATGGGTGATGGTGTATCATTTTTGTGCGTGAAAAGTAATGGCTACAACAAATCGGTGATGGTTTATCATTTTTGTGCGTGAAAAGTAATGGCTACAACAAAATCGGTGATGGTTTATCATTTTTTTGCGTGAAAAGTAATGGGTACACGAAATGGGTGATGGTGTATCATTTTTGTGCGTGAAAAGTAATGGCTACAAGAAATCGGTGATGGTTTATCGTTTTTGCGTGAAAAGTAATGGGTACAAGAAATGGGTGATGGTGTATCATTTTTTGCGTGAAAATTAATGGCTACACGAAATGGGTGATGGTGTATCATTTTTGTGCGTGAAAAGTAATGGCTACAACAAATCGGTGATGGTTTATCATTTTTGTGCGTGAAAAGTAATGGCTACAACAAAATCGGTGATGGTTTATCATTTTTTGCGTGAAAAGTAATGGCTACAAGAAATGGGTGATGGTGTATCATTTTTGTGCGTGAAAAGTAATGGCTACAACAAATCGGTGATGGTTTATCATTTTTTGCGTGAGTAATGCCTAAAAAGAGTTTATAATTTAGCTCGTGAAAAATAATGCAGAAAACCAAACTTTGCGTGAAGCTAACCGACGACAGAGAGAGAGGGTGGTGGCCCCGACCAGAGAGAGAGATAGGGGTTATCCTGCCCGTTAGATCATACGATCAACGGTCGTCGGGCACGATCCGCGTGACATGGGCTAGACCAATCAGGGCAATGTTGGGCGTCTGTGAGAGTTTGTGAAGGGAGAGGGCAAAACTGAGTAGTATCAAGAAACCAAGGGCAAGTGAGTAGTAAACGACTAAGGGATTCAAATATGAGATTTAAAAAATGGAAAATGCGTGTTTTGTACAATGAAACCCATCTTGGCCTACCTCAAACTATTTGCAATACAAATCTACATGAGTGTGAAAATTATGGTCTCATTCAGACAAAGTATGTTTTGGGGAAAGCTGTTTTGGGTAGGGCTTATTATGGAAAACCATGCACCTTCATAGCTACTAGGTGATTTGAGAAGTGGCAATTTGTGGTGAAACTTGATTTATCTACGATTTATCTATGATTTGAGAAGTGGAAATTTGTGGTAAAGACTCCATGAGTAAGTGCCACTCCTTTTCGGAATTTTTTGCACATTAAATAACTCATTTAACTAGTTAATCCCATTTGTTGACTCTTGACCAGCCACTTGAGGGTAAAACTGAGTATATTGCACTAGCCAGTATTAGCACTCAAGGTGAAAACTGAGCATACAAAAAATGCTAGTATATGACTCGAGGGTATACATGAGTATATCTAAATTTCCAGGGTTAGACTCGAGGACGCGTGTTGCGGTGCAGAAGTGGAAGAAGTGCCATTGTTGACGCGTGTCGCGGTGCAGACGTGGAAGACGTGCCATTGTTGACTCGGGTCGCATTTAGGACGCGTAAGCCCCTCTCTCCCTCCCTCTGCACACAGTACGTCTCATTATCGCTCACGCACGAAACCACCCCTTCACGTCCCATCAACTTCTCCAAAAAACCCCAACCGCCGTACGAGCCCTCCCCTGCCGGCGATGGAGAAGAAGAATGCGCCGGCGGCCATCGCCCCCGAGCCCGCCTCCGAGCCCGTCGCCTCCGAGCCCGTCGCCGCCGAGCCCGTCGCCGCCGAGCCCGCCGCCGAGCCCGTCGCCGCCGAGCCCGTCGCCTCCGAGGGCGGCGCATCCGAGGGCGGCGCATCCAAGCGCGGCGCCTCCGTGAACTGGGCCGGTCTCACGGCTGACGGACCACTTCACAAGATCGGCGAATGCTTATTGGCCAAAGAGGAGTACGTGGACAGCTACTCTGCTATGAGGCAAGTCTGTAGAAATTGGCGCTCAGGTTTACCTGAGCCCGACGTGCACCTGCACGAATGGATCATGCTAGACCACGCCCTTCCACGCGCCGCTGAGTTCACCTTCCTCCATCTCGGCACATCCCGCTACGTCACCATAGATCTATCTGCAGTTCGTGCAAGGTTCAAATTCCTCGGCTTTTCCCGTGGCGTCACCATAGATCTTATTTTCAATCTTAGTGCTGAATGTTATCTTTTCAATATATTTTAGATTCTACTTCTCGGCTTTTCCCGTGGCGTCATCGTGCTTGCCCAGAAGAACCCACCGCACAAGATACGGCTGCTGAACCCACTCACAAAGAAATCGAACACGATGTTTGAGGCGCAGATGCCATCTGTTTTTCTGAAATCAGTCGCTGTTATCAAATCCCCGACTATGGTCTTCGTTGCCACACATTACCCGCCGGAAATTGGTTGGGTCGATGAGAGCACTCCAACTAAGGATATAAATGAAGATGGGGATTGGGGAGAAGGAAGATTTTCGATCAAGAACCATGGTTTCCGTTCCATTACCCCGTTCAATGGTGAACTGTATGCAGTAGCTGCGGACAATTTTGAGATCGGAAGAATAGTGTGCACCAATATACAGTTGCAGCAGCGCGCGAGCACTGTCAAGATGGAGACACTAATTTCATTTCCAGAACTTGGACGTCAGAAGTTCTACCTTGTGGAGTCGGATGGTGAGCTGCGCTTGTGTTGTTGGTCAGCGGCTTTGGCGGGCAGACCATTGGTGTACCGTGTGGACACTCAGAGCCGCTCTCTCCATCCGGTCACTAACATTGGCAGTAATGCCTTCTTCGTGAATTATATCCGGTGTATCTCCGTCGACACCAGAGTGTACCCGACACTTCAACCTGGCAGCATCTACTACACGGATTTGGGTTATATCAGAGCGTACTCTCATGATACAAATGCCTGGGATGAGTGGCCACTACGTGTGGATAGAATAGGATTCTACGGTTTGAGAAATGAACACAGGCCATACCGTTTGGAGGATGTATTGGCCTCACACTGCAGACGGAAGGAGTTCAATGAATATTTCCTTGGGAATTGCACGAATGGAGCGACGGAGAAATATATGAGGAGGAATGAAGAACAAATTCATTCATCCTAATCTTCTTGTTGTCCATACATTGCGTGCGTGATCTTGTATATTTTTGCAGCTTAGTTTGTCGTGAACATTAACAATGTTATTGGCTGCTTTTGGCTGCTGTATGCAGTTTACCTATGTATTATACTTAGTTTTCTGATTATGCTGTTGTGAATTTATCATATACTAGCTTCTAGATTTGCTACTAGATTTGCTGCCATATTGGGCAAAATCGAGGGCCAAAAGGCATAAATAACCCCAGAGATTTGCTACTAGATTTGCTGCCATATTGAAGAAAGACAGAAATAGAAGCTTCTCTAGATTTGATACTAATTTGGTGAAAAACAGAGAGAGAAAGAGGGGAAAGGTGCTCTTAAAAATGCCAATTTGGGCCGAGAGAGAGACAAACCCAGCTCCCCGCTCACGTGCAACCAAACGCTTCGTCCCGTCCCACGCGGTCCCTTTCTACCAGCCCCACGCGACGCGGGCCCACACGACGCGGCCCTGCCGTACGACGCGCAACACGTCAGCACGTAACGTCCAAATAAACGGATTCCTTCCGTCCGAGCTCCTTCGCGGGTCTTCGACAAAGGCTAGGGTAAACTGAGGAAAAACTAAGGGGCTGGGGAAAACTGAGCACAACTAAGGAACCGAGGGCACGAAAATAGAAATCCCTTTGGAAAAACAACTCCCCTGATTGAAATGTGGATTAGGGTTTCTCTTTAGTTTGGGAGAAATAATTTCCTCTCATTGAACATTGTTAAGATTTAATTTCCTCAATTCATAAAGGTGAGATCATGTTGACCAAGGTCAATACTTCACATTTACCATTTGAGAAACAAGATTTAAATGAGGTTCCATACCTCATGCAATTTAAATCCTATTTGATTTAATATCCACAAGTGAGCATGTATGAGACCAAGCAACAAGGGTCATCATATTACTTCATACCACTTGGGAAGATGATTTAAATGAGGTGCTACACCACATAGATTTGAAACCCTACTTTTGAAATAGTTTAAATGGGCTAGATTTTGACTACATAGCCAATACTTTGCTCTAGCCCATGATCATATGAAACAACTATAGTATTTTATTACATAATAAATTAGACAACATCAAATGTGATTTATGAGAGGTGGAACCACCTCAAAATAGTTTATGGTTGATTTTTAAGATTTATTTGAAGTTTGAAAAGTTACTGATTTGTTATTTTTATTGTAGAGGATCTAGGAAGAACTTTGAATTGAATCCAGTGCGATTAGCTAGGTACTTTCATGAGCTTTCCAAAACATTTTGAATCACTAAATTTGGATTTGTACAATTTAAGATATTCAAAATCTAGCAAAGTATCAGTAAGCAAATTAAAGGGAATAAAATTAAACGAAGTTTGAATTCGAGAAGGGGGCAGGAAACGAAATGGGCCGGCCCAGCGGCGGCCTGGGCCACACGTGCATGGGGCATGCACGTCGGGTGCAGGCGACGCACGCGGTGCGCTGGATCGGGATCGGACGGCGCTGGTTCATCGCCTACCTCGCGATTCTGCAACCTTGCGGGGGCTCTAACTTTCACCTCGGAGCTCGGATTGAGGCGTGGTTTGTTGCGTTGGAAAGGTATTTCCAAGGGCTACAACTTTTCTGTAGGGCTCGGGGGCTATGGTGATAAAAATCTGGGCGCTTTTGAGGGATGCCGCCGGTGGCCGTGATGAGCTTGTGGACGCCGGTGTGCGGCAAGGAGGGAGAGAGGGAGGCTTTAGGAGGGAGGGAGTGAGGCTGCTGGGTGGTGTGGTGATGTCCAAGGCGCGGAAGGCTGCTTATATAGGCTCCAGGGACGGGAACGCGTCGTGGAGGTCATGGCGGGCGACGTCACGGGCGCGTCAAGTACATGTGGCTCTGGTCCTTGCCATGGCGTCAGCGGAGAGGTACTGGGGAGGGGTGAACGCGTGCACAGTGGCTGGCCTGCAGACGTAGTGTGCATGGCACACGAGGACGAGGCCGACGTCGGTGTCCTTTGAGGGCGTCGCGTCGTGGCGTCCACTTGGTGCGTGGGCAGGTCAACGGTCGTGTCTAGGAGGTGTTCTGAGGTGAGAGGAGTGTGGTGGCGCAGTGGGGACGCGATGGGATGCAGTGTGCAGCAGCAGAGAGAGAGGGGTGGCCACGGGTTGGTGATCAAGTGACATGGCATGAGTGTTGTGGTCAAGTCTTTGCTCTCCTCCACCAAGGACCATGTCTGGCAGGTGTCTAGGGTCCAGGGGACTGTAGGTGACATGGTGAGAGGGAGGGAAAAGGGCCAGGGCATGTGGGTGCATGGTGGTGAGCATGTGAGTGGCATGGTGTGACATGGGCTATGCTATGCTTCTCCTGAGGTCAACCTTGGCATGGTGGGGGTCAGTGAGGTGAGTGAAGCTTATTTGACAAGGTGAGGGTGACTAGAGAGGGAGGAGGACAAGGGTTGGCATGTGATGTCATTTGGAGTGGCATGGCATGGCATTGATGCTTTGTGCATAATTTTCTTGTGTACCAAGGTGCTGCAAGCTTAAGTGGGGTGAGGTGAGTCTAGTAGGCATGGTGGGCAAGGTGAGAGGGGTCTAGAGCATGTACATCTAATATTTGTCAAAGTATATGTGACATAAGACAAGATTCTTGGGCATGGTGGTGATGGGAGGTGACCATGTACTTGGTGAGGTCATGCTAGGTGGGTTTGGGCACCAGATAGTGTGGATGAGCACAAGGGAGAGAGAGGTGAGGTGATGGAGGGTGGTTGGAATAGTGGTTGTACCTCTATGGCATCATTTTGATTATTTAACAAGGTCTCATGTGTGATGACTTTTGACCAAATTTTGTGATGGATGTGTTCTAAATGATGTTGGGCAGCAATATGTGGCATTGGTTTGAGATTTGGAAAGTATTTGTGAAAATCCTAAATTTGGAGGGAATCTAGTATCTAATTTAACATAGCATCTTGGCTTGACTAATTTGAGCAATGGTCAACGATCTGGTCAAAGTGGTCAACACCAAAGTTGTTCACCTTGATGAGGTCTTGGATGAGGTGTAAAGAGTTGGCAGGGTTTGGTTTGAAAATCCCTTAATAAAAGGGCTCAAAGTGGGTAAGATTTTATAAAGTGACAAATTGACCAATATCACATGTTTGTTGGATTTGAATTTTTCTTTGATTTGATTTGTGTTTCTTTGGTGCAAAAGGGTTTGTTTTTGATATATGAGTGTTTCACAAGCAATGGCACAAGCCAAAGTGGCCTTGGTTGAAGATTCGCAAAAGTGGCTAAATGTGTATGTGAGTGAAAATGGGATTTTCTCCCTATTTGATTTCTCTCTTTTTGATTTGATTTTTCTTGACTCCAAAGTGACTCTTACTAGTTTAGGAACCTTTTCAAACCATTGAAACCATTCCAAAAGGTCTAGCTCAAAGATTTGCAAAAGTGGCCATAACACATAAGAGGTGATGTGTCAATTTTTCTTATTCTTGTAATTTGTTCTCCTTGCTTTACTTGGGCATGGGTTAGGGTCCATATAGTGTTAGATTAGGTTTAGAGATGGTTTCACACCATTTGGTCAAGGTAGAAGTGCATAGGTCAAGATTTGGGGAAATGGCTATGTGTCACATATGCCTCTATGCATATGTGGCATTTGATTTTTAATTTGATTGTTCTTGGCCCATTGATGTTGTTGAGTGTTGAAATGGTATATAGGAGTGATCCAACCATTCACCACAAGTCTTAGGGTCAAGATCCTCAAATTCACAAATTTGCATTTTACTCTCATATGCCTCTATGGCATTTTTAGTTTCTTTTTATTTTCTTTGGTTTCAACTTGGAATTGGTTTGAGAAGTACTAGATAAGGTTTATGAAGGTTTTCCAATCCTCTACATAAAGTGGAAAGGTCTAGGGTAAAGTTTTATAAAAATAGCCATAGGCACATATGCCTTTTTCTTATTTAAATTCTTTTTATTTTATTTTAACTTGGATGGTAAAAAGGAATGTGAGGTTTAGGGTTTAAGAGTATTTCAATACTAATTAAACAAGCAATCATGGCAATAGCACAAGAATTAAACAAGATCTCTATGTATCAACTTAATTTAATAAAAGTTTTTGTTGGTTCCAAATATTTGGAACTAGGGAAATTCATTTTGTTTGTTTTGAAATTTTTGGGATGTTACACAACTGCAATTGCTCTCACTCGGTGTCGGGGGGAAGACCCCGGGTAGGGCAATGGACGCGGAGCAGCCGGCTGACCACTGGCCGGCTCGCGGCAAAGGCCGGCCGAGAGCAATGGCTGGAGCCGTAGCCGGTGGTCTGGAAGCCGGTTGGCTTCAGGTCCTAGTCGGCCTGGTTACGGCCGCCAATGCTGTAGCTGGGCCGGCTTCTACAAGCCATATCCGATTGGGGTCGTACCTCGGACCGACTCGAGGCTGGCGAGTCTTGCATTGGAAGGAACCAGGTTGGTGATCCGGGTTCCCAAAGTCCATGACCTCATCTTCTAAGCGCGGGGCACCGTGGAGCAATAGTGCCACGCGCCGGACAGGCCATCATGGCTTACGATCGCGCCGTACTACGCTGGGCTGACGGCGACAGATGCTTCCTCTCCATACCGCTGACCGTGGCAACCGGATGGGACAGCCACTACGCCTCAACGGCTCCGACGTCACCACCTCGGGAAGGAGCGGAAGCCGAAGCCGGCCAAGCCGGCTAGTAGACTATAGGGTCTTATATGTAAAGTGCCGGTGCCTATATAAGCCGCACTACCCCCTCTCGTGCGGGGGAGATCGATCAGTTCCATTCACTAGTCTTAGAGCTGCCCTGAGAGAGAGACCTTCGTCCCCTCAGCCTCCTCAAGGAGCAGCCGTGTTACACATCATATACACTCATAGCAGGAGTAGAGGTTTTACCTCCACCGAAGGGCCTCGAACTGGGTACGTCGCCGTGTCGTTCGTGCCCATACCCGCTTCCGGATACCGCCGTGAGATCTCTCAGGAGCCCCTTCGATTAGCCACCCTATGGCATATGTCATGACGATACCACGACATTTGGCGCCCACCGTGGGGCCCGCATCCTCGGCCGGTGTCTTCATCCGACGGGCCTCACCATCACCACCGGCGAGCGAGTCGCTTCAGGCTTGGTCCGAGATTCGGCTCCCTCGACTGCGCCCACGCGTAGAACTGCTTCGCCGACCGGCCATTTCCGCCGGGGCAACATCATCGGCGGCTTCGACGTCCACGTCGCCACCGTTGCACCACCGCGCTACCCGCGCGAGATCGTGCCCGCGCAAGCCCTCCCCTGGAGCCGGCGCCAGCCTCACCACCACCGGCCCTTGCATCACGCAGGAGGTCATGGCCACCGGCGACGACGCCGGAGGCAAGTCCACGCGCATCCGTGGCCCCGAGCTGGAGCGCAACAAGGACGCCGGCGCATCCGCCTCAGGCGCAAAGGCGCCACCACCACCATCCCGGCTGGACGAAGTTAGGGCCAAGCTGAGCACTCCGCTCACGCCCGGTGCCGACCCCACCACCATCGAGAAGGACCTGGAGGAGCACCGCCAGCTCCTCCTCAAGCAAACGGAAGAGCTGGCTGCTGCAAAGCGCCTGGGAGATCTCCCAACGCGAGTTCAACCGCGGCGCCACGGCCTCACGCCAGCCGGCGACAACCCCAGCCGAGGCCGCCAGACCGCCGCAGGGAGGCGGCCTGGGCGAGAGATCGCCCGGGACGGCGCTGCATCACCGGCTCCATCTACGGAGCTGCCCATCTACAACACCCCCGACAAGAACATGCTCGCGCCGAAGCCGCCGCGGAAGAGCTGCACCGCCTCGAAGGCGCGAGTTACGCCGCCGCACTGAGCGGGTGACTGAGCTGCTGAAGGCGGCCAACCGCCAAACCAGACCCTGTGTACGCCCATGCCCCCAGAGCTTCTCACGCTCATGGCGCTGCAGGCAAGGACCGAGACGGTCCGAAGGACACGGCCGAGTCCACCTCCCTCCACCAAGCCGGCGGGCCGACGGCCCGAACACCCATGCAAGCTCCAGCCGCACAAGCCGGCCCCCAGTGGCAACGGCCGCAGCCGGCCACCATCAAGCCGGCACGACGCGAAGAGTACGAGTACGAGAGGCCATCCACCATCAAGCACCGCGCGGCCCAGAGGCGGTGGCCCGCGCGCCGGCCCGCTCCCCGGCCCACCTGGCCGAGCGGGACGCCAGGGATCGCCTCGACCGGCTGGTCGAATCTCGCATCGCGGAGGAAGAAGGGCCAGCCGGCCCCAAGTGCTTCGGGCCGCGGATCCTCAACGAACCCATGAGAGCCGGCTCCCCCGCGACACACCCAAGTACGACGGCACGACCAAGCCGAGGATCGGCTGCAGGACTACTCCACCGCAGTCGGCATCGCCCAGGGCAACAAGCGCCGGGCCGTGCGCTACTCCCCCCTCATGCCGCTTGCCCGCCCGCACCGCTCAACAACCTGCCAGCCCGGCAGCATCAACGGCTGGCTCGACTTCGAGGACGCCTTCATCAGCAACTTCACCGGCACCTACCGCCGGCGGTCGCCCCCAACAGCTTGAAATGTGCAAGCAGGGCGCACGAGACGGACCGTGCGTACCTGACGCGCTGGTGCGAGATGCGCAACTCCTGCGAGGGCGTGCACGAGATCCAGGCGTCGGCTTCTTCATGGCCGGCTGCTGCCCACCACGTCTGTGGCACAAGCCGCACCGCAGCGAACCCAAGACGATGGCTGCCTTGATGGCCATCGCAGACAAGTACGCGCTGGCTGATGGAACCAGCAGCACGCCGGCCGAGATTTCGCCGGCTCCATCCAGGGTGGGACAACAACAAGCCGGCTGAGCACAAGCCGGCCGAAGGCGGCCACCACGCCAGCCGGCGGGACAATTACCGCGGCAAGGGCACGCCGACCACCGGACCGCCGGGACGGCTCCGCCCACGTGGCGCTGTCGACCACGCGGCTGGCGCAAGCCGGCGCCAGAAGCAGACGGACCGGCCCTGGAAGCCGAAGTACACCTTCGAGCAGATGCTCGACTCGCCGTGCAAGTACCACAGCGGCAAGAACCCCTCCAACCACCCCACCCGCGACTGCCACCTCATGAAGCGGCTGACGAGCGGCGAGCCACTCCGCCTCCACCCCCACCTCCACCAGCCGGCGGGCCGGGTGGCCAAGCCGGCGGCAGAAGCAAACAACCTCGAGCACCACGAGGCTAACCAAGTGCACCATGGCGGCCGGTACCGGGCTGAGGATGCCACCTACATCATCTTCACCACCGAGCCCGAGGACAAAACGAGCGCAGCCGCTGCTCAAGTAAACGCGGTCATGCCGCTCCCCAAGACGACACCGGTCGAGCAGGCCATCACTTTTGATCGCCGCGACACACCGGCTGTCCTACCAAAGCCGGGCAGCTACGCCATGGTCCTCGACCCCACCATCGGCACAACCCGGCGCAGCGTGCGCTTCTCGCGTCCTCATGGATGGGGCAGCAGATCAACATCCTCTACCGCGACACCGCCCGCAGTTGGGCATCCAGAGGCCGGTTGCGCCCCACCCCCACCGCCTTCCATGGCATCGTGCCAGCCCACTGCTGCCAGCCGATCGGCCGATCACCCTGGAGGTCATGTTCGGCAAGCCGGACAACTTCCGCACGCAGAACATCGAGTTCGAGGTGGTGGACCTCGTGAGTCCCTACCACGCGCTCCTGGGCAGGCCTGCCCTGACAAAGTTCATGGCGGTGCCCCACTACGGGTACCTGAAGATGAAGATGCCCGGCCCCAAGGGGGTCATCACCGTAGCCGGCGACCATCGCCGCTCCATGGACCGCGCCACGCAGAGCTCCAAGATGGCCCAGACGCCGGTCATCGCCACCGAGAAGCCGCTCATCCACGACGCCGTCGTCGCTTCGCCAAGGCCGCGCAGCGGACATGCCGGCTGTGGGCAACCCGGCTGGGACGACTCACTTCCAGCCGGCCGACAACACCAAGAAGATCCTGCTCACCCGGCCAGGCCGACAAGTACGTCACCATCGGTGCCGCTTGAGCAGCAATAGGAAAGCGAGCTCACCAGCTTCCTCCGTGAGAATCGGGACATCTTCGCATGGTCTCCAAGGGACATGCCGGGTGTACCGAGGGAGTTGGCTGAGCACCACCTCCACGCCAGAAGCCAAGCCGGTGAAGCAGCCTCTCAGGCGCTTCGCTGAAGAACGAAGGAAGGCCATTGGTGAAGAAATTGCCCGGCTCCTAGCTGCCGGCTTCATCATGGAAGTACTGCACCCGGACTGGTTGGCGAACCCGGTCCTGGTTTTGAAGAAGAACGGCTCTGGCGCATGTGTATCGACTACACCAGCCTCAACAAGGCGTGCCCGAAGGACCCCTTCCCCCGCCGCGCATAGATCAAGTCATAGACTCGACTGCCGGTGAGTTGTCTTTCTTAGATGCTTACTCAGGCTACCACCACATTCCTTTGAATCCGGCTGATCAAATAAAGACTTCGTTCATTACCCCGTATGGGGCTTATCGCTACACGACTATGCCATTCGGCTTGAAAATGCAGGCGCCACCTACTAAAGGTGCATGCAAAAGTGTTTGCAGGATCAAATCGGCAGAAATGTTCACGCACACGTGACGATGTCGTTGTAAAAACCAAGGAGATGCCTACCCTCCTTGATGACTTGAGAGAAACCTTCACCAATCTGCGAAGATTCCGGATGAAGCTCAACCCGCCAAATGCACGTTCGGGCGTGCCAGCCGGCCAACTCCCAGGCTAAGCTCGAGGAATCGAAGCCAACCCGGAGAAGATCGTGCCATAGAAAAGATGGAACTGCCGCAGTGCCTCAAGGACGTCCAGAAGTTCACCGGATGCCTGGCCTCCTTGAGCCGCTTCGTCAGCCGGGCCGGGGGAGAAGGCACGCTCGTATCACCTGATGAGAAGTCGGACAAATTGCTGGTCACCGCAGCGATGAAGCCTTCGTGACTTAAAGCGTGTGCTCAACCGCGCCAATCTTGCAACGTGGTTCAATGGAGCCGATGTTGTTGTACATCGCAGCCACCAACCGAGGGTCAGCGTTGTCCCTGTGGTGAGCCGCAAAGAAGCTAAACAGAGACCGGGTCCACGCCACTCTACTACCTCAACAAGTGCTCTCCTGCAGTAAGCAAAACTACCCCACTACTACCAGACTCGCGGCCAAGAAGCTCAAACATTACTTCCAAGAGCATCCCATCGTGGTGGTTGCCAGCGCTGGCGGAAATCATCGGCAGCAAGGATGCCAATGGCCGGGTTGCCAAGTGGGCCCGGAGCTAGCCGCCCACACCATCCTCTACGAGCCACGCACAGCCATCAAGCTCTGCATCCTCGCGACTTCTTTGTCGACCGGGCTGAGATGCACCCGCCGCCCGTGCCGGATTCCACACATTGGAAGATGCACTTCGACGGCTCGAAGATGCGAAGCTTGGGAGCCGGCTGCCATCACCTCTCCCAAAGGACCACGGGGACTACGTCCCGGATCCACTTCGCCGCATCAACAACGTGGCGGGAGCTGAGCGCTCATTCATGGGCTGAAGCTGGCCAAGGAGATTGGCGCGCCGTATACTATGCTCGCGACCTCGACTTGGTCATACGCCACATCCGCGACCGGGACGCGAAGGACGCCAACATGGCCTCTTACCGCTCCATGTCCGCAGCTATCCGGCTTCTTCGACGGCGCGAATCCCACCATGTGCCACGAGCAAACAACGAGGCGGCTGATGCCTTGTCCAAGATCGGCTCAACCCGGCAAGCCATTCAGCCGGCATCTTGGCGGTTATCAAGAAGCGTCCATCATACCGGGCCACCGGACTCGGATTCCATATTCGTGTCGGCTGACCCTGGCTTCAAGCTGAACCGGGCCTATCGCCTGTCGGGGCTCATCAGCCAAACCCGCCGGCTCTAGCCGAACCCCGGGGCTTATCGGTCCAACGCGGGGGCTTCTGCCAAACTCGGTTTATCAGCCAAACCTCATTTACAATAACCTGCGACCACGCAATAAACCGGAAGCTCCCAAGATGGAGGCCTGGTGGTTAGCGTGTTTGAAATAAAAATGCGTACCATCATGGGCACAAGAATTCTCTCCTACCTCCCGACGGTGTGCTGCCCGATGATAGAGTCCGGGCCAGGCAGATGGAGAGAAGGGCCAAGGCCTATACAATCATCAACCACGAGCTGTACAAACGCAGCGTAAGTGGGGTGTTCCAGCGGGTGCGTCGAGCCGGCTGAAGGGATTGAACTCCTACGGAAATCCACCAGGGAGTGCGGCCATCACGCCTCCTCCAGAGCCATAGTGGCCAAAGCCTTCCAAGACGGTTTTTGGGCCGACTACGCTCAGGGACGCAGAAGACCTGGTGAAGAAGTGCAACGGCTGCCGGCGCTTCGCAAAGCAAAGGCAAACGCCGGCCCGCCCTAAAACCATCCCCATCACCTGCCGTTTGCCGTATGGGGCTTGGATATGGTAGGCCCATTCAAGACAGCCCGAGGCGGCATGACACACCTCTTGGTGATGGATTCACCATGGATCGAAGCCAAGCCGATCAGAAGCTAGATGGCTCCACAGGTCACATTCCTCAAGGAGATAATCGCAAGATACGCTACCCGCATAGCATCATCACGACAACGGCAAACTTCGCCGAGGGCATTTTCAAAGCGCTACTGCGGGGAGATGGGGATCCGAATGGACCTATCGTCCGTAGCACACCCGGAGACCAACGGCCAAGTGGAGAAAGCAAATGGCTTGATCCTAGCCGGCATCCGGCCCGGCTGGTGGAGCCGCTGAGCGCTCACCGGCGGCTGGATTGAAGAGCTGCCCGGCGTGGCTGTGGAGCTTGCGCACGACGCCAAACCGCCGTCGGCTTCACACCCTTCTTCCTCGTATACGGGGCCGAAGCCGTCCTGCCGACTGATATCGAGCACGACGCGCCAAGAATCAAGCTATACAGAAAGCCGAAGCCAAAGAAGCGCGAAGATGGAGTCGACTTGGTCGAAGAGTCCGGCTGATGGCAGTCCAGGTCAGCCGTATACCAGCGAGCCTTCAACGCTATCACAGCCGGAAGGTTAAGTCCTTAGCATTCCGAGAAGGAGACCTAGTGCTCCGGCTGATCCAACGGACAGCCGGACAGCAAACTAGCATCCCCATGGGAGGTCCCTTCATCGTGAGCAAGGCAGAGGGCAATGATTCCTACTATCTCATAGATGCCCAAGAGGCTAAGAAAAACAAGCCGGACAAGGCTGACGAGGAGACGAAACGTCCGTGGAATGTCAGGTTACTCCGCCCATTTTACACATGAGAGGAGGAATGTATGTATCCCTTGTATCCCTTTTATTAAGTAAAAAAGCTTGCGCCAAGAGCGCCTGTTCCGACAAGTTTTCGCGTACTTTACCTTGTTTCGCTAATTGGCTTGAACCCTCTCACGCGGTCGGCTCGGAAACGTGATCCGGTTTCCGACAGCCGGCTTCCGATCCAGCTACAGACCCAACCCGGCTGTCCGGCCGGCGGGAGTAAGGTCTAGGGAGCCGGCACGCGAAAAACGATTAAGGAAAGAGTAAAAGCGAGTTGACTTGCAACCTTTCATAAAGTGTCGGACTGCCGAAATCGACTGCTCGATCGAAATACTATCGCCACCCGGGCCGCACGCTTCTGATCCGCGACGGACCGCAAGTCGGACGTGCGACGGCATGGGCACAACCAAAGAGTGGGGCGGATGGGAAAAAGCGAACAAGTCGGAAGAAAGTAAGCCGGCACACAAATGATTAACAAACACATTAAAGTGCTACATAATTAAAAGGCGATAATATTCATACATCTGCACCCGGCATCCCGGGATTTAATAAATTGTCTTGGCAAAAGAACAACCGAAAAGGAAATCTAAGCCAGAGGGGCATCGCGGAGCCGGCTGCCGGGTCGCCTCAGGCACGTCCTCCGCCCCCTCATCGTCCATATAATCTTCATCGGACGGAGGAGGGTTCGGGTCCGCGACGAAGACGGCCTTGTCGACGGTCGGCGATGGTGCTGGCTCGAGCAAGGCGGGCGGCCTTGAGATCGGCTGGAAGCTTGGTCTCCACGCCGGCTCGCCGGAACTCAAGCTGCCCCAGGTCCACCTCATTGTACCAGGAGAGGACAAAGGAGCGCCATGCCGCACCGGCGCGCGTGGCCGATTCTTCCGCCGAGGAAACGGTCGCGCCCGCTCCATCGCGAGAATGAGGCTCGAGATATCGGCGCACGCCTCATCAGGTTAGCATGGGGCACCAGCCTGGCGCCTCGTTGGGGCTCCCACCGGCTTGGTGATGGGATCGACGCGGGCAGCCATGGGACGCCGTGGTCCTCCGCTAGTCTCCCGCCGCCGGCCGTCGCTCCTAGACTCGCGCGCAATACCAACGGCCGTCAAAGCCGCCTCCTGCGTCTCCGGGAAGGCCGCTGCAAGAAGAAGAAGCATGTCGAAGCCATCAAAACCGAAATAAGCTGAAAAATGCAAATTTTCGAAGTCCTAAAGTAGGCCCGGCGGCAGCGGCGAACCGATCGCCTCTCACTCGAAGATGGAGATTCGAAGTACTAAGAAGACGGCGGCAGCCGGCACGAACCGACCGCCCCCAGCCCGAAGATGGGGATTTCGAAGGATCAAAGCAAACCGGCGGCAGCCGGCACGAACCGACTGCCCCCCCGAAGATGGAGATTCCGAAGTCCTAAAGCAAGACTGGCGGCAGCCGGCGCGAACCGACTGCCCCAGCCCGAAGATGGAGATTTTGAAAAAGATAAGTTTCTGCCGGTTACCAACCTAGGCCGGCATCCGACAAAGCCGGCAAGGGGGAGGAAACATAGATGACTCACACCCAAGTCGCGATCAAGCGCGCCAAAGCCTTCGTCCAGCCATGGCGGTAGCCACGCTCAGGACTTGGCGGTGACCTCCCTCTCAGCGGCAGCCGCTTCTCCACTCGTCAGCCGCCCGATCATCCACCTCTCCTTCTCCGCCGTCCGGAGGGAGTTGAGCTCGATGAGGTGATTCTGCTTCCAGCTGGGCGCAGCCGCGCGCCTCTCTCGCCAGCTTGAGCTTGCGGGCGTGACCGGCCCGCCTCCGTCTCGCCTCTGGGCCGAGCTCGAGATCCGACTCCAAATGCGGGACCTTGGCGGATTCAACTACGAGGCGGCCAAAGAAACGTCAGACACTAGAAAGAAGATAAGACATCAAGTCGAAAGAAGCATAGAGCTTACCCTTGACGGCTTCCACTGCGCCAAGTCGATCCTGTCCCACTTGGCCTTGTAATGGGTGACGGCGCGATTATACAAAGTAGTGCGCCGGTCCATCACAGCCTAAGGAGAAGAAAAAGTTAGTCGATCAGCGAACCCGTGCCGCCCCAAGCAGCCGGCCCATGCCTCGGAGGGCTACCAGATAATAATCGATCAAAAACAAATAAGCTTACCTACCGGCCTCCTCTACCTTGGCGACGTTAGCCGCGGCCTCACTGCCCTGGCCTTGAGATTGGCCTCAGCAGCTGAGAAGAACATCCCACCGACGCCGGCCGGTGGTCCCCTCCCGCTGGTCACCTCGTAGGAGTTTCGACCGAGCCACGCCTCGCTCCATAGTGGCACCGAGCCGGTGCCGCGGTCGGAGGCGGCTCGCACCCGAAGAAGAAGTGCGCCCTTGGCCACGTGCAGGGGCCCTGCGGCGATGCCGATGAGGTTCCCGTCCTCACCAACGCGCGCGAGTCGGCGCCTCTCGTGCGCGCCGGCTCGTCCCCGGCTCCTCGCCGGTCCTTCCGTCGTTTGGCCGCACGGCGCGCCGCCCAGCGCAGCAGATGGCCTGCCGGCCTGGCCGTCTCCACGCTGATGTCCTCCGGGCTTTCGTCCAACACCACCGTGGGCGGCACAGCCCTGCCGGTCCGGCTCCAGTCGCGGGCGGTGCGGAGTTATCGGCTCCAGCTCCGGCCGACGGCGGCATGCTTGCCAGCCCCAGCGGCCGGAAGACGAGTCCGGCCCGGGAACATGTCGTCCAACGTCACCTGGCGAGTCGGCTCAGCACGCGTGCCGCGATCAGGCGCTGAGGCCAGCGGCACGGCGAAGGAAGGCGCCCGCGGCAGGCGGAGACGCAAGGCGGCGGCGGCGAGGTGCGCGAGGAAGGCTGCGGCGGCTGCCTCCCTCCTCCGGCGGGGAAGCGGTGACACAACGCGCGGGAGCTTGCCGGAGCCGCCGCCCGGGCAAACCTAATAGGAACCCTAGCCGGATAAACAGAGAGATAATAAGCATAAAAGTAAGGAAAGAAAAGGAATCAAACAAGAAGAGAGAAAGAGCTCACCCGCCTGCTCCGGGACCGTCTTTGGTTGCCGCCGGCTGCTTTCGCCTTCGCCTCCACGGCGTGGAGCCGCCGTCAGCGCTCCGGGGCGCCGAAGTCGCCGTGGTGCTTGGCGGCCTCGTACGCAGAGGCACGGCGGGATGGGCCCCGTGCCGGACGTCGCCGCTCCTCCTCCTCTTGCCGCTCCGGCAAGGGGCGGATTGCGCTCCCCCGGCCGCCTAGATCAGCGCGCGGCAGGTCGTCGCCGCGGCCGTCGCCGGCTTGGTCAGCCGGATCGACGTGATCCGCGTCCACCTCCTGTCGCCAGGTCGCCATCCCCGACGCCCTGGCGCTCAAAAAGCTAGAGAAACAGAAAAAACATGAACATATGGCAAGCCGGAAGTCGGCAGAAAAGAAAAGAAGTCGGCCCAGCAGCCGCAAGCCGGAAAATGGCAAAGACACGAGGCTTACCCGCGCCGGTGGATGGTCCCTGTCGCAAGGCGCTAGCCCGTAGCTCCAGTCCCTCCGACAGGTTCGCCTTGGTGATGTGGTTCACCCGCTGGCCACCCGGGCCTTGCTGAGCAGCACCTGGGACGTACGGTTCGGATCGAACCGGCCGGACATGTGCCCGATCTTGTGGGTGCGCATCTGGAGCGCACCCGGCGCTCGGCGATGGTGCAGAGAAGATCCTCGGCTGTCAGCCCGCCGCGCGGCGGTCGCCAGGAAGTCCCAGAGCAGATTCACCTCCGCGTTTTGATCCGTCGAGCGGGCGTTGTGGCTCCAGTTGATCCGGCCGACTGGGGAGCCGGGTTGAACTCCGGCAGATTGATCCGTCGACGAGCCCTCGTTGCGCACATAGAAGAATGACATTTGCCAATTCTTCACCGAGTCGACGGTGGGGATTTTGGGGAAAGGCACCAGGCCGGTGTAGATCGAGGCGGCGCCGCAGCCCGCAGGCGGCCCGTCGTTGGTCTGGTCAGAAGAGCCGGCTCCGGGTCGATGGGCCACAACCCGTAAGCCTCCATGAACGCTACGAAGCAGCTCAGGAGGACGCACGCGTTGGCCGGCGGGTGATGCGGCTGGAGGCCGGGGGGTCGAGGAAGCGCCGGAAGAACGCTGAAGCCGGCAGGCCCAGCCGCGATCGAGGTGCGCGCGAAGATGGCGGGCGGCTATGCTCGGTAGGAAACAACTCCACGCCGACGGCGCACCGCGCGATGGCGAGGCGGCGGTGGAGGTCGTCCGCCGCATGTAGGAGCTCCGCATGATCGACTGGGAGACGCATGGACGAGGACGCCACGAAGGTGCTGGAAGTGAGGAAGGCGGGGGGCACCTTGCGACCGCGGCGGCGGCGCCAGGACGTCGCCGACGCTCGTCGAGATGGCGGCCCCGGGCGGCGGATTGATGAAGTGGCGGTGGCGGATTCGATGGGAGTTCGCCGCGGGACCAAGACGGCGCTCCACGCTCCGACGGGCGGCTCCCGATACCAAGATGAAGAGGGCCTCCGGACGCGGGGGGCCGCCAGCGTCCGAAGAGGCGACAATAGCCGCGCCGCGGGCGGCCACCTCCAAGTGGCCGACGTGGCCCACCCCGGTTTACGCGCCGTAACCTCCCACGTCGCAACGGTTATCGAAACGGCCACACCACGTCGCCCACCGCCGCACCGGATCCGGGGAACATTGATGTGACCTCAGACGAACCGACGGCCGGGCGTCGAGACCGGTCAAGTCGGGCGCGAACCCGAGGCGGTGGAGACCCGGCGCACGGCAAGTCGGAGCCGACAAAAGTTCCACCCGAATCAAAATTCATCAGAAGGCGGAGGCGCCATCAAATCTTGCGGAAAGCGAAATCTGTAAAGTGTAAACAGCGGCCGGCTGGAAGCATCCGGAAAAAGCGAGCCGGATGAGGCGCAGCCGGCGAATGAAAATTCTCAGTCGGCCCCTCCAAGTGCCGCCAAACATTCAAGAAGCCAGGAAAACCTGCCTAGGTCCTTCCTAACGCAGGACCTTGCCAGCTTCGGGGCTAATGTCGGGGAAGACCCCGGTAGGGCAATGGACGCGGAGCGGCCGACCACACGGCTCGCGCCGGCTCAGGAGCAGCCGGCTGGAGCCCTAGCTGGCTGGTCCGGAAGCCGGTTGGCTTCAGGTCCTTCGGCCTGGTTACGGCCGCCAATGCTGTAGGTGGGCCGGCTTCTACAAGCCATATCCGACCGGGGTTCAGTCTCAGACCGACTCGAGGCTGGCGGGTCTTGCATTGGAAGGAACCAGGGTGATCCGGGTTCCCAAAGTCCACGCTGACCTCATCTTCCGTAGCGCGGGGCACTGTGGAGCAATAGTGCCACGCGCCGGACAGGCCATCATGGCTTACGACGCGCCGCACATACTACAGTGGCTGACGGCGACAGAGACGCTTCCTCTCCATACCGCCGACCGTGGCAGCCGGATGGGACAGGCACTACGCCTCAACGGCTCCCCGACGTCACCACCTCGGGAAGGAGCGGAAGCCGAAGCCGGCCAAGCCGGCTAGTAGACTATAGGGTCTTATATGTAAAGTGCCGGTGCCTATATAAGCCGCACTACCCCCTCTCGTGGGGGATATCATGCTATTCACTAGTCTTAGAGCTGCCCCGAGAGAGAGAGACCTTCGTCCACCTCGGAGCAGCCGGATACAGGAGCACCATTGTACTGTGTTACACATCATATACACTCATAGTGAGGAGGTTTTACCTCCACCGGAGGGCCTCGAACCTGGGTACGCCGTGTCGTTCGTGCCCATACCCGCTTCCGGATACCGCCGTGAGATCTCTCAGGAGCCCCTTCGATTAGCCACCCTATGGCATATGTCATGACGATACCACGACACTCGGATACTCGTTTTATACCTTGTATCCACCCCATCTAGCCAATTGCCAAATACATTGGTAATACTACGAGGTGGGTATAGGGTAGAACTATCTGAATGATTGACCATATAGATCTAGCAACCCGACAATTGAATAAAAGGTGTTTTATTGTCTCTTCTTCGTGACAGAATACACATTTCTTGCAACCCTACCAGTTGCGTTTTGCAAGGTTATCTTTAGTAAGAATCAAACCTCGATGAAGATACCATGCAAAGACCTTATTTTTTAGTGGTATCTTCTTCTTTCAGATGGATTTATTATTTAAGATCGGTTGAGTACGAATGCAAAGGGTTTTGTACATAGAGGCTACCGAGAATACACCATTCTTGGTAAGACTCCAACGGAATTCATCGGTCCCCGTAGATAACTGTATTGAATCTAACCGCTGAAGCAGTTCATTCCAAGAGTCGAGTCGGGGACCAATAAGATCTCGTCTGAACGTTACCGAGGGTAGAGAAGATTCCATCACCTTCTGCAAGGTGTCCCCTTTATAACGAACAATATTGTACAAGGATGGATATTGTTCATGAAGAGTGGTTGTTCCCAATCACTGATCCTCCCAAAAGCGTATCGCTGCCACATTCCTAATGGAGAAGGAACCAAATGAAAAGAAGTATTTCTTTGTTGCCATAATGCCAGCCAAGAAGTGCAAGTCACCCGATTTCCAAATAACCTGAGATATCGCCTTTGAGCATACATAATTTTTCCGCAGTAGTTTTTGCCATACACCAATCCTCCGTTAATAACCTAGCCGGGCACTTTGCTAGCAAGGCCATGTTTCTATCTTCTAGATCGTGAACACCAAGTCCACCTTGATATTTTGGATGGCATACAACACTCCATTTTGTGAACTGATATTTTTTCTTCTCGCTATCCCCTTTCCAAAAGAATCTTGATCGACAGTAATCCAATCGGTGCAAGACTCCTTTGGGTAACTGGAAGAAAGAAATCATATACAGTACCATGTTTGTAAGTACTGAATTGATGAGAACTAATCTTCCCCAAGGGATAGGATCTTTCCTTTTCAACTAGTAAGGCGTTTCTGAAGTCGTTCTTCGACGAGTGCTGAAAGAATTAACTTCAGATTACCTGCCTTTGCCAAATCATGATTCATAAATAGAATTTTATCGTCGGCATACAGAAGAATTGATAAGCCCCCATCAACTAAGTGGGGAACCACACCTTCAATTCGGCCATCGAACTTAGCGCGCTCAATTATAATTGCAAGCATATCCTCCACAATGTTAAAAAGCATTAGGGACAATGGATCGCCTTGCCTAAACCCTTTTTCGTCTGGAAGTATTTACGAATGTCATCATTGACCTTTACGGCAACACTACCACAAAAAATGACGTTATTAATTAGAGCACGTCACTCATCAGAAAATCCTTTCATCCTGAGTGTTTGTTGAATAAAAGACCATTTAAATTTATCATAGGCTTTTTCAAAGTCGATTTTGAGTATGACCCCATTCAACTTTTTGCGGTGCATCTCATGAATCGCTTCATGGAAAGTGACAACTCCATCAAGGATGTATCTACCTTGCATGAATTCCGTCTGAGAAGGATACACCACATGAGCTACCACTGAATTCAGTCGAATTGTAGCTACTTTTGTGAAAATTTTGAAACAAACATTTAAAAGACATATGGTTCTGTATTGCTGAATCCGTTCCGCATCAATAACTTTCGGTAAAACTGATACGGAATAAATCCAGCTGTCCCGCATGGAGCTCAGTAAACAATTCCAACAAGTCAGTCTTCACAATATCCCAGAAAGACTGATAAAATTCGGCTAGAAACCCATCTAGTCCTGGCGCTTTATTGTGCTCCATCAGAAAAACCGCTTTCCTAATCTCCTCCTCGGAATAAGGGGCAATTAGAATGTCATTTTCTTCTGGAGTCACCTGGGGAATATCATTCGTCCTGGATTCATCCAAGGATATATCTGATTCCTCAGGCTCGTCAAACAGACCTTTATAATAAGATGTAATATAGGATTCAAGCTGCTCCTAGCCATCGAACAGACCCTCTTCCCGAACAAGAGAATGCATGCGTTTATTTCTGTATCTACCATTGGTAACACTATGAAAATATCTCGTATTGAATCTCCTTCCAACAAGAATTGGGCCTTAGATCTCTGGTACCATTTGAGTTCCTCTTCTCGTAGTAAACCGGCTAACTTTGCATTGTATTGACTTTTAAGTTTAATTTCTTGCGCAGTCAGCGGTCGTACCTCAACGATTGCCTCTAAATCATCAATGTATGATGTTATGCTGAGTTTCTCTTGTTTGAGCTGCCCAGTCATGTGCCTAGCCCACCCCCCAAGGGTATCTACGCATGGAACGTAGTTTATTATTACACCTTTAGATTGGGGTGTTCCCGGCAACCGGCTTACCCCAAATGAATTTAATCATGTCCGAAAAGACATCCCGATGTGGCCATCTGTTAGCACCAGATTTTGGCCAAATCAGGAGATGGGCCGTAATTGAGATGGGCTTGGAGGATATGCACACGAAGTGTCTCTGAATCGGCCTCGTACGAGAATTTGGGCTGGATTGCCCATGTATCTGTACATTATAGTAGATTGCATCTTAGTTTAGAATTAATAGATAGAGTTTGGTCGTATACGACTAGGTTTATTCCAAAGATAGAAAGTCCACGGACTATAAATATGTACCTAGGGTTATTGAGAAAGGAGGACAATCACGTTCACAACAAACACAATCTAGGCGCATCGCCACCCCTTGTTTCGAGGGTTTCTTCCGGGTAAGCATCATGCTGCCTAGATCTCATATTGCGATCTAGGCAGTATCGGTTTATTCATTGTTGGTGTTGCTCGTACTGAAGCCTTTTTGATGGAGAGTAACACTGTTTATCGTAGATGTTTCAGGGCTTGCATCGATACTTTCTGATATGCTTGTTTAGCTATGCTGCCTTTGAATATCTAGCTGTCCTTACACCTAACTTAGGTAAGGGCAGCGCCTTGCTTCATCTTTATTTAGTAGATTTGATCTGTTATAGTTGTTCCTTGTTCTTCAAGGATTAGTTTGATATCCACATAGTTAGGCCTTGCAAACGGGTTGAACGATCCAGTAGCGCGTAAGGTATGGTTTGCCAATCCTAGAAGGGATGTTCCGGGAATCGACTCCGTGTTGGTTTTTAGGCCTCCTCTAGGGTTAGTTTTCTGCTATCTTACGTGTCTGCCAGGCTCAACTACGTGTAGGACGTTCCGGTTATGTGGTGAAAACCCTAAACTGTCGTAGATCAACTTAGCTTAGTATTGATAAAGCAATATCCCCATGTTATCTTAGATCCAATCTAAACCATGGGGCAACGGCTCTTTGAGCCGATTCACAGGGTAACCTGAGAGCCGATCGAGGCTCATTTAATGTTTACGTGTCTACCATGCAGGAAACTAATCGAAGCAATCCAACACCTTCCTGACCAGGTATAGGTCAGGTGGCACACTCTTGCATCCGTCAGGACGTGTGCCAGAGCATTGCGGGCCGTTGACCGAGGGACCAAGGCCCACCAGCAGTCTTGGGAGCCTCTCGGCTCTTCGTGTTGCTCGTCGCTGCTCGCCGGTGGGTTTTGGCAGGCAACACATTCTGGCACGCCCGGTGGGACATTCTACAACAACCACGTCAACATCTGCAGCTGAGATGTCGGACGAACCAGTCAAGTATGAAGATCTGCCTGAAGATCACAAGAAGAAGTATGATGAGCTTAAGGCTCTCTTCGAAGCCGATCTCATCGGCTCTTTCGAAAGGACCCGTACACATGGCATTAGGTTCAAAGGATTCACACCCGAAGGCGCGCTCGATGGAGTAGATCTGTCTCTCCCTGCGGAGGAACACACTAGAGCCCTGCGCCAGGAAGTTAATTATATGGTGGATCATTCTCTACATCGTCATTCTGAGAGCCTGGTGAACGCTTTCGAGCGTGTTGCGCTTCGCGTGGTTCAGGAAATCATGAAGCATCAGTATTCTCCGTCGGGACCTGCCCTAGGGACTCACCAGGGAGAAATACCGTTCCACACCAAACCGCAACGCCATTCACGCTTGCGGCTCCGAGCAACAGGGTTCACCTCACGTCGTCTACAAGGTTGGAGGCGATCCTGGCGATTGCCAATTCCTGTATGAGCCGCCTAAAGAGATCCCACATGGATACGTGTGCACGTACGTGCCGGACTGCAATAACTGGGCGCGCACGAACCAGATTACAGCAGGAGGGATTGCTGGAGCAGGAGGGACTTCCGGAGCAGACGTTGATAAACGGGCGTGGCTAGCTAAATATGCCACCGAACGAGTCATGAAAGCTCAACCCCCGCAGCTCATACCATGGAACAAATCGGTACGATCTTGAGAGACCAGTTCGGTATCCTGCCAAAGAGAAGAACGATCGCTATTCCAAGCCGTATCCCAACGAATATGATCTGATTCGCTGCCGCCCAAGTATCGGCTCCCGAGTTCTCAAAGTTCATGGATCGGGTCTAGCTCGATTGAGCATGTGAGCCGATATTTAGCGCAGTTGGGCATGATTTCAGCATCAGACCCGTTACGTGTAAGGTTCTTTGCATAGTCTCTCACAGGACCAGCTTTTGGGTGGTACACCTCATTGCCGCCATTCAGTCCGGACATGGAAGCAACTGGAGGAGCACACGTACAATATCACTCGAAGCTACCGAGGCTGGCATTGCTGATCCGGCACAGGGCGAAGGGGAGAAACGGTGTCAGAGTACATTCAACGCTTCAGGGCTGTCAGGAGCCGATGTTATTCGGCCCGTTTAACTGAGAAGGAAGCAGTCGAGCTGGCAGCGGTAGGCCTCGCAGCGCCGTTCAAAGACCTGACTTTCCAAGTGGACTACAATTCACTGGCGCATATGGCCCAGAGATTAACATTATATGAGCAGCGCCACCCTGAATTGTACCAAGACAAGTTCAAGCGCCCGATAGGCCTGGTCGAGGCAGTTGAAGACTTTGCAGAAGATCAGGAAGTCGCCGTGGCTGAATGGGCTCGGGGGGTAGTACCCGTGTCCTGTAAATGGGTGAAACAACCAGGGCCAGCAAAAGGGTTTGACTTTGACATAACCAAAGCTGAGCAGATATTCGATTTACTGCTGAAGGAAAACAGCTGAAGTTACCCGAAGGCCATAAATTCCCTACGGTGCAAGAAATAAATGGGAGACCGTACTGCAAATGGCATCACTCGTTCACCCATGTCACCAACGGCGCAAAGAGTTGCGTCGGCGATTCAAATGGCGACAGAGCAGGCCGATTGACCTTCGGTCGGTTTGCCATGAAAGGGACACGCAACCGTTTCCTGGCGTCAACATGGTGGAACTCAATCGCTCCACGAGGTGCGAGCCAGGTTTCTCTTCGATGTTAACATGGCGGGGCTTGTAGACCGCCATGGCAAGGATAAAGAAGAAAGCAGTCACTCCCGTGGCAAGGATAAAGAGGAGGCCGATCCACGCGACCGGCCCCGATATGATGATAGACGGTACCTAACCGAGGAAGAAGTGAGAAGCGTGCGGTATCAACGACCACTCTCCACGCATCTCCTTAACAAATATGAGCATCAGTATGACCGACGTCCAGTACGACGTGGATGATGAAATATATCGTCGGTCTGATGCAGACAACAGAAAATATCGTCGATATGATAGAGACGACGCAGGATATGAGCATCACGCTAAGGGACAGTCGAGAGAGCAGGAAGACATGGACAGACACTGGGATTGTCCTTTCTTTAAGCACTGTTGGGACTCAGGAATGAGCCGATTGCCTACAATCGACAATTGCCCGGAATGTAGACAACAGAGGAAGGGCGCGAGTGAGGTCTCAGTGTTCAAGCGTCTAGGCCTCTCCCACCTCAAACAGACGAGCCGAGTCATCTCGAGATGAAGATTTCGAGGAGTCGAAGATGAAGAAGAAGAAGAATACCATCGGCCAAGGTGGTGCCCTGATGGACCAGCCACTCCCAAAAGCATAGGGTTCAGCGGCTACGTAACTTGGAGGAAGCCGAGGCGCAGCACAGTACACGTTGAGGAAAGCTCGGCCCATCTGGCCGTGAAAATTCAGCAAACGTTGGAGACGGAGGCACGGCCACAGAAGAAAGAATGGCGCCCCAGACAAAAGCCGACGAAAGCATCGGCTGGCACAAACATGGTGTTCATACTTCCGTCGGAGTTTCGTACTCCAAGAACCGAAGAAGTGCCAGTAGCACAGTTTGACTGCGGTCCACGGCCAGTTATCTTTGAGAAGCCACGAGAGAGGGGCTACAAACATCTGAAGGCCCTGTACGTAAGAGGATATATCAATGGGCAGCCCGTCGGCAAGATGTTGGTCGACATGGGAGCGGCAGTCAATATAATGCCATACTCCATGCTACGGCGGTTGGGACGCTCTAACGAAGATCTGATCAAAACCAACGTCACACTAAGCGACTTCAACGGCCAAGCATCAGAAGCACAGGGTGTTCTGAACGTGGAGCTAACCGTGGGCCGGAAAACCATCCCTACGTCATTCTTCATCGTCGACAAAAAAGCACTTACGCTGTCTGCTAGGGAGGGATTGGATCCACGCCATTGTGCTCCATCCACAATGCACCAATGCCTGATACAGTGGGATGGAGATGAAGTGGAGGTCGTTCATGCAGATGACTCGATCGAGATCTCGTTAGCTGGCATGAATATTTGGGATGCACACGACCAAGAGCCGATCTCTGGAATCAGTTTGGACGGATGTGAGCGCATCGAAGCTTCAAAAAACGGGGTGAGGCTGGTCTTATCCACCGGCCTGACAGAGTAGCAAGATCAAAGTCAATAGACGTACGTGTCAAGGCCGATCCCTGCGATCGGCCCCAAAAAATAAAAAGCGATAATCTCACCTCAAACACGTCATGTAGTCATAGTAAGATGACCGGAGAGCTGATATCTTCAATTACTTGAAAGATTCGGCTCGGGGGGCACTTAAACGGATAAGGTACGAGGCTACGAAGTATGTGCCCAGTGTCTGTCAATGGCCAGCATCTCAAGAAATATGTCCCAAGTATGTGGGATGATGGACATTGAAATATGGGGGCCGATGCATGAAATCGATCGGCCAGTAAAAAATAATTTTTTTTAAGTACAGCCGATGCACAGACATCGACTTTAGAATAAAAAGGCGATGCACAGCCATCGACTCAAGAGGTACAAACTGTTACAAGCAGAGGTATAAGCTCAATCGAGCAATTATCAGGTTACATAGAAAATCTCTACTGAAGGAATGCCTCAAGGGCATGGAGGGCGTTAACACGAACACGATCCACCTCGGCGATCTCGGCCTCATCATCTTCGTCCTGGCCTGTCACTAGCTGCTTGGTCAGAGCACGTATTTCGGCCAGATCAGTCTTTAGTTCAGCTTTGAGGCCTTCTGCTTCCTCGTGGGAGTGGGCAAGAGCTTCCTTATCTTGGATGAGCTGTTTGGTTGCCCGGACCTCTCTTCAAGGTCCTCCAACTCCTTTCGCAAGGTCTCAACTTCAGCAGTTTGACAGAGGTGTCAGTTTTGGTGTCCAAAGCTGCCTTTTTCTCATTAAGCCGCTGACATTTGTCTCCACATCGGCTTTCAACGGAAGCTGGGTGTGGCGTAGCCGATTCTACCACGAGCCAATTTCACCCTTGACTGTAGGCGACGAGTCACAACTGGCCAGAGTTTCACCTGCAACGTCACCGGGAGATGAGGCTGGATGTCTTCAAGAATGCTCATGCTGGAGTTGACCATGTGTAGCGCTGGGTCCTGACTCCTCACTTGCTTTAGACGTAGCTGGTTTGATGGATTCAGGGTCGAACGTTAGCAAGCTTGAGAGGTCATAACCCTGACAAACAACAAGAACAACCTCAGTATACAGCGAAAGAGAAAGGTAGAGCTAAGGAAAGGGAGTGTACCTCTCCTAATACCAGAGGAGCAGCCGATGAAGAGGTGATCGGCTCTTGTGTTTCTGTTGTGGGCTTGGCCAAGGTGGCAGCCTTGTCAGCTACACTTTTAGAAGTTGCTAGGTCCAGGGTGGTGGATGGCATCAGTACCTCCTCGACTTCCCCACTAGAGGTGTCATCAGTCTAAAAGGAAGTGGTTAGCCGATGAGAACAACAATAGGTTAGCATGAAATATGTGCCAAGGAGAGTATGGAGAGTAATTACATTCGAAATCTCCTGGTTTAAGGAAGAGGTTTGCGGTTCCTTGCGAGCTCTCTTGATACATCGGCTCTTTGTGCGTAGACCGCGCCCTGTCCTGCTTTGTTTGGAGCCTGGGAAGCAGCTGGTTCAGGAGCTGACCTTTTCTTAGAAGCCGACGGTGGCAAGTCTGGCTGGCTCTGCGTGGTGGTTTTCCCGAGTTGCCCGAGCTCGAGTCCCTTCGACTGGACTGTGTCTCCTCACTGGAGTTTTCTTGATCGAGGCTGTAAAAGAAATACAAGCATGTTGCGAAGCCTAGAAGGATAGATGAAATCAGCCAAGGCATGGATCAGCCTACGTGCAAATTTTCTTGAGCTGGAGTAGGGTTTTGGCGCTTCAAGGTCTTCCTGGCAGCTTTCTCTCACGCCTCTCGCATTGGCGAGGCTCTGGGCAGCCGGTCCAAGATACTCGCTCTTGGAAGCCGATTTTGGTGAAATCGGTTGGCTCTGCATCACAACCTTTTTCAAGGGTGGTGAGTTTTTGCAGAAGAGGACCACCGGAGCTGGTGGGAGGAATCTGAAGGGGGAGCCGTCATCATGTACAGGTTCTGGACCGTCCTTTTGCTGCAAGAAGACAGAGCAGGGTTATAAAAGGAAAGAAATCGTTGTAGACCACTTCAAGATAATTCGTGAGTAGTGGTACCTGCAGGGATATCATATTCAACATCAAGTTGTTTCAGCAATGGTCCCAGCTCTCCGAAGGCATGAGTCTTCCACATTGACCACCAGGTCTCAAAATCATCGGTTGATGAGGTAAAAGAGAGGTTGTGGGGAACAGGATGGCTAGAGCATCAAAGAAAGAGTAACACCTCCACCGTGAGGATATCGGGCAAGTCAGCTCTACTCTCTATTAAGTGATGGAGGAAGAAATGGGGAGACACCTGCCCAAGACCAAACTGCCGGGCTGCTACGACCGGCTGATAGGACTCATAACCAGGTTTGATGATCCTATTGGAGGTGCTCATGCCCACTTGAAGGAAGCAAGGACGAATCATGGTGGAATACAATTGCCGGGTGCTGGTGTCATCGGCAAAGCTGTCTAGCCTGAAGGAGACCGGATTCTCAAAATGCACAGATTCCGTGTAAGGGAAGAAGAGAGGATTGTCCAGGTCTTGGAAGAAAATACTGAACCATTTTGATGCTTCTTTGGGAATCAGTTTACTGCCTGGAAGGCTGTACAAAGCCTGGCCGTAGCTAGTGCATCAGATTTGCTTTCCGTTGGCATCGGAAAGGTGCGAGAGAAGTGGGAAGTTTGGGATGTGGTTCTGAAAGTATAGCTGAGCCCATAACTGAATAAACCACTAGGGACCTCCTGTTTTGACTGCTTTTGGGAAAACAGTTTGAGACATTAGTTGGAGATATCGATAGACCTCTCCAAGGAACAGTTGCCAATGCCAAGCTGGGTGCCTCTGGCAAGTTCATAGACCAAGGAAAGGTAATTCTTGGTTGGAGCAAGTGAACGGCCACAGAATATGAAGTGGTCCAACCAGAAATTCAGGAAAGCCGTGTGTTCTTTCTCTGTTACAGTGCCTTTGTTTTTCATGTGGCGTCGAAGATAAGCACCCCAGTTTGTGCACTCTGTTTTGGAAGAGAGGGTGAAAGGGACCTTTCGCAGCATAAAAGCAGAGGGGCTTGGGGATGCAATGTCTAGACCAGTGATCATGGCCATGTCTAGTAGGGTTGGTGTCATGGAGCCATGGCCAAACATGAAGCAATTCAAAGCATCAGACCAAAAGTAGCCGATGGTTTTCAGAAGGTTTTCATGTTTCTCAAGGGGAGACAGTGATAAAGCTAAAGCATCGGCTATTCCTGTGGTTTAACAGGTGGCTTGGTGAGTTTTGGCTATTCTATTATACTATGAAACCCAATCTTCAGGAGGGTTAGGCCAGGCTCGTAAACAGTCGGCCCAAGAAGTTAGATCTAAGTTCTGGTTCACGAAGGGAATTCTATTGGCCTCGCAGGAAATCAAATGAGCCGGACTTTCGGTAGAACGAGGGCCAAGACAGAGAGAATTTGGAAGAGAAGGATGCGGCAGCAGAATGTCTGATACCTAAAAGTTAATGACGGAATGAGACATTAATTCAGATGTTTGCTGTTAGTTCTAACACTATGCTCGGATAGCGAGGAGCGGTTGAGGATTACCTTCAGGACAGAGACCGTAGTGTTGTCGTTGGATGATTCCGCCATTGGATTCGCTGCGGAGTTGAGTCTGCGCGATTGAGATCTAAGATTCGCGTGGCCGTAAGTTGAATCTGTTCGAGCGGCGATTTGGGGATCTGAGTTTACTCTTGCAGGCAAGGGTTGCAGGTTACCGTTTGAATAGACAACTGATTTGGCCTTACTCGCGTTTTGTGGTAAAGGCCGATGCGCTACCATCGGCTCTTTGTGCGTTGACTTGCTTTGACAATCGGCAAAATTGATATGAAAGCAAAATCGACGCAGAAACATTTTCTTCATTAATAAAGGGGGTTTTTACAGAGAAGAGCCGATTGCTCAGGAAAGGAAGAACAAAAGAGGAGCCGATTACTACTAGTCCTATGCTAGCAGCCCCTAATCTAAGGGCCGTCGCTGCCCTCGTCATCGCCGTCGTGGCTGCCGTCGGCGCTGCTGCCGGCGAGCTCCTCGTCGCTGCTGCCGTAGCCCTCGGCAGGGGTTTCTTCCTCGTCGTCGTCGTCGTCGTCCTCGGCATCCGACCTGGCGCGGAAACGCTTTGCCGGCAGATACTCGTCGGAGGAGGTCTCACCCTCCTCTTCCTCCTCCTTGTCGGAGGAGGTGAAGTCGTCCCAAGAGACGAGGTCGTCCTCGCTCTCCGCCTCCAGCTCCCCATCGACAAGGAACTGGAAGTCGTCTTCTCCGTCGGTCAAGGACTTGTCATCCTCGGACCAAACGCAGGAATCGTGATCCTCCTCGTCCCACTTTGTTGGGGCGAGGACCTCGTGCGCCGCCATCGAGTCCCACTCCGGCGTCGGCTCACGAAAGGGAGAGGATAAGGAGGAAAGACCCGAGGAGGCAGAGGAGGTGGAGGAGGAGTCCATGGTGTAGAGGAGGGTTTTTCGATGGCTAGTACGGAGCAGGGGGATGAAGAAGCGAACTGCTCGACGCGGTTAAATAAAGGGGATATAGTGGAGATTTAATGCTGCGGTGGTTCCGAGGACGTGGTGCCAAAAAACTGTCAAATCGTGCAGAGAAGTTGAGAAGACAAGGCATCATGATGAAAGGATACTGTGACGGTTCTGCTCTGCCACGCGTGACCCGACGAAGAAAGAACAGAGTGGTTTCGGAATTATCATTGCCAAAACCAGGGGGCATGTGTTATCACCAGATTTTGGCCAAATCAGGAGATGGGTCGTAATTGAGATGGGCTTGGAGGATATGCACACGAAGTGTCTCTGAATCGGCCTCGTATGAGAATTTGGGCTGGATTGCCCGTGTATCTGTACATTATAGTATATTGCATCTTAGTTTAGAATTAAGAGATAGAGTTTGGTCGTATACGACTAGGTTTATTCCAAAGATAGAAAGTCCACGGACTATAAATATGTACCTAGGGTTATTGAGAAAGGAGGACGATCACGTTCACAACAAACACAATCTAGGCGCATCGCCACCCCTTGTTTCGAGGGTTTCTACCGGGTAAGCATCATGTTGCCTAGATCGCATCTTGCGATCTAGGCAGTATCGGTTTATTCGTTGTTGGTGTTGCTCGTACTGAAGCCTTTTTTGATGGCGAGTAACACTGTTTATCGTAGATGTTTTAGGGCTTGCATCGATACTTTCTGATATGCTTGTTTAGCTATGCTGCCTTTGAATATCTAGCTGTCCTTACACCTAACTTAGGTGTAAGGGCAGCGCCTTGCTTCATCTTTATTTAGTAGATTTGATCTGTTATAGTTGTTCCTTGTTCTTCAAGGATTAGTTTGATATCCACATAGTTAGGCCTTGCAAACGGGTTGAACGATCCGAGCGTAAGGTATGGTTTGCCAATCCTAGAAGGGATGTTCCGGGAATCGACTCCGTGTTGGTTTTTAGGCCTCCTCTAGGGTTAGTTTTCTGCTATCTTACGTGTCTGTCAGGCTCAACTACGTGTAGGACGTTCCGGTTATGTGGTGAAAACCCTAAACTGCCGTAGATCAACTTAGCTTAGTATTGATAAAGCAATATCCCCATGTTATCTTAGATCCAATCTAAACCATGGGGCAATCGGCTCTTTGAGCCGATTCACAGGGTAATCTGAGAGCCGATCGAGGCTCATTTAATGTTTACGTGTCTACCATGCAGGAAACTAATCGAAGCAATCCAACACCTTCCTGACCAGGTATAGGTCAGGTGGCACGCCTGCATCCGTCAGGACGTGTGCCGAGCATTGCGGGCCGTTGCCCGAGGGACCAAGGCCCACCAGCAGTCTTGGGAGCCTCCCGGCTCTTCGTGTTGCTCGTCGCTGCTCGCCGGTGGGTTTTGGCAGGCAACACCATCCAAGTTCAAATTTGAACTGGCGTCTACGTTGCGGCAATGGCGTCCCAGTAGTTAATAATATTGGAGCGTGGTCTGACAAGGCTTCGATTCGAGGAAGAGCTTGTACTGAAACTAGAGGGAACTTAAATTCCCAATCGGAGTCCATAAGTACTCGATCCAGCTTCTTGTAAGTTGGCTCAGGAAGACTATTCACCCAAATGAACTGTCTCCCAATCATTGTCACCTCTCTTAAATCCAAACTATCAATGACAACATTGAATAAGAAATGCCAATGGGTGTCAAACCTGCCCCTGCTCTTTTCCTGAGGGTATCTAAGCAAATTAAAATCCCCTCCTATGATAATAGGGCGCGTATTGTCCTTAGCCAGATTTACCAACTCACGAATAAAAGCGGGTTTATGCACATCCTGAGCGGCTCCATAGATAGAAACCAAACTTCATATGAAGTTATCAGAACTATTCCGAATGTGGAGTTTGATATGAAAATCACCACCGAAATTATCTAGTATCTGCATGGTTGAAGTTCGGATCCCAACTAATAAGCCACCAGAGCGCTCCTGAGGCGAGCGGGATATCCAAGCAAAGTCTTCCCCACCTGAAAGGCGATTTAGAGAACTTATTAAATAATTCCGCTTGCCCGTCTTGGAGATAGTAATAAAATCTAAACAATGTTCCCTAATACTTTCGACAATATGTAAGTGTTTAGCCAAGTATTTGAGACCTCAGCTATTCTCAAACATGCCATTCATTTGGAAACAATGGAAGATTTAGTCACTTTGTCCTTTTTGTTAGAGCAAGCATTTCGTTTAATAGAGAACAGTCTGAATTTCCTTTCAACACCTTGTAGTTCAATGCATGAACCCAACGCCCCGTCATCCAAACCAACCTCCGACACCTTTTCAGCTAGATGTATGAGTAGCTGGCCGTCTAAGACGGCGTACGCTTCCTCTTCATCACGTACTTTTATGCTAACAAATATTTTTGTGTTGCGTATCAATATATGCTACTTAAGACGAGCGTTTTTGTTCACTCGAAATATAAGACGAGCGTCCTCGGAGAAAGAAAGGATTATATATCCAAAAGTGATGCTGCTTGAGTTGGAGTGCAACTCGGTATCCGTTTTATTGTTGGATTTGTTTACCCTTGTATCTCGTATAAGTTGATTTGGTGTGCGTTAGATCGCAAGCAACAAAGCCAGAGATCAGGCCTACGTTGTGCCTGCGCTACGCGGACGACGGCATCAGAAATCAGACGGCACCACGCTCCACGTAGGCACGTACCGCGTACGATCAGACCACCTTTACTTCCGTCTCCTTGCGATGCTCGCCGTACCATCTTACTCGCCTGGACGACGGCGCTCTCCTTGCGATGCTCCCCTGGCGACCAAGGTCCAAGGCGACACTTCCATCTTGTTGCCGCGCGACATCATCTCAGAGGTCCTGTCACGGCTGCCGGTGAAGTCCCTATGCCGGTTCCGATGCGCGTCGAGGCGGTGGTGCAAACTCATCTCCAACCCGGTCTTTGTTTCCAAGCACAGGCACCGCACTCAGCAGCTCATTGTCGCCTCCGCTTTGCGGGAGTCCTCTGTACGGCTGTTCGATATGGAAGGTAATCTTGTGAGGGTGATCCCCGGCGTGGGCTCGTTTCTGAAGTCTATTTCTAGCAGAGCAGATGAACTCGTGTGTCTCATGCAAGGAATGGGCGATGCCAAAGTAATCGATCTAGCTACCGGAGAGGTGCTGGTGACCTACTCGTTGGGTAGGGTCTTGGGTTTTGGTCGTGCCGTCCCATCCGGGCTATACAAATTGTTATATTTTAGATTCGGCAAATATGAGATTTTCACCGTAGGAGATAATGTTGGGTGGAGGAAGAAGGGCCGGATCGCGAGCGAGATCGCTTGTTACAGCGATACTATCACGATTGATGGCGTGGTGTATCTATTTTTGCAACATAACCTAAACATGATACTCCGCTACGACCTAGAGAGCGAGGGGTGGCAGAAGCGGATCAAGGGCCCACCATCATTAGTACCCGAAAAACGATATATGAAAATCAGCCTCAGCGAGCTCGGCGGCTCCCTTTGCGTCGGTACAATAGAAACAGACCCACGCGAAACTTGCAGCGGATGGGAATTATGGCTCCTCGATGATCCTGTCAACAGCATATGGGTCAAAGCGTACTCTATTTCATCGTGTGCAAATTACGCGTTGACGCCTCTGAAAGTGCTACATGACGGTAAAAAGTTGCTCCTCTATGGCTTCCATGGAAGAGGACCGCAATTGCTAATCTATGACCCCGATGATGGAACATGCACGGAGGTGGCGAAGATGCCCGCTGACCATACCTGGACTATCAGCCTTTGCACCTTGCACCTTGAACGTTTGGTGTCAAGATCTGGTGGACCCAGCTAGGTAATCTTTGGGTGTGTGATGCCTATCTTTCTTGAGATCCCAAGCTGATGTGGAGTGTTTGACTTGAGAGAGGAGTACTGCTATCTTCAGACAATCTGAGCTGGTCCATGTGATTAGCTAAATATAGTTTTCATTGTTTGACTAGATGCCGTTGACTATTGGCCCATTCATTTTGTGTTATTTTTTATGTTTTTTCTGCTACTATATTTTTCTACTTTTCAAAGTAGTAACACAACGGTTAGCAAGCACATTGGTTAGCAGTGCACAAAATTTTACCATACGTTAAGTTTGTAGATAGGCTCGTCTGTGTAAGTGGAGCTAAGAGGATATGAACAGTGGTCAGCTGCTCAAGTTGCATACGTCACGGATGATTCAGAATATAAGCACATCCGTTCATGAAGGTATTATGGCTAATGAGCTGATCAGACTGAATACTGGTCATCTGATAAACAATACAGAGTCTCAATATTCTAGGTCTTCAGTTTCATGTTCCATGCAGCAAAGGACAATCCACTAGCAGCAAAGAAACATAACCTCCACATGTGAGCAAGCACAGACAACTAGCATCTAGCTAACATTTGACCCTTGAAACTAATTTAATTATCCATCAATCACATTGTTTGGCAGCAGACAAGAAGATATATAGTAGAAAAGCTCACAAGATACTCTATCTCACCCTTTCTCTCTCTCTCTCTCTCCCTTTCTTCATTCAGTTCAGCTCCTCTGTTAAATCCCTATAGCTAGAAGCCACCACTTTGATCCCATCCATGGATGCATTGCCTTGGAATTATCAATACAAGCTATACGATACCTTTACACATCAATAAATTAAAGTTGCTGTAAACTAGCCGATTTTTTCCTACATTTGATGCAGTTTTAGAATTCACAGTTCATCTGAAGAAGACTTCAGAGTTCAGAGATCTGTCCAGGCAGGCAGTGCACTGAATCATCTTAACTCTTCCCCAAAGCATCAGAGCGATCACTGATGTTGTCATGCAATGTGGGAACCGCCATGTATTAGTTTATCCGATGTAAGATGCAAGTTACATTTACCTTTGGATAAATCAGGAAAATATTGTGCAGATCATGTGTTACTGAACAGAAGAATCAACTAGTGGAATCTTAGTTTAGCAGCAAATTTTCGGTTTAAAGGTTGAACTCTTCATACTCAAAGCCCCAGCCTTTACTTTAGATCTAAAACAGTAGAAAAAAATGGAATCAAGGATATATTTTTGTTTCTCCTTTGCATTCCTGTCTAGGATCCTACTAAGCTAGCTTTCCCTATCCTTCTGCTAGATCTCGTGTATCTTCAGATATTCAAGACAGCTCACATATTCATTTGGCATTTCTCTCTAGAACTCTACCTTTCACTAGAAATTAATATGCAGCCTTAGTTCTTCAATATTGTCACTCTATATCCCAAGAAGAACATAGTAGAGTATCGTGATCGGGAGCGCGACGAGCATACCAAAAATAACCCTGAAAACATACATGCAAAATGAGTAAAGGAAGAAAAGTTTTGTATACTCGGATATTGGCAAAGATTGAGGATGCATTGTCTAGCTTACGCTGTGCTAAGTATTTGAGGGTGGCAATTGTACTCCTTGGCAAACACAAATGGAACAATTCCTTGGGGAAGTGCTGCCTGTTGATCAATCACATAATAAAAAGTAAGTTCCTCATCACAATATATTTCCCACTTATCTGAATCACTAGTATCTACAAATTAGATTTGGGTATGCTCGTTCGCAGATAAAATTTGATTTATATATTGTACAGTTTATATTTTATTCCCTTACTAACCTGAACAATGGCAACATGTAGGAGCACTCCCCGGAGCCCAACGGCTATGGAGGTCGCAGCGATCACCGCCGGACCCGTCAAGAACCTCACCGCCATGGCGAATGTGGCGACAGACTTGCCACACGAGATAATCTTCGGTTGCAGAGCCATGAAGAGACCTGGATTAATTGCATAAGTTACCGTTAGGAGTTCTTGGGGCAAGAGACCAAGATAGAGGTACAGATTTGTGATGAATAGACAACAAAATGTCAACGCTGTACCTAAGCTGAACATAGCCATCCCTAGACCTGCATCAGAGAGGATAGATATGGAACCTTTGATTATTGTAGGCATCTGAATATTCCACCTGTAATATTTCAAGGAAATTTGGGTTAATATATACTGTAGATCTTTGTATCGTGCATGTGCCGCCTTTCTCCTAAAAATGCCTTGTGTGTTTCCTCTGAAGTTTCCTCCAGATGTTCCACCGATCTCGTGTATAATAAATAGTACAGCAATGATGGATGCACATCATTGTACAGTGTACACGACGATGTGTCGTGCATCAGCCGTAGATGAGAGCACACAATATATGTACTACCGATCTGGAATCTATGAATGGAGACAAATTAACACGGCATCTGAATGCAGTTGATTTTGTAGATTTGGTCTGCTACAGGACTCCAGGTCAGGTCTTGCATAAGACCTGCATCTGCATGCATGTGCTGGACCAGATCCTAGACCGACGTGATTATCATGTGCTCTCACATGCATGGGACAATCATAAGCAATCTAACCAGTAGAGTATAATGAAGATAGAGCCATGTCAATCTACACTGAGATCCAGTTTAGCTGATTAACTGAATTAATCCACGAAAGAACTTGTGATGGATGCATGAACGTATGATGCAATGCATATATGCATGTGTACAATTATGCAAGTGTGAGATGTGAACCTGAATGAGACGAGTGACCAGACGAGGCCGATGAGGCTGGAGTAGGTGTTGGGGTTGCGGATGAGCTTCCGCCACACCATGATCAGGATGAGCCGCGTCATCACGCTCGCCGGCGGCATGGGGTGCGCCGCCTCCTCCAGCCCGGGCATGTCAGCGCCCTTCTTCCTCGGCGCCACATATGGGGATCCCGATACCGGGAACTTAACGCCGAGCCCGGTCGCCGGGCTTTTCATCATGCCGTCCTCGATCTCCACCCCCACGTCGCCGTTGCTGGCGTCTTTCTTGATCACCGGCGTCACGGTGCCGCTTAAACCTGACGGACGTGTGCGCATAAATGGTTACTTACACACTGTGCCAAAAGCACTCAAGCAAAATCACATATGCTGGCAACTTAATTTGATTCGGACGGAGGAACCACGCTTGTTTGTTACGTACGTACCTCTTGGAGTGGCGCCGTCGCGTGGCGTGGCTGCTGCTGCCGGCGCGGCGGCGAAGTCCGTAGAGGCGGCATGGTTGACAGCGTTGCGGAGGTTGGCCTCGGACACGGGCGACGCGCTGGAACTCCACACGAACATGTGCAACTCCTTGTTCGAGTTGGAGTTCGAACCTCCAAGCTCTTTCTTGCTATATTATTCCAATCAAAAATCAACTCAAGATTCAACATAAAAAGTCCAAGCTCAAACTAAACTCATGTGATCTAGCCATTGACCATTGTAAATTTCGATTGATGTGTTGCTAACAAGGAATCGAGCCTTGAGTTTTCCATCCAACACAGCAAGATTATAAGCCGGACACGTACCGTGGCGCCGGCATCATCATGCCGGGGTTAGGCACGGGGTACGCCGGTGCTGCAGCCTCGCCTCCCTTGAACTTATTGGCCACCTGCTCGTCGAGCCCCTGCCCGCGTGCACCACCACCGCCGACGACACCGGGCTGCCCCTTTGGACTGGCCAGCTTGCTCCCGTTGAACATGGAGTAGAAGTCCGACTGGTTGAAGCTAGATTGCCTCGGCGTGGGCTCTCGCGACGTTTGCAGCGAGTATATCTCCACGCCCGTCAAGTTCGACGCTCGTGGCGTCATCGCGTTGGACGCGCCACGGTAAATCCCGGAACGCCCGGCGCCATGGCCGCCCGTGGTAGACCCGGAAGCCGACCGCCGGATGACGACGTGAACACGGCCGTCGCGCCCGACCTCGGCGTCGGCCTGCAGGGCCTCGCGCCCGTTGAGCGAGACCACGTCGGAGTCGACCCGGAAGGAGGCGATGCTGGCGCCGACGTCTGGCGGGAACTGCTCGGAGATGAGCGCCTTGGCGCCGCGGTACTCGAAGAGGAAGAGCATGAGCGTGTACCAGATGACGCTCTGCAGCACCACGATCTGCACCATGAGCGACCCGGAAAAGTCTCCGTACATGGCGCGCAGAAGCGGGATGCCCATGACGAGCGTGTTGGGCAGCGTGGCGAGGGAGAAGAGCGTGATGGTCCAGTCGAGCGACGCGGCCTCGTCCCCGGCGCCGACGACGCCGCCCCGGTGGCAGCGGTAGCGGGAGAGCAGGTTGTGCCAGACGGCGAGCGCGGCGAGGATGACGAGCTTCTGGAGCGAGTCGGCGGCCAGGAAGCGGTAGTCCATGGCGTATGGGTCGTTGGTGGAGATGAAGTGGAAGGAGAGGAGCGGCACGGCGAAGACGGCGACGAAACGGTTGATGCCGGAGCACTGGTCGGGCGTGAAGATGCCCCACCACCGGACCGACCCGTACGCCATGAACATGGCCACGTACAGCGGCACCACCGCCGCCAGCACGTCGTAGATGTCCTTCCAGGTGATCATCGCGCCGACGAGCTAGATTCCAACAGTTTCTTTGGGATCTCTGGCGATCGATGAATCGAGATGTTGTTAATAGTGCGAAGAGAAGCGGAAGGATCGTTATATAGTAGGCGATCGATCAAATGGTTTGTTAATTAAGTACTGCTACGAGCTAGTAGTAGTACACTGTGTCAGATTAAGTTAAGCAAGGTGCATGTGTGAGGGGAAAGATTCCAAGGGGACAGAGGTACACTTGCACACATTCAATTGGTTTTTGTTTAGCAAATTCGTTTTGTTCTTGCGGTGAAGTGTAGACACAAGCTACCTAAGGTTGCATTAGGAGACCTGAAGGAAGTCGGCCTGCTGGCTGGAGCCAAGCTAAATGTATGCATACATCATAGTAGCCAGCTTAGCTATGGATCGCGGGAGACAAGATTGTAGCAACTATAGATACTTGCCTAAGTAGACTAGGCATCATGGAGCCGCGGCAGCTTGACGCAGCATCCAAAATATCTACGGGCACCTCATTTTGAGGCTCGCTGGGGCAGGCACTAGGGTCTTTAGTCCGTTTGGAACGAGCCACAGGTGAGAAGTGGCGTATTATTTGGTTGTGCATGATGGAATTTTGTGCACCGGTTAGGCAACAAAGGCTAATTCATTTGGTTGGCTGCGTGTAGCCTTTGTTAGCTCTACCCATACACCTTATAGGTTGTACACATCACGGTCCCATGCTCTTACCATTGTTTAAATAGAATAAGATTACCATGCCATTTCATGTTTACATCTGATCATGCTGAATTTAGAACTACAAGATCCTGATGATCACGACGATCATGAAGACGATGGTGAATTCTTTCACCCTACTCTCACGTACCTTTGGTGTTGCTTGTGCTAAAGACATGGGCAAGAATGCACATTGGCTCCGGTGCTCCTTGTGTTAACGACAATGGTTGTTCCATGGCCTACATAGCCATGTCCATATCATCCAAGAAGCTAAGGTACTCTGCTTGTGCCTCTTCCAATTTTTCATACCATTTGTAGTTGTTGTAGTCATTGAATCGCTCTTGGCAGATTCTCCATGAGTTGTAGATACCTGCATTCCTTCCTCGGAAAACCACATACCACCAGCATGGCGGAACAAGAACAAGGTTGTTGATCGATCAAAAGAATGAAACAAGCCATAACATAGCAACACAATGTTGACAACACATCATAAAGTAACAGGAGCATGCATGATAATTGCAAAAGGGAGCATATGTTCGTTCGACGCTAATGTGCTATCCTAACATTGCAAGTTCACCATCACATGAGGGGTTAGTATATACCACCTCATCATAGTTACAGTCCATAAGTAGTTTTAATCCCTAGCTAAACCAAAATGTACATCATCATTATTAAGCCATCAAAAAATCACAACCATCACCTCCACACATGCCTCCCACCCAGACGGCCTGAAGGGCAGCACTACATGTTGATGTAGTGCTTGCCAAGATAGGTCCTGAGCCATAGGATCTGCTATGGGAGATTCATGCCAACGAAGCTCGTACCCTGGGCCTTGTGGTCACGAGGTGACTCAGCACCGCCATGAGAGACTCCACGATGAAGCCAACAATGTCCATGACCGTGGTGTATAGGTCGGGTTGCATGTTCCTGGGCTTGTTGTCCCGGTGGCCTATACGACGTCCTTGACAGCGACAACCATGTTAGGGAAGGCCATCGGCGAAAGCACCCCTCCTCCTCTTACTTGCATACACCTTTTTAGGGGCGTCAGCCGGCTTCTCAGTGGGGCATCGAGGATCACCATGTCCAACTCCTGCATGTCAGCATCCTCAGCTGACGGTGTAGCTGGAGCTGTGCCCGAGAGCTCACTTGAGCCTGCCATGGCGTACCTGCCAGTGGCGAGGCCGAACGCAAAGATGGTATGCATCTCATCATAGTTGGTAATGGGCGTGTTCAGGAACTCTTAGTCCTTGGAGTGATCCTACGATTGGAAGATATATAGTATGTTAGTTGTGAAGGTTAGCAATGATCAGAGTCAGTGAGGAGGATAATGTGCTAACCGCGACGTGACAATGGTAATGCTCATCCTCTAGGAGGATGGTTTTCCTCTCGTCGCACCATTGAGCACAGCTAAAATCACGGGGCCTGCTAACGACGAGCCACCTCACCCTACACTTCCTAAGGTGATTGTACAAATGTGTGGAGCTAACATCAGAACCGCGGTGCTCCATGAGGGCTTTGGTCATGAAAGTCAGATGGACTTCCTTGAAGCCCTTGTCAGTTCGGACGCTGCTCTTCATCAGCGCGCACATCTTCATCAGGACAAAGCTGGACATGAAGGGAGCCATTTCATGGTCCCCTTCTATGCATCCTTCATAGCCTTCTTCACGTCGGTGCGCTTCCTAGCCTTTGTCTTCCTTGTGGCGGCCATCCTTGCCGCCACCTAGGCCACGAGGGAAGCCACTGGTGACATGGGGATGACTTATCAGGTCCGCGCGACTAGCGTCCCTGGTATGGATCCAGAAAGGAACCCATGAAGCACATATATAATAAAATACAGGACCTCGATGCACCCGAAGCCCATGAACCAGATGTAAAGAACAAGTAAAGGCCCATCAAGTAGCCGAAATTGACATAGGCTTATAGTTGTAACCTACTCGGATTGGACTCTCAGACGCAGCCTCGTATATAAAGGCTAGGAGGAGCCAAAGGGCAGGGGCTAGATTAAATCGTAACATACTCATCGTAAGCCTAGATTGATTCTATTAATCAGGCGATTTTGTATTTCTCGTCAAAAACGTCGGACTTCCTTGTTTGTAAATAAGACGACGAAATCACCAGCGTACCTCTTTCCCTGAAACCTAAGTCCATTACAATAGACATTGTTGATATTAGGAACCCATCAACCAGCAGCGTCCCTCAAAGTTATAACAAGGTAATATTAAACAGAAGGGATCACACAAAAAGCAAGTAGCCCTAATATCAAGGGTAAAAGAATGTGAAGATAGCACAAGTTTCATGTACAAGGAGGCTGACATCTGGGACCCAGCAGCCAGCAGCGGCAGCAACCCTCAAGGCATCAAAGTTATAACAAGGTAAAATTAAATGGAAGGAAACGGAAAAAAGGCAAGTATCCAGCAATATTATGGGTAAAAAACTTCAAGATATTTCAAGTTTTTTGTACAAAGAGGCTGACATCTGGGACCCATCAGGTAGCAGCGGCACTCAACGTTTAAAAGGTAAAATCAAACGAAAGAGATCAAAGAAATGGAAGTATCCGTAATAATATAACAAGTCTGCCCTAATATCATGGGTAAAAAATAATCGAGATATCACACGTTTACTTTACATAGAGGTTGTCATATGGGACCCATCAATCTGCCACATCCATCAACGTTAACAAGTTTGTAGGGCATCGAAAGAAAAAAAGTGAAGTAGGCAAAAATTACGGGTAAAGCATAAATCCAAGAAGTTGATAGAGGCTGGCATATGAGACTCATCTTCCAGCAATTTCCTAAACGTTAACAAGGTGGTAGAGGATCGAAAGAAAACGTCGAATATACAAAAATTATGGGTAAAAAATCTAAGAAAGGTAACGTTTGTTATATAGAGAGGCTGACATATGAGACCCATCTGCCAGCATCGTACCCAACATTAACAAGGTAGCAGGATATCGAGATAAAACGTAAAGTAACCAGAAATCACATGTAAAAATAAATCAAAGAAGGGAACATTTATTATTTATTATTGAGAGAGACTGACATATGGGACTCATCTTACAGTGGCATGAACATTAACAAAGAGGAATGTGATCGAAAGAAAATGTCAAGTAGCCAGAAATCACGAGTAAATAATAATCCAAAAAATATATTTTTATTGTTTAGAGATGTTGACATGAGAGACTCATCTGCTAGCAGTGTCATTAACGTTAACAAGACGGCATGAGATTAAAATAAAAATTCAAATAGCCAGAAATCACAGGTAAAAAATAAATCCAAGAACATATGTTTATTATTCAAAGAGGCTGGCATATGGGACATATCTGCCAGGCGCTTCCTCAACGTTAACAAAGCAGTAAGGGGTCGAAAGAAAAAGTCAAATAGACATAAATCAATGATAAAAAATAATACAAGAAAGGAAACGTTTACTGTTTAATGAGGATGACATATGAGACCCATCTTCTTGCGGCGTCCTCAACGTTAACAAGGAGACAGGGACAGAAAAAGTCAAGTAGTCAGAAATCACGACTAAAATAGAAATCTAAGAAAAAAAATTGTTCAGAGAAGCTAACATATGAGATCCATCTTGAAGTTGCATCATCAACATTACAAAGGCAACAGGGGATTGAAAGAAAACGTCGAGTAGACAGAAATCATGGGTAAAAAATATCCAAGAAAGAAAATATTTATTATGCAGAGAGGCTGATATTGGGGACCCATCAGCCAACAACATAAAGGCTCGATCAGGGAACGTAACCCCGGTCGAAACAGAGGGCGTGATCGAAAAAAAAACAGTAGTGGAGATGCTACCGTCAGGACCCCACAGTCGAGGGGGTACCGATTTGCGTTGACTTCGACGATGCACCCAAGAATTTCTCATCCACCACGTACCAGGCAACCATGCGCGCTGTTTTTTCCGAATCTGTGGCGCTAGATGGCCTACAAAACCAGAAAAACAAGTTTTACCATGTACCACGAAAAGAGTAAAAATCGTTAGGGATGGAGCATCAACAACCATGGTTGGATCCAACTTCATTGGTTATGGCAACTCTTTTTGTAGCGATCTGACAAGGCAAAAGAGCTGACATGTTTTGAGAACCATAGCCATCGATTATAGATTTATAGTTAGCCTGACATTCCACATTGTGTTGCACACAACGCATGCAGCGTGTGGTGCGTGTAGAGGGAGATAGATAACCAAAAATAAATAGATATATCTATATTAACATCAAGTAATATGAATTAGAGAGAGTACTACAAACAAGAAAATTAAAATAGAGGCCAAGATATATCTAGGCTTTTATTTTTAAACACTCAAAATTCTATTTTAAAATTAAAAGAATCTGAAATAAAATTCTAAAGGTAGTCGTGCACTTTTCTTTTTTGAAATGGGGAGCCTAGCACCTGCCTCTGCATCAATTGATGCACACAGCCGTTTTGTTGCGGAGTTTCAAAGTTTAAGAAGTTCTAAATCTTAAGTATCACAATGGGTGTACATAAAAACCAACAAAAGGAAGCAAATTAAAATGAAGTGCTTAAGCATCTTTAATTTTTTTAGAAAGCCGCCAGCCATCCTGGTTGTAGATAGCCCGAGAAACCGTCTCCAGACAGATGCATCCAGAATCCATATGCGTCTGATGTGCCTCCGGAAGAAGGTAAGACCACTAGTGGATCCAGTGTGTAATCATACAGACAACCTATAAAAAAATGAGCATTCGTACTCTTGTTAAACACAATATCATTACGACAATTCTAGGTAGCCCACATCAAAGCACAAGTACCCGTACGGATCAGTTTCTTAGATGCTTTATCAACCCCATTTAGCCAATTTCTCAACATATTTGTAACATTACCTAGAGGGGAAATATTAAAAGTATATTGAATAGTTATCGAAATAAGAGTGTGAAGGGACAATCAAAAAATAAATGGTTAATAGATTCCTTGGCATCACAAAATGCACATTTCTTACAACCATTCCACTTTCTTTTAGCAAGGTTATCTTTAGTGAGGATCACTTTTTTGTAAAGAAACCACATAAAATCTTAATCTTTAGTGACACCTTAATTTTCCAAATATACTTGCGCAAGAAAACAGTATGGCCATTAATGAAATCTGCATACATCGACTTAAGAAGTTAAGAGAGAATATGAATGCGAGTGTACTTATGCAAACTCTTAATGCGAATTATTTTGTATTCTATGCTACACAAATATAATAAAATCTAACAAATTTTATAGTGAATGTTGCACATTTCAAGATCTATAATTTGTCAGATGTTGTTTTCTTTGTGAGGCGTAGGATATAAAGTAGTTCCTATTGAGATTTTATACATTTGTATTATATATCATTGGCTATCTGTACAATTTTTTAGATTTTTTTGAAATTTTGAAATATAATTTTTAAATGTTTTAAAATAAATAGCTACATGTTGCTCGGTATGTGTTTAGCCACTGTCAGTACAGATACAGCGAATTCACACGCAGAAGATCCCCGACATTTAGTGTCTTTCACGAGGTTAGACTGGTAGAAGGTGCTTCTTCTGCTCTTCTAGGGCCATGTGCCCGTAGACAACGGCCACAAGAACCTTTTGATCAAGGCACTCAAGCTAAGCATAGTAATCAAAGCCAAAGCGATCGCATCCTCCTATTCCTTACGGTGATTAATCTAATCAAGTAGGGTCTCTGGTACCCATTTCTTTACAACCCAAAGCACACGGCTTGGACTTTCTTCCCGTTATTAGAGCAGCTGGTTTTGTCAACGATATCTACCCTCTACATGTGGTACATGTCTCCCTGATCTAGTTTCTGCCAGTAAGACGTGAAGGTACCCTCTTGTGTAGTGTACTAGCTATATATTGAGTTTTCTTCTCTTCCATGTATACGTCCCTGATTCCACTACATTTCGATAATTATAGATTAAGCATTTACGAATAGTAGCCTAGTAATTCGTTGACTCGCGCGACATGTAAGGCGGATCGGATACCATCGAATCCACACTTCACTGGATGGGATTCTAGCTGGTTAATTGGACCTCCAACAGCAAGCTTAGCAAGCACGGCTGCACACAGGAGGTGTCTGGCCCCTGGTCAAACCAGCCAAGTAATCTCAGCTGTCAGGATTAGTATAACGACGGCATGCCGGGCACACGCTGGGCACCGCACGCTCTCGGTGCAGGCCGTGTCGTTGCCGGGGCAGACACACCCACCGCCGCCGAAACCGGCGCGCGGCCGTGCAGACATGCACCGCTCCGTGCCGATGGACAGTCTGCGTGTGTTTTACATGTAACGATGTACAGTAAGTACCTGATTATTAACTATAAGGCCGTGTTGAAGTATTAAACGATGGATGGGTGTGTTTGGTGATTCAAGGCCCCTGGGTGGAGTCGGGCTCCGTTCTAGTTCACTAGGGCAATTATGAAGTCCTGAAGTTGCCAGCAAGTGAAGTCCTGGAAAAAAAAATCTATGAAGTCCTGAAGTTGCCAGCAAGTGAACTGTGTATGCATTTGTAGACATGATTGACTGAATAAGAATATGGAAGTGTTGGCGGCAGGGACTACACGATAAAAGTAAAAAATATTTGGCTTTAAAGGGAAGAAACTGAAAGCGGCTGTGATTTTACTAGAAGTGATTGTGCGCATGACCAAAATTCGAATACGGAGATTCAAACTTGGACGGGCGGAGATGCATCAGATCATCCCAATGGCCGGGCAATACCGGTTAACCTACATGATGAAAGTACATTTGGAATAAACGGCCCCCGCGTCGCTCCACCCTTGGGCGACATGGGCGGCGACACCACCCGCCAGCAACCACCCCTCCCCCTCCGCCCCTTCTCCCCTACCGTCGCTGGTGGTCTCCTCCGGGCAAAGCCCGCGCGGAGCAGCGGCGGCAGGACCTGTTCTCTCTCCGGCCGGCGGAGGCTAGCTCGCGGATTGGGGAACCGCGGAGGCGGGATGCAGTGTGCGGCGGACGTGGTGGCGCTGCTGGCTGCGGGTTTGGCGAGGCGCGGCGGCGCCGGGAGTGGTCAGGCTCGGCCGGGCGGGATCTGGGCCTTGCGGTCCAGCTCGGGGCGCGGGAGGTCTCGGCGTCGTGGCAGTGCTGCGGCAGGCCGATGCGGGGGCCCTGGTCGTGGAGGTGCTGCAGGTTTGCAGCACCAGTTGGGTGTTGTTGGGTTGCCGGGGCGGCGGACCCGGACAACGGCGACGTCTTGGTGGGCGAGGTGGATGACGGTGATGGCATGCTGGCTGGCTTCCGGCCGCCCTACTGGTGAAGGAGACCTTGGCGGGAGGGGGCTTGCTCCGGGTGAAAGCTCTGCCCGACTTGGTCGGTGCCGGCGATGGTGATTCCCCGGGGCGCCGTTCCCCCTTCTTGAAGGCATCGCCATGGAGCTACTACCTCTCCTGCCTTCAAGGCTTCGTGCTCTCCGGGTGAAAACCCAAGCTCTTGCCTTAGCTGGAGCGGACGACCGCGGCGGTCTCGTCGCTTCCCTTCTTGGAGGCCTCGTCTTAGGAGTGCATGACCTTCACTCAGTGATGGTGGTTTGTTTGCCGGACTGTGGTGCCTTGCCGTCTGCGATGGAGGATGTCGAGGCGGCGGCCTCGGATAGGTGGCAGTGAGCCGGGGCGGCGGCCCCGGAAGGTGGTGCGGGAACATCTCTATGGTGCAGGGATGCGGCTTGCCACGGCTTGGGTGGCGGCCTTGGCCACGTGGGCGGCAGGGCCGTCGGCTCGGTCGGACGCATCCTAGAGGGGATGGTCAGGTGTTATGTCGGGGCGGCCGCCCCGGATGAGTTGGTGCGATGCCCGTGGTCTGCGTTCGTTTGCCCTGTGCAACTTGGGTTGTGGGTGGACGGTCCGTGCAGCGTTGCAGCTCGAGAGCGAGCGGTGGTACGTCGGGGTAGCGGCCCCGAAAGGTGGTGGTCTTGGTGGAATCGCAGGGCGTGATGGAGCAGCGGTATGTCGGAGCGGCGGCTCCGAATGTTCGTCATCTTCGAGGGTGCTTGACCTTGGATCGCGTGGGCGATAAGGTGACTCTCGATGGTGGGCAGGCTTGCATGGCGACGACAACGGTGATGAGCAAGGTCTGGTCGCTGCAAGACCGTATTAGTCGGCTCCGTTCCGGCGTGTCCGAATGTCTTCAGGTTGGTCTCCTCCTGCTATGAAGTCGAAGCTTCCTTCGGCGGTGTACGATGACCTTCGAGAGGCATTCCAGCGGTGAAGGTCCTTTTCGGCGAAGGTCTTGCACATCTCCTCTCTAGGGCTCGTCGTCAGAATCGGAGCTACCGACCTTTCCTTGGGGGCATCTGTTTGGCATGGGCCAACGTGAGCTTCGCTTTTGTGTAGCTTCTGTGGGTATCCAGGGTGGCTTAGTGTGCAGGAGTATGGAAACCGAGCAGGAGTATGGAAACCGAGCACTTTCTGCTTAATTAATGGATGAGGCAAAAAAAATTGCCTCCGTTTCAAAAAAAAACTGGATTTGAAATAAACGATCAACAAGACCCATACAAAACGAATATGGAATGTGATCATTATAGGGCATTTAATCAGAAACTTGGGTATCATCGCGTAAAGGTAGGGGTAGATGGGCCAGCCCAATTAAGCGACCTTTCGATCCGTTCCTTTTTTATTATTTACTATTACTATTTATTTTTCTTTTCTTTTATATTTAACCGTCTATTAGGCGGTGCCACCTTCCCTCTCACTAAAGGTCAGTCGGGACCTCTCCCTCAAAGAGTCGTTACAATACACCCAGACAATTAGAATTCAGAAACTTTTGTCGTTATTGTCGCAAACATACATTCATCACGAAATAAAGAAATAGCACCAATATGTGTTCAATTTTTCCAAAGAAGCAATGAGGGTGCCGCCTCTAGACCCAACCAGCTCCTATACGAGTATGATAATGTTTGTTCATACGGGTATCACAATGTTTTTTACAAAGAAGCAATGAGGGTTTACATATTATTGTAAAAAACATGTACATGAGCCAATAATAGGTGTTCATACGAGTATGATTAAACTGTTTTGCTAATTCTCAGACTGAGAATTAGCTTAGAGCTCAGTAAACTCCCGTCCGATCTCCCTTCTGCTTTAAGATTCGCGTTAGTGTTGTTTTCGCTGTTTTGGCCCTGTTTTCTTCTCCGTCGTGGGATTTTGATTCGTTGGGCATTTTTCGTTGTTGGCTTGACGTACGAGCTTGTCGCTGCGAGAGCATGAACGGCGGCGGTCAACATCGACGGTGAGCGGAGGCGCCCCTCCCTTTCCTCCCCCGTTATTTGTCTCCGGCGCCAAGCTGTGCCGCGCCTCCTCTACAACATTCTTCTCTCTGCTCCTCTACCGTTTTCTTGTGCGGCTGCGTCTTGTCGCACCCTCCCCCTTCATTGTTCTTCTCTGATGCCGATATATTTCTGTGCGAATTTTGATTTTTTGTTGTTTTCATTATTTGGTTGCAGGAGTTCTTCTAGCTGGAGTGCTGGATTTGTTGTCATTTTTGCGCAGCGGAGGTTCGGTTCCTTGTCTGCTAAGCTGTGATTTGTCTGGTAAGCGGTGAGGAGATGCTAATTATTTCATGTTTAGTGTTGCAAAACATTTTTCTGTCCGAGATTAGGTGTTATAGTTATTGCCGTTCTTCAGAAAATACTTCGATCGAAGTTGAATGGGCTGGTTATCTCCAGTTGAATGTGTCTGAACGGGTCTGGTTCTGTCCATTGTTTTCATTTGCCTGTAGCCCTGTCCCATGCGTGGTAGTAGAATTTCCCAGTAAGTAATGCCATGTTTTTCTAGAGGGCAAGTAAAGCAATTTTCAGGTATCTTTTTAAGTATCTAGTAATCGTTTACTTAGTTAATTGTCGGGAGGTTAGATTGCAGTATGCATGGCTGTACGGCTAGCATATCGAATGTTCAGCAAAACATGATTTGCCCACTGTATACACAGTCACATGAGCACGCTTAGCTGTTCATCCTGCCGTTGTGTAGACTAATGCGCGAATGTGTGTTCAGGTGTATAATACAAGTGGATGGAGACTTGTATATGCAATGTGTTCAAGTGTATATTCAAAATTATAGGTGTTCGCTGTATATTCTCTTTTTTTATGTTCAGACATAATTTGGTGAGTAGTTATAGATAGTTTGATTTTTTTTTCAAGTGTTAGTAGAATAAGTAGATGTGTTGTTTCATGACAAAGCCATATCTAACTCTACGTAGGTAAATCTTCTGAATCTTCTCCATTGTGTTAAAATTATGAAAGTATTTCTTCTGAATCAAATCTCTATATTATCTGTTAATTTTCAGTTGACATCACAATGGTCTACCTCATCCTTTTTCTGCAGCAGGGCCCCGGAAAAGATCAATTTTATTTTAGTCACAACAAATAGAGTAATAAAATTATTTGGAAAACCAACCTTGTTTGTTCACCCATAGTACATCAATCCAGTACTTAGGTACAGAACCAGACCCTTGGGCTTGTGTATAGTCCTATCTCTGAAAGCATGCCCCTTGCTTTTTTTTTCTTCTTGCAGCACATTGAGATTTGTAATGGTGAGAATTTTATATATTTCTTGCAACATTTTGGTAGTACAGGGTATGTAGCAGCATGAAAAAGAGCTTAGAAGGGATACGGAACACCATCATCTTGTCTTTTTTTTCTAGCACATTATTTCTTGCGATGTTTGGTCGTACTGGACTATGTGGCATGAAGAAGATTTTGGAACATATGGAACACCAACATTTTGTCTTTTTTTTCTCTAGCACATTAGCTGGCATATATTTTTCAATTTTTGGAGAAGAATTCATGTGCTGTAATAAACGTTCATTAGCTTTTCAAAATTGGTTAAGTTTCTGGGATCCATTTTGACCGTTTTTAAAGTTGGTTGAACAGTTGCATGTCGAGTATCAACTGGGGTCCGTTTGATAGATTTTTTGAAACTTGGTTGGCCACTTACAAGTCGAGTCGCAACTAGGTTCGTTTGATAGATTTTGAAAGTCGGTTGACCAGTTGCAAGTCGAGTCGTAACTGTGGGAGGTCATTTGACCTTTTTTGGAAGCCGGTTGACCAGTTGCAAGTCGAGTGGCAACGTTTAACCATTTTTCGAAAGTTGGTTGACCAGTTGCAAGTCGAGTCGCAACTAAGGGCCCATTTGACCATTTTTGAAAGTTTGGTTGACCAGTTGCAAGTCCAGTCGCAATTGGAGCTCATTTGACCATTTTTCAAAGTTTTGTTGACCACTTGCAAGTTGAATCACAACTGGGGGTCCGTTTGACCTTTTTTCAAACTTGGGTTGACCACTTGCAAGTTGAATCACAACTGGGGTCAGTTTGACCTTTTTTAGAGTTGGGGTTGCCAACTCGCAAGTGAAGCCGCAATTGGGGGCCGTTTGACCATTTCCAAAGTTGGGTTGACTAGTTGCTGGTCGAGTCCCATTTGGGGGCCAATTTTTACCTTTTTCAAAGTTGGGTTGACCAGTTGCTAAGGGCATCTCCAGCGGCGCGACGCATTTTAGTGTCCGCGCGCGTCCGTTTGCGTCGCGCAACGTCGTCGCGTGTCCGTTTGCGTCTGGGGTTGGCTCCAGCGGCCCGACGCATTTTTTTCTCTTTTTCATTTCAACATACTTCCAAATATTACAAATTGGAAGATTATTTTACACAAACTAATACATAGTTTGGAACATGGTTTACACAAACTAATACATAGTTTGTACCATGGTGGACACAAATATAAATATTTTAAAAATAGAAACCAGTTGTGTTGATTTCGTATGTTCGCGCCAAGAAAGAACATTCGAGGGCACACCAGTCCCAAGCCGACGCAGCGGCCCGGCGTTTGAGAAACGCATCGACGCAGGGTCGCCGGCGGGCGACGAAACGTCCGCCGGATACGAGCGGACACTTTCGCGCAGCGCCCGCAGAGACGCATCCGAGGCGCATATTTGGGCCAGTATGCGTCTCCGCGGACGTGGCTGTGCCCGGAGAGGTGCAGGACGCATTTCCGGTCACGGCGACGAAAACCGCGTGCCGCCGGATGCCCTAAGTCGAGTCGCAACTGGGACCCAGTTGACTCTTTTCTTAAAGTTGGGCTAACCACTTGCAAGTCGAGTGGCAAGTGGAGCCTGTTTGACCTTTTTGTAAGTTGGGTTGACCATTTGCTACTCGAGTCACAATTGTACCCGTTTGATATTTTTTCAAAGTTGGGTTGACCACTTACAAATCGAGTCGCAAATAGTGCAGTTTGACCTTTTTAAAAATTTGGTTGACCAGTTTCAAGTTGAGTTCTAACTAGGCTCCAGTTGAGCATTTTTAAAGTTAGTTGAGGAGTTGCAAGACGAGTCGCAACTAGGCTCCGGTTGACCATTTTTCAAAATTGGTTAACTAGCTGTAAAATGAGTCACAACTAGGTTCTGGTTTACCACCGGTTGACTATTTTGAAAGTTGGTTATCCAATTGCAAACTGAGTCGCAACTGGGATCTAGACCATGTTTGAAAGTTGGTTGCCGAGTTGCAAGCACAGTCACAACTAGGCTCCAGTTGACCATTTTTGGTAGTTAGTTGACCAGTTGCAAGCCGAGTCGCAACTAAGCTTTAGTTGATTTTTTTGGAAAGTTAGTTAAGCAGTTGCAAGTCAGGCCCCAACTAGGCTCCTACTGACCATTTCTGGAAGTTGGTTGACCTTCTATGAAAGTAGGTTGACTAGTTGCAAGCAGTGTCGCAACCGGGGACCGGTTAACTATTTTTTAATGTCGGTTGACCAGTTCCAAGTTGAGTTGCAACTGTGCTACGGTTGACTTTTTTGGAAAGTTAGTTAAGCAGTTGCAAGCCGGGCCCCAACTAGGCTCCTACTGACCATTTTTGGAAGTTGGTTGACCTTCTATGAAAGTAGGTTGACTAGTTGCAAGCAATGTCGCAACTGGGGACCGGTTAACCATTTTTTAATGTTGGTTGACCAGTTCCAAGTCGAGTTGCAACTGTGCTACGGTTGACAATTTTTTAAAGTTAGTTGACTAGTTGCGAGTCGAATCGCAACTGGGCTCCAGTTGACCACCGGTTGAATATTTTGAAAGTTTGTTGACCAGTACCAAGCTGACTCGCAACTAGGCTCCGGTTGACCATTTCTGAAAATTGGTTGCCGAGTTGCAAGCCGAGTCGCAACTAGGCTCCAGTTGACTATTGGTTGACTATTTGAAAGTTGGTTGACTAGTTGCAAGGTGAGTTGGAACTAGGCTCCACTTGACCAACGATTGACTATTTTGAAAGTTGGTTGACCAGTTGCAAGCTGAGTCGTAACTAGACCTCGGTTGACTTTTTTGGAAAGTTAGTTGGCCAGTTGCAAGCCGAGTCAAAAGTGGGCTAAACATTTTTTTTGCACCACTTGCAAGTGTGGTCAAAATTGGGTTTGTTACCCAGTTACAAGTGAACTTGCAACTAAAAAGAAAAATGATACAAAATCTGTGCTAAACCCTAATCTCCATATTGCCTACTTGCGGTTGCAACTGGGGTTTGTTGCTCAATTGCAAGTGGACTTGCAACTAACAGAGGAATGTGTTAAACCCTAATTTATTTTTTTAACCCACTTGCAGTTGCAGGTGTGGTTGCAATTGGGTATGTTACCCAGTTATAAGTGGACTTGCAACTGTGATAGAAATGTTCTTTATTTCGTGCTAAACCCTAGTTTCCATTTTGTCCCACTTGCAAGTTTGGTCGTAACTGACAGATAAATACTATGAAACCCGTGCTAAATCCTTTTTATCTAGTTTGCCGCACTTGCGGTTGTCATGCTTATTTTTTTTCCTTCTTTGAAAAATCACATGGAAAATTAGCTTGTGTGTTTTCCTTAAAAGAAATAAAGGAAAATGAGAGTAAGAAAAAGTGTCGCTTCTACAATTAAATGTTCTCCTAAGAAGCTTGTCCACCAGCAAGTGATGGTGCAGTGGCAAGGGGGGATGCGTGCGTCATATTCAAATTGTTGAGAACCACCGCTGCATAAAAGGGCAGGAGGTTATATTTGGCGTGGCTTCGAAGTTGAAATCTCAAATACAGTATGTACACGTCGTAAATGCGGTACCACCAGTAGCTCAACTCGGCCATTGTACGTAGGAGGCTGCAGGTATTGGCCGGTCACGGTCACGCTCCTCCTTCTCTGGTACACGATGTGCATGAACGCACACATACGGCACTGGCCGGGAAGCCTGGCCGTGATGGTGACGACGCGTGAGTTGTGCAGCTCGTATACGCCAACAGCCCAATGTGAGCCCAACAACGCAACACAGAAGCCCAACAAATCGACAAACACAACAAAATCCGAACCACCAAGAAAGGTTTGGGAAACCGGACCGAATCTAGCCCAAAATAAATTTTGTGACGTCAATCTGTTGAGCTCTCAGTTAGTGCTCAGTAAACTGAGCCCTAGAGACACCCATGATTAAATGGTCACATATATATATTAATGCTCACCCGTATCATAATGTTTGTTCATGCTAGAAAAGTTATTTCTATATATGATAATAAAGAAATGTTCATACAAGTACATATAAGATGCATGTATATATCTATATAATTTTTCGTAAATATCTAAATAAATGATCAAGAGGTGGAAAAGTTATTTCTTTATATCATAAAATTGTTTCATAGAAAAGTAAATAATGATCATACGAAAGGGAGAAAAATATCCAGTGTATATAAAAGTGTGGAAAAAAGGGAAAAACTAAACTACCTAAAAATAGAGAAATAAAATAAATAAAGTACGCAAGATATGAAAAAGATACATTGAAGTGTTGCAAAACCTGAAAAACATCTCTCCAAAGATTTGTTTGTTTCTTTTTTTATCTTGTGACAGGTGGAGCTTTGACGTGTTGTGTACTTGTGTTACTCGTGTTGAGATAATCGAAACTACAACTTATGTGGATAGGTTTTGACGTTCTTTTCTTATTTCTAAATCTAGTACACGTGCAATTGAAGGTCATGTGCATCGCACTTGAAAGTGCATGTAGTGTATCCGTAAGTACACCGAATGCATTTATAAGGATTGTGCTACACTCGGAAGTACAATAAGAGAACGTAACAGCATCTCCATCCGCGTCTCCAAATGAATTTGAGGCGCGCCGGATAAAATTTTATTCTCATCGTGGCGCTCCAAAAAACCTTTCCGTCCGGCGCGGTTCAATACGGTGTCCGGCGCTCCGAGCCCGTTCCGACGCATCAGCGCCTCACGAACGAAGCGTCACAACTTTGCCTTAATAGCGACGGAGGGGCAGGCGAGACGTCTTGTCGGTGGTGCGCACGCCACCGCGTGTTCCCGCGCTTTGTTCAAGCCGCTTCTAGCCTCTTCCCGCGGTATCTTCCCGCCTCTTCTGACGACGCCAGCGTCTATAAAAGGTCTCCCCGGCTCAATGGTAGCCACCACAGCCGCCGGCACCCCTTTCTCCGCCACAAACACAGCCCTCGTCGCATAAACACCACCTGCGCAATGATGAACCGCCCCGGCGCCGGCCAGTTCCCTCCACCACCGTCTCCACCACCACCTCCAGCACCGCAGTTCGACATCGACCCGGAAGCTGCGGAGAACGAGGCATGGGAGGAGGCGGCGCTGGCGGACACCATAGCGGTGTTCGACGCTGCCGCGGTGGAAGAGGCGCGGCGGCGCCGGACGGAGGAGATGGCCGAGCGGTGGCGTGCAGAGTGGCATCTCCTGCACATGGAGCAGCATCTCCAACACCGTGAACGGATGGAGGCGATTAAGCAGCGGCGGAGGGAGGCGGTGGAGCGTCAGCAGTGGCAGGCGGCGGATGAGCGTCAGCAGCGGAGTCGGCGCTGGTGGCAACGGAGGCGCCCTGGGTGGCGCGGGCGGATGCATTGACGGCAGAGGACGATGCGTTGGCGGTGCAAACGGAGGCGCAAATGGAGGACGATGAGGAGGAGGAGGACGAGGCGGAGGAGGAGGACGAGGAGGATATGGCCGAGGAGGAGGAGGATGATGACGATGACGACGACGACGACGATGACTTCGAGTGGTCCGACGACGACGGGCCGCACTCGGACGAGGCGGCGGATTAGCAACAAGCGCTCGTCGAGTCCTTCGAGTCGGAGAAGAAGCTCTAGGACGACGCCTGTGCCCGCGAAGATGCAGATTTGCCGCGCCGTCGAACTCTCCCTCCAGGCGGCGCATCAGGGGAGGGCAGGAGACGAGGCGCTGCTGGAGCAGCGGCGTCTGGCCTCTACCCTACGCAGGGAGACGCGGCGCGCGGAGCAGGAGCTGCGGCGGAGGGGAGGCGACGACGGGGCGGGGCCGTCGAACGCACCGCTGAACAGCCAATAGGGTAGGGTTAGATAAAATCTAGCCATTTTCATTCAAACTTATAATATATAATCAAATTTGAATAAAAACCTGTATTTCCGTGCACTTTTATTTATTTGGGCCTTTTATTTATTTGGGCTGCGTTTTTGGGGGACGCGGCTGGGGAGCAACTTCCCCCAAAAGCGGCACGAAGAAAACGCTGTCCAACAAAGGCTCGATGGGAAACCTTTTGGAGAACGATTTGGGAGACGCGGTTGGAGTGTCTCCAACCATGGAAGTACGGCTACGTGGTACGCACGTTTGCGCAGCTGCTGACACGGGGATGACAGCGTCGCTGTCGGTGAGACGACCACCACTTGGAGAACTCCGACTCTCCTAGCGGCGCATAGTAAGAGCATCTCTAATAGAGCCCGGAAAAGGCCCAAAACCGAAAAATAACCGCCAATTTACGTGTTCGGGACGAAAAACGACGCCGATCAGTAACCGTAAACGGGCCAAAACTGAAAATATTTTTTCGGGCTGCGTTCGGTTCGATCCGTCGGCCTGTATTTGTAGGGGCCGACGGAGCGAACAGAACGCAGCTCGAACACAATCTCTACTTTACGCGCGAAGGAATTTTCAGCTCCTCCCAACCGCCACCGCCGCCGCCGATCTGTGCGCCCTCACCTTCCTCTGCGCCGCCACCCTCCGATTTGTCCCCAATGAGTCTCGAATCGACCCCGCCGGCCGCCGTTGCTACCTCGCAGGCGCCGCCACCCTCTCCCGTGGTCGCCGGAGCTTCCGCCGCTCCACCAACCACCCCGGCGACTGCTCCCACCCCTGTGACCCCCGCGGATGTTGCTTCGACGGTCTCGTCGACGACTTGGGTGAAGCGGCGGCACGCGGGAACGCATCTGGCCCCGCAAGCCGGTGCCGCGGCGGTCACCAGTGCTGGGTCAGCAGTGAAGCCGAAGGCAGCCCGTGCGAGACCGAAGAATTCGGCTCCGAAAAGGACCAAAGTGAAGGCGTCGACTTCTTGTGGTGCCCCGCTTCCGTGCCCATCCCCGCCACGTCGCCGCCGCCTCCGGAAGCCACCGCGAACGGCGCCGAGGACGTGCTCGACGACGGGTCAGCAAGTTACACATGAACTCTTCCTCCGTTTTTTTGTTTGCGAGTAGATACTGAGCCCTCGTCAAATTAGGAACGATTCCACCTCGTACATGGAGATGTTGGAGGAGGTGAACATTAATCCACTCAGTCCGTTCGGCAATGAGAACGACTGCAGGGACGAGGTGGAAGAAGGGGAAGAAGGGGACGAGGAAGGGGACGAGGGTGTGGTGGAGGTCACGGATGATGGAAATCGGAAGAAGAGGCGGGCCAACAACTACACGGAGATTGAAGACGCCACCTTGTGCCGAGCTTGGGCCTCCGTAGGGATGGATGCCATCTCCGGCACGGATCAAACAGGGAAGCGGTACTGGCAACGCATCGAGGACAAGTTCCATAAGCTCATGTCGCACGTCCGCCATCCTGTTGATCGCACGTACCGATCCCTCCAAGGTCGTTGGGACGCGATCAAACCGGCTTGCAGCCGGTGGGCAGCAGCAATGGACCAAGTGGTGACCAATCCTCCTAGCAGCGCAACTGTCGACGAATATGTAAGTGCATATTTGATAAAGCTAATTCTAATTTAGCTTTGGTGAAAAATTGACGATTTTTTGGTTCCTTTTGGAGATGTAGGACCGCATTGCCGATGCGAGTTACAGAGACATTGCCGGCAGCAAGGGAAAAAGCTTCACCATGCGTCATTGCATCGATGTGCTCCAGCACCTCCCCAAGTGGAAATTGAGGGACGAAGAAGTAGCACCGAAGAAAGCTGCAATGGTTGCGCTTGACGACACCGAGGACGAGAAGGATGGCCGGAACACCGACAAGCTGGAGGGGAACAAGAAGGCGAAGGAAAGGCTCAAGCTCGAGGGGTGGCTGCATTGTTGACGGACAAGTTTGATCAAATGATGAAGTCCAAGGAGGTGATAGCGTCCAAGACTTTGGAGACCAAGCGTGTCCTCATCGAGACGAAGGAGGTGAGCCTTGCAAAGTTGAAGCAAGTCGAGAGGAAGCAAGGAACAAAGCCAAGTTGAAGGAGGTGAGGATCAATGTGAAGAAGGCCAAAGCAATGAAGCAACTATTGGCCGAAGAGAGGGAGATCATGATGATGAACACCACCGGCATGAATGAGGTTCAACTGGAGTGGTGGAAGGAGACCTCGGCGGGGATCACGGCAAGACAAAGAGCAGCTCGTCAAGAGGCAACTGCTGTTGACCATGTCACTCCAGGAGGTAGTGGTGATGTGACTTCAGGTGGTGGTGCCGATGGTGCTGACGGCGGGCCAACCTCGGTTTGATGGCGGCGGTGAGAGGAGATGAGAAACTATGAACCGTGTCATTTCATTGTGTCATTTGATGTCTGCACTATGAACTATGCATGAATTGTTTGCGTTTTACTATGACGTTTCTTCGATCATATGCTCAAAAATTTCATAAACCCTGTTTTTACGGGTTCGGATGCCGTTGGCGCAGAACAGAGCACGTAAACCAAAACTGTAAAACAGAATACGCGAGTTCGGTGAACTGAACTCCACTTTTTCGGTTCGCGTTTTTACGGGCACTGCTAGAGATGCTCTAAGTAGACTCGCGGAGCGCCTTGCTCAAGCCAGTCTGCGAGTCATCGGGAGCCCGCAGCGCCTGGTAGCACATGTAGCGTTCCCACTTCGCATGTGGCACCCGGGCTGCGGCTTGAGGGTGAGCGGTGTATGACGATGCCGAAAGGAGAGATGTCAGCGCAGCTGCCATGCCGTCTCCGTAACGAGGATGCCAACCGAGCTACGCAAGGGCGAGGCTGCCTTAGCCTTAGGCTTGGGGGTGCAAAGCGGTGGGGCACGTGAGGAAGAAGACCTCGACGCGGAAGCAGCGTTGGTGTAGTAGGGTGTCAATGGGAGACACAGGAGGCAGGCGATCGTGAAACCCATCTAGGGTTCCATCCCTCTCGCTTGCGACGCTGTCAATTTGCTCCGTCTCCGGTGGCCTTTGGGCCTTGGAGACGTGATACGTCTCAAACGTATCTATAATTTCTTATGTTCCATGCTACTTTTATGACAATACTTGAATGTTTTATACATACTTTACATCATTATTATACATTTTCCGGCACTAACCTATTAACAATATGCCGAAGCGCCAGTTGCTGTTTTCTTCTGTTTTTGGTTTCAGAAATCCTACAAAGGAAATATTCTCGGAATTGGACGAAATCAACGCCCGGGTCCTATTTTTCCACGAAGCTTCAAGACCGAGGGGGAAAGGAAGTGGGGCCACGAGGCGCCACACAGGGGCGGCGCGGCCGAGGGGACTGCGCGGCCCTAGCATGTGGGGCCCCGTGACCCCTCCGACTCCGTCCTTCCGCCTACTTAAAGCCTTCGTCGCGAAAACCCCTGTACGAGAGCCACGATACGGAAACCCTTCCCGAGACGCCGCCGCCGCCATCCCATCTCGGGGATTCGGAGATCGCCTTCGGCACCCGCCGAGAGGGAATCATCACCGGAGGGGCTCGCATCATCATGCCCGCCTCCGGATTGATGCGTGAGTAGTTCATCCTTGGACTATGGGTCCATAGCGTAGCTAGATGGTTGTCTTCTCCGCTTGTGCTATCATTGTTTAGATCTTGTGAGCTGCCTAACATGATCAAGATCATCTATTTGTAATGCTACATGTTGTGTTTGGTGGGATCCGATGAATCTAGAATATTATGTCAAGTTGATTATCAATCTATCATATATGTGTTGTTTATGTTCTTGCATGCTCTGTTGCTAGTAGAGGCTCTGGCCAAGTTGATACTTGTAACTCCAAGAGGGAGTATTTATGCTCGATAGTGAGTTCATGCCTCCATTTTATCTGGGACAGTGACAGAAAGTTCTAAGGTTGTGGATGTGTTGTTGCTACTAGGGATAAAACATCGATACTTTGTCTAAGGATATTTGTGTTGATTATATTACGCACCATACTTAATGCAATTATCTATTGTTTACAACTTAATACTGGAGGGGGTGCGGATGCTAACCCGAAGGTGGATTATTTAGGCATAGATGCATGCTAGGACGGTCTATGTACTTTGTCGTAATGCCCTGATTAAATCTCATAGTAATCATCGTTGATATGTATTGAATCTTTATTTGTCAATTGCCCACCTGTAATTTGTTCACCCAACATGTTAGTTATCTTATTGGAGAGACACCACTAGTGAACTGTGGACCCCGGTCCATTCTTTTACATCTGAATACAATCTCTGCAATCATTGTTCTTTCTTGTTCTCAAAGCCGGTGAGATTGACAACCTCACTGTTACGTTGGGGCAAAGTATCTTGATTGTGTTGTGCATGTTCCACGTTGGCGCCGGTTTCACTGGTGTTGCGCCGCACTACACTCCTCCACCAACAACCTTCACGTGTTTCTTGGCTCATACTGGTTCGATAACCTTGGTTTCATACGAGGAAACTTGCTTCTATATGCATCATACCTTCCACTTGGGGTTCCCAACGGACGTGTGCTTCGCGCATATCAAGCTAAATTTCGGCGCCGTTGCGAGGTCAAGACACGGCAGGGAGTCTCCACATCCAATCTCTTTACTTTGTTTTGTCTTGCTTTACTTTATTTTATTTACTGTCTTGTTTGCTTCATATTAAAAACACACAAAAAATAGTTGCTTTACTTTTTGTCTTATTTACTAGTTCTGTATCAGAACACTAAAAAATTAGTTACTTGTCTTTACTTTATTTGCTTAGTTTACTTTTACAATGGGTACTCCTGAAAATACTAAGTTGTGTGATTCACTAGCACAAATAATAATGATTTCATAAGTACTCCTATTGCTCCACCTGCTACTACTGCAGAATTCTATGAAATTAAACCGCTTTACTGAATCTTGTTATGAGAGAGCAATTTTCTGGTGTTAGTGATGATGCTGCTGCCATCTTAATAATTTTGTTGAACTTTGTGAAATGCAAAAGTATAAGGATATAGATGGTGATATTATAAAACTGAAATTGTTTCCTTTCTCCTTAAGAGGAAGAGCTAAAGATTGGTTGCTTTCTGTGCCTAAGAATAGTATTGATTCATTGACTAAATGTAAAGATGCTTTTATTGGTAAATATTATCCTCCTGCTAGATTATATCTTTGAGAAGTAGCATTATGAATTTTAAGCAATTTGATAATGAACATGTTGCTCAAGCATGGGAGAGAATGAAATCTTTGGTAAAGAATTGCCATACCCATGGACTGACTACTTGGATGATCATCCAAACCTTTTATGCAGGATTGAATTTTTCCTCAAGGAACCTATTGGATTCAGCTGCTGGAGGTACTTTATGTCCATCACCTTAGGCGCCGCGACGAAGCTTCTTGATGATATGATGATCAATTACTCTGAATGGCACTGAAAGAACTCCTCAAGGTAAGAAGGTAAATTCTGTTGAAGAAACCTCTTCTTTGGGTGATAAGATTGATGCTATTATGTCTATGCTTGCAAATGGTAGATCTCATATTGATCCTAATAATGTTCCTTTAGCTTCATTGGTTGCTCAAGAAAAAATGTTGATGTAAATTTCATTAAGAATAATAATTTCAACAACAATGCTTATAGGAATAATTATGGTAACAACAACTATAGGCAATATCCTTCTAATAATGGTAGTGGTTATGGTAATTCTTACAACAATAATAAGAGTGTACCCTCTGGTCTTGAAGTGATGCTTAAAGAATTTATTAGTACACAAACTGCTTTTAATAAAACTGTTGAAGAAAAGCTTGGTAAAATTGATGTTCTTGCTTCTAAGGTTGATAGTCTTGCCCTTGATGTTGATCTTTTAAAACTGAAATGCCTGAGGAAGTTAAAGATGCTAGGTTTTCTAAAACAAATGCCATCCAAGTTCAAATTAATGATAATATTAGAATGTTGGCTGAATTGCATGCTAGGTGGGATAGAGAAGAAAAAGAAAAACTTGCTAAAGAGAATAATGTAGCTAAAGTTTGGACTATTACCACCACTAGTAATGTTGATTCTACACATGTTGCTACACCTCCTACTATCAATGGTAAAATAATTGGTGTTGGCAATGTTTCTACTCCTAGTGCAAAGCGTGCAAATTGCCTGAAACTGCTAAAACTGCTTGTGATAAAACTGCTGAAATTTTTCAAAATATTGGTGACAATGATTCTATTGTTGTAGAAAATAATGGTTTAGATTTTGATGATTGTCATATTACTGAAGTTATAAAGTTCTTACAAAAACTTGCTAGAAGTCCTAATGCTAGTGCTATAAATTTAGCCTTTACAAAACATATTACAAATGCTCTCATTAAAGCTAGGGAAGAGAAATTAAAACTTGAAGCTTCTATTCCTAGGAAATTAGAAGATGGTTGGGAGCCCATCATTAAGATGAAATTCAATTATTTTGAATGTAATGCTTTATATGATCTTGGTGCAAGTATTTCTGTTATGCCTAAGAAAATTTATGATATGCTTGACTTGCCACCATTGAAAAATTGTTATTTAGATGTTAATCTTGCTGATAATGTTAAAAAGAAACCTTTGGGAGGATTGATAATGTTCATTACGGTTAACAATAACCTTGTCCCCGTTGATTTTGTTTTCTTGGATATTGAATGCAATGCATCTTGTCCTATTGTGTTGGGAAGACCCTTTCTTCGAACTGTTGGTGCTGTTATTGATATGAAAGAAGGAAATATTAAGTATCAATTTCCTCTCAAGAAAGGTATGTAACACTTTCCTAGAAAGAGAATGAAGTTGCCGTTTGATTCTATTATTAGAGAAAATTATGATGTTGATGCTTTATCTCTTGATAATACTTGATTTGCACTTTCTGCGCCTAGCTGAAAGGCGTTAAAGAAAAGCACTTCTTGGGAGATAACCCATGTTTCATTTTATTTGATGTATTGTTGAGTCTTGGAAGTTGTTTACTACTATAGCAACCTCTCCTTATCATGTTTTTGTGCCAAGTAAAGTCTCTATGGCAAAGTTGATGCTAGATTTGGATTGCTGCGCAGAAACAGAATTGCTGTCTGTCACGAATTCGCATAACTCTCGTAAAAAATCAAAAAACTGCAAATTTACGTGCGTGATCCTCGATATGTACGCAACTTTCATTAGTTTTGAGTTTTCCCGTTTGAGCAAGTTAAGTGCCCCTGTAAAATTCGTCTTTACGGATTGTTCTGTTTTGACAGATTCTGTCTTTTATTTCGCATTGCCGCTTTTGCTATGTTGAATGAGTTTCTTTGTTCCATTAACTTTCAGAAGCTTTGTGCAATGTCCAGAAGTGTTAAGAATGATTATGTCACCTCTGAATGTATGAATTTTTGATTACGCACTAACCCTCTAATGAGTTTGCTTGAAGTTTGGTGTGGAGGAAGTTTTCAAGGGTCAAGAGAAGAGGATGATACATTATGATCAAGAAGAGTGAAAGGTCTAAGCTTGGGGATGCCCCGGTGGTTCATCCCTGCATATTTTAAGAAGACTCAAGCATCTAAGCTTGGGGATGCCCAAGGCATCCCCTTCTTCATCGACAACTTATCAGGTCACTTCTAGTGAAACTATATTTTTATTCCATCACATCTTATGTTCTTTACTTGGAGCGTCTTTTGCTTTTATTTTTATTTTGGTTTGAATAAAGTTGGATCCCACCATCCTTATATTGGAGATATTACGCTCCGCTTTTTCATATGAAACACTTGTGTTCTTAAATGTGCTTTAATGTTCATGGCGAAGGCTGAAATTGCTTCGTTGATTGCTATTTGGTTGGAATCAGAAAATGCTTCATATGGTTTGGAATAAACTTGGCAATTGTTTGAGCTCTCATAGATCATGTTTAAGCTCTTGCATCATGTAGTTTAATCTATTAATGGAGAACTACCGTAGAGCTTGTTAAAATTTGGTTTGCATGATTGGTCTCTCTAAGTCTAGATATTTTCTGGTAAAGTGTTTGAACAACAAGGAAGACATTGTAGAGTCTTATAATGTTTGCAATATGTTCTTGTGTAAGTTTTGCTGTACCTGTTCATACTTGTGTTTGCTTCAAACAAACTTGCTAGCCCAAACCTTGTACTGAGAGGAAATGCTTCTCGTGCATCCAAACATCTTGAGCCAAAACCCATGCCATTTGTGTCCACCATATCTACCTACTATGTGGTATTTTTCTGCCATTCCAAAGTAATTACTTGAGTGCTACCTTTAAAATTTCATTCCTTTATCTTTGCAATATATAGCTCATGGGACAAATAGCTTAAAAACTATTATGGTGATGAATATGTAGTTATGTGTCTTAGTTCTTATAAGTTGCTTGTTGAGCGGTAACCATGTTTCTGGGGACGCCATCAACTTTTTACCTTTGTTGGATATCATGTGAGATGCTATGCATGTTCGTCTTGTCTGAAGTAAGTGCGATTTCATGATCAAATGGTTTGAGTATGCATGTGTTAGAGAAGAACATTGGGCCGCTAACTAAAGCCATGTATCATGGTGGAAGTTTCAGTTTGGACATACAACGTCAATCTCTTATGAGAATATTATCTGTTGTTGAATGCTTAAGCATTAAAAGAGGAGTCCATTATCTGTTGTCTATGTTGTCCCGGTATGGATGTCTAAGTTGAGAATAATCAAAAGCGAGAAATCCAATGCGTGCTTTCTCCTTAGACCTTTGTACAGGCGGCATAGAGGTACCCCTTTGTGACACTTGGTTGAAACATATGTCATGCAATGATAATCCGTGTTATCCGAGCTGATTAGGACAAGGTGCGAGCACTATTAGTACTCTATGCATGAGACTTGCAACTTGCAGGAAGTATTATGCATAGCACATATGAATTATTACTACCGTTGACAAAATTGTTTCTATGTTTTCAAAACAAAAGCTCTAGCACAAAAATAGTAATCCATGCTTCCCTCTGCGAAGGGCCATTCTTTTACTTTATGTTGAGTCAGTTTACCTACTTCTTTCTATCTTAGAAGCAAACACTTGTGTTAACTATGTGCATTGATTCTTACATGTTTACTTATTGCACTTGTTATACTACTCTATGTTGACAAATATCCATGAGATATACATGTTACAAGTTGAAAGCAATTGCTGAAACTACATGTTGTGTTTGGTGGGATCCGATGAATATGGAATACTATGTCAAGTTGATTATTGATCTATCATATATGTGTTGTTTATGTTCTTGCATGCTCTCCATTGCTAGTAGAGGCTCTGGCCAAGTTGATACTTGTAACTCCAAGAGGGAGTATTTATGCTCGATAGTGGGTTCATGCCTCCATTGAATCTGGAACAGTGACAGAAAGTTCTAAGGTTGTGGATGTGTTGTTGCCACTAGGGATAAAACATCGATGCTTTGTCTAAGGATATTTATCTTGATTACATTACGCACCATACTTAATGCAATTGTCTGTTGTTTGCAACTTAATGGAGGGGGTGCGGATGCTAACCTGAAGGTGGACTTTTTAGGCATAGATGCATGCTGGATGGCGGTCTATGTTCTTTGTCGTAATGCCCTGATTAAATCTCATAGTGATCATCATGATATGTATATGAATCTTTATTTGTCAATTGCCCACCTGTAATTTGTTCACCCAACATGTTATTTATCTTATTGGAGAGACACCACTAGTGAACTGTGGACCCCGGTCCATTCTTTTACATCAAATACAATCTACTGCAATCTCTGTTCTTTGTTGTTCTTCGCAAACAAACATCATTCTCCACACCATACGTTTAATCCATTGTTTTCAGCAAGCCGGTGAGATTGACAACCTCACTGTTAAGTTGGGGCAAAGTATTTTGATTGTGTTGTGCAGGTTCCACGTTGGCGCCGGAATCACTGGTGTTGCGCCGCACTACACTCCTCCACCAACAACCTTCACGTGGCCTTCATCTCCTACGGTTCGATAAACCTTGGTTTCGTGAGGGAAAACTTGCTGCTGTGCTCATCATACCTTCCTCTTTGGGGTTCCCAACGGACGTGTGTTGTACCGTCACAACGAAGCTTCTACGCGCTAGCGCTACTTTTTGGCGCCGTTGCGGGAGATCAAGACAAGCTGCAGGGGGGTCTCTCACATCCAATCTCTTTACTTTGTTATTGTCTTGCTTTACTTTACTTTATTTTCTGTCTTGTTTGCTTTATATCAAAAACACACAAAATTAGTTGCTTTACTTTATTTCATTTGTCTTGTTTAATTTCTCTATATCAAAAACACAAAAAATTAGTTACTTGCATTTACTTCATCAAGTTTACTTTTGTTTATTTCATCATGCTTCATCCTAAGTTTACTTTGAAAGATATATCGGTAGGTAGTGGGTCTATCATTGGAAAAAATAATATAGAAGATTTTTTCACTCATGTTAGTAAGACTGAAGATTTTGAAGATAGATCCTTGGTAGAACTTGCTCCTGATTATGAAATTGCTACTGCCTCTTTAGTGCACAAACTCGGTGGGCAGCCGGGCCAGGAGGAGGGAGATCGGCCGGTCTCTGGCTAGGATTTGGGTCGTCGCCCGGAGATGCCTCGCACGAGACGACCCGGGGCGAAGATCGGATGGGGAGGGATGAGATGGGTTGGTGGTGGAGGGTTGGTGCCGGCGCCGGGAGAGAGGGTTGCCGCCGGCTTCATGGCATACTCTTGAATTGGATCGTGAATAGCATTTTGCCGTTTGCCATCTTGATCGTCCATTACTTCATCAGCGGCGAGGTCTCCTCGGTGGCGTTTCGTTCGACGGCCACATGAACGCAGCCAAGTCCGCCGGCCGCATGGTCGCGCGGCGGCACGGCAGCGCGGTCCCCTGCCGGGGCGCCGCCTCCGCCATGCCCTCCGCCACCCCCGTGACGCCTCAGCACATCTCCCACTACCTCGCGCACAACCCAACAGTGACCTGGGAGGCGCTCTCCGCCTCGTTCCCCTCCGCCGCCGCCGCGGCGCCCGACGGGTACGTCGACGCCGTGCTCCTCTCCCTCGCCAGGAACCCCATATCCTCCTCCTCCGCCGAGACCATCGCCAAGAACACGCACAGCTTCTTCCACTGGTCCGCCGCCTCCTCGCCATCCCCCCACTCGCTCCGCTCCTACTGCCTCCTGGTCCACCTCCTCTCCCGCGCGGCGCTCATCCGCCACGCCTCCATCCTCCTCCAGTCCACCATCACATTTGTTAATCTTAATCCAATAATGCAACATATGTTTCTTACACTCGGTGATATGAAAGAGGGAGAAAAGAAAGATTTTGTTCTAGAAACCCTTCTTAGAGAATTTGGTGATGTAGCTAGAGAAGCTAGGAAAGTCTTTATTCGATATAAGATGCTAGGCTTGTGTACCAATTTTGCAAATATCCTTGAAAGGAGGGAAAAAGATATGCTAAGATACACTAATTAAGCTTATTGTGAGGGGGAGATTAAAATACCAATACCTTATAAACTCATAGGAATGCATGAGGCATTAGAAAAGAATTTTGATTGGATTGTTCCTGAAAATTTATTTGAGGAGGATAGTAAGCCTAAAGGTAATGAAAAAGGAGTTTCTTACATAGATAAGATACAATGCATAGTCGAGAAAACTCCAAACATATGTTGATGCTTCTTCTCTTGATGTTACTTGATTTGCACTTTCTGCGCCTAGGAAAGGCGTTAAAGAAAAGCACTTCTTGGGAGATAACCCATGTGATTTTTTACTACTGTTTTGTTGAGTCTTGGAAGTTGTTACTACTGTAGCAACCTCTCCTTATCATGTTATTGTGCCAAGTAAAGTCTCTAATAGAAGGTTGATACTAGATTTGGATTTCCAGAAACAGATTTGCTGTCTGTGACGAATTCGCGTCCTTCTCTCTGTAGAAGAATCAAAAACATCTGCCAATTTACATGTGTGATCCTCAGATATGTACGCAACTTTCATTAGTTTTGAGTTTTGCCATCTGAGCAAGTTAAGTGTCTCAGAAAAATTCGTCTTTACGGACTGTTCTGTTTTGACAGATTCTGCCTTTTATTTCGCATTGCCTCTTTTGCTATGTTGAATGGATTTCTTTGTTCCATTAACTTTCAGTAGCCTTGGGAATGCCCAGAAGTGTTAAGAATTATTATGTCACCTCTGAATATGTGAATTTTTGATTATGCACTAACCCTGTAATGAGTTTGCTTAAAGTTTGGTGTGGAGGAAGTTTTCAAGGGTCAAGAGAAGAGGATGATACATTATGATCAAGAAGAGTGAAAAGTTTATGCTTGGGGATGCCCCCGTGGTTCATCCCTGCATATTTCAAGAAGACTCAAATATCTAAGCTTGGGGATGCCCAAGGCATCCCCTTCTTCATCGACAACTTATCAGGTCACTTCTAGTGAAACTATATTTTTATTCCGTCACATCTTATGTTCTTTACTTGGAGCGTCTGTTTGTTTTTGTTTTTGTTTTTGTTTGAATAAATTTGGTTCCCACAATCCTTATATTGGAGATAGACACGCTCCGCTTTTTCATTTGAACACTTATGTTCTTAGTCTTACTTTAATGTTCATGGCGAAGGCTGAAAACTGCTTCGTTGATTGCTATTTGGTTGGAATCGAGAAAATGCTTCATATGGTCTCGAATAATTTGATACTTGGCAATTGTTTTGAGCTCTCATAGATCATGTTTAAGCTCTTGCATCATGTAGTTTAAATCTATTAGTGGAGAACTACTGTAGAGCTTGTTGAAATTTGGTTTGCATGATTGATCTCTGTAAGGTCTACATATTTTCTGGTAAAAGTGTTTGAACAACAAGGAAGACAGTGTAGAGTCTTATAATTCTTGCAGTATGTTCTTGTGTAAGTTTTGTGTACTGTTCATACTTGTGTTTGCTTCAAACAACCTTGCTAGCCAAAGCCTTGTACTGAGAGGAAATGCTTCTCGTGCATCCAAACACCTTGAGCCAAAACCCATGCCATTTGTGTCCACCATAACTACCTATATGTGGTATTTTTCTATTCCAAAGTAAATTACTTGAGTGCTACCTTTAAAATTTCATTCCTTTGTCTGTGCAATATATAGCTCATGGGAAAATAGCTTAAAAACTATTGTGGTGATGAATATGTAGCTATGTATCTTAGTTATTATAAGTTGCTTGTTGAGCGGTAACCATGTTTCTGGGACGCCATCAACTTTTTACACCTTTGTTGAATATCATGTGAGTTGCTATGCATGTTCGTCTTGTCTGAAGTAAGGGTGATTTATCATGATCAAATGGTTTGGGTATGCATATTGTTAGAGAAGAACATTGGGCCGCCAACCAAAGCCATGTATCATGGTGGAAGTTTTCATTTGGACATTAATCCTCAATCTCTTATGAGAATATTATCTGTTGTTGAATGCTTAAGCATTAAAGAGGAGTCCATTATCTGTTTTCTATGTTGTCCCGGTATGGATGTCCTTAGTTGAGATCTATCAAAAACGAGAAATCAAATGCGATTTATCTCCTTGGACCTTTGTACAGGCGGCATAGAGGTACCCCTTTGTGACACTTGGTTGAAACATATGTTATGAAATGATAATCCATGTAAATCCAACCTAATTAGGACAAGGTGCGAACACTATTGGTATTCGATACATGAGGCTTGCAACTTGTAGGAAGTTTTATGCATAACACATATGAATTATTAATACCGTTGACAAAATTGTTTCTATGTTTTCAAAATAAAAAGCTCTAGCACAAAAATAGTAATCCATGCTTCCTCTGCGAAGGGCATTTCTTTTACTTTATGTTGAGTCAGTCTACCTACTTCTTTCTATCCTAGAAGCAAACACTTGTGTCAACTGGGTGCACTGATTCTTACATGTTTACTTATTGCACTTGTTATATTACTTTATGTTGACAATTATCCATGAGATATATATGTTACAAGTTTAAAGCAATTGCTGAAACTTAATCATCCTTTGTGTTGCTTCGAAACCTCTTACTTTGAATCTATTGCTTTATGAGTTAGCTCTTATGCAAGTCTTGTTGATACTTGTCTTGAAAGTACTATTCATGAAAAGTTTTTGATATATGATTCAGTTGTTTAGTCATTATCTCTTTGTTAGCAATCTATTGCTTGAATCACTCCATTCATCTCATATGCTTTACAATAATGTTGATCAAGATTATGGTAGCATGTCACTTAAATTATTGTTTTTATCGTTTACCTACTCGAGGGCGAGTAGGAACTAAGCTTGGGGATGCTTGATACATCTCCAACGTATCTATAATTTCTTATGTTCCATGCTAGTTTTATGATAATACCTACATGTTTTGTTCACACTTTATGATGTTTTGATGCATTTTCCGGCACTAACCTATTAACAAGATGCCGAAGCGTCAGTTCCTATTTCTGCTGTTTTTTGGTTTCAGAAATCCTACACATGAAATATTCTCGGAATTGGACGAAACAAAAGCCCACGGTCTTATTTTTCCACGGAGCTTCCTGAAGACCGAAGAGGAGACGAAGAGGGGCCACGAGGCGCCCTAACCATAGGGCGGTGCGGCCAGCATGGGGCCCGCACCCCCTATGGTGTGGGGCCCCGTGCCTCCTCCGACTCGCCCTTCCGCCTACTTAAACTCTGTCGCGAAAACCCTAGTACCGAGAGCCACGATACGGAAAAGTTCCAGAGACGCCGCCGCCGTCAATCCCATCTCGGGGATTCAGGAGATCACCTCCGGCACCCTGCCGGAGAGGGGAATCATCTGGAGGGCTCTACATCACCATGCCCGCCTCCGACTGATGCGTGAGTAGTTCATCCTTGGACTATGGGTCCATAGCGTAGCTAGATGGTTGTCTTCTCCTCTTGTGCTATCATGTTTAGATCTTGTGAGCTGCCTATCATGATCAGGATCATCTATTTGTAATACTACATGTTGTGTTTGGTGGGATCCGATGAATATAGAATACTATGTCAAGTTGATTATTGATCTATCATATATGTGTTGTTTATGTTCTTCCATGCTCTCTGTTGCTAGTAGAGGCTCTGGCCAAGTTGATACTTGTAACTCCAAGAGGGAGTATTTATGCTCGATAGTGGGTTCATGCCTCCATTGAATCGGGACAGTGACAAAAAGTTCTAAGGTTGTGGATGTGATGTTGCCACTACGGATAAAACATCGATGCTTTGTCTAAGGATATTTGTCTTGATTACATTACGCACATACTTAATGCAATTGTGTTGTTTGCAACTTAATACTGGGAGGGCGAATGCTAACCGAAGGTGGACTTTTTAGGCATAGATGCATGCTGGATGGCGGTCTATGTTCTTTGTCGTAATGCCCGATTAAATCTCATAGTGATCATCATGATATATATATGAATCTTTATTTGTCAATTGCCCACTGTAATTTGTTCACCCAGATGCTATTTATCTTATTGGAGAGACACCACTAGTGAACTGTGGACCCCGATCCATTCTTTTACATCTGAAATACAATCTACTGCAATCTCTGTTCTTTGTTGTTGTTCGCAAACAAACATCATTCTCCACACCATACGTTTAAGCCTTTGTTTTCAGCAAACCGGTGAGATTGACAACCTCACTGTTAAGTTGGTGCAAAGTATTTTGATTGTGTTATGCAGGTTCCATGTTGGCGCCGGAATCACTGGTGTTGCGCCGCACTACACTCCTCCACCAACAACCTTCACGTGGCCTTCATCTCCCTGGTTCGATAAACCTTGGTTTCGTGCGAGGGAAACTTCTTATGCTCATCATACCTTCCTCTTGGGGTTCCCAACGGATGTGTGATGTACCGTCACAACGAAGCTTCTACGCGCTAGCAGGAGGTGGAGCCCGCAGCGGAGGAGGAGTCCATCGACGCGGATGACTACTTGGACGACCTCGTGATGGCGAACATCAACGTCGCCATCGTGGATCGTCTCGCCGACCTCACGCGCATGATGAAGGAGCACGAGGCCACCTGCTGGGCCGGCCGCCGTTTAGGCGACCTCCTTGGCTAGAAGAACCAGCTCCTCGCTCTGCGAGCAGCCCGCCACCTCATCCAGCTGCCCTCGTCGAGCGGCGCCCGGGAGGCTGCTGCGTCGGCGGAGCGCGGCCGCCAAGAGCGCATACGCTGGGAGGAGAACCACGAGGCCGCGTCCGCCGGCCGCGTCCGCCTAGAGGCACGGACCATTGTGAAACGCGCTGCCGCGCAGGAGCTTGAGTTGTGCGGGAGGCGGATGGTGACACCACAGGAGGCGGAGCGCGTCCAAGCTGCGAGGACGGAAAGGAGGAGGGCGGCCGCGGAGGAACGCCGCAAGAGGGCCGCCGCCGAGCCACCCAGCTGGTAAACTGGAGTGGAATCCTCACGCGTACAGGCCGCTCGCGTCGAGTGAAATCCACGGCCCCGGCGGCGAGGCCACCGGCCCCGTACAGAGCTAGACTAGTAGTAGGTAGATTTAAGAAAAATGTAATGTCTAATTTTAAATAAAAAAAGGTATCTCCCTATGACACGTGGGGCAGGGGCGGACAAGGGGCGTCCGCGAGCGGCCAGCGATCGACGTCCGCGGCCACGCAAACGCGACCCAGATTTGGGTCGTCCCGGACGCCGCGGCCGTCTGTTTTTGGGATGGGTCGACGCGCTAGGCCGGATTTTGTCCGGTTCAACCCATCTAAACGCCGTCGGCAAGGGATGGATCGCCGCGTTGGAGATGCTCTATTCCATGCGAAGTGAGCACAGCGTCAACGTCTTTGCCGGCCCATAACACGTGCGGGCCAAGGTCGTTGTATAACCCGCCGTATGGACCACACACGGCCCCGCAGATCGCCGTCACGCCCCGCCTCCAAAAAGAGCCGCGAGAGCGCGATTGCCTCCGCCCAATCGAGGTTCTCCTCCTCCAGAGAGAGCCGGTTCGATGACAACAAATGTACAGGATGAGGTCGGCATCCTCCAGGATCGGGGGAAGGACATATCCCCCGTGATGACCTTCCACCACCACGAGACGGAACTAGAAGTCGCCTCGACGGCTGCGGGCGCTCAAGACTCAGCCTTTGGTCCAGGTATGGGGATTGACTTTATGGGTTTGCCAACATATTTTTATAGTGGAAATGTACATATATTTCAAAAACAAATATGCAAATATTCATACACATAACTTTTGCCATGATGTATATATATGAGCAGTGTATATATGTGCAGTGTTTAATAAAAAAATAAAAGATGCTACTTCCAAAAGAACAATGAACAAATCTAAATCAGTTTCTTTCTTGCATAGGTTATCATAAAGGCAGAGTAATAAATGAATAGAGATAACCTGCTACAGAAGAAAAACTTATTGTTAGGACATGAATTTAATATTAAGTACTGAAAGAAACTCACAAAAGCATAAGTTATAAGGCTAGTCATAGTGGTGAGTAACTTAGACTAGTAACATATGTCATGTTACTAGTCTAGGTTACCACCTTCATAGTGGGTAGTAACTTATATGTGGTGTCATGCATTGTATCATTTATTATGTTGTAGACTCATCTTGTCTTTAGGTGCGTGTGATGTTATGGTAACATTTTTTTCGATAAAAGGAATATATTAATATCAAGAGATACCAATTACACCTAGTCTCTGCAACAACGCACCACCCTAATGGCACTACGAATGCACATAGCCAAAAAAAGGAAAAGAAAACTAAGAAACAAAAGTTCCGCTACAACATCTCGGGCCTAACAACAGCAATACATCCACCGCCATGACAACACCTGAATTACAGACTCAAAAACGACGCCTCCAAGAAGGGAACAATGCTCAAACACCGTCGTCACCCGATCAAAGATCTTAGGTTTTCATCCTGAAGATAGTCCGCTCTCAAAACAATGCCTCCACCAAGGTCATTGCCAGGCACAACAGTAAGGCCAAACCTTGGTTTTCACCGAAAGGTAGGACTCTGACTTCACGTGTTGTCGCCCCCACTTTCATACCGATGTGAAGCCCGGAACACCAAGCAAGCCCCTCAACAGCGCGAGACTTGAACCTCCCTTAGCTAGTCCTCCCTCCGACCTTCATGAAATTCTCTTCTTCCGACTTTCATCATGGATCCATAGTCACTTGATGTCAACACGGAAAAAGAGCTTCGCGCCGCTCCCTCCGAACCAAACGGTCGGAATAAAAACATGGGTGCGCACGACCGAATACCTCCGATCCAGCAAACTGGCAAAGCACCGTTACATTCGCCGGCGAGCCTTCCGGAACTCAACCCACCCGGATCACAAGCCCAGCCTCCGTAGGTCCTCCTCTTCACGCAAGAGAGCCCTAGGACCGCCGCCTTTATTCAGGTCGGACCCCCACGTCGGCGACCATCCCGGGCTGGCCAATCCAACCCTCCACCGGCGACACCATCGCCGGCTTCCATGCTCCTCCATCTCACCGCCGGATCGCGGTGATAGATCAAAGATCCACCACCACCAACCGCAGCCGACCCTCTCCGGCGAAGAAGAGGCCACCTCCTCCGTCGAACCCAAGGCTAGTCGAACCCAAGGCTACTGCCCCGGGCGCCCTCGTGTCGCGGAAGAAGCCCGAGATCGCCTCCACACACCGACGAGAGGCGAGGGTGGATGACATGGCGCAGACCGAGGGCCTGGCCGCCGCCCACCACCAGCCTCGACCGGAGTGCTGCGGAGAGCCGGCGGGAGGAGGAGACCGCAGCGCCGCCCATCCCAACCGCGCCGCCGGTCCGCCGGAAGCCGACGGGAGGAGGACCGCCGTCGTCGTCGCCCATCCCAACCGCGCGCCTGCTCCACCATACGTCGAGGAGGTGGGATCCGGCCGCCGTTCCCCATGCAACGACGAGGAAGGGGCCCCGCCGCCGCCACGCCCCGAGGGACTTTGCCCCGACAGCGCTACCAACGGCGGTGGCAGCGGCGGAGGATGGGGTGCAGGAGAGGTTAGGGTTGGGGTGGGGTGTGGTAACATAGCTAGTTACCACTTCATTTTCTTTCTTCATTTATTAGCATGTCACCAAAATGCCTTCAGATGTGTGATGTTACTAGCTATGTTACTCCCACTATGAGCAGTCTAAGACTACTCATAGTGGGAGTAACTTCACTAGTAACTAAGTGTCCAATTCAGCAAATTTGCTTATGTGGCAGTGATTTAATGAGGAGAGAGGAGGATGGAGTAACATAGCTAGTTACTGTAACATCACACTTCCTAAGATATAATGAGTCTATAAGCTAATTAATGAAGACATATATGATACTGCTTTGATGTTACTAACCACTATGAAGGTAGTAACATAGAGTAGTAACATGTGCATGTTACTAGTCTATGTTACTTTCCACTATGACTAGTCTAAGAGAAATAGAACTTGCATACGTTCATCCTGCAGCACACTGCATATAGCAGGTCCTCACAAGGTTAAAACAATCTGTCTATCCTTGCCGTGCTGCACACAGAAAAGCAGTGGTTCTATAGAGCAGCAAAAACCGTGTCGAAAAGTCAATTCTACTATAAAGTGCAGAAGTTAGGATATTGACCGGCAAGATATAACATCTTAAAAAGTTGTAACATCTGCAGTAAATCCGATCTTGGCGACCTGCGGATGTTAAGTTGTCAACATAAAGCATGCAAGTTTTGCATATGTACTTGCTGGAAATAAAAGTTTTACTTGTCACAAAGATCTGATAAAAAAAAGGATCCAATAAGAAGATTTTAACATGAATAAGCACTGCGACGATGCAGAGTAGACATGACTACATGTCTACATCACAAGGTGACATACAATATCACTATGTCCAAACTGGCAGCATAATGAAGAATTCTTCATAAGAACAAAAACAATGTAGCACCTCCTAAAATATCTAGTGCTCTGACTGAATCATGGCTTTGGTTCTTCAAGGCTGTCGTTGTTTTTGTCGTGGAGAAGACATAGCAGAATCTCACTTACACAGATACAAGAAACATGTGTTCTACAATGCATTTTGCCTGATCCCTTCTTAATTATTCGAAACATAATGGGAAACATAATGGGGAACACCACCTTGAAATGTCAATACAGCAATCAGATCCAAACTAGCAATATGAATGTATGATTATCAATTGATACATAATATCCGTAACTGATATGGCTACATGATTTACTATTGTTTTCAGAAATATTCACTATAACTGGTGGAGCACTTGGTCACCTGAGTTTGGTCACGTCCGTGGGAAGCAATACATAAGTGAGTTTTGAGAGTACTATCATGTTCATTCTACAATATTATCACATTTTTAATCATGTGTCATGTCCTGCGGCGGAGAATAAGGAAGTCAGATGAAGATGTCAACTCTAAGGAGGATCCGGAGGTTACCCCATCCAGCAGCAACACATTCGGCGATGATAGCAACAACCTAGCCAGTGAACAACCAGATGACGATGACATCAATCTTTAGACTCAAACACTAATTTTAGCATCGTCAATTTTTGTAGAGACGTTAATATCATCTTTGACGGTTAAGCCATCGGCCACGAATTAATTCCCAATCGCCCCGCGCATGGTGTGCTACCAGCTGTGCTGCACCAAGAAGGCGTTCCTCCATAGGCATATGGTGAACCACATTAGTCCTACGCTTGTCGTAACAGTGATCATAGAGACGATACAAAACACAGAGGGCATCTGGGCCTCCAATGCCTCTTCATCTTTCCACAAGGGGAATACATCACGGAGGGCATAGGCCATCTTCCAAGCCGCAAGGTCCTCCAGGGACGAGCAATAGGAATTGTAGGGCCCAATAACCTCTGCGATGTGAATCGTCTCTGCAATCACTACTAAGATGAGTGTAGGGATAATGTGCTTCACTAGATGCCTATGAATGAACGTCTTATTGGTGCAGCAAAGGTGGTAGGTCGGGGAATAAAATAGGTTGATAGCTAAACTGTCAAGAACGATATTAAAGTCTTTGAATCTTTTCATGGGGTCAAATTGATAAATGGATCTATAGATATGATGCCATCATCATTTGATTTTTCACGTCTAGGTTGTTGCTATCTTCGCCGAATGTGTTGCTACTGAATCGGATAACCTACGGATCCCGCTTAGAGTTAATATCTTCATCTGAACTTTCTTCTTTTGTGCCACAGTACATGGCACATGATTAAAAATATGGTAATATTGCATAATGAACATGATAATACTCTCAACTCAACTAATGTATTGGTTCCCACGGGCGTGTCCAAACTCAGGTGACCAACCGCTCCACTGATTGTAGTGAACTTGTTCTCTCGTAGCGTGTATTCCTAAAAACAATAGTCAGTCGTGTTAATCATAATCATATCAGTATCAAATATTATGTTTCAACCGGTAATATTTGGATAATGGGGAACTTGTTCTCTCGCAGTATGTAGTTAGTCACGTTAATCCAAAATTATTAATTGGATCCAATTTCGTAGCATTTGAAATGCTAAGTTTATCTCAACCAAAAACTATAGGGGTATCATGGCCAGCTAATCTAGACTTGTTGCTATGGTCCTCAGCAAAGCTCTTTTCATCGTCATAGTCATCTACAAGCTCACCATATTGATATTTTATAATGCTCTTGATAGAGCTACTCGCTTATCCACAAATTTTCTCAACATGCAAAGCTTGCACAAAAATAGGCAAGCTCTCAAAGAATTGTTTGTGGGTGATGTTTGGCATAGCCATAATAAGTTGTCAACTTCGCTAGTGGGACACAAAAATGCAAGAAAACATTATGTCCATTAGTTCTTTGAATTCGGTGGAGAATTGCATGAAAGTTTCTCTACCTAATCTAATGGTGCTAAGATTTTTTATGGCAATAAGAGGCCAACGATGCCTGAGGTTATGGCAGCAATGGACTATGTAACATAAAAAATCAAGGTTGCGATAGATGAAAAACATAATTTGCTCAAAAGGTGATAGAAATACCATGCGACACGTAGGAATCCCAAATGGAGGTGAAGTTGTATGGGTTGCACTATTCTTGACCCCAAAATAGGTTCTTTGATCTCAAAGCGAAGCACTATGCCAGATATTTTCATAAGCTTATGCATATGTTCAAAGAGGTTCTATTGAAGATAGAGCATTGGAGCCCAATGATGATAAAGCAAGTTTGATGAGTAGATTGTCCGATGATTATGAGAGATGTGAAGGTGAATGTTTCAACTCTAAGTTACTACCTCCGTTTAATGGTGCACGAGCATTCCAAGACGAACTTTGATCGAAAGAATTGAGCAACAAAACCTTAACTTTATTGTAAGTAATTACTATCGTCAGATTAGTATTGAAAAAGACTTCTAATGATGGTAAGTTGGTATCAATAATCTTTATAAATTTCGAGTAATTTTTAGTCAAAGAAGAAACACGAAAAACAAGGGCGGCTGATTCATTTGAATGGAGGTAGTAGTCCAAGACCGAACAAAAAACAAGGGCGGCTGATTCATTTCAGCTTACAAATTCTAAATTTCGGTACCTATCTTTTTTAGTTTGCAAATTCTAAGATTGTCTTCACTTGTAATTTTATAGTTCTTTGGTGGGGTGCTTATGGTGGCCTTATTTATGAGCTGCAATATCTGGCTGAGCACATAGTCAGCCATTGTTCTTCGGCTTCCGAATGTAAGCGCAATTATTGGTCGGCCTTTCAAATGTAAGTACCAACTTCCAAGTGTTCGGCCTCCCCTTTTTTGGCAACTTCTTTGATTATGTGTGGCTGAAAGTAACAAACAATCAACAATAGTTTTTTTTTTGTAGGCCGTTTTCAAATCCAGAGCAAAAATAGAAATAGGTTGGAGTTCCAAAGGTTGAATGAGTTGTGCTTTGTTCAATACAACCAGGAGAATGCCGATAGGTTCTAAAAGCTTAGAGAGGAAGGCTCCAAAGGGACTAGGTCTTACCCATTGGTCCTAGAAGACTTGCAATGGGACAATGAATGGGTTGACCATAATGCCCATCCAGTTTATGAAGGGGTTGCACCCGAAGGTCCATTGCACAGCCTTAGAAGCCGTGGGAGTGGAAACTCAACTAGAAGAGGATGAGGACTGAGAAGGAGGTTGCTCCTGAGGTTGAGCTTAAAGATTATTCAACAAGTGAAGATGATCAAGGGAAAATGAAGGTGAAGGTGAAGGTGAAGATGATGAGAGAGACCGTGGATATTTCGATGATGATCTTCCTTACTACGACAAGTGAAGAATGATGGAATTTGGCGCTAATGTGCCTTCTTTTTGGACATAGGGAGTTGGGGCTGGTGTGGCTTTTTTGGACATAACGATTTGCGGCTGGTGTTGCTTCTTTTTGGACATATGGATTCGGGGCTAGTGTGCCTTGTTTTGGACACATGATTTGGGGCAGATTTGGGGCTGGTTATTAAGAGATCAGAACTTGGTAGTTCATAGTTAATTGTAATGAACTATTAATGCTTAATTTCTCATGTTATAATTGTTGTTCTGAGTGGTATTTATATGTACAATAGCTGCTGTTTTTGTTTCTTATGTGATAATGTGAATCAGCTCCAAAGAAATATGGATCATCACGGAAAAGAACTTGGACCACACACAATAAGTTGTACTCTTTATTTCAAGTAAATTTTACAGGTTAGCTGTCACAAATGATGCTCATGCTTGCTATTACGTGCATGCTACGGCAAGGTGCACCTGCAATCGATCAAACAAGAAGAGCGTGCACAAGGTCACAGAGGGCTTTCCGTTGCTAACTATTGAAAATTATAAGGTAAAATCACTCCTGAAACTACTACTTACCTTCCTAATTCTACCCCTAAATCCTATTCTAAGCCATGGTGTCTTGGGGCAACTAATCAAGTTGAGTCGCTGACTCAAGTGAGCAAGTCATTAGCCACAGCCTTGGTGACTTGACTTAACTCGGCGACCCAAAAATCATGGGCGTGCATCATGAAAGCAAACAATGGTTATACCATGGACCCAAGTTTATAAGTATGCTATGGGTGTTTTGATTGCTGCGTCTTGGCTTAACGTGCTCACCTACGAACGTGCGCCACGCGCGTGTTATCAATCGATTTGACTTACCGCCGAGGCTAGGTGTGCAAGGAGGGTCTAGTAATATATACATATTTCACCGGGCGATCTAGCATTCATGTTGGAATGCTTGTAGAAAAGGTTTTGTGAGCCTACAGTTTATGTGCACGTGCGCGTGCTAACAACTGATCCACATTTTCTACCGTTAATTCAATAGCAGTGAGATTTACAGAGCCACAACTTTGAATTTTGTTCTAACATAATTTTTAGGGGAAACCACAGTCGCCTTATTTGGTCTACAAACATTCAAATGTACACAACCGCTAGGTACAGGAACCAGATATGACCAAAGTTCAAATATAAGGAAAAGTTAACACTATGAGCATGGTGGTTTAAGGTCCTTATGTCAGGATGAGCATCGTGGACGACCTTAATATCTTCAAACTCTTTCATACGATCCATGATCTCTAGCATAACCAATCTATATGAGCATCTGCTATTTGTGGTGATGCTGCTTAACTACGAGGTGCAATCTAACAAGGTGTGATATGCCATTTGTAAAGGACATACTACGACCAATCAGCCATTCCCAAACAAATTAATTAGGAATATTGCAATTGTTAAACTTTTTTGTTTACTGAAGCTCAAGGAAAAACATGGTGAAACAGGAGCATATCAAAAAAAAATTCAAATGCACAACAAATATCAGCTTCAGAAAAATAGAGTGGACGATAGCCATATACCTGATTCAGCTTGCACACTGTTGCAAACTTTGGCACAGATGCAGCTACGAATATGTGGCTATTAATTTGATCAAGATAGAACCAAGGATTCTGAACTCTGCCTTTTGATAGAGCACTTCGTGATACATCCCTTTTACAACCATGCGCCTGCTTGAGCTCTGCTTCCAACCTGTTACAGCTGCAACCATTAACTAGTTATCACAGCTCCTAACCATGTAGTTATTATTTCCAAGCAGGAGCTTTAACTGACGCCACACATGAGTGAATTCACTGAAAATTGATGCATTGTTTGTAGATGCAAGAAAATCCGCACTCTGGTGACCGACGCAATTATGTAATTTAAATACTCTATTACTAATATGGTGAAAACCAACCAGTTCTTACGCATATACACTATCAGCAATGAGCTCTGCTAAGAAGACAGCAGTTAGATCTGGAAACTGAATAAGCTAAGCTATTTTTGGCCTGGCCTTCCCTATTGAATAGTGATAATCAAACTAGTAGCAATCATACTTCCCAAGGTCTTCTTGGGTATTCACTTTTAATATTACTCATAGAATAAGGGTGGATATGTTTCCAAGAATAGAATAAAGGCTATTATTTTTTCAAACGAAATAAGGGTGGTTCCAGTGGCGCTCAACAGACACAAACTTTCTTAAAAGAAATTTTAAATGATCAGTTCAATGACACAGTGTATGCATTTCTACGTTACAGCACTAAGAACAAGAATCACTTTGCCTAATCTGTCATTATAAACGCACAGACTTGATTTACTGCAGTAAGTTTTCCCCAGAAGTATTGTGCTACATGTGTGAGAAAATAATGTAAAAGACTGACGGTTTAGCACCTGCAAAAGTACTTAGGTGCTTAGACCCAATCGTGATTTTGGTCGTCAAGGACTGTCACCGGTCTTGTGTCATGGAGAGTACATGTATCGGAATAATTACATATAAAGGCACAGCACAACAATGCATTTTTCCCTGAATACTTGTTTATCACTGGGAGCCAAGTGGGGAAAAATGCCCATGAATAAACCTGCTACAACATCAAAACATATCATCAGGGTATATGCCTTCAAGAATTATTACGAGAAGGGTATAAATTCAGAATAGCGCTAAGTTATTGGGAGAAACAGACCTTAGATATATCCATCGTGTAGTAAGCTGCATTTAGCAGATCACAGGGTTAAAACAATCTGTAAAACCCTTCTAGCTCTAGTCACACAACTGAACTGGTTCTATCAGAACTATCAAAATCCTACAGAATAGAACATACACGCCTGATGTATGTATCACGACCCAAGTCACCCAAAAACAATTCCCCAGAATACCAGAGCTCCAAAACACTTGTTTGACACAAACCTGCAATGCAGAGATGAAACACAATGAGTTTAAGCACTTGGTAACAGTGCAACAAACTAGTGAACACATAATCTGCTCTAAATCATCATACTTCCAGTTGCAATCTGCACGGTCAGACAACTCGACAGTTGAAATCTGCCATGCAAACTGTGCATCTGTGGCTGTGAGAAGAGGGTAGTAGGGCCATTGTCGAACATGATCAAAATAAGCAGTCAATATATACAAAGTTAAAAACAATAATACTTCGCTTCACAGAACATGAAAATTCTGATAAAACTGAGCACCAACCAAGTTCCGGATTGTAGCCGCTGAGCGCTAACCCAACGATCGATGCAGCACTGAAGGTACTGATCCATTGCAGGGTCGAATCTCCAAACCTTAACGTCATGGACTTGACGCCTACTTTGAGGTCATCATCTTTTTCCTGACATATATCCAGATACATCATCGGAAACCACGACAATTCGGTAAAATGATTTCGCTCAGTTTAGATACAAAAGAAAACCACTAGTTAAATACCTGATGTGTATATATGGTGTCGCACACCAATGTCCAACATATACCGGCAGTATACAGTGGAAGGGTGACTGCAGGATCTAGGTTTCCTTTGATGGCAGCAGTGTTGGACAGCAGGATCCTATCGGTGAAGTAAGATGACGCCTCCATTGAGGCGGAGGAGGGCGGTTGCGGGCATGGCCAGTGGTTTAGGGTGATCAGGTGGCGGCGGGGTTGGGTATGGGATCGGAGGAGGTTTGGGTCTGGGAGCGGGCGCGGCGGCGGAGGGTGGCTGCGGGGGCGCGGAGGGATGGAAACTGGACCTGGAGACAAATGGCCTTGTGACTTCGGGCTAATTTGGGCTTTGGTGAATTCTCTCTCATTATTCAGGCTAGTTGGAAGCCCAGATACTACTGGACTGATCCGGACTCATAACCTGCATTGGGCAGATGGGCTGTCGCCAGTTATAAAGTTGAGGTGGTGCAATTGCCAACATTTGTTTTTTGAATTTCACTTGCCAACTTTCTCGCACTAGAAGAAAAACAAAATATTGCCGACATGTTTCAGTCTCTCTAGATTGGCCGATTTGCCAGTAGTTTCTTCTTACAACAATCGACCACATTTCTCACAATCGATCACATTTGTCATACCTGTTGAATATAATTGCCTAGCCCTCCTCCGTTAAGATTGGTCTTTTGGTTGAATTGGCTAGAGCATGCAGTTTCACATAGTATCAGAGCCAAGAGATCTTGAGTTCAAGACCCTGTTCACGCAATATTTAAAACAAAAGAAAAAATATTTTGCGGCTTGCATCGAACACAAGCTAAGAACTAATATAGCTTAGACGTGAGGGGGAGTGTTGAATATAAATACAATGCCTAATCTCTTTCCATCAGTTTGAAGTTTTGGTTCAATTGGCTACTGCATGCAATTCCACAAGACCAACTTTAAATAAACTCCATGTATGGTGGACACTCAAAATGTGGCATACCATTAGTGCCGGAAACTTGTTCTAAGTACTAGCGCGCGGACACAGATCAGGTGACATGCACCTTTTGCATGTCACCATGTGACATGCGGCCTAAATTCATATTTAAACATTGCGAAAAAATCTGAAAAAAATCATGCATGTTCACAACACATATTAAGATAATCCCTAAAATTTTCAGATCAAAATTCGAAACATACATCAAGAAACAAAAAAGAGAAACTCAGATGTGAATAGTATAAGAAAAACTCAGATTTGAATTCGAGAACTATTCATGACAGATTTCTCTTTTTTGTTTCTTGATGTATGTTTCGAATTTTGATCTGAAATTTTTAGATGTTATCTTAATATGTGCTGTGAACATGCATGATTTTTTTCAGATTTTTTCGCAATGTTCAAATACGGATTCAGGCCGCATGTCACTTGATCTGTGTCCCTAGCGCGCTCCACTCGAAAATACCAGTGTGCTGATGGAAGTACGTGCACACTTCGGTTGGACAGACACGTGCTCCACTAGGAAGTATATATATTAGGGCACTGGACTTAGAAGTACAACAGTGCACATGAAAGTACCCATGGGGTGTGTGGAACTACACGCAGTGCACTTGGAAGAACTTCTTTGCTGCATTTTGGAAGTACCCACACTTATAAATTGTGAGAAGTACAATAAAAATATAAGAAAAATAATATCACGGCGGTGCACCGCTTGTGTGTCATGTGTCAACAGTGTGGCATCACATGATATGCCTACTTGGAAAGAAATCTCATAGAGAAGACAAAGAAAAACAAAAAAAACTAGCCAAAAACAAGTCCAAACTTAAAAAAAAATGCAACGTCAGATAAATGGGCATGCGAGGGTAGGTTACCATGGTAGTGAACATTAATTCTCCCCCATTGGGTGGTACCCCATCTTAGCCTTTCGGACTGGACTAACTCGAGACCCACCACAATACAAATCGAGATTTTGTTCCACAACAAAACAAGCAGGCCTAGATGTTAGCCTGAATTGTCTAAAAAAGAATGCAGTATGAAACGTCGACGAACTGTGTGATTTGCCATTGATCAGACGCAGCTTCAGAGAACATGGCCGAAATCTTCAAAAATTTGGTCCACTTGGTACATCTTGTTCCCATAATCTTCGAAAAGATGGCAAATAACTAACATCATAGAATAGAAGATAAGATAAGAGAAAAAAAGATGCCGACATCACGCCACACTCATGACCCCCGGCACCCAACTAGGCGAGGCCGTCTTTTGCAAGTCTTTGCTGAATAAGTAAAATAAATAGAGGCTGCATAAATTCTAGAAAGAAGCAAGACCTTTTTTTTATGTGGAAAGAGCGAGTTCACTAGCTAATATCTTCGGCTCAACCTGATTAAGCTGGTCCATTGAAGTGATTGACTTTGGTATTGGGCACAAGTCATTTCCCAATAAACACTAGTAGGAAAAGCCTCATCAGTGGCGCACCAAAATTGGATTCTGTGGCGTATGGGAGGTGCGCCACAGAAACGTCGCCATAAAAATAAGGTTTCTGTGGCGCACCTTCCCATGCGCCACATTAAGTTTCTCTGGCGCACGTGTTCCTAGATGCGCCACAGAAAAGAGTGCGCCACAGAATTGGTTTTCAGTGCGCCACAGAAATTGCTTGTATTATACTCGATTTTGTGCTGCCTGCTATACACATGCAGTTTATACACAGCAATATACAGAGATACAGGTTATATACAGCAACATTCAGATATAATATAAATATCATGTACATTGCACAGATATAACATAGACATCATCATCACATTACTTAGAGCCCGATCGAGATACATATATAGTGGCAATTAAGTGTCAAATGTTTTGCATACAACTCTTAATTCATATAAATTTCACAATTTCGAGATACAAAGTAGTCTTCATCCGGTTCCTCCTTTGCTCCCTCATCTCTACCCACCAGGCTCGATCCGGTTCCTCCTTTGCTCCCTCATCTCTACCCACCAGGCTCGCTTGCATCGGGGTCTTCATATCCAGTTCGTACTATGATGAAAATGGAAGAAGGTGAGACCAACAAGTCCGATGCACAAGAGAAATGGAATAAATGCCTCATACATTGTTGGTCAACACAAATATTAACATTTAGGGATGGCGTAAGTGAGACCAAGTCCGATGCACAAGAGATTGATATTTGTGCTATCTTACCAGGCTCACTTACGCCACCCCCAAGTGTACGGGACCAAACATTTTAATCATCGGCATTTTGAAAATCTCAAAGCAAATGGAATGACAAAATGGAATAAGTGCCTCATACATTATTGGTCAACACAAATACTATGGTCAGAAACCATAGTTGCATATACACCGCAGTATACTTTGCGAAGGGCCCCCTTTCCCCGGCCGCCGTTCCGTGAACGGGTCCTTAACGACACAACAACGTTGATCTGCCTCTCCGGCGCAGAACCACGGCAGTCCCAGTCGCCTCCCTTGTGGCCGCGTCTCCCGCGCTCTGCATGGCCGGACCACGATTGGACTCACCGGAGGAATAATGATAATCGCCATCAACACTATCGCACTCCACAGAGCATAGGCGGCCAGATGCCATTTTTTCCTTCGCTGCGTGAACGAGTCTTTGATGCAAAGACCGTGCCTGCCCGGAGGCCGGCACGGTCTTTGCATCAAGGACTCATTCACTGGACGGCGAGAAGAAAAGCGGCATCGCTGCAAACTACTACACTGTGGACTCGACGATAGTGGTGATGGCGATTATCGTATTTCGGTGAGTCCAATCGTGGTCCGGCCATGGAGAAAAGCGCATAGCCCACTAGACACGGCCACAAGGGAGACGGCTGGGACTGGCGTGGTTCTGCGCCGAAGAGACATGTCGGCGTTGTTGTCTCGTCAAGGACTCGTTCAACGAACGGCGGCCGGGGAAAGGGGGGCCCGTCTACAAAGTATATTGCGGCGTATAGGTGACCAAACATTCTAATCATCGGCACTAAAATGGAAGAAAGAGCCAAGTGGTATCTCAACTAGATATCATATGCCTCATACTTTGTTGGTCGAAAGAAATATTAACATTCAGGGATGGAGTCAGCGAGGTGTAGGATGCACAAGAGATTGATAGTTGTGCCATCGCACCAGGCCTGGCCCCACCCCAGAGTGTACAAGTGACCAAACAATTTAATCATCGGCACTAGAATGGAAGAAAGGCCAATGCAATTAAGAAGTAGCTAGTATGAACTAAATGGAATGCCTCATACTTTGTTGGTCGAAACAAATATGAACATCCCGGGATGGCGTTAGTGAGGCCAGGTAGGATGCACAAGAGATTGATATTTGTGCCATCACACCAGGCTCACTAGCGACACCCCGGAGTGTACGAGTGATCAACCAACCATCTAATCATCGACAAGTACAAAAACACCACCAAACCAGCAACCATGGTGACATAAGTCAAGATGCTCAAACACACATAGCATGCATGAAGCAGATGCTCCAAAGGGATTATTCATCACTTGGTGACATGGGCATACCCTTCGGGTACCCATTATTAGTATACCTGGCTCGGCCCAATATGAAGAAGAACAAATATGGAGAAGGCCCAACAAGGTAACCCGAAGAAGTAGTCGACTAGGACTCTTGTAAAACCCTAGGCTGGTTGCATATATAAAGCCAGCCAGGGCACCCGATAGAAGCAATTGGCGCCGTCTGTGGGAATCGCGACAACTGGATTTTGTCATCCGGGCGGGATCCGTCGAGTTCGTTATCTGCAAGACAGAAGACGAGGAAAAACCAGATCGCATTTAGCGCACACACGTCGAAAGCGCTCAAATCCATCATCAAGAGCTGCAGTGTCAGGCATACCCACCGGGAAAAGCAGCGCCTGATCGTGAACCCGACAGTTAGGAGTTTCCTGGGATCCAAGCGTTTACCATGGAAAGAGAAAAAAGTAAGGCATGCGTGAAGATCGGATCGAATTTTCAGAAAAAAAAAAGAGAGGACAGCCGGCGAGACGTCATCGAGTCAGAAAACCATCCACGCTCAAGATGCCAAGACTCAACGAACCAGCGACGCTCAAGATGCCAAGACTCAACGAACCAGCGACGCGAGGCTGGACAAATCTGTATTCAGATCAAGTTCTACGTATCTATTCAAGGGCACCCAAAACTTCCTGGCAAATTGATCCTGGCAAGGTTCCACGTGATTTTGTCCCCTTCAAGGCCACCATAAACACTTGATTGCTTGGCCTTCGGCAGTATCATGCATGTATTACCTGCAGCACTAAGTTTCCAAGTACAACTCGTGGATTGAAAGCCTCCACGCAGCCAGTTTGATACTGAACACGAAAATCGCTTGGAAAATCATTGAGGTCATCCATCTGATCAAGTTGCGAGCTCTCATCCGATCATAAGAACCATCAGGTGTTATTTTTCTATTTTTCTTCAAAGTTATTTATTTGAACAAATATACGTATATTTTGTTTTCTGGTATGTCTACTTTTCTGCACACAGTTAATACACTACAGTCTTCATCGCGGATTCGCCACGCCGATTCACTTCATTACGCTCGGGAGTTCACCCGTCGAGGATCCACCACGTCGGCTGCGTCCGTTTCATCGGTATCCCCTTTACATCGGCATGCTCGGGGGCTCACCTGTGGCGGATCCACTTCATCGACTACGTTCTGTCGGGTCAACAACTTTCGGCTAAAACACGGGACGTCTCCGCTTCATCGGTTGCGTCCTCTTCATCGACTATGTCGACCACATCTACTACTTCCGGCCAAGCGCCGCGTGATTACAGACTGCGTCCGAGGCACGACTTGTGTCCACATCGGCTCCGCCACACCCGATAAAAGCTAAGTTCTCCTTTTCCTCCAAGATCCAATTATTTATTTACTTTCGCCTTATCCGAACATTCGGGGGCTGCGCCATTGCATTGTTACAAAAAATTCATCCAAACACTGGGGGTTGCGCCATTACTTCGTTACCACAAATATACTTGGTTACTTGGTGAATTTCTTTTCTTCGGCTCTGGATATATCTTCTCCGGCTCAGTGAAATTATTTTCTTCGGCTCAGTGGAATTATTTTCTTCGACTTAGTGGATTTATCTTCTTCGACTCAGTGGATTTATTCTCTCTGGATTACCGGATTGGTTTTCTTTGGGTTATTATTGGTTCACTTATACAATATTACCCGACGCGTTTTCGGGTCAATGGATTCATCTTCTATGGTTATTATTGGAACTATTTTCTCCGCTCAATGGATTCATCCTCTATGATATCAACGGATTCATCTTCTATGGTTATTACTGGAACTATTTTCTCCGCTCAATGGATTCATCCTCTATGATATCAACGGATTCATCTTCTATGGTTATTAACTATTTTCTCGCTCAATGGATTCATCCTCTATGATATCAACGGATTCATCTTTTATGGTTATTACTGGATTTTTCAATGGATTCATCTTCTATGATATCGGCGGATTCATCTTCAATATATGATGGTATAATCTTTAATATGGACTCATCTCAAATACTTCATCTCGGACTTCATCTTCAGTATTTCATCCTTAATGGTCTTCTTTCGGCGACACGGATAATACTCGAGGGCTTGACAATGACTACGTCCCGAGTAATAACTGTGACACGGTGTCTAAGCAACAATAGTGACATCACCCCAGCAGCGCTCGGGGGCTCGGCTAGTTTTTCCTCACAAAATATGGCGGCATTTATTTTCGCTATTTGGTGGTCTCTACTTCGGCTCGACTTCTTCTCCGCACTCGAAGACTTCATCGCGCCGACTCCATCGTGCCCAATAAGCTAAGTGTTCCTTTGATTTGCATAAAGTTGATTATCATTTACTTTCGCCGCACCCGACACTCGGGGGCTGCACCATACTTCTTCACTATACATCTCAGGTTGACCAAAGAAGAACCGTGTCTACAAAAAAAAAGAGAAAAAAAAAGAAAAGGAACCCGACGAAATTGTCTTCAAGAGAGAACTCGACGAAATCTTCTTCAGGGAGGAACCTGATGAAATCAAGAGAGAACCCGATGAAATTGTCTTCAAGAGAGAACTCGACGAAATCTTCTTCAGGGAGGAACCTGATGAAATCAAGAGAGAACCCGATGAAATTGTCTTCAAGAGAGAAACCCGACGAAATCTTCTTCAGGGAGGAACTCGACGAAATCAAGAGAGAACCCGACAAAATTATCTTCAAGAGAGAACCCGAAGAATTTGCCTGAAGAAGGACCCGAAGAATTTGCCTCAAGAAAGACCCGAAGAATTTGCCTCAAGAAGGACCCGAAGAATTTGCCTGAAGAAGGACCCGAAGAATTTGCCTCAAGAAAGACCCGAAGAATTTGCCTCAAGAAGGACCCGAAGAATTTGCCTGAAGAAGGACCCGAAGAATTTGCCTGAAGAAGGACCCGAAGAATTTGCCTGAAGAAGGACCCGAAGAATTTGCCTGAAGAAGGACCCGAAGAATTTGCCTCAAGAAAGACCCGAAGAATTTGCCTCAAGAAGGACCTGAAGAATTTGCCTCAAGAAGTACCCGACGAATTTGCTTCAAGAAGGACCCGACGAATTTTGCCTCAAGGAGGACCCGAAAAATTATCTTCAAGGAGGTCCCGAAGAATTGTCTTCAAAGAGGACCCGAAGAATTGTCCTCAGGGAGGACCCGAAGAATTGTCCTCAGGGAGGACCCGAAGAATTGTCTTCAAAGAGGACCCGAAGAATTGTCCTCAGGGAGGACCAAGAATTGTCCTCAAAGAGGACCCGAAGAAATTTTCCTGAAGGAGGAACTCGACGAAATTTTCATCAAGGAAGAACCAAAAAAAAAAAGTGGACAAATCCATTGACTCGTCATTTGTTCCGATCAAGAACATTGGTGATATGCCTGACGACAATATAGAAGAACGCAATATATTCGGCTGACTCATCAAGCCCGAGAGAAAAATAGAAGAACCCGCAAAATGGGTCATTGCATCAGCCGAACAAGGCACTCAACAATATATTCTCAGAGCGCTAAAAGTCGCGAATAATCTCTGAATGCCGCAAAACTCTGCGAAGGTAAGACCCCGGGATCCGTCCTGTGCGGCGTGGCATCGCCAAAGACTGCGCTCACTTTTTTCCACATCAAGATGTGAAGAAATATCCCGGCGGACGCGCTGTGGATCCGATAACATTACTGGAATTCGGATCATGGTAAGTCCTTAAGCGGCACGTGACGAATTACGCCAGTCCCGAGATCATGTCCAGGACGTGATCTTGAAGTAGGTTCTTGCGGGATTGCCACAAGAGCAGCTAACGTACCTGATCCGTCGATGAACCAGCCCCATTTACCATTATCCCCGAACAACATAAATAGCAACGGCCTGGAGTCGATAAAAAGAGGGCTGCGCCAGAAATATAGTCAAGTTCTTTATCGAGTAATACAACTTGAGCCTATGCCTAGGTGCAAGCACCTGCCCATAGGCTCGGGGCTACTCTTATCGAGAGTATTATTCACCCTCCCGATAAGATACAAGAAAGAGGAAAAATTGTGGTGTCGATTAAAAGCAAGTTGAGCCTACACCCAAGTGCAAACACTTGGCTGTAGCCTCGGGGCTACTCCCATCGGGAGCGCTGGTCGCGCCCGATAGAAAGATAACTTCGACAACATCTACGGCAATTCAGGTTTGTAGACTCAACTCGATTCTACGACTCGAGTGGAGCCTACTCCCATCGGGAGCGCATGGATTTCATCAAGTCTTCCAGAAATATAATTAAGTTCTTCATCGAGTAGTACAACTTGAGTCTATGCCCAAGTGCAAGCACCTGTGCATAGGCTCGGGGGCTACTCTTATCGAGAGCGCTGCCGCGCACCCGATAATTTCAAGAATCGTCGACATCATCTACGCTACACATGATCTACGACATGGATCTCGCCTTGTATTTCTTCGACTTCGGAGATGGTTATGCTTGGAGTTTCTACGCAAGTCTTCGACTTCCCTAGGGGCTACTGACATGGGCATACCCTTCGGGTACCCATTATTAGTATACCTGGCTCGGCCCAATATGAAGAAGAACAAATATGGAGAAGGCCCAACAAGGCAACCCGAAGAAGTAGTCGACTAGGACTCTTGTAAACCCTAGGCTGGTTGCATATATAAAGCCAGCCAGGGCACCCGATAGAGGGGGGCCAACAGATAGACAGCATAGTTCCGCCTACGGCGGCACCCCGTAAACATACATATGATCATATAGAAGATTGCTAGCAGCACGTAGGGATCCTCCACCGAGGGGACCCGGCTGGACGTCGTGTGCCTAATCTCGTCCCCGAATCTCCAGCGTCGCTCTATCCCGAAACCCTAGTCTACAATCCGTAGGCATTGCCGAGGTGATCCCTCGTCACTTGGTATATATGACCAAAAGAGAGGCAAGACCAATCAAAAGGAAGTGATAGATATGCCTAAACAAGCAACAACACATAGCATATCCCAGCTAACCAGATGAGACAAGTCTTGGTAGCCAACCGAATCACCTAGCACCACCTAGCCTTTTAAAACCATCAGAAACAGTCCTTTTCTTCAAAGGATACCACAGTGCATTCATTTACATGATCCCCTACTGTGGATATCTCTATTTTCATCAAAGCCAACAAGAAATAGAAATTTATCATTACTCAGTTGAGTTCAAAACACCACCCAACCATGGTGACATAAGTCAAGATGCTCAAACACACATATGCATGGATGCAGATGCTCCAAAGGGATTATTCATCACTTGGTATATAGACCAAGTGATGCTGGCAAAAGAGAGGCCAATCAAGAACCAGTAAATCCAGTAAGTGATAGATATGCCTAAACAAGCAACAACACATAGCATATCCCAGCTAACCAGATGAGACAAGTCTTGGTAGCCAACTTAATCACCTAGCACCACCTAGCCTTTTAAAACCATCAGAAACAGTCCTTTTTCTTCAAAGGATACCACAGTGGAATTCATTTACATGATCCCCTATTGTGAATATCTCTATTTTAGTATACCATCATAAGCATTCCATTTAAATCACACAATCCATCAAGTAAATCTTCACAAGGATACCACAGTAGCATCAAGTAAATCTTCACAAGGATACCACAGTAGCATAGTAGCATACCATAAGCTCACAAGAATCCATCATTTTCTTCACAAGGATACCACAATAGCATACCATAGTAGCATTTAATGCATTTAAATGAACCAGTAGCATCAAAACCAACCAAATGTCCAACTAGCAAGCAATACCAAGTGAGCAAGTCTTCATTACCTTGTACAGGTTCAGACATGGATTTATTTCCAACAAAGGATGGAAATCAAATTAACATCATTGAATTAAATTGAATCATTACCATCATATGGTTCATCAATAACAATTAGGGGCAATGCATCCAGAGCAACAGCAGCAATGAATCCAGAGCAACAGCAGCAATGCATCCAGAACCACTACTGAGGTACATCAACCATGAGCAATGAGCCAGTAAGTAAATCACTAGCACATGATGATCATTTGACCATTTAGAGCATGGACACACAAGCAATAGCAACAGTATAGTTCACCAGGAATGGTGAGAAGCTGCAAGAGCATGCATCTAGTTGCAGCAACAATGACAACAAGCTAGGATAGATAGATCAACAAGAATAAGAACAAGACATCAACAACAATAGCAAGACAACCGAGCATGCATCTAGTGCAGCAACAATGACATCAAGCTAGGATAGATAGATAGCATCCAAGAGTGCATCAACAGAATCTAGCATAGCAACAAGAAGCAAGAACACAACCAGAGCAGACACGAGCATTTCGTCGAGCACTTTGTGCTCGCGCGGGAGAGGAAGAGGGAGGGAGGGGAGGGAGAGAGTTCACCGACGACAGGGGTGGAGGAGGTTGACGACGACGGCATGGGAGGAGGAGGAGGACGCGGCGGCTCCTCCACCTTCACGCCACGGCGGCCCTCCTCACCGCAGCGCCTGCTGCAGTGGCGGATGGGAGGACCGTGGCGGCATGCGGCCCTCGCGGAGGAAGGCGGCGGCGACGGCGATGGCGACGACCAGGCGGCGGCGGATCGGAGGAGAGGGGAGAGGGAGGGAGAGGGAGAGGGGAGGGTGAACATGCGTGGGGGAGGGCACGGCGATGATATAACTTACCTTAGTTCTGTGGCGCACCCGAACAAGTGCGCCACATCAACTACTTCGTGGCGCACCACACGTGCGTCACGAAAGAGTTATTTCGTGGCGCAGCAAGCTATGTGCGCCACGAAATACCTACACTAATAATTGGTGGTGGCAGGATGTGGGCCCCATATAATTTCTGTGGCGCATTGTTCAGTAGTGCGCCACAAAATGAAGAGCTCGTGGCGCACCTAGCATGGTGCGCCACAAAATAACATTCTGTGGAGCATTTTTAGTGGTGCGCCACAGAACTAAGCTCAGCCTATAAGGGTTTTCCTACTAGTGAAATATACTTGACAAGGACGGTGCGGAAGGTCGTACTAACATATTCACCATTCCATGAAGGAAGCTTTCCGGCACATTTGTCTTCTAGGTGTTGTAAATCAACTATCTTGAGCAACATACAACTTGCTGCCTCTTGTGGTTCCCTCGGAAAGCCTCAAGTTCATCAAATAATGAGAAAGCTTTCCTTTGATCGGCTAAGGATATCACCGCCGGTGCAAAATGCAAGGGACACGGTGTCCAAAAAAATCTTGGGAGATTAGGGGTGATGCATTTGGAAAAATCTACAATGGCGCTTTGCCTTCATTGTCCATGGCTCGAGCAGAATGACACCACTAAATTTTGGGCGGGTGTTCCGACAACCCTTGTTCCGAGGAAATGTACATATTCTACGCTTCCACTTACATCACTATTGGAAATAGGTGCAAGACGTATTTTTGAAAGTACCCTTGTCTCTATGGGTGGAATACCAAAGATATTGCGCCCCTCATATATGCTATATCAAAGAGACAATCTCGTAAAGTTAGCCAGGCTAACATTTGGCTTGGCAAAGTGTTGCTAGGAGAAATTTTCTCTTGGGAGCATCTCTCTCAATTTGGGGAGTTTGGGTTAACCTTCAAAGTGTGCAACTCGATGACAATGTTGATGACGACATAAGTTTCATGCTAACGGCGGCCAACGGACAATATTTGGCCAAGTTTGCGTATGAGGTGCAATTCTTGGGCTTTATATCCACACAAAATATAGTTTGGACGGAAGAACGCTTGTAAAATCGTGGTTGGCGAAATTGTCGATTTTTTCCACCAACCACATTTGGCAAGGCATCAAAGATTGGATGGGTCCTGACGTCCATTCTAGCATATGGGTGGGACTCTCAATCAAGAATTGGTGGAGCGCGATAACGGATGGTTCTGCTCCTAAGCGTAAGATTCATTGCTTCTCTTACTTTTCTACTCACATGGGAAGTTTTAAGCAAGCGGAACACACAGGTTTTCACTAGCAAGCATGCGCCTTATCGTATCATTTTAGAGAAAATTAAGTGGAAAGCCCGTATGTGGGTGTCCACTGGGGCAAAACCTTTGGGTGAAATGAATGATTTATCTCAGAGATATTAATATCATCATGCCAGGAGTGTGATTCCTTGTATTTTTTTTTGGTCCAAGCTATCTTGTTAAAACACTTCTTTTTAATTAATAGATTGGGGCATACATTTTGCTCCGATTTTCAAGAAAAAATCAATAAATTTAGGCTGAAAAGGAGGCATGGAAAAATGAAAATGATCTTTTGGCACCTCAAAATTACGTTTGGTGGTTGACTGATCCACTAATGGTCGATCGCGATCTCATCTTCAACGATCTTTCTGGACATTTTGGCTCCTTATATATAGTGACAAGTGAGTGGCCATACCCTTAATGCACCGTACTATATTTTACCACTAAGCACTGATTAGTGGATCTCGATCCGTTGGTGATAGATGCATCACAAAATCAGTCTCTTTTGAGGATATCTTTATTTTCTAGGGAGACATGCTTTTCCGACCGTGCCTTATCATGCATATAAAAACAGAGCTTTTTCGAGCAATTTAGTCAAGTTTCTTGGGATATCTTGATTGCTAAGGCTAGCTAGTCACATTTGCAACGAAAATGGAGAGCTAATTTGTATGGTGAGGTATGTGTAGTGTAGACATAAACATATGCAACGCATATATGACGCTGTGAAAGTCCATTCTATTCGCTTTTTGGGTTCGAAATTCCTGTAATATTCCCTTGTTTAAAACAGAGTACAGTCAGACAACCACGTCCCCATGCATAAGTATCTTCCACGTGCGGCGAGCACTACCCAAAATCGTAAAGCTTAATTAACCTCCATAAGTGTACGGATGCTACTTTGAGTATAGTACCATATATACTTATCAAATATTGTAAGATTAGTTTTAAGGTGATGGTTTTGGACACGACTTGGAATCTGAAGGCTAGAATCGCGTTCACGGTAACATTTACACGCATAACCAATTCAGTAAAGTAGATAGGGTGAGCCGATTTGTGTGCCTTGGATCTCGCGCCTTCCTCTAATTTTGCATGCATATGTGCGTGCCTCCTTGTGCTAAGACACGCAAGTACTGCTTTAGGTCGCCGTACAAATATTTTAATTTCTGGATCGATGGCCGGAGGAGCAGTTCTTTGTGGTAAAGCGGGGTCGACAGCACTGCTAACACAAGCATGAAGCTAATGATAGGTGCCCAGTGCCCTCTGCCCCATGTACCTTCCAGATCTGCTACTTCCATCTGCTCTGATTTTCCATGCCATCACGAGAATCATCCATGAATTATTTTGCAAGATGATCTAGAAATGAACTAAGATAGCAAGATAAAAAAAAAGATGCCAATTTGACAATTTTTCTGCGTAAGAACACAAAATAAGAGATGTATAGCAGAAATTCAAAACAAAATTAACCAGGAGAAGAAGGTTGGAAGGATTAAAGGGGAAAGGACCAAACACATGGAAGCAGGGGCAGAGGAGAGCAGGGGTGTTGTCAGGCTCTGATTATCTTTTATAATCTGGTCAGGGCCTCTGAACCATGTGGGACGCGAAATCGGTCGATCCATGGAGAGGAACAAGTATCCGATGTTTTGGGGCGGCTTTCTACCTGCTTGGTGCCTACCCTGGCTGCGAGATGCCGTCGTTAACCTTAACGACACAGCAGTAGATCGCTAGTTCTATAAGTAGACTGTAGCTGCAGCTAGCAGTTCTGATTGCCAATTTGGAACTTGCATGAGTCAATCAGGGCTTAAGAACTGCAGACATGGATAGAAACAAGCATGCATGAAGTAGAGCTTGGTACAAAACAAATCGTGAAGCTAAATACCTATAGACATGTGGAGTACGTAACTCATTGACCTGAATGTCGTATAGAGGTTTACAGTTTAGTGGTAGATGTACCGGCAAACGTCAGTACATTCGAAGTAAAGTATTTTTGACCAATATTATAGACAAATATGCTATTTGTGATACCAAATCAACATCAGTACATTTGACGTAAAGTATTTTTTATACTCCCTCTGTTCCATAATAAGTAACAGAAATATAGTACAAGGTTGTAAACTTTATTATAAATCCTGACACTCATTACGGGCAGCCCCGTCTCCAGGAGTTAGGGGCCTCGGTTCGATTTTACAAAATGGGGCCAATTTTCATCGCCACTATTACCATCATCACGTTCATAAATTTCTGCAGTATGAGCCTCAGCCTCTCTTGCATTATCACCATGACCATCATCAACGCTACCAATTGGAGTTTGATTTTCAGAATTTTGTAGATTTTTTCATGACAAATCTATCTAGAGCACCCTTTTGAGATTGAGTTGCTGCATTTAATCTTTGTTTTTTCTTCTTCTTTTTAGCACCGGATTGACACTTTGCCTTCCCATGATTTGTCTTGTTTAACAAATTAATAAATTAACAACATATGGCATCTTGACTTCTTGTTGACTACAATATACATGTAGCAATCTTAACAGTTAACACCAGATTTTACCTTCACGGGGGGTGGGGGGACACACACGCCGGCAAGGATTGGGCAATGGACCGTCGACTACGCCTCAACGCCGCGCCGGCAAGGATTGGACCGGCACTCAGCAGCGCTGCAGAGCAGGAGGGAGCGGCCACGGCGTGATGCGGAAGACGAGGAGACGAGCGAACAACAAAACGATCTCTCGATCGGGAATGGAACTGATCCCGACTGGTTTTCTTTCAGCCAACTGATTCATCGTGGCCTACTTGGCCTGGCCCGGTCGTGTAAATAGCAAAGGGAAAATTAGTGGGCTGCAAAAAATCGGGGGCCCCTGAAATTTGGTGGCCCTGATCGGTCGATCTCTTCGATCATGGCCATCGACGGGGCTGATTACGGGGCAAAGGGAGTACTGTATATTTGTTTTATGTTGTAGATGTTTATGTAATTTCATCTTTATATTTGGTTAAACCTTGATTTTTAATTAAACTTATAAGCATTATTTACCGTAACGAGGTAGTATAAATTAATTGTACGACGTGCAGTAGCCAGTAGGTCAAGTGGGAGTAGAGTTACATTTGAGCAGTAGCCCCGTACGTACCACGTAGCATGTGGCGTTGTACATCCTTTTCTTATCTTAGCACTACGTGGAGCCCGCGTGTTGCTCACCTAGTCACCTGCCATGCTATGAAGCGTAAAGATACAAAAGCATGCATGCAGTTAGGTTGGTGGTGAGCCTAAATCATGGCGTACACTACCACTTGTGTTTTAGTGCAAATCGGGATCATGTCGATCCCCAGCTTAGTAGTCATACATAATACGCCCCCTGCATGTTTGTATGCACGGCTGGTCCGGGTCCTAGTGTCCTACCAAAATGCCTTCCTAACATAAGGGTGATTAGGGTTCCTGGGGATTGTTTCGCAAAAAAAAAAAGGTTCCTGGTGGATTCGGTGGTGCACGTCGATCTCGTTTGACAGGGCGAGGGTAAATCCTGCGGGAAAGTGGGATGGATCCCTTGGCTCGTGGCAAGCAGAAGGAAGGAGACGCCACTTCTCCTAGGACATCACGATATCGGATGGAGGAGGCGATGGGCAAACTAGATCTAGATGGTAGGCTGGTTCGGTCCTACTATTGCCTACGTCTGTTTTTTTTTTGCGAATAGGACTTTGGCATTAAAAGAAACAACGAACAACGAGATCCTTGAGAAGCCCTTCATCTTCAACCTCCAGACCGTGTCGACGGTGCGCCGCCGCTGCCGCTCTTCCCTGAGTGGGCCTGACGTTGTTGGTTGCGGACGGGAAGTCGCCGAACGGTTCAAAAAGACGAAGAAGAAGGAAGAACTGCCGATGAAGCTCCTTGACGATCCGAAGATCCCCACAGCCTCTCGACGTTTCCGCCAAGATGGGCTGAAGCCGGGGAGACCTTATTGCATGAGACGCCGCCACCACCACCTGAGCGCCGTCCCTACAAACATTGACCGTAAAACGAAGAATGAAGCCCTCAAAATAGGGAGCGGAGCTCTCCCACCGACGAAGGCCGAGATCCACCGCGCCTCCATGGCCCAAAGGCCACAGAGACGAGGCGATCAGCGGCGGCGCCGGCAGGAGGCATGAGGTCGAGATCCAATCGCCTGGGTCTCGTGCGTAACGTTTCGCGTCTGTGTCTTGCCGTTTGCCTACGTCTGTTGTTATATGTACGTAGTTGTGTTTTCTCAGCAAAAGATATCAGGATATCGCAAAGGATTCGTATATATTTTTAATTAGGTCAGGTGATGCGTGTCTTCATTGGTTGATTTAAGTAAAGATGTCGTTAAACTAATTTTATAGTTGTGTCTGCAATTCAATCACTATACCATGTACCACTTCACTGGAAACACATACTTCATCCGTCTCATGATAGTTATTTTAAATTCATCTAAATTTGAATTATAGATACATGCGAATTTAGATAAATCCAAGACATCTCCATGGAACCGGATGGAGTATTATTTTCAGCTTAATTAATTTACGGTACAATTTTCTAGAGGGCATCGTCATATTCTTGCGTTAGCCGGAGTACACCATGATTGTGTCTTTGTCGGGTACCATTACAATTTTGTTTCAGATTTACCATAACACATCGCATGACCAAACGAAGAAATTTGACACATTGTCTTCATAACCGGTGATAGCATGGCAAAAGTGTCAATCTTTCCATTTTGTCTGTACAATGTGTTCTAAAAACATGTGTCACAAAATTGAAACGCGGTACCTGGCAAAAACACAATCGAGCCGCATGTTTCATGTAGCAAAAATTGCCTCAACTTACTAAGTTGCTACGTGTATGCAATACTATTTCAGCACTTGGCTCAAGAATTTGTCGAAGAAACAAAAAAAGTCAAATTCATCTAATTAACGTATGTGTATGGTGGTCTAGCGCATATATATTGGTATAGTACCGAACTACATATTGAAATGGATTGAGGCTCTTGGGTGCATATGCTCCTTTTATTTTGAATATAGTTTCATACATTTTAAAATGTCCATAAATTCCAGCTGAAAAAATTATTTGTACATCTTCACTTGCTACATGTGGGCAAAGTATTTCTATGAAAAATTGACATGACATTTCAGCTCTGTAAAAAAGGCAAAATTTTGTGCTAAAAGCAATGTTTATTTTGAGACATGTTTTGTCTTTTTTTACATTGAACAAAGAAGATTAATTTTTCACGAAAATGTACGAATGCACATAGATTATCGAGATGTATATGCCAAAAAAATTGTTGAGATTTTTTAACAATTAGAAATATTTTTTTAGGTGGAGGAAGCATATGCACCCATGAGCCAAATTGAATTTTGGGTCATAGTTAGGTACCCACTACGCTATTTAGTTTAACAAAATGTACTGACTTTTTCAGTGATATCATTTTAATTGATTTTTGACGAAAAAGGGTAAAGAGTACCCTAACATGGACCCACTTGCAGCTCCCGATATACAATACTAATTTACGGTAGCATATTTTCGTACATTTTATATACATAAAATGGGTCAAATTTAATAAGTTAAAGCTAGAATAAAAGCTAAAACTACACTTATATGTGTATTACGAAAGCAATTAGTTAATAAGCTGCAATCGAGTATGGCCATGTACGTGGTGCAGATGAGATTTATGACGCCTTGGTGATATATAGTACACGTACTATACAAACAGTAACACGACTGTCCGCCTTGGGTTAATTAATTTGCTACGACCATATGTGTCCGGTTAAGAGACTGAATCATAGTGCGACGACTAGAGCGGGCATATGCGTCTGAAAATTCTGAAATATTAGCTGACCAACAGAACCGTACACATTTGACTGTACTAAGTACGTGATGTAAAACGTACGCGACTTCAAATGTACGTAGCTAGCACTTAATTGTTTGCAGATGAAACGAATGGAGAGTACCGACCGGCCATCCCCACGACCATCCACACTTCACATGCCTAGGTACTTCAGGTATTTAATACGTGCACTACAGGAGACAGTATTTGCGCTGTGTACCAAAAATACACTGCATGCAAACGTTCCAAAATACTTGGCAAAGACTGCATCATGTATGACACTTGGAGATGCTGACACGGCGAAGATTGCCAAAGCGGTGCACACCACCAAGCCCTCTACGACGAAACGGGGCGTCTTTGCCTAGTACCATGATATAACACTAGGCAAAGAGGGTCTTGCTTCTGGAATACACATGACAAAGATGTCCTAGTCAGTATAGTTATGACAGGAAAACTCCTGCCTTTCTCCGAGATATGTGCTAAATCTTCTAATTATATTAAATTATATGGGCTCCGTCATTTTGAAGAAAATTAAACTAAATATTCTAATATTTATTATGGATGAGAGAGAGGGTACTACGTACTCGTCTCACAGTTGAGAGATACTAGCTACATCGTCGCCCAAAAAAATATACCCTGAACATAGGGCTGCCGCCAGCGAGTGATTGATTATTTTGAAAATCACGGTCAGTTTCTTTGACGTTATCAAATTTTACTTTTTATGGTTTGTTTTCTTGAGTAACAAGTTCTTATACCGGAGGTGGCGTTTTAGCTCATAGGTGTATATTCACCTATTATAAAAAATGAAAAAAAAACAAATTTATAAATGTCAAATTCTGAAATAAAATTTAAGGTGTACATCCTGATATTCTATGTTCGAACTCACGTTTTTCTGGGAAAACAACATTTTATGTGGCATGTATAAAAAAGACAAAAAAAATATATCATGTACGTAGTCGTGTTGGAGCATCAAAATTTATCTTTTTTTTTACACGAGACACAAAAATATTCTTTTTTCCCGAAAACTTGTGTGCGAACATCGTATGTCTAGATATACATGCAAAATTTATTTTATAATTTTTGATACTTTTAAATATATTTCCCGTTTTATCCCATATTAGCATATTTTACTTTTTATGGTCTGCCGCCAGCTGCGATCCTGCAGCTATGCATTGCTACATGTGTAGAACCCATTAAATTGACCCAGCACAAATTTCGAAATAACGGAGCCCCTATAATTTATAATTCAACCACATAATTGCTCAAGTACTCGAATTACTAGCTAGGTACTGTTATAATCTGGGCATGAGAACAGGTCTGCGAAGCTGGTCCACGAGGTCAAGTTCAATGAAAGAAAATGTGGATTAGTTGGCAATCCTGCAGCTATATATGGCTACAGTGAATATTGATTTGGTCCCAACAATAATGATGTTTGGAAAGTTATGGAGGCCATGACCCACACAAGCATCTCATCTCACACACAAGACACATTTACGGCATATGGGCTGCTGATTAATCATTCGACGAGGCCATCTGATTTTCTATTTTCTCCAAAGGCAAGAGCCAAGGGATGCGTCAAAAATTGGAGGGAAATGTACTTGGAATTCAAATGTACTCCAAGCTCGTACGTGCATTAACTGATGGATCTTAATACCTCATCTCACTAGACAGTAGAGACCACCGGGCTGTCCCTCTTGTCTTCCTACCTAATACTCATACTGGTCCATGTATAGTTAAGGTGTAGAGCTAACTTATTTGTTTGGTTACGCGTAAATTATACTGGCATATATATATGTATTCTGTTACTAGCTCTAGACAAGGCAGCAATGGCAATGGCCCCTGGCCATGGTGACCACAAGAAGGTCTTGAAGAGGGGGGAGAGCAAGGTCTGGAGAAAGAAAGATGCGTCTGTGTGATGTGACGAAGCTACAGGGTATTGACCGCAAGCTGCCCCTTCTTTTAGAGATGACAATGTCAGTTCGATTTTTTAGTCTAACTTGATCATAATATAAGGTATATGTGGTAAGAAGTATATTCGGCTCCCGGACGCGCATATGCTCCCTCAATCCAAAAAAAACTTATATCTAATTGTCAAAAATTTCAAACAATTTTTTTGGCAAGTATATCTCGACAATCTATTTGCGTCTCTATATAGTTTCATGAAAAACTGATAATTTTTCTGGTCGATGTAAAAAAAGATAAAGCATGTCTCATAAAAAAACCTTATTTTTAGCACCAAATATTGCCTTTTTTTACACAGCTAAAATGATGAGTCGATAGTCACATATTGTTCATTCACATCATTAGATGTCGCAGTGCATATATAAAAAAAAGAATATACAGTATATAGAAATAATATACTGTTCAAAAGAAAGACACTGGATGCAGGTGTGATACGCGTGCAGATGCGTGTGTCGCGCGCGTTCCACCGGACATGTCAGCATGGCGTCCACTGAATTCCGCAGGTGCGCTTGAATGCCCGTACGGGCAGACACTGGATCAAGGCCGGACAGCATCTCCGACGTGTCTACGTACAAGCTGCATGCATGCTAAAAATGGACAAGCCGGTCCAGTGCTTGTGTGTCCTAGCCTCGTAGAGGCATCGCTGCCATGACAGGATTTAAAGGGAGGACTGATTAAGTCTCAGCCAGCTATCGTCGTCAGATCTCAATTGCTGGTCCGATCTCAGTTGCAACTTAGTATGAATAGCAGGGATCACAAAAAGTAATAAAAACGGTTCTTACTCTATATGATATCATCGAAATTAGTTTGAACCTATGTTATAACTCATTGCTAGCGTGAATCACGAAGCAATTCAATGGCCCAAAGTATTCTTCTCAATTGCAATCCAATGTGCAACTATATTTTTTTTTAGTTGCAACCCTTGTTGTACCTTATGGTTGGCACAAATAATGAGGTAATCCAACGATGTGGCAATCGATCTATAATTAAGCTAATTCTTTTAATCCTAAACCGACTACGAATTAGCAACACCGTTTTCAAGTTTTATTGATGTTGTCTGACCTTTTCAGTTTGTCCATGATTTTTTAATATATCAGATGGTGCAAATTCACATATGTTTATAAAGCGGATTTACTCATATCAAGATCTAGCTAGTAAAGACATCGCAGATGCACACAATCAATTAAAAAAATTAAAGTGATCAACGGAAGAGCTAGCATAATCACCTATGATGTAACCCGGTGCAGCGAGAGAAGTGCTACGACAACAATCCCTCCGAGAAGTTAATGATGGACGTTACCGACGGCGCTAGATCCAACCATTGATACTGTTATAAACGCGACAAGTAAATTACGAACAACGATAAAGAAAAACGCAGCGGAGACACAAGATTTAACGTGGAAAACCCCTTCCAACACAGAAGGGGAAAACTACGGGCGCCAGCTAGCAAATACTTCACTATATCGAGGAATGTGTATAAACGCCGGTGGTTATCTTATAATCTGATAAACCCTAACCTGCGACTTACAAGATGTATAGATAGGCGGTGACATCGATCTGTACCGCGACGGGCCTCGCTCCGCTCGTCAGAAGTTAGTCTCCCTTTAGAATGAATTTGGATCACAATATAACATATACTAATCATGGGTTTCCACCCCAAAGAAAAGTCTGAGTAACTCCAGGAGGTGTCTTCAACAAGAGAGCATCGTGTGAACGCCACCCATCACTAGGTTCAAGCAATGAAGGTCGGACCTAGACGTTTTTCCTTTGAACTCGAGACCCACCACTCAAAGAGTGACACCTAACCATACTTGGAATTTGCTGCCAACACTAGTCGATCCATCATTGCACAATCGATCTGCCACGGTCCTCACGGGACCAAGCCACACAAGTGGAACCATGCCAACACAACACATGTTCAAGCACCTTACATTGACAATGTTCCCATGAAGTTGAAAGTCCAGACCGCCCATGTAACTTTGATGCAATCATGTTGGAAACTCGTACAAATGTCGATCCCACACTTCGAGCAGAAGCGAGTCACCATCATTATTCGTTCCAGATGACTTCGTGGGCTTGCTAAGCTCTCCAACCCTTGCATCGACTGGAGATTACCAATCCCTACAGAGAGCGAACCACAAGTCACATTCTTCTAGGGAACAGGAAGATTCGTCACCATCGCCACCGCCGGGAAACAAGAACCAAAGTGATCTACCATTGTCGCGAGTCAAGAGACCGGGAGCTTCCACGGCAAACATTGGATGCAATGGCTAGTCGTTGGGTTGCCCACTCAGGCAGCCAGAACAACACAACCACCACCTAGAATAACCAGGGATGTCGCCTCGACGTCCGACTTCTAGCAATGTGTGTGTCGTCCAGTGCTGTCGTAGGACACAACTGTGAGAGCTCCCGCAAAGCAAGAAGACATGCCTGATTGGCAGGTTGCCTACCGTTTTCCTTCGGCGGTGGAGACGGGAGAAAACTCGAGGCGGCTAGGGTTTCCGCCTGTTTACCCATGTGTAATCAAAACTTTACCGCTTACCTTACCACAGGAAATTAAAATAGTGGCTCTAAAAAAATTAAGATGGTTGTGCTCAATCGAACAAAATTCTCCTGTAGAACTATGTCCTGAAATTGAAACGGAGCAGAACGAACCGATGGGAAGTGTTGCAGGCGCAGGCATCAAAGCTCGTCAGGGTTCCTTTTCATTCATCCGACGGTTGACATCGTGTGAGACGATTGGTGCAGTACAAAAATAATTAGGGGCCTCTGTCCCAACTGTGCTGCAATGTCGTAATACACATCACTGCGGCTGTAAGGTTGGAGGGCCCACCTACCAGTGGTCCTACTGGCCCACAAGAAAGCGTAAGAGAGGAAGCGTGCTATATACGGCGCACCCCTGGTCTTGAGACACGACACGAGCACATGAACGTGTTAGGAGCAAGTTCAAAAATATATCCAGCACCTGGCTGTAAGTAAGATGCCATATCATTTGCAATTAATATATAGCTAACGTACACAATAGTTGATTATATAATGTATAATTTTAACAATATATATATGATCTATATTTTTAGTTTATAAAGTGTCTAGAAGCACGTGTACGAGCTAGCTTTTTAGAATCCATCACTTACCTTCTCTATTCTTCTCTCACCTTCAACTAAACATAAATATTTATATTTGAATATTTATATCCCGGTGATTAAATATTGTTATACTTGTTCTAATGCACGCACGAGCTCATAGCTTCGATCTATTTGCATTCGCTTTTTTTGCTGCCTCGCAAGTTGCCACATTGGATTCCTATTCGTACCAATTCATTTGTTTAATTACTCCTCAATGTGGTTATGGAGATTAATCAATTGGTGCCCTGCAGGAAAGTACCTATTATATCTAATAACACACTCTATTTTTTACTTATAAATGAATTGTGGGATAAGGATTTGGTGCACATACCAGTGATCTCTTTATGCAAAAAAATAAAAATGTATTTATAAGTTTTAGAAAATTCGGAAAATAAATCATGATGTAGCCAATAATGTATCTCACAAACAATCAAATTTTAATTAAAAACAATGTATATTTTGGGCTACACAAAAGTAACAGAAGTGTAGATCTAAGCATGCACAGTGATTCAAATCTCTAAAACAGATAGACGTTGTTAATTATGTGTATATCAGAATAAAAAACATTTGAAATTTAGATTTTGCACGTTAGTGGGACATACCATTTGCTACTTTTAGAATTTGGAATCCTATTTTTTAAAAACTTGTTTTTTTTTAAATTTTCTAATATACCGAGAGTACTAGTGTCTAGGAGCCAAAATGACTTTCCGTGAATTGTCGATGCATATAGATCATCAACATTATGAATTATGCCAAAATCATCTTTTGCCAACCATCCATTGAAGATATCATTTCGCCCATGTATTAAGACGGTTGGCGTAATTTCATTTTGTTTTCAAAGTTCATATAAAAGTTATTTTCATTGCAAAATGATGGGTTTCCTAATGTAACTTTTAAATTAGGCTAGAGTGTGACAATTGGAAGACATGGAAATTCTCAGTTCTCCACAACGACTAGGAGATAGATACTGAATTCAAGAATATGAAAGGTAAGAAGGTAGTATTGTCTCTATTACTAAGTGCATTTAACTTTTGTTATTTTATTTTCTTATTTATTTCAATAATAGTTTATATAAGAGTCCATTGATCAATGTAATGAAAATGAATCTCTTATGGAAATTTTCTACAACATTACTATTCAACCTTTTATGTATCGTGAAAAGTGCTATATGTGAACATCGTGCATACTCAAACTTGGTTTCCTTTTTTAGGCAAAGATATAACTGGATTGGGTGGATGATCCATTCTTTTAGCATAGAAATAATAAACCATAGGTGGATAATGTATCAATATGAGTATCGTGAGGAGGCCCCATAACGAAGTTTCCAATAGCCACAAATATCTCCTTAACTAATTCAATATTGAAGAAACAAGATCTAAGAGGGCCTATGGAGAATATGGTAAAGAAACCATAATAGAGTCCAACCACAATGTTGAATATATCCTCAATGAGAAACTTGGACTATTAATAGGAGAGTTTTGAAAATAATGGAAGTTTCATGATTCTTTAATGAGCATTTTTTTAATTTCCGTATGTTGAAAGAGATGGACTATAGTATGGCATCTCTTGTATCAGTAAGAGCAAATGATTTATATTCAATGATAGAAAGTGTTAGGAAATGGACAAGGGCAACTTCGGGCCTCCTTATGAAATGAGGCATGGAACATGGCCAATACGAAAAAGCCACTTACTCATACTTTTCATGAATTGAGAGTGTAATTTCAACTCTAGGAGATTTAACCCTCCATTGTTCCTCAATAACTCAGTGGAAGAGCGGCCAACTGTTAACTAACTACCCGTAGGTGGGATTCCTATTTGGGGATAATGTTCAGCCTTCTCCGCTAGATATATCCTCCTCGAGGTATCCTTCAAGTTAAGATGGCAAAGTGCCTTTCTCTCTATGTGAACAAATCATTCCGAGATATTAAGTGGGAGAGAAAGGATGTGATGATTGATGTTTAAATTAGACAAGATTTGGATTTAATCTTTCGAAATAGTTAAAATTAAAATAAGAGCAGTTATGATTTTTTTATCATTTTGGCAGCCAACTATTTTGTTAGTGGAACACCCCAACAGTATCATTACCACGAAGAGTAACAACCAAATTTAGGATGAGAGAACGTGTCGATAGTGGAGAAGAATGCATAGAGGGGAGCATCGATAGCGGTAATGCTAGAGGAGCTGTGTGTATCACCGCATCTCGTGTTGGCAAAACTATCGATATCACGCACTTGACAAAGGTATCAATTGGTAGAACGTTAACTTTGACCCTGGAGAGGACAACAACTAATACATATTCTTGGCACTTGCTTCACAAAAAATCCAATTTTTGGAACTCAGAAGTGAAAAAATCATTATTTGGCAAAAGGCCGGAACTCTTTTTGACAGTATTTTTTGTCATCTCAGTATGTAGCTTTTATAGCAAATATGATCAGATTATCATAAACTATGCCATGTATAAGACCATGACCATAATCATTTGGTATGGAAGCCATGAATGTTCATACATGACTTTTTTTTGTTTCTAGAGAATATGTTAAAATCCATGTTTAAAAATAAAAATTGCCGAGTATAATCCCGGACAACACAAGGTATACACTACTTTGTCGAGTGCTGATGATGTGGAATTCGGCAGCATCAACGGTGTCATTTTTTTCCGTCGGCCATGCTCTTTTGCTGAACATCGTTTAAGTTTCCAAGTGCTGATCTATGCCTATTGTATGTTAGTTGCTGTCAGGATATACATCGCGTTATCGATTGCATGATATACTCCACTTGGCAAACACCCGGGGTACACGCCAAAGCATGATATGTCGGTAGTGTTGAGGAGGTAAAGGCAAGTGAACATGAGCAACAAAAGACCTTGGAAAAATATTAGTAAAATGTTGCTTCTAGAGAATATTAACATTTCCAAATGCCTCTTGGTAGTAAAGAGTAGGAGCAGAGAGCTTAGGGCAGATCCATGTGCATACATATGTATGCATAATAAAGCATCCACTGAGGCAAAATCGATAGAAGCACTAATAAACAGTCCACATGCTAGTTTTTTTTTTTGAAAATTCCACCAATTTATTAATAATCATCAATAGCAGTACAAACTGACCCAAAAATAATAAAAATTACAAGTAGGTCTTTCGACCACCTATCGACGACTACAAACACTGACGCGAGCCGAAGGCGCGCCGATGTCCTCGCCCTCCATCACCGGATCCGGCAAAGCTTGTCGTAGTAGAGCTTGTTGTAGTAGACAACGGTCGTCGTGCTAAGGTCCCAAAGGACCACGCAAAGACAACCGTCGCCCAAGATAACAATTTTAGATCGGAAGAGACGAAACCACACCAACGAACACGAAAATCGATCGGATCCCGCGAGATCCGCCGGGCACATGACTCCACGCCCTCGCCGATGCTAGACGCACCAGGAGCGAGGATAGAGCGGGGAGGACCTTTGACATCAAGATGGAGCCGCCGCCTCACCATCCGAAGAAGACACGAAAATAACCTAACAAAGAAAAACCCTCCCCGGCGGCCGTGTTCCGCCACACCAAGGCCCTAAGGCCGCCGGAGGCGGAGCGAACCAGCAGCGTCGCCGGCGAGGGGACGGAACCCTAGATGGGTTTTCTGAGCCGCCTTGCGATCACTTCTCGTGGAGTCAGCTGTCCTAGCTACCCACACACAGTCTTAACAGGGTCAGATCATGTATGCCCCCCTGGAAATTAAATTCACTGTGCCGCTGTAATTAACATGCTCCTGCAAAAAAATTATCATCCTTCTGCACCTGTAGCTAGGTCGTTGGTAGCAACATTCTTAAGGAGCCCTGCTCAGTATACATTGATCATCGTCCTTAAACAACTCCAGCTGCATCAGATGCAGAAAAAAACGACCCTGGTGCAGTAAAAATTCCGGCGGCCCCTGTCCCGGCCGGCATATCTACCTGTGACGCTGCAGCAGCTGCTGCTGACCTCCGAGAGACACGGCGATCGAGGAACATGTGGAAGGTGGAAGGTAGGAGGAGGAAGGGTGCGATCTACTCGACCGATCCTCCAAAAGTTTCACCACCCTTCTTCTCTCTCCCATGATCTATTTAACATGCACCCGACCTTTTGTTTTGCAGCTGCTTGTTGCCTGCATATAATTCTGTTCCTTGGCTTGCTTCTCCTTTACTTACTCCTCACTCCTCAGCTACGCTCCATCATCACCATCCACGCGCCCTCTTCCTTTTACGCCACTACAAAAGACCGAGATCAGTATCCACTGCTGCAGCACACACAGACAATTCTCTTCTCCGTTCGAAGAAGATCTAGCTAGATAATTAAGCAGCAGCGGGATCTGCGCGCGCTGGATCCGATGGGCCTCGAGGTTGCAGAAATCTCTGAATTGGCGGCGCTCCGGCCGATCCAGACCACGGCTGTCAGCGGCGAGCTGGCCGCGGCAGCGGGAGCGGACGATCACGATGCTTCCACCGCTACCGAGACTGGCTGCGTCACGCCGACGGCGATCCGCACGCGAGCAATGGCAGGAGGAGCCGAGGACGATGTTGCCGCCGACGGCATTGGGTGCGCTACGCCGACGGCGAGCGAACCCATGGCACCGCCTCAGCGAGATGGCGTCCTCGACGACACCACGTACGTTACGCCGACAGCGTGCCGAACCACCGCGGAATTCGACGCCGTCCCTGCTGCCGGCAACGCTGCCGCGGCGAGCTTCACCACGCCGACGTCGGACGAGAGCGCGCTGAGGCCGGCCACGGTGTGCCCGCCGGCGCCCCGGAGGCTGGCTCCGGCGCTGAAGAGGAAGCTGGCGCCGCTGCAGCAGCGGCTCTTCTACCCCGTGCCGCTCGACCTGGCCACCGTGTTCAAGCCAGCGCCGATGGCGCCGCCTGCTGCCAAGAAGATGCGGGCGCATGCTGTGGAATCGTCTCTGCCACTGGGCACGTAAAAGTGACACCTTTTCTTCGTTCCAGCTGCAGCTGTGACATACATGGTGACATTCGCATTGCCACGCCACACGCGCGCGCTCACCCAAGCATGTATTTCCCTTTCTCATCTTCCTTTCCTCATCGGCGGCGGCGAAGCGCAAGTAGCATAGCAAGCGCGTCGTCACTCTCGTCGCCTCTTCTGCGGTTGCGTCGCCACCGTCAGGTTATCGCCTTCCTCCGCGGCCCGGCCGGCAGAAGATAGAATCGACGGGCGCAGCGCCGATGAAGACGAAGCGGGACGTCTACCGCGGCCCCGCCACCCCCTCGCCCTCCCCGACCAATACAATCAGCGGTACGGCCACAGCGCGTGTTCGATCGGCGATGTGCCGGATAGGTACGCTCAAATTTCCCCAACTTTCTGATTTTTTTTTTTGTCAAATGAGGTTGAATTCTTAGTTTGTTCGCTTGTCTATTGTATAGCTACAAATTTGCGCTCGGTTCCTACCTGATATGTGTCCATCTTGGGGGAAAACGTGGTCGGCACTCATAGAGTGCCGCTAGATGCATTTGATCAAGAATATTTTGCTAGATCAGGAAGTGTTTGATGTTTCTTAAGCAAGTGGAAGATAAAAAAAAGATCATCGAATCACATGGAAACTAAGCACAATGCAGTAACCATCGACCCGCCGTTATGATGTGAAAAATAGTATTTTAGCCGTTGGGGTGGGAATCCCCTCCTTGGCAATCGATCGCTCAAGCGATCAGTTTCGGTCAGCGCGGAGCGCTCGCGTGGAAGCGCGAATCAATTTCCTTTTTTGTCTCTTACTGTTTAATTACGTTCACATGCAGATGTGTGTTCACACTAACAGCTCATGTGTTTAATTACGTACACATGCATATGTGTGTTCACACTAACAGCTCATGTTCACACTTGCATGTTGCATACAACCAAGAGCGTTCACACTACATGCATGCATAAACTATCTCATGGGTTTGCATTTAATGAGCCAACTTTTCAGCACTAGCTCTCACAAGTTTCTGCATGCATGCACGTTCTTTTTTTCAGCACAAGGCGGACTCTCAATTCTTTTTTTTTTGCAATTCCCTTTTGACAATTCTCTTTTTTTGCAATTACCTTTGTGTTGTTATTTCGTACGGTAATTCATGTTTTTTCGATTAATTTTTATAATTCCCTTTTTCGGGTTAGTGGTTTTTAAGGGGGGAATAACGGGTGGAGAGATCCACTTGCAACTCAAATGAACTACCACTTGCTACTCAAATTAAGTACTATTGTTTAAGTTGTAAGCTAACAAAATTTGCTAAAATATTCTAAATTAAATTTACCGTTGATAAATAATGGGGCACCGGGTTGATAACTTGTAAACAAAAAAGAGTCCCTACATATTTTAAATTAAATTAAATTTTTAGGGTTGATATTTATTTATTTTTATCATTGATAAATAGCGGGTCACCGGGTTGATAGCTTGTAAATTAAAAGAGACTCGCTAAATATTTCTAAATGAAATATGTTTTAGGGTTATTATTTATTTATATTTACCGTTGATAAATAACGAGGCATCAGGTTGATAGCTTGTAAAATAAATAAAATATTCGCTAAAATATTCAAAATGAAATACTTTTTATGGTTGGTAGTTATTTATAATTACCATTGATAAATAACGGGGCATCGGGTTGATAACTTGTAAACTAAAAAGAGTCGCCAAAATATTCAAAATAAAATTAGGTTTTTAGGGTTGGTAGTTATTTATATTTACTGTTGATAAATAGCATGACACCGGGTTGATAGCTTCTAAACTAAAAAAATCGCTAAACTGTTTCAAATAAAATTAACTTTGGGGTTGATAATTTTATATATTCGTCGTTGATCACTCAAGTACGGAGGGTTGATTATTGAGATAGAGAGGGTTATAACTTTTAAAAAAAGTTTCAAACATATCAACATGGGTGCTAGTTTTGAAGATCTCGTCGAGACAATTTATTGGTGAAAGCGAATCTTAATTTGGAGTTGTCGTTTGAAAGTTAAAACGTTTTGAATTTACAAATTTGAAAAATATTCCGCTGACATCAATATTCGTCTATTGTGTCATTGACTTTCCTTCAATAGCCTACACTAGGTTGATAATTTTATATATTTACTGATCACTCAAGTACGGAGGGTTGATTATTGATAGAGAGGGTTGATAACTTTTAGCCGAAAAAGTTTGTCGAAACATATCAACATGGTGCTAGTTTTGAAGATCTCGTCGAGACGGATTTATTGGTGAAAACGAATCTTAATTTGGAGTTGTCGTTTGAAAGTTAAAACGTTTTGAATTTATAAATTTGGAAAAGATTCGACATCAGGATATTCGTCTTATTGTACATGCGAACTTTCCCTCAATAGCACACTGGTTGATAATTTTATATATTTATCGTTGATCACTCAAGTACGGAGGGTTGATTATTCGATAGAGAGGGTTGATAACTTTTAAGAAAAAAGTTTCTAAACATATCAACATGGGTGCTAGTTTTGAAGATCTCAAACGATTTTTTGGTGAAAGCGGATCTTAATTTGGAGTTATCGTTTAAAAGTTAAAACATTTTGAATTTTCAAATTTGGAAAAGATTCCTGTCAGATTAATCTATTATGTGAATGCGAACTTTCCTTAAATAAATTAGGTTGATAATTTTATACATTTACCGTTGATCATGAAGTACGGAGGGGTTGATTATTCAATAGAGAGGTTTGATAACTTTTAACTAAAAAAGTTTGTCGAAACATATTAATATTGGTGTTAGTTCTGAAGATCTCGACGGATTTATTGGTGAAAACGAATCTTGAATCGAAGCGTTCATTTCAAAGATAAATCATTTTAAACAATGGTTTCTGCTACATATATTCTACAGGTGACCATAAATTTGCATGCGGTGATTAGCCATGCTAATTAGGAATGCACGTGACGCGGGGAGAGAGAAGAAAAGGTGGTCCATCCCATGCATGCTACTTTTTGTCATGCTAACTTGCATGCATTGATTATTAACATTAATTACATGAAAGGAGAGACATGCACTATGTGAAAGCTACGAAAAGGAAAACACGGTTTTTCCTAATTAGGCTGTCGGAAACCGATCGCGCATTAAGAATCTGGCGCGCGAGCGCCAGCTAGGGTCGCCCGTTGGGGTGGGTGTTTCGGATACCACAATTAAATTAATTACTATGTGAGTTTGTTTGGTCATTTATTTGCTAATTTTTGTGCTATTGTTCATTAAAAATTTCCCCACATTTTTCTTCTCATTGTGTGAACGTAGGGTCACATAGCACAAAAAGGTGCTCCCATTACCGTGGATTGCGATGAGGAGTATGAACCGAAACCAAAAGGATGAAGAAAAGGGATGCCGAACGAGAGGAGGAAAGAGAGGACGGAGTTGAAGAAGGTCGGGCAAGAAAGATTGAGGGGGAGGATCAATGAGGTGATGAAAGTCCAAGCAAACATTGATGGCTAAAAAATTGGAAGCCAAAAACGAGTTGGAGGAGAAGAAGCAACAAGATAAGATGACACGGTGGCTTCAAATTAGAGAATATGAGAACCGCAAGGCGGACTGCGAAGAATGTAAAATCCGTCTCGAGGAGACCAAGATCAGAGCCGACATCATTGCCAAGGAGAACCAGGTGATGATGTTGGATCCAACTGCAATCGATACTCTAACAAGATAGTGGTGAGAAGGTCCGAGATCGCGGAAGAAAGAAGAGTTGATGATGCGACAAGAGTAGCTTTGGTTAGTGGTGGTGACGGTGGTTACTGAAAGAACATTTCCCGCCCTTTGGGTTTTGTGTGTTTGATGTCAACACTAGGTATATATTTATGTGTGTTGATGTTGACAGGTACAAAATTTCAAGATATATACTTGACCGGTGGTATGGTATGTCTGTCCTGAAGCTTCTGAAGGTTTTTCATTTCCGGCGGAAGTTCCGGCCCCAACTGGCGGAACTTCCGCCCTGTTGCTTCCAGCAGTGGCTTCTCAGCGCCGTTATCTCTTAAGGTTTTGGTTCTCTGGCCGGAAGTTCCGGCGAAGAAGGGCGGAAGTTCCGGTCAGCGGAACTTCCGCCCAACTTCCGGGCTAGTTCCGGAAACGTCGAAATTGTGGCTAAGTATGTCCAGTATGGTTTTCTCGCAATTCCGAATTTGGCCGGTATTCGGTCCGGAAGTTCCGCCCTAGTTCCGCCCAAAATTCAATCTGCCTGCTCGTCTGATGCAAAAGGATCTTGCCGGAACTTCCGGTCCTCATGGCCGGAACTTCCGTGCCAGCCGGAACTTCCGGCCCTCCTGGCCGGAACTTTCGGTGTTACTGAAAATCGTCCACAGTCAGATCGAGAGCTCCACTCATATAAATAGCTCTCTTCTCCAATGGGACAAGTTGCTCAATCATTGACCAAAAATCTGCCAAGCTTCACCACCATTAGAGCCACTCAAGAACACAAGATTTGCAAGATCTCCTTCCTCACCCAACCAAAGCTCTTGATCTTTGGAGATTCGAAGGAGAAGACACCGATCTACATCCTCACCGAAGCGATTTTCATTTCCCCCTCTTATGCTTGAGGGACTCTTTGATAGTGTTCCTATTTGGATCCCTAGTTGTTGTTGTTGATGTATGCTTGTTGATTTGTTGTGTTGTTACAGATTTGGGTGCCTCCAATTTGGTTGTGGATGTGTGCCCCAAGAACCTTGTAAAGGCCCGGTTTCCGCATCGAGAAAATCCCTTAGTGGAAGTGGGCTAGTCCTTCGTGGCGTTGCTCACAGGAGACTGAGTGAAGTCTTCGTGACTTTTCCGGCTTTCGTAGCGACCACACTCCTCCGAACGTAGACGTACCTTCTTGCAAAGGAAGGGAACTACGGGAATCAACTCCGTGTCTCTGTGTGCTCCACTCTCGGTTACCTCTATCCTTTATCTCCTCTAGATATTGCGTAGCCATATCATGCTTAGTCGTTGACCTTGTCATATAGGGAAATTCACATAGTTGCATATCTAGAGAATTTTCCATTGTGTCAAGCCTAATTTGAAAAAGAACTAAAAATTGGTTAGCACCTATTCACCCCCCTCTAGGTGCGGCATACGATCCTTTCAGTTACGTCAACGGCGTGGTGGTGGTGACGGCAACGGGTCCGTTGTTGCTTGATTTGGCTAATTTTTATCCATACTTTTGTGCAAGATTAGTCGCTACTCCGTCTAGACTATTGCTAATTTAAATTATCTATATTTGGAATTTGAAAATTGTTGATACATTGCTATAAAACTCTAAACTATTCAGTTTTACGATAGAAGTATATGTGTGCCCCAAAAAAACCTATACCACAAAACAGGTTTGCGGTTTAAGTTTCGTGGAATCCATTAGAGTTGCTCTAAACATGCAACACATATGTGAGGTTATGAAAGTTCATTCTCTTCGAAGAGCAGATGTTCTTTTTGGCTTCGAACTTCCTGTAAGATTCCCGGCTTGCACAAAATATAGTATAGACAACCACGTTAGTATCATCCACGTTCCGACGGACACTATACGAAATCATTGAGTTTAATTAATCTTCATATGATTATGGACGCTACTTAAAAATTTGAACAACAACCTCGCACACTTATTATGGATCAGCGAGTATGTAGTAGTAGTATATTACTTCCATATACATGTAAATCTAGACAAATCCACGGCTACTAATTTGGAAAGGAGTATCATTTTAAGAGGTGGTAGTTTTAAGTACAACTCGAAATTTGAAGGCCAGAATTGTGTGCATGGTGTTTTTCCACGTAACCATCATTTTCTTAAGTTCAGTACTCCCTTCATTTACAATAATTTGCATTCTGGGTTTAGCTAAAATCAAAATTTATTAATTTTTATAAAAAAATAGAAGAAGAAATATAAGCATTCATAATATCAAATGAATGTAATTTAAAATGTATTTTATGAAGATTTTAATAAATAAATTTTATAATATGCATGTGGATATTTTCTCCCAAATACTTGATCAAAGTTTATAAAATTTAACTTTAACTGCACCTGCAATGCGAGGCAATTATAAACAGAAGGAGTAAGACTATATTTAGTAAAGTAGGTAACCAAGCTTGTGCTTGCCTCGGATCTCGCGCGCCTTCATATCTAGTTTTGCATGCATATGTGCGTGCCTCCTTGTGCTAAGACAGGCAAGTACTGCGTTAGCTCGCCGTACAAATATTTTAATTTCTGGATCGATGGCCGGAGGAGCATTTCTTTGGGAAAAGCAAGGTCGACAGCACTGCTAACACAAGCATGCAGCTAATGATAGGTGCCCTCTGCCCATGCATGTTCCAGATCTGCTAATTCGATCAGCTGATCGATCCATGCATTGCGATAATCATTCACAAAATTCCAATTTGGAAGGAACTATATATACTACTATTATCTCTCTATAAATAGACGTCTGACATTTGTCCAAATCTATATGTATTTAAACTCTATTTAGTGTCTAGATACAGATTTAGACAAATCTCAGATATTTATTCATAGACGGAGAGAGTATATATAAGAGGAAGAGAAAAATATGCCAATTTCCATGGGTGAAAATTCAAAATAAAAGATGTAGCAACACTGAAAACCAAAATTAATCAGGAGAAGAAGGTTGGAAGGATTAAAGGAGAAGGGAACAAACACATGGAAGTAGGGCAGAGCAGAGCAGGGGTTGTCAGGCTCTGATTATCTTTTATAATCTGGTCAGGGCTCTGAATCATGTGGGCCGCGAGCACAATCGATATCGATGTGGAGGAACAAGAGGTATCCGATGTCCGGGGGCGGCGTTCTACATGCTTGGCGCCTACCTTGGCTGCCAGATGCCGTCGTTAACCTTGACGACAGGAGTAGATCGCTAATTACTACAAGACACGCAAACTACTATAAGTAGGCCGTAGCTGCAGCAGTTCTGATTGCTAATTTGGAACTTGTAGATATGGATATAGACATGAATGGAGTAGGTTGTGTACAGAACAAATCGTGAAGCTAAATACCTGTAGACATGACCTATAGACATGCAAGCAGCAAGTAACTCCGCAATTGAATTCCCGCAAGTAAAAAAAATGATTGGTTGTACTGGGGAATAAACCCAGCAGCGCTGTGTATTGATAGCGGTAATTGTGTGCACAACACCGAGAATGCAAGTACGGACACTCAAACTCGGACGGGCTGAGAGCTATCAGCAGCTCACTGCCACTAGGATATGCCTTGGTTCACAATTCCCGCAAGTAACTCCTTGATTTGAACTCCAGAATAATATGTAAGTCTACAGTTTAGTGCGATACTATGTATCATCTTATTTCTAAACCTAGCACACTAGCATAGTCCATCTCCATATATAGTCCCATCCGTCCAATTGTTTCATTTTAATTGATCTAACTTTGTCTAGATTTGCATGCATCTGCATGATAACCTATACAAAGCTATGCCAATTAATTTAGAACAAAGCGAGTAATTATTTTTCGTAGATTATGCTGCCATCATGTTGGATAAATATCTCTCGCGGTTTTGCTACTGTGTATAAGCCTCCATAAATAGATCGTGATTCTCCACGCACTAAAGAGGCAACTATGAATGAAGGAAAGCAATGCCCCTGGTAGATAACCTGCTTGAGAGAATAATTTTATAATTAATTTTTTGTGATTTTGACATTATCTTAGCGACTAAATAATGACAAACACTTAAACCCTAATAAATATTTTAAATCTATGGTTCACCTTAAATAGCCAATTGCCGAAAATATTCGCGACCCTAGTTACCTTATAAGTACCAGATCCATATGTAGATCCAAAAGATCAAAACTTATAAATTAATTGTAATAGCAAGCAAGGGCAAGTGGGAGTAGAGTTACATCCACCGGTAGTCCCGTGTACGTACCACGTAGCATGTGGCGCTGTACATCCTTTGCTTATCTTAGCACTACGTGGAGCCCGCGTCATGCACACCTGCCATGCTATGAAGCGTAAAGATACAAAAGCATGCATGCAGTTAGGTTGGTGGCAAGCCTAAATCATGGCGTACACTCTACCACTTATCACGTACAACTACCACTTGGCTTTTAGTGCAAATCTGGATCATGTCGATCCCCATCTTATTTTATGACAGGAACATACATCATATCATACGCCTCTGCATGTATGCACGCTAGGCTAGCCAGCCAGCGTGTAATTTTTGTGGTCCGGTGCTACAATTGCCTACGTACTATACGTTGTTGTTATAGGAGACAGGATTTGCATAAACAGGGCGCCAATGTGACTGCTTCTTGAGAAATAAAATGTACTTTCAGTTTAAAATTCATTGGGACTACATATATATGGCCCGGATATCCGTGTGAAGTTTTGCTAGAAAGCTTGTTATGTATGAGCTAAAGAAAAAATACAGAATTTCTGACTATATATACATACACTAGTAAATTACGATATCCTTAGTTATAAATTTGGTGTTTTGTCTTTCCTAAAATACAACTTATTTTTAACAAAATTTCTGGCATACAATCTCGATGCATATATCTAGCTATATATTTTTTCGTTACATTTTTTGAAGACCTAGAGTTTGAGTTTCTATTTTTTCAAAAAAAAAGGTTCACTAGTGTCTGGGTGAATCGACGAGTTTTCGCCCCCAACCCCCCACCACCACCACCACCGGAGCTTCAGTGCTCCCAATTTATTAAAAATGAAAAATAAATTCCAGTAAAGTTTTCTGGACACCTGTTTTCTCTTAGTCTATCTGCTAGTTTCTACATTTGTGTGCTCCTGTAAATTGATTTTCTATTAATAAAATACGTGATTGCTCTCAAAATAAAAAAAAGTGTGAAAGCAAATATGTGAGGACATATATACATTCCGAAGGCACGACAAAATAAATCGGTTAAATATTTTTTATTTTCACTTTCACTATATACAACCACAGTTTATGACAATAATCTGAATTTCCTTTTCGTATAACCAAAAAAAATTGTAGCTTAAATATAACCAAATTTCTACAGAAACTTTGCATGAGCATTCATGACATGTGTATGTATTCACGAAATTAATTTCATGATTTTTTTGAAAAATAAAAGTACAATTTTCAAAAAGTGAGCACTAATAGTTGGGTGCTACAAATCTTCTACAATGCTTTAAAAAAGGAATATATCAGTACAACACCTGGATTTGTATACTTTTAGTTAGGTGTGAAGCAATATTATTTTACTTTTAGTTAGATGTGAAGCATTGGGTACTTTAAAGATGTCCTTAAACTATTTTATAGGTTTATTGATCCAGTGATTGTACCCTGTCAGCTGTCACACGACATAGTTTACTCAGAAGCAGTATTATTTTACTTTTATTCGTGCTACTGCCAACAGATCTGAGTAGAAACACATATTAATTATTTTTCACTTTGTAATTTACTGAGTACTATGTGTACGTATATAATAATATTTCAACATTTGGCTCAAGGATTCCGTTAGAGAAATAACAAGTTAAATTCATCAGATTAACGTACTTCTCTACGGTGTCCTGCAATGTAATTAATTAAGTTCCAATCGAGTATGACCATGTAGGTGGTGCAGAAGAGAGGTTTTTAACTCCTTGATGATAGTACACGTACTGCACAAACAGTAACACGATTGTCCGGCTGGTATTAATTAATTTGCTGTGACCATATGTCTGGTTAAGAGACTGAATCACTGAATCAATTGTGGTCTACACTGCGCATATGCGTCTGAAAATTCTGAAATATTACCTGACCATCAGAGCCGTGCACTAAAACGTACGTACGCGACTTGAAATATATGTAGCTAGTACTTAGATTTTGCACAGAGTTATTTTAATCTGCATAGAGAGTACCGGCCGATCGGCCCCACATCTTTCACGCTTCCCATGCTTAGGTATTTCAGGTATATAATACGTGCAGAGGCAGCAACGGGCTTTAAGGTGTAAATACTCTACTTTCTTTTGCTCTAAATACTTATCATATGTTCAATGAACGTAGATATATATTAGTGTCAAATAATATGAACGTATATTTTACTCCCTCCGATTCATATTATTTGACACTAATATAGATGTATCTAGATATATTTTAATTATATATATATATCCATTTAGTGACAAGTAATATGAATCGAAGGAAGTACTTAAATTTATGACAAATATTTAAAAACAGAGGGATACTAGTATTCCTCTCAGTTAAAAACAGAGGGATACTAGTAGTTGCATCATCGCTGGCAGAATAATCTAAGGATGGTGGCCCATATATATACACTGAACACATGGTCCACGCTCAGAGAGCAATGGATTATTTTAAACATCACAGTTATTTTTTCCATCTTTTAGTAGATTCCCCATTTATGATTTGTTTTTTTTTGCTTGAGTAATAAGTCCATTGTTATCATGTTTGAGGAAATTCTAAATTAATTATTAATTTAATTAGCTTAATCCGTATAAGATACAAATTGGAACGAATATCACTCGATTTGGAGTTAAGAGAACAATATTTCAAGTACCATCCTATAATTACTTCATATTATTTTCTGATGCGGCATCTTCCTCGCCGGTCTTATAGGTTTGCCGCTTGGGGTCATCATGTGACAGTTGTAACCCCGTGCATAATGGGGTTCTTGTTTTTGCTAAATATAATTGCCTAGTCTCTTCAGTCAGATCGGTCTTTTAGTTGAACTAGCTAGAGCATGCAATTTTACATGGTATCAGAACTATAGGTCCCGATTTTAAATCCTATCCAATGCAGTGTTTAAAACAAATATTTGGGTCCTCCCTATTTTCTAGATCTAAAAAAGACCCACATATCTAGAATATAATTACCTGGTCTATTCCACCAGATCGGTCTTATTGTTAAACCTGCTAGAGGATGCAATTTTACAATTACCGCTTATCTTATTATCGTGAATAGGGTAAAGGCTGCCACTCGAGCTCAAGGTTGAACAGTTGATTAATTTTACTTTTTTGCCCTTGAGTATAGAACCAATTCCTCATAAAAGCTTTGACACAAAATGTAAGTCCCGCTTGTCTCTTTCTGGTCTTCAAACACATATTTTTTACAAGGATTTTATCTTATAGGACTTCTCCTAAAACTAGTACAAATATACACGAAATGAAATTTTTGTGAACATATATATAGGGATACATTTTATACATCTCCAGTATATTAGTACAATTAAGCTCTCTGAAAATCATGTGTAGAACCGATTTGTCTAGGCACAAAGTTCAAAATAACTGTCTAACTGAGATCCTATACACTACAGGAATGGCGACGTACGCCGAGGGCCGTGGCATACGCCGACGGCCAAATGTCGGGGCCGTCGGCGTATGGCCTGGCACGGCCAGCCAGCGAGTCTCACCCTCGGCGTATCGTTGCCGTCGGCGTAGCGAAGACTACGCCGAGGGCAGCCCTCGGCATATGTTTGGCCCTAGGCGTAGACAGGGCTACGCCGACGGCCACCCTCGGCGTAGACTATTTGTCTAATTTGTCTAATTTTGTAAAAATCATAACTAATTCATATGATGTCAGAAAAATGCGTATAAGGTATCAAAATGTTCAGAAAAACATCCTCTATCCGTTTATGTCAAAATCATGCATATTTGAATCATGTATATCATGTTAATATAGTAACAATTCAAACACTTTCTTATATGTCATCGGGTTCCCGTTTTGGCCATATGGCGATTTAAACGAAGTCAGAAAATCCCGCGGAGCCGCATGGCGTCATTTTATGTGTCTAAGTAACCACTCCAAAAGACGGAATTAGGATACGGCACTTATTTTGAAACACCCTTCACAAACAGGCCTATCAAGTCCGGAGTTCTATGACTTTTAGGGGAAATGAGTAGGAAACGGTCCGTGACACCGCATAGTTTGTCGGAACGAGGCCATATTTGGCACGTGCGTGGTCCCTGGGATGGGAAGCAATGCCCCGGAAACGGATTTCCAATCCGACCCATGGCCGATGGTTTTTTCATTTTCAGGGTGCCAAATGGGTTTTTTTGCGAAGCAGCTACATGTGGCGTATTTTTGTATTGCACGAGACCTCCGCGTAGTAGTAGCACACCGCCTCCGCACCACATATCACATGCCATATGTGCGTGCTAGCTATCTAGGAATCCCTGGCTTCTGCTGTGTCCGTTGAATCCGCTGGAAAGTAACCGGATTTGAACTAGGGGTACACTTTCCGTCGCTCAATAAATTCGGGAAAAATGTTTTTAGGTCTACAACTCATCACTTTATGTGCTAAATTTTTTCCGTTTAGCGCGGGTGAACGGGTGCACCAGCGCGCCGGCGGCCATACCGCATCTCTGTGGGGGTCCGTTTTGGCCGGATGGCAATTTAAACTAAGTTAGAAAATCCCTTGGAGCCGCATGGCGTCATTTTACGTGTCCTAGTAACCACTCCAAAAATTGGAATTAGGATACAACAATTATTTTTGAAAACCCTTGACAAACAGAGCTATCACGTCCGAGTTCTATGGCTTTTAGGGCAAATGAGTAGGAAACGGCTGTGACATCGCATAGTTTGTCGGACGAGGCCATATTTGGCACATTTGTGGTACCTGGGATGGGAAGCAAGGCCCCGGGAGCGGATTTCCAATCCGACCCATGGGCGATGGTTTTTCATTTTTGGGGTGCCAAAACGGGTTTTTTGTGAAGTAGCTACATGGGGCGTATTTTTGTATTGCGCGAGACCTCCGCGTACTAGTAGGACACCGCCTCCGCACCACATATCACATGCCATATGTGTGTGCTAGCTATTAATACGTCCAAAACGTATCTACTTTCCCGAAAACTTTTGCTATTGTTTTGCCTCTAATTTGTGTATTTTGGATGCAACTAACGCGGACTAACGCTGTTTTCAGCAGAATTGCTCTGGTGTCTCGTTTTTGTGCAGAAATCCAACTTTCAGGAAAATCCTCGGAATTTATGCGAAAGGCCCTATTTTCCCAGAAGACGGAGCGAGAAGGGCAAGCCGGTGGCCGAGGCCCCCACACACGGCCGGCGCGGCCCAAGGGGCGCGCCGCCTTGTTGTGTGGGCGCCTCGGCGGCCCCGACGCTCTCCTTCGGACTATATACGCCTTTCGACCTAAAAACGCAGGGGCACGTCGATATTTCCGGAGACCATCCGCGCCGCCGCCATCGCGAAACTCCGTCTCGGGACCAGAAACTCCGTTCGGCACTCTGCGGACGGGGAATTGGAGGGATCTTCACCGCCATCACCACGACGCCTCTCCATCGACCAGCCATGTTTCCCCCATCCATGTGTGAGTAATTCCCCCGCTGTAGGCTGAAGGGGATGGTAGGGATTGGATGAGATTGATCATGTAATAGTCACAAGATTGTTAGGGCATGGTGCCTAGTATCCGTAGATGTTACTTTTATGATATTGTTGCAACTTGTTATGCTTAATGCTTGTCACTAGGGCCCGAGTGCCATGATCTCAGATCTGAACATGTTATTATTTCATCATGATATGCATTGTTTATTGATCTTACTGCAAGTTGTATACACATGTCGTGTCCGGAACCAATGGCCCCGTGACGGGACAACCGGGAGGGGATGGTAGTGATGTGAGGATCACATGTGTTCACGGAGTGTTAATGCTTTGCTCCGGTACTCTATTAAAAGGAGTACCTTAATTTCCAGTAGTTTCCCTAGAGGCCCTAGCCACCGGGTAGGACAAAAGATGTTGTGCAAGTTTCTCATTGCGAGCACGTACGACTATATATGGAACACATGCCTATTGATTGATTAGTACTTGGATACCGCTTTATTATTACCTGCAAATGCCCTACCATGATTGTTACATGAATTCTCTCATCCATGCAACGCCCATTCATCCGTCCCTGTGCCTACAGTATTTTAATCCCGTTGTTTACTATAATCACTATTGCTGTCTTTATTTCGCGCTGTTATTTCACTATTCCTACTGCTATAAAACTATTGCTACCGATAAACTCTTGCGAGCAAGTCTGTTTCCAGGTGCAGCTGAATTGACAACTCCGTTGTTAAGGCTTACAAGTATTCTTTGTCTCCCCTTGTGTCGAATCAATAAATTGGGTAATACTTCCCTCGAAGACTGTTGCGATCCCCTATACTTGTGGGTCATCAAGACTATTTTCTGGCGCCGTTGCCGGGGAGCATAGCTTTATTTGCAAGTTCACTTGGATTGATATTGTTCGCTGCAAATTCTCCATCATGGGTAAACCTCGCGATACTAAAGTCGCCATATTACCATCCACTACAAGAAAAGGTACAACTCTGAGTACCTCTGCTGCTCTTGATTCACCATCTGTGATAAGTCAACTTGTTTCACCACCACAAACTTCACGTGTTGGTACTCTGAAATCTGAAAATTCCTCTGATAATTTTGATGATGCTTCTACTGTGCTTGATAATGCTGGTTCATTAGGTCCTTTTCTAGATGCTACAATCGCTAGGTCTAGACAAATTGAAATTACTGAAACTCCTAATGAAAATACTGTTACACCTGTTAATTCACCTGAGATTGATGATCTTGATGAAGATTATGTGGAACTTGATGATGATTTTATTGATAAATGCAATGCTACTACTAGTACAAGTAACCTTAAAAAGCTTATTGCACAACATGCTTTAGATATAAACTGTCTCCTGATCCTAAATTTGCCACATCTCCTATAAACATTAAGGATAAAGATTATGATTTTTCTCTTGATTTATCTCATATATCTATTTTTGAGAAAACACCTTTTGTGGTACTGAAAAAGAAAGTGCTGTAGAACATATGAATGAGCTTTCCACTTTAAGTAGTTTTTTTTCTGATAATGTTAAGATGCGTACTTATTTTGTTGCTAAGATTTTCCCTTTCTCATTAAAGGATGATGCTAAGATTTGGTATAATAATTTACATCCTGATTCTATTAATAGTCCAAGTTGTTTGCTTGATGTTTTCTTTCGGAAATAGTTTCCCGCTAGTGCTCAACATATGGCTCTGCAGAGAATTTATAGCTTTGATCAAGAAGATGGAGAGAAATTGCCTGAAGCTTGGGCAAGGTTTTGCTCTCTTATTAGAGCTCGGCCTGGACATGATTTGGAAAAGCATGATTTACTTGATACATTTTATAGTGGACTAACCATTGATTCTAGGGCATACCTGGATAGTTGTGCTGATTGTGTTTTCAGGAAAAGAACTCCGGACGAAGCTGAAGAATTATTGGCAAAGATAAGCAAAAATCATGATGATTGGTCTACACCTGAACCAACCCCGACACCAATACTGAAGAAGAGGGGTATGATTAAATTAAATGATGAAGATATGAGGGAAGCCAAGAAATCTCTTATGGAGAAGGGTATTAAATCTGAAGATGTGAACAATTTACCTCCAATAGAAGACCTATGTAAGATAATTCCCCTTCATCCACAATCGAGGTACATTCTCTTCAATGCTTTGATAGAGGAGATATTCCATATTCAAAACCTCCTGGTCAATGTTTAGATGAATTTGATAATTATATTGTTAAGCAAAGTAATTTTAATATGAGAGTAGAGAATCATCTAATGGAAAATTCTCAAACTATTAGTAAATTGCATGATATTGTGGAGAGAACCTCCAATGATGTTAAGATGCTTGTTAAACATTTTGATATGATTCAAACTCAAATTGATCAACTCACTAAAGTGCAAAATGACTTGTTAAAAAATAATCATGAAGAGAAACATATTTATGAAGTAACAACTAGAGGCGGTGTTTCTACCCAGGATCCTCTATATCCTGAAGGGCACCCCAAAAGAATTGAACAAGATTCTCAACGAACTAAAGAAATTGGTAGTCCTTCTAAGAAAAAGAAGAAGAAACATAAAACTGTTGTAGAATCCTCTGAACCGTTAATGATCCTAATAGTATTTCTATTTCTGATGCTGAAACTGAAAGTGGTAATGAACATGATGAAGATAATGATAAGAATGATACTCCTGATAAAGAAGAAATTGAAAAAGAACCTGAAAAGCATGATAAAAATAAAAAGTACACTAAAGAAGATTTTATTACAAAGAAACATTGTAATGAAAGAGAACCTTGGGTTCAAAAGCCAATGCCTTTTCCTGCTAAGAAACTAAAATCAAAGGAGGAGGAACATTATAATAAATTTTGTGATTGGATGAAACCTTTATTTTTGCAAATCCCTTTGACTAATGCTATTAAATTGCCTCCTTATTCAAAGTATATGAAAGATATTGTCTCTAACAAAGGAAAATTCCCAATGAGGAGATTTCCACTATGCTCGCTAATTACTCCTTCAATGGTAAGGTTCCAAAGAAGCTGGGAGACCCAGGTATACCGACTATTCCTTGTTCCATCAAGAATAAGTATGTTAGAACTGCTCTATGTGATTTGGGAGCAGGTGTTAGTGTAATGCCTTTTTCTCTTTACAAGAGACTTGATTTAGATAAGTTGATACCAACTGATATATCTTTGCAAATGGCTGATAAATCTACTGCTATTCCTGTTGGTGTATGTGAAAATGTTCATGTTCAAGTTACTCAGCATTGCTTGATATTAACTGATTTTGTTGTGTTGGAAATGCCTGAAGATGATAATATGTTCATTATTCTTGGAAGACCCTTTCTTAATACTGGGGGTTATTGATTGCAATAAAGGCAAGGTTACTTTCAATGTTGATGATAACGAGCATACTGTCTATTTTCCCAAGAGGATTGATAAAGTATATGGAGTTAATACAATTTTTAATGTGAAAACTATCAAGGTGGGATCCATTGATTGTCCTATATATGAGCCTAAAGAAGAATATCAAACTCTTGTGATTGGATCCATATCAATTCAATATAAGGTAACATGATTGATTTGAGGTTTATTTCTTCTTATGTCATATAAAATTTATTTGGTAGCAAGACTTGATCAACCTTGTTAACAAGTATATTTTAATGCATAAGAGAGCTAAACAACATTTCTTTCTTTCTTTCTCTCTCCATTTGTTTTACTTGCTGTAGCACCTTTTGTTTTGCAATATGCTTTAGTTGTTTAAGATTTTGGAAATCATTTTCCTGCGCAGTAATAATTAATTTAACACCCAGAAATGTGCATTTTTCGAAGTTCTCAAAAATTTACAAAAATTATACTGGTAGTCTTATTTTTCGAAGGAGCACTGGGAGCACTGGGATGACCAGGCACCCCAAGGTGGGCGGCCAAAGGGCGCCACCCTGGTGTGTCTCCTTGCCCCACTTCATCATCTCTTTCACTCAGTGCACTCTCTCTCCCGAAAAAACTCATACTCACTTTCTCTCACTCGCGTTTCTGCTCAAGAACTCGCGATTTCTCGATCTCTTTGCTCAGCCCAGATTTCTGTCTAAAATTTGGCACATTTGCTCTCCGGTATGTGACTCCTTTGATTATCCAATTAGAATTTTGTTTGGTTGAGTATATATTGAATATTTTGCTGCTGTATGTAACATGTTTAGTGAGCTTGCATGCTTGTTCTAAGTGGTAGAAACTAATTTTGATGCATGTTTAGTACTCTAGCAAGTTCCTATAGTAGTTCCCCTCAATTATACACATTGAAATCAAATTTTACAATGATTGTTGAAAAATTTCAGAGAAGGAAAATGAACAACTACAACTTTGGAGAGGTGTTCGAAGGAGAGACGACGAGCACGGGGAGGCCCTCGAGGGCATCCACTCGGATTAGACGATCCTATAATGAGGACGTGATTGCACCAAGCTTCGATGAGGGCAATGGAGACCCTAATGCTTCATCTTTTCCATGCTATGAATTTTTGAGCAATGCAGGGTTATTGGATGATTTCTTGACTCTCGTCAGAAAGGCGGGTTTAACCACCTATATGGAGGATGAAAGGAAGCAATACTACATGCTCACTAAAATCTTTGTGGAGAGCTTTGATACGTCTCCAACGTATCGATAATTTCTTATGTTCCATGCTACTTTATTGATGATACCTACATGTTTTATGCACATTATATGTCATATTTATGCATTTTCTGGAACTAACCTATTAACAAGATGCCGAAGAGCCAGTTGCTGTTTTCTGCTGTTTTTGGTTTCAGAAATCCTAGTAAAGAAATATTCTCGGAATTGGACGAAACTTTCGCCCGGGGTCCTATTTTTGCACGAAGCTTCCGGAAGACCGAAGACCTAACGAAGTGGGGCCACGAGGCAGCCAGGGGGGGCCGGCGCGGCCTAGGGCTTGGCCGCGCGGCCTGCCCCTGGGCCCTCGTGTGGCCCCTCGCGTTGACCTTCCGCCTACTTAAAGCCTCCGTCGCGAAACCCCGAGAGCCACGATACGGAAAACCTTACAGAGACGCCGCCGCCGCGAATCCCATCTCGGGATTCGAGATCGCCTCCGGCACCTGCCGGAGAGGGGATTCATCTCCGGAGGACTCTTCATCGCCATGATCGCCTCCGGAGTGATGAGTGAGTAGTTCACCCCTGGACCATGGGTCCATAGCAGTAGCTAGATGGTCGTCTTCTCCTTGTTGTGCTTCATTGTTAGATCTTGTGAGCTGCCTAACATGATCAAGATCATCTATATGTAATTCTATATGTTGTGTTTGTCGGGATCCGATGGATAGAGAGTACTATGATTATGGTGATTATCAATCTATTGTTCATGTGTTGTTTATGATCTTGCATGCTCTCCGTTATTAGTAGAGGCTCTGGCCAAGTTTTTACTCTTAACTCCAAGAGGGAGTAATTATGCTCGATAGTGGGTTCATGCCTTCATTGATACCTGGGACAGTGACAGAAAGTTCTAAGGTTGTGATGTGCTGTTGCCACTAGGGATAAAACATTGATGCTATGTCTAAGGATGTAGTTATTGATTACATTACGCACAATACTTAATGCAATTGTCTGTTGCTTTGCAACTTAATACTGGAGGGGGTTCGGACGATAACCTGAAGGTGGACTTTTTAGGCATAGATGCAGTTGGATGGCGGTCTATGTACTTTGTCGTAATGCCCAATTAAATCTCACTATATTTATCATGTCATGTATATGCATTATTATGCCTTTCTCTATTTGTCAATTGCCCGACTGTAATTTGTTCACCCAACATGCTTTATCTTATGGGAGAGACACCTCTAGTGAACTGTGGACCCCGGTCCTATTCTTTCCATAGCATACAATTTACTTGTTTTACTGTTTTCTTTGCAAACATCTTCCACTCGATACGTTTAATCCTTTGTTACAGCAAGCCGGTGAGATTGACAACCTCACTGTTTCGTTGGGGCAAAGTACTTTGGTTGTGTTGTGCAGGTTCCTAGTTGGCGCCGGAATCCCTGGTGTTGCGCCGCATCACATTTCGCGACCATCAACCTTCAACGTGCTTCTTGGCTCCTCCTGGTTCGATTAAACCTTGGTTTCTTTCGAGGGAAAACTTGCTGTGCGCATCATACCTTCCTCTTGGGGTTCCCCAACGAACGTGTGAGTTACACGCCATCAAGCTCTTTTTCGCCGTTGCCGGGGAGATCAAGACACGCTGCAAGGGGAGTCTCCACTTCTCAATCTCTTTACTTTGTTTTTGTCTTGCTTTATTTTATTTACTACTTTGTTTGCTGCACTAAATCAAAACACAAAAAAAAAATTAGTTGCTAGTTTTACTTTATTTACTGTCTTGCTCTCTATATCAAAAACACAAAAAATTAGTTACTCGCATTTACTTTATCTAGTTTGCTTTATTTACTGTTGCTAAAATGGCCAACCATGAAAATACTAAGTTGTGTGACTTCACAAATGCAAATAATAATGATTTCCTATGCACACCTATTGCTCCACCTGCTACTACAGCAGAATTCTTTGAAATTAAACCTGCTTTACTAAATCTAGTCATGAGAGAACAATTTTCTGGTGCTAGTTCTGATGATGCTGCTGCCCATCTCAATAATTTTGTTGAACTTTGTGAAATGCAAAAGTATAAAGATGTAGATGGTGATATTATTAAATTGAAAGTGTTTCCTTTCTCATTAAGAGGAAGAGCTAAAGATTGGTTGCTATCTTTGCCTAAGAATAGTATTGATTCATGGACTAAATGCAAGGATGCTTTTATTGGTAGATATTATCCTCCCGCTAAAATTATTTCTTTGAGAAGTAGCATAATGAATTTTAAACAATTTGATACTGAACATGTTGCTCAAGCATGGGAGAGAATGAAAACTTTGGTAAAGAATTGCCCAACCCATGGACTGACTACTTGGATGATCATCCAAACCTTCTATGCAGGACTAAATTTTTCTTCGCGGAATTTATTGGATTCAGCTGCTGGAGGTACCTTTATGTCCATCACATTGGGGCGGCTACAAAACTTCTTGATGATATGATGATAAATTACTCTGAATGGCACACGGAAAGAGCTCCACAAGGTAAGAAGGTAAATTCTGTTGAAGAAACCTCTTCCTTGAGTGATAAGATTGATGTGATTATGTCTATGCTTGTGAATGGTAGATCTAATGTTGATCCAAATAATGTTCCTTTAGCTTCATTGGTTGCTCAAGAAGAAAATGTTGATGTGAATTTCATTAAAAATAATAATTTCAACAACAATGCTTATAGGAACAACTCTGGTAATAACTATAGGCCATATCCTTCTGCTAATGGTAATGGTTATGGTAATTCTTATGGGAATTCTTACAACAATAATAGGAGTGTACCCTCTGGTCTTGAAGCCATGCTTAAAGAATTTATTAGTACACAAACTGCTTTTAACAAATCTGTTGAGGAAAAGCTTGATAAAATTGATACTATTGCTTCTAGAGTTGATAGGCTTGCCTCTGATGTTAATCTTTTAAAGTTGAAAGTTATGCCTAATAATGATCTTGATAATAAGATTACTACTACAGCAAATGCCATCCAAGTTAGAATTAATGAGAATATAAGATTAATGGCTGAGTTGCGTGCTAGGTGGGATAGAGAAGAAAATGAAAAACTAGCTAAAGAGAATAATGTAGCTAAAGTTTGGACTATTACCACCACTAGTAATGCTAATTCTTCACATGTTGCTGCACCTCCTACTATCAATGGTAAAATAATTGGTGTTGGCAATGTTTCTACTCCTAGTGCAAAGCGTACAAAACTGCCTGAAATTGCTAAAACTGCTGAAACTGCTTGTGATAAAACTGCTGAAATTTTTTCCAACCTTGGGAACAATGATCCCATTGCTGTAGCTCATAATGATTTAGATTTTGATGATTGCCACATCTCTGAAGTTATAAAGTTCTTGCAAAAACTTGCTAAAAGTCCTAATGCTAGTGCTATAAATTTAGCCTTTACAAAACATATTACAAATGCTCTCATAAAAGCTAGAGAAGAGAAACTAAAACTTGAAACTTCTATTCCTAGAAAGTTAGAAGATGGTTGGGAGCCCATCATTAAAATGAAATTCAATGACTTTGAATGTAATGCTTTATGTGATCTTGGTGCAAGTATTTCTTTATGCCTAAAAAGATTTATGATATGCTTGACTTGCCACCATTGAAGAATTGTTATTTGGATGTTAATCTTGCTGATAATGTTAAAAAGAAACCTTTGGGGAGGATTGATAATGTGCATATTACGGTTAACAATAACCTTGTCCCCGTTGATTTTGTTGTCTTGGATATCGAATGCAATGCATCTTGTCCAATTGTGTTGGGAAGACCTTTTCTTCGAACTGTTGGTGCTGTTATTGATATGAGGGAAGGTAATATTAAATATCAATTTCCTCTCAAGAAAGGTATGGAACACTTCCCTAGAAAGAGAATGAAGTTGCCTTTTGATTCTATTATTAGAACAAGCTATGGTGTTGATGCTTCTACTCTCGATGTTACTTGATTTGCACTTTCTGCGCCTAGCTGAAAGGCGTTAAAGAAAAGCGCTTATGGGAGACAACCCATGTTTTTACCTACAGCAATTTTTTGTTTTATTGAGTCTTGGAAGTTGTTTACTACTGTAGCAACCTCTCCTTATCATGTTTTTGTGCCAAGTAAAGTTTCTATGTCAAAGTTGATGTTATATTTGGGATCGCTGCACAGAAACAGCATTGCTGTCTGTCACGAATCTGGGCATAATTCTCTGTAGAAAATTCGCAAAAATCTGCCAATTTACGAGCGTGATCCTCAGATATGTACGCAACTTTCATTAGTTTTGAGTTTTTCCATTTGAGCAAGTCTGGTGCCATTTATAAATTCGTCTTTACGGACTGTTCTGTTTTTGACAGATTCTGCCTTTTATTTCGCATTGCCTCTTTTGCTATGTTGGATTTATTTCTTTGATCCATTAATGTCCAGTAGCATTATGCAATGACCAGAAGTGAAAATAATGATTGTGTCACCTCTGAATGTGTGAATTATTAATGATGCACTAACCCTCTAATGAGTTTGCTTGAAGTTTGGTGTGAAGGAAGTTTTCAAGGGTCAAGAGAGGAGAATGATATACTAAGATCAAGAGGAGTGAAAGCTCTAAGCTTGGGGATGCCCCCGTGGTTCATCCCTGCATATTTTAAGAAGACTCAAGCGTCTAAGCTTGGGGATGCCCAAGGCATCCCCTTCTTCATCGACAACATCATCAGGTTCCTCCCCTGAAACTATATTTTTATTCAGTCACATCTGGTGTTCTTTACTTGGAGCGTCGGTTTGTTTTCGTTTTTGTTTTTGTTTGAATAAGATGGATCCTAGCATTCACTTTGTGGGAGAGAGACACGCTCCGCTGTTGCATATGGACACATGTGTCCTTAGGCTTTACTCATAATGTTCAAGGCGAAGTTTCTTCTTCGTTAATTTGTTATATGGTTGGAATTGGAAAATGCTACATGTAGTAATTCTAAAAATGTCTTGGATAATGTGATACTTGGCAATTGTTGTGCTCATGTTTAAGCTCTTGCATCATATGCTTTGCACCCATTAATGAAGAAATACATAGAGCTTGCTAAAATTTGATTTGCATATTTGGTTTCTCTAAGGTCTAGATAATATCTAGTATTGAGTTTTGAACAACAAGGAAGACAGTAGTAGAGTCTTATAATGTTTACAATATGTCTTTTATGTGAGTCTTGCTGCACTTGTTCATCCTTGAGTTTGCTTCAAATAACCTTGCTAGCCTAAACCTTGTATCGAGAGGGAATACTTCTCATGCATCCAAAATCCTTGAGCCAACTACTATGCCATTTGTGTCCACCATACCTACCTACTACATGGTATTTACCCGCCATTCCAAAGTAAATTGCTTGAGTGCTACCTTTAAAATTCCATCATTCACCTTTGCAATATATAGCTCATGGGACAAAATAGCCTTAAAAACTATCGTAGTATTGAATATGTACTTATGCACTTTATATTTTATTAAGTTGCTTGTTGTGCGATAACCATGTTTCTGGGGAACGCCATCAACTATTGTTGAATATCATGTGAGTTGCTATGCATGTCCGTCTTGTCTGAAGGTCTATCATTTTAGTGGTTGGAGCATGCAAAATTGTTAGAGAAGAACATTGGGCCGCTAACTAAAGCCATGAACCATGGTGGAAGTTTCAGTTTTGGACATATATCCTCAATCTCATATGAGAATAATAACTTTGCTACATGCTTATGCATTTAAGAGGAGTCCATTATCTGTTGTCCATGTTGTCCCGGTATGGATGTCTAAGTTGAGAATAATCAAAAGCGAGAAATCCGAAATGCGAGCATTCTCCTTGGACCTTTGTACAGGCGGCATGGAGGTACCCCTTTGTGACACTTGGTTGAAACATGGCATGCAAAGATCCGGTAGTCCAAGTTAAGTAGGACAAGGTGCGGGCACTATTAGTATACTATGCGTGAGGCTTGCAACTTGTAAGATATAATTTTCATAACTCATATGCTTTATTACTACCGTTGACAAAATTGTTTCATGTTTTCAAAATAAAAGCTCTAGCACAAATACAGCAATCGATGCTTTCCTCTGCGAAGGACCATTCTTTTACTTTTATTGTTGAGTCAGTTTACCTATCTCCTTCCACCTTAAGAAGCAAACACTTGTGTGAACTGTGCATTGATTCCTACATACTTGCATATTGCACTTGTTATATTACTTTATGTTGACAATATCCATGAGATATACATGTTACAAGTTGAAAGCAACCGCTGAAACTTAATCTTCTTATGTGTTGCTTCAACACCTTTACTTTGATTTATTGCTTTACGAGTTAACTCTTATGCAAGACTTATTGATGCTTGTCTTGAAGTACTATTCATGAAAAGTCTTTGCTATATGATTCAGTTGTTTACTCATGTCATTACCTTTGCTTTGATCGCTGCATTCATTACATATGTTTACAAATAGTATGATCAAGATTATGATGGCATGTCACTTCAGAAATTATCTTTGTTATCGTTTTACCTGCTCGGGACGAGCGAACTAAGCTTGGGGATGCTGATACGTCTCCAACGTATCGATAATTTCTTATGTTCCATGCTACTTTATTGATGATACCTACATGTTTTATGCACATTATATGTCATATTTATGCATTTTCGGAACTAACCTATTAACAAGATGCCGAAGAGCCAGTTGCTTGTTTCTGCTGTTTGGTTTCAGAAATCCTAGTAAAGAAATATTCTCGGAATTGGACGAAACTTTCGCCCGGGTCCTATTTTTGCACGAAGCTTCCGAAGACCGAAGACCTAACGAAGTGGGGCCACGAGGCAGCCGGGGGGGTGGCGGCGCGGCCTAGGGCTTGGCCGCGCGGCCCTGCCTGGGCCCCTCGTGTGGCCCTCGCGTTGACCTTCCGCCTACTTAAAGCCTCCGTCGCGAAACCCCCAGTACCGAGAGCCACGATACGGAAAACCTTCAGACGCCGCCCGATCCCATCTCGGGGATTCGGAGATCGCCTCCGGCACCTGCCGAGAGGGGATTCATCTCCCGGAGGACTCTTCATCGCCATGATCGCCTCCGGAGTGATGAGTGAGTAGTTCACCCCTGGACCATGGGTCCATAGCAGTAGCTAGATGGTCGTCTTCTCCTTGTTGTGCTTCATTGTTAGATCTTGTGAGCTGCCTAACATGATCAAGATCATCTATATGTAATTCTATATGTTGTGTTTGTCGGGATCCGATGGATAGAGAGTACTATGATTATGGTGATTATCAATCTATTGTTCATGTGTTGTTTATGATCTTGCATGCTCTCCGTTATTAGTAGAGGCTCTGGCCAAGTTTTTACTCTTAACTCCAAGAGGGAGTAATTATGCTCGATAGTGGGTTCATGCCTTCATTGATACCTGGGACAGTGACAGAAAGTTCTAAGGTTGTGATGTGTGTTGCCACTAGGGATAAAACATTGATGCTATGTCTAAGGATGTAGTTATTGATTACATTACGCACAATACTTAATGCAATTGTCTGTTGCTTTGCAACTTAATACTGGAGGGGGTTCGGACGATAACCTGAAGGTGGACTTTTTAGGCATAGATGCAGTTGGATGGCGGTCTATGTACTTTGTCGTAATGCCCAATTAAATCTCACTATATTTATCATGTCATGTATATGCATTATTATGCCTTTCTCTATTTGTCAATTGCCCGACTGTAATTTGTTCACCCAACATGCTTTATCTTATGGGAGAGACACCTCTAGTGAACTGTGGACCCCGGTCCTATTCTTTCCATAGCATACAATTTACTTGTTTTACTGTTTTCTTTGCAAACATCTTCCACTCGATACGTTTAATCCTTTGTTACAGCAAGCCGGTGAGATTGACAACCTCACTGTTTCGTTGGGGCAAAGTACTTTGGTTGTGTTGTGCAGGTTCCTAGTTGGCGCCGGAATCCGGTGTTGCGCCGCATCACATTTCGCGACCATCAACCTTCAACGTGCTTCTTGGCTCCTCCTGGTTCGATTAAACCTTGGTTTCTTTCTGAGGGAAAACTTGCTACTGTGCGCATCATACCTTCCTCTTGGGGTTCCCCAACGAACGTGTGAGTTACACGCCATCAAGCTTCAAGTTCAACAACAAGCACTTCAACCCGACGGTTGCGTTCAAGATCTATGGTAATCCTGTCACGATGAAGTTGAAGGATTTTTGTGCTGCATTGGGTATTGCCCCCGCAGGTACAGCAGGAAGATTGAGGACAACCCCAGGGTTTTGCTGGAGCTCTATCGAGAAATTACAAATGATGATTGCCGCACCATTCAGCGTGGCAAGATAAGAAACATTCAACTCCCCGCCATTAAGTATTTTGCTTATTACCTTGCTACTAGCATTCTTGGTAGGGAGAACACTAGTAATATTTCTAGTTATCATCTTGCTTTCTTAATTGCTGCACTCACTGGGGAGACACCTTATCATCTTGGTTCTGTGATTGCTCGCCGTTTGTCTAACAAGGGGCCTATTTATGGGGGAATAATTGCATCGCGTATTTTGGCACGTCTTGATCTCCCTATTGACCCTACTGATGTAGAAATACCACCTATTAAGTTAGATATTGCTGCTATGAAGAGTCACCAATTTGTTACAGTTGACTCTAGTATGGATAATATTGTTTATAGAATGTTATTTGCTGACGGGGATGAGAGGGAAGTCCTCTTGCCCCAAACAGATTTGTTCAGTATTGGCAGGAAACCATGGTCGCGCTCTAAGGAGGAGGTGGATGAGCAACTGAAGATACAAGGCTTCCACCAGCAACATGACTCCGAGGACGCTGAGCCCTCCTACGACTACACCGTCACGTACCCTGTTGCTTCTTCCAGCACATACCTAGAACCGGGTCGTTCTTCGTCATACTACGGAGACACCACTTCATGGGGACCGTGGGAATGAACTCCACTTAGGCCAAAAGCCTAAGCTTGGGGGAGGTATACCGGCATCACTCATTCTTTGCATATTATGGTTGCTGGATACTTGTACATACTTGTTTAGTTTCTTAGAGTGGTTTTCTAATGAGAGGGAGATGATATTTGGGGAAGTGCTGTCCAAAAACAGATTCTATGCTGTTACCAAAAAAATTCGTACGCACAGCCAGAACGTTATTTTGAGTTGCCAATTTTTGAGCATGTGCCCCAGGTTGTTATCTAACTTTCATTAGTTGAACACTTTTTGAGCTGAGCAATGGAAGATTTTTGTTAATTTCGATTTCTGTACTGCTGTCAGGTTTTGGCAGATTTCTGTCATCCTGCTTTTCTGTGTTTCTTTTAGTTTGCATTCTATTGTTTCCGCTTTGTTTCTTTCCTAAAACACAAAAATACCAAAAATATTTCTGTTGTTTCTCTTCACCATTTGTTTATTTGGTTCTTTGCTCTTATTTTACTTTATTTGCTATCGTTGGTTTGCTATGAGAAAACCCAAAAAGATTTTGTTTTGTTTTCTTGTTTCTTTTTGTTCTTGTTTCTAACCCGAAAACACCAAAAATATTTGTTGTTCTTCTTTGGTTTTTTAAAGTTTATTAGGGAGTTCAGAGGTCTCCGGTGGTTGGAGCTTGGTTTCATTTCATATTATTATCCAAGCTGCACAAGTGAATGGCAATAATGACGATCTACGGCAATTTGACTGTGGTGAGAGGCTGGTATGAAATCTATTTGTTTTCATTTTTGTACATATACTCATCCATGTGAGCATGCTTAGTTGGTTCATATGAGGTATATGTCATTGAATGAAAGTCTAGTAGTTTATGATCTCTCATAATTAGTTCCAATTTATTAATAATGAGTAGCATGTCATGGATATTTGCTTGCATTGTTTTATTCATAGATCGGTATGACATTGTGGTATCCTCCTCTGAATAATTCACTTGAATCGACTTGGCACATGCTCACGCATGCATATGACTAAACATAAGTCAATTAAGCCTCGATGATCTACTTTGCTTCAGAGTTCTTGTATCACTTTTATGCCTCCGTTAATTTTATTTTGCCGCAAGCATGATTATGACAGTTATTGCTCTCTTGATTGTCGCTTCCCAGTCTATTGCTAGCCTCCGCTTGTACTGAGCGGGAACGCTGCTCGTGCTTCCAAACACCGAAACCAAGTTATTCCAAAGTGTCCACCATAAATACCTATGTATGGCATTTCAAACCATTCCAAGTAAATTCTCATGTGCTACCTTTAAACCTTCAAACTACTTCTCAATTTGTGTTAATATTTTATAGCTCATGAGGAAATATGTGGTGTTTTATCTTTCAACCTTGTCATTAACTCCGGACAGACTTTCATCAATGGACTAATGGCACATCCGCTTATACAATAATTTGCAAAAAGAGCTGGCAACGGGGTTCCCAGCCCCAATTAATCAACCTTCATTAATAATTCTCTTCACGTGTTTTGCTCTGATTCATCAGTAAGCAACTTAACCTGCAAATAGACACTTCCCCATGGTATGTGAATGTTGGAAGGCACCCGAGGATTTGGTTAGCCATGGCTTGTGTAAGCAAAGGTTGGGGAGTGTCATCCATAATGAAACTAAAATACATGTGTAAACAAAAGAGAAGAGGGATGATCTACCTTGCTGGTAGAGATAACGTCCTTCATGGGAGCCGCTCTTGAGAGTCTGGTTGGCGAGGTGGTTAGAGTACCCACTATCATTCATTGACAACAACAAACACCTCTCAAAATAATTTTACTTCTGTCTTTGAAAAATGAAAAGCTCTAGCACATGTTAATCCCTGCTTCCCTCTGCGAAGGGTCAATCTTTTACTTTTATGTTGAGTCACCATCCTTTCTTTGAGCACTTTCTTGAGAGCATAACTGTCATTCTTAGTATAATATGCTTGTCCCAAAATATGATCAGCTGTGGTATAATTTTGATGCATTTATCTTTGACAAATTTACTTCTAGTCTTTCTATGAACTTCAGAGGTGCCTGGCATTTATGTTTTGCTACAAATACAGGCAAGCGAGATACCACTTTATCATATCCTTTTATGAACATTACAATCCTGCTTATTGAAGTGCTTCATGATGCTTGTTATTAGTTTGTTGGTATCTCTTTTATGATTGACACAGTTACTAGATGACTTTATTTGCATGTACCTTATTATGAATTGCTTAAGCACTTGCCATATCATGAGAATATTTACATCATATGAACAAATGTGTTCGTGAAAGTTCTTTTATCGCACTCAGTTGTTAACTGAATTGCTTGAGGACAAGCAATAAGCTAAGCTTGGGGGGAGTTGATACGTCCAAAACGTATCTACTTTCCCGAACACTTTTGCTATTGTTTTGCCTCTAATTTGTGTATTTTGGATGCAACTAACACGGACTAACGCTGTTTTCAGCAGAATTGCTCGGTGCTTGATACGTCTCCAACGTATCGATAATTTCTTATGTTCCATGCTACTTTATTGATAATACCTACATGTTTTATGCACATTATATGTCATATTTATGCATTTTACGGAACTAACCTATTAACGAGATGCCGAAGAGCCATTGCTTTTTTGCTGTTTTTGGTTTCAGAAATCCTAGTAAGGAAATATTCTCGGAATTGGACGAAATCTTCGCCGGGGTCCTATTTTTGCATGGAGCTTCCGAAGACCGAAGAGATAACGAAGTGGGCGACGAGCGCCGCCACCATAGGCGCCGGCCGGAGGGGGCCGCGCCGCCTATGGTGTGGGCCCTCGTCGTGACCTACCCTTCCGCCTACTTAAAGCCTCGTCGCGAAACCCCGACGAGAGCCACGATACGGAAACCTTCCGAGACGCCGCCGCCGAATCCCATCTCGGGATTCGGGAGATCGCCTCGGCACCCTGCCGGAGAGGGATTCATCTCCGGAGGACTCTTCATCGCCATGATCGCCTCCGGAGTGATGAGTGAGTAGTTCACCCTGGACCATGGGTCCATAGCAGTAGCTAGATGGTCGTCTTCTCCTTGTTGTGCTTCATTGTTGGATCTTGTGAGCTGCCTAACATGATCAAGATCATCTATCTGTAATACTATATGTTGTGTTTGTCGGGATCGATGGATAGAGAATACTATGTTATGGTGATTATCAATCTATTGTTTATGTGTTGTTTATGATCTTGCATGCTCTCCGTTATTAGTAGAGGCTCTGCCAAGTTTGTACTCTTAACTCCAAGAGGGAGTATTTATGCTCGATAGTGGGTTCATGCCTTCATTGACACCGGGACAGTGACAGAAAGTTCTAAGGTTGTGATGTGCTGTTGCCACTAGGGATAAAACATTGATTCTATGTCTAAGGATGTAGTTGTCGATTACATTACGCACCATACTTAATGCAATTGTCTGTTGCTTAGCAACTTAATACTGAATGGGGTTCGGATGATAAACTGAAGGTGGACTTTTTAGGCATAGATGCGGTTGGATGGCGGTCTATGTACTTTGTCGTAATGCCGGATTAAATCTCACTATATTTATCATATCATGTACATGCATTGTTATGCCCTTCTCTATTTGTCAATTGCCCGACCGTAATTTGTTCACCCAACATGCTTTTATCTTATGGGAGAGACACCTCTAGTGAACTGTGGACCCCGGTCCTATTCTTTACATAGCATACAATCTACTGCAATTGTGTTTTACTATTTTCTTGCAAACAATCATCTTCCACTCGATACGCTTAATCCTTTGTTACAACAAGCCGGTGAGATTGACAACCTCACTGTTTCGTTGGGGCAAAGTACTTTGGTTTTGTTGTGCAGATTCCACGTTGGCGCCGGAATCCCTGTTGTTGCGCCGCATCACATTTCGCCACCATCAACCTTCAACGTGCTTCTTGGCTCCTCCCGGTTCGATTAAACCTTGGTTTCTTTCTGAGGGAAAACTTGCTACTGTGCGCATCATACCTTCCTCTTGGGGTTCCCAACGAACGTGTGAGTTACACGCCATCATGTCTCGTTTTGTGCAGAAATCCAACTTACAGGAAAATCCTCGGAATTTATGCGAAAGGCCCTATTTTCCCGAATGCGCGGAGAGGAAGGGCAAGCGGTGGGTGCGAGGCCCCCACACACTGGCCGGCGCGGCCCAAGCGGGCGCCTTGTTGTGTGGGCGCTCGGCGGCCCCCCGACGCTCTCCTTCGGACTATATACGCCTTTCGACCTAAAAACGCCGGGGTACGTCGATATTTCCGGAGACCATCCAGTGCGCCGCCGCCATCGCGAAACTCCGCCTAGGGACCAGAAACTCCGTTCCGGCACTCCGCCGGACGGGGATTGGAGGATCTTCACCGCCATCACCACCGACGCCTCTCCATCGACCAGCCATGTTTCCCCCATCCATGTGTGAGTAATTCCCCCGCTGTAGGTTGAAGGGGATGGTAGGGATTGGATGAGATTGATCATGTAACAGTCACAAGATTGTTAGGGCATGGTGCCTAGTATCCGTAGATGTTACTTTTATGATATTGTTGCGACTTGTTATGCTTAATGCTTGTCACTAGGGCCCGAGTGCCATGATCTCAGATCTGAACATGTTATTACTTCATCATGATATGCATTGTTTATTGATCTTACCTGCAAGTTATATACACATGTCGCTGTCCGGAACCAATGGCCCCGAAGTGACAGAATCGGGACAACCGGAGGGGATGGTAGTGATGTGAGGATCACATGTGTTCACGGAGTGTTAATGCTTTGCTCCGGTACTCTATTAAAAGGAGTACCTTAATTTCCAGTAGTTTCCCTAGAGGCCCTGGCCACCGGCTGGTATGACAAAAGATGTTGTGCAAGTTTCTCATTGCGAGCACGTACGACTATATATGGAACACATGCCTATTGATTGATTAGTACTTGGATACCGCTTTATTATTACCTGCAAATGCCCTACCATGATTGTTACATGAATTCTCTCATCCATGCAACGCCCGTTCATCCGTCCCTGTGCCTACGGTATTTTAATCCTGCTGTTTACTATAATCACTACTGCTGTCTTTATTTGTGGTTGTTTGATGTCTACGGGTGCTTCTATTCTTGTAGGCAGTGTTGGGCCTCCAAGAGCAGAGGAGAACAGCAGCAAGTTTCCCTAAGTGGATCACCCAAGGTTTATCGAACTCGGGGAGGAAGAGGTCAAAGATATCCCTCTCATGCAACCCGCAACCACAAAGCAAGAAGTCTCTTGTGTCCCCAACACACCTAATACACTTGTCAGATGTATAGGTGCACTAGTTCGCGAAGAGATAGTAAAACACAGGTGGTATAGATGGTGGTAATATTGCAGAAAGTAAAGATGCAGTAAAAAAGTAAACAAGCGGCGAAAATAGCTTGCGGCGTGGAAGCAATTCTTTGTGGTGGAAACAAGGCCTAGGGATCATACTTTCACTAGTGGACACTCTCAACATTGATCACATAATAAATAATAACTTCTCTCATTTGTGCTACATACACTCTTGTTTGATAATGAACACCATTCGTTGCGTAGGATTACACGAACCCTCAATGCCGGAGTTAACAAGCTCCACAACATTTGATATTCATGTTTAAGTAACCTTAGAGCATATTATATCTTTGCAAAATAAACCAAGTACTAACATAGCATGCACACTGTCACCATCACACTATGAAGGAGGCATAGATCACATCAATACTATCATAGCGATAATCAACTCCATAACCTACAAGAGATTATGATCATAATCTACGACAAGAACTACACAATGCACACACTGTCACCATTACATCATGCAGGAGGAATATACTACTTTAATAACATCACATGAGTAGCACATAGATAAATAGTGATACAAAACACATTGCAATCATAAAGGGATATAAATAAGCACTTCACTATGCCATTCATAACAGTGAATAAGTATTCTGTGAAATATAGCCTAAGAGACCCACACGGTGCACACACTGTCACCTTTACACACGTGGGACAAGGAGTCTCAGGAGATCACATAAGTAAAACCCACTTGACTAGCATAATGACATCTAGATTACAGGCATCATCATATGAATCTCAATCATGTAAGGCAGCTCATGAGATTATTGTATTGAAGTACATAGGAGAGAGATGAACCACATAGCTACCGGTACAGCCCGAGCCTCGATGGAGAACTACTCCCTCCTCATGGGAGACAACAGCGGTGATGAAGATGGCGGTGGTGTCGATGGAGGAGCCTTCGGGGCACTTCCCCGGCGGCGTGCCGGAACAGAGACTCCTGTCCCCCAGATCTTGGCTTCGCGATGGCGGCGGCTCGGAACTTTTCTCGTGCCGTGGCTTATTCGTCTCGTGTTTTAGGTCGGGGACCTTTATATAGGCGAAGAGGCGGAGTCGGAGGTCGACGAGCGACGGCACACTAGGGCGCGGGCCCACCCGGCCGCGCCGCCCTATCATCTGGGCCCACCAGGGCTCCCCTCGGTGGCTCTCGGGTGTTGGAAGCTTCGTGGAAAAATAGGATGCTGGGCATTGATTTCGTCCGATTCCGAGAATATTTCCTTACTAGGATTTCTGGAACCAAAACCAGAAAACAACCCTTCGGCATCTCGTCAATAGGTTAGTTCCGAAAACGCATAATAATGACATATAATGTGTATAAACATGTAGGTATCATCAATAAAGTAGCATGTAACATAAGAAATTATAGATACGTTGGAGACGTATCAGCATCCCCAAGCTTAGTTCCTACTCGTCCTCGAGTAGGTAAACGATAACAATGATAATTTCTTAAGTGACATGCCATCATAACCTTGATCATACTATTGTAAGCATATGTAATGAATGCAGCGATCAAAAACAATGGTAATGACATGAGTAAACAAATGAATCATAAAGCAAAGACTTTTCATGAATAGTACTTCAAGACAAGCATAAATAAGTCTTGCATAGGAGTTAACTCATAAAGCAATAATTCAAAGTAAAAGGTATTGAAGCAACATAAAGGAAGATTAAGTTTCAGCGGTTGCTTTCAACTTGTGACATGTATATCTCATGGATATTGTCAATGTAAAGTAATATAACAAGTGCAATATGCAAGTATGTAGGAATCAATGCACTTCACACAAGTGTTTGCTTCTTGAGGTGGAGAGAGATAGGTGAACTGACTCAACATAAAAGTAAAAGAAAGGTCCTTCAAAGAGGAAAGCATCGATTGCTATATTTGTGCTAGAGCTTTTATTTTGAAAACATGAAACAATTTTGTCAATGGTAGTAATAAAGCATATGTATTATGTAAATTGTATCTTACAAGTTGCAAGCCTCATGCATAGTATACTAATAGTGCCCGCACCTTGTCCTAATTAGCTTAGACTACCGGATCATCGCAATACACATGGTTTAACCAAGTGTCACAAAGGGTGCCTCCATGCCGCCTAAAGGTCTAAGGAGAAAGCTCGCATTTTGGATTTCTCGCATTTGATTATTCTCAACTTAGACATCCATACCGGGACAACATGGACAACGAGATAATGGACTCTCTTTAATGCATAAGCATGTGGCAACAAATAGTGTTCTCATATGAGATTGAGGATATATGTCCAAAACCGAAACTTCCACCATGATTCATGGCTTTAGTTAGCGGCCCAATGTTCTTCTCTAACAATATGCATGCTCTAACCATTAAGGTGGTAGATCTCTCTTACTTCAGACAAGACGGACATGCATAGCAACTCACATGATATTCAACAAAGAGTTGATGGCGTCCCTAGAAGCATGGTTATCGCACAACAAGCAACTTAATAAGAGATAAAGTGCATAAGTACATATTCAATACCACAATAGTTTTTAAGGCTATTTTGTCCCATGAGCTATATATTGCATAGGGAAATTTTAAAGGTAGCACTCAAGCAATTTACTTTGGAATGGCGGAGAAATACCATGTAGTAGGTAGGTATGGTGGACACAAATGGCATAGTGGTTGGCTCAAGGATTTTGGATGCATGAGAAGTATTCCTCTCGATACAAGGTTTAGGCTAGCAAGGTTATTGAAACAAACACAAGGATGAACCGGTGCAGCAAAACTCACATAAAAGACATATTGTAAACATTATAAGACTTTACACCGTCTTCCTTGTTGTTCAACCCAATACTAGAAATTATCTAGACCTTAGAGAGACCAATTATGCAAACCAAATTTTAGCAAGCTCTATGTATTTCTTAATTAATGGGTGCAAAGTATATGATGCAAGAGCTTAAACATGAGCACAACAATTGCCAAGTATCACATTATCCAAGACATTTTAGGATTACTACATGTAGCATTTCTCGATTCCAACCATATAACAACAAGTGAAGCGATCAACTTTCGCCCTTGAACATTAAAAGCATGAATGAAGAACACTAGTGTTCATATGAAAAAGCGGAGCGTGTCTCTCTCCCACACAAGGAGGAACTTATTCAGAGAATGAAAATAACAAAACGAAAAATAAAAGCACACAGACGCTCCAAGTAAAGTACATAAGATGTGACCGAATAAAAATATAGTTTCACTAGAAGAAACCTTAAGTTGTCGATGAAGAAAGGGATGCCTTGGGCATCCCCAAGCTTAGATGCTTGAGTCTTCTTAAAATATGCAGGGATGAACCACCGGGGCATCCCCAAGCTTAGACCTTTCATTCTTCTTGATCACATTATATCACCCTCTTCTATTGACCCTTGAAAACTTCTGCCACACCAAACTTCAAGAAAACTCATTAGAGGGTTAGTGCATAATCAAAATTCACATGTTCAGAGGTGACACAATCATTTTTAACACTTCTGGACATTGCACAAAGCTTCTGAAAGTTAATGAAACAAAGAAACTCATTCAACATAGCAAAAGCGGCAATGCGAAATAAAAGACAGAATCTGTCAAAAACAGAACAGTCCGTAAAGATGCATCTGGACTGGGCACTTAACTTGCTCAAATGGAAAAACTCAAAACTAATGACAGTTGCGTACATATCTGAGGATCACGCTCGTAATTTTGCAGATTTTTCCGAATTTTTTACAGAGACTTGTGCCAGAATTCGTGACAGACAGCAATGCTGTTTCTGCGCAGCGATCCCAAATATAACATCAACTTTAACATAGAAACTTTACTTGGCACAAAAACATGATAAGAAGAGGTTGCTATAGTAGTAACAACTTCCAAGACACAAATACAAAATAAAGTACTGTAGCAAAATAAACACATGGGTTATCTCCCAAGAAGTTCTTTCTTTATAGCCATTAAGATGGGCTCAGCAGTTTTAATGATGCTCTCAGGAAAATAGACAATGAAGCAAAAGAGAACATCAAGAAGAAATTTCAAAACACATTTAAGCCTAACCCACTTCCTATGAAAAGGAATCTTGTACACAAATAAATTCATGAAGAACAAAGTGACAAGCATAGAAAAGCAACACAAGCGCAATTTCAAGATTCTCAACATAAAGAGGGGAAACTTAATATTATTAAGATGCATATAACCATGTTTCCCTCTCTCGTAATAACTTTCAGTAGCATCATGAACAAACTCAACAATATAACTATCACATAAAGCATTCTTGTCATGAGCCACATGCATAAAATTATTACTCTCCACATAAGCATAATCAATTTTATTATTTGTAGTGGGAGCAAATTCAACAAAGTAGCTATCATTATTATTCTCATCAAGTGTAGGAGGCATAGTATAATCAAAATAAAATTTACTCTCCATAGTAGGCGGCACCAAAAGACCACTATCATTATAATCATCATAAATAGGAGGCAAAGTATCATCAAATAAAATTTTCTCCTCAATGCTTGGGGGATTAAAAATATCATGCTCATCAAAACCAACTTCCCCAAGCTTAGAATTTTCCATATCATTAACAACAATGGTGTTCAAAGCGTTCATACTAATATCATTGCTACTAGCATGCAAATAAGATTCCATAGGTTTTTTAATTTTCGCAGCAAACAATCCATGTCTTAACTCGGAAATAGAATAAGAAGCTCATTGTTACTTTCCATTATGCCTAACTAGTGTAAACAAGAAACCAAAAGATGCAATTGCAGGATCTAAAGGAAATAGCTTGAGTACTTACAACGGCGGAAAATAGCTTAGTAGAGATCCGGAGTGTGAGTACCTTTACCTTTCCTCCGGCAACGGCGCCAGAAAACACTTGATGTCTACGGGTGCTTCTATTCTTGTAGAAAGTGTTGGGCCTCCAAGAGCAGAGTTTGTAGAACAGCAGCAAGTTTCCCTTAAGTGGATCACCCAAGGTTTATCGAATTCAGGGAGGAAGAGTTCAAAGATATCCCTCTCATGCAACCCTGCAACCACAAAGCAAGAAGTCTCTTGTGTCCCCAACACACCTAATACACTTGTCAGATGTATAGGTGCACTAGTTCGCGAAGAGATAGTAAAACACATGTGGTATAGATGGTGGTAATATTGCAGAAAGTAAAGATGCAGTAAAACAGTAAACAAGCGGCGCTAGAAAATAGCTTGCTGGCGTGGGAAGCAATTCTTTGTGGTGGAAACAAGGCCTAGGGATCATACTTTCACTAGTGGACACTCTTAACATTGATCACATAATAAATAATAACTTCTCTCATTTGTGCTACATACACTCTTGTTTGATAATGAACACCATTGGTTGCGTAGGATTACACGAACCCTCAATGCCGGAGTTAACAAGCTCCACAACATTCGATATTCATGTTTAAGTAACCTTAGAGCATAATAGATCTTTGCAAAATAAACCAAGTACTAACATAGCATGCACACTGTCACCATCACACTATGAAGGAGGCATAGATCACATCAATACTATCATAGCGATAATCAACTCCATAACCTACAAGAGATTATGATCATAATCTACGACAAGAACTACACAATGCACACATTGTCACCATTACATCATGCAGGAGGAATAGACTACTTTAATAACATCACATGAGTAGCACATAGATAAATAGTGATACAAAACACATTGCAATCATAAAGGGATATAAATAAGCACTTCACTATGCCATTCATAACAGTGAATAAGTATTCGTGAAATATAGCCTAAGAGACCCACACGGTGCACACACTGTCACCTTTACACACGTGGGACAAGGAGTCTCCGGAGATCACATAAGTAAAACCCACTTGACTAGCATAATGACATCTAGATTACAAGCATCATCATATGAATCTCAATCATGTAAGGCACTCATGAGATTATTGTATTGAAGTACATAGGAGAGAGATGAACCACATAGCTACCGGTAGCCCCGAGCCTCGATGGAGAACTACTCCCTCCTCATGGGAGACAGCAGCGGTGATGAAGATGGCGGTGGTGTCGATGGAGGAGCCTTCCGGGGGCACTTCCCCGTCCGGCGGCGTGCCGAACGAGACTCCTGTCCCCGATCTTGGCTTCACGATGGCGGCGGCTCGGAACTTTTCTCGTACCGTGACTTATTCGTCTCGTGTTTTAGGTCAGGGACCTTTATATAGGCGAAGAGGCGGAGTCGGAGGGCCGACGAGGCGACGACACACTAGGGGGCGCGGGCCCGGCCGCGCCGCCCTATCATCCTGGCCCACGGGGCTCCCTCCGGTGGCTCTCGGGTGTTCGGAAGCTTCGTGGAAAAATAGGATGCTGGGCATTGATTTCATCCGATTCCGAGAATATTTCCTTACTAGGATTTCTGAAACCAAAAACAAGAAACAGAACTGGCCCTTCGGTATCTCGTCAATAGGTTAGTTCCGGAAACGCATAATAATGACATATAATGTGTATAAAACATGTAGGTATCATCAATAAAGTAGCATGGAACATAAGAAATTATAGATACGTTGGAGACGTATCACTGTTATTTCACTATTCCTACTGCTATAAAACTGTTGCTACTGATAAACTCTTGCGAGCAAGTCTATTTCCAGGTGCAGCTGAATTGACAACTCGTGTTAAGGCTTACAAGTATTCTTTGTTTCCCGTGTCGAATCAATAAATTGGGTAATACTTCCCTCGAAGACTCGATCCCCTATACTTGTGAGTCATCGGCTATCTGGAATCCCTGCGGCTTCTGCTGTGTCGCCGAATCCGGGAAAGTGACCGGATTTGAACTAGGGGTACACTTTCCGTCGCTCAATAAATTCGGGAAAAATGTTTTTAGGTCTACAACACATCACTTTATGTGCTAATTTTTTTTGTTTAGCGCGATGGTGAACGGGTGCAGCGCGCCCAGATGCCCATATCGCATCTCTGTGGGGGTCCGTTTTGGCCATGGCAATTTAAACTAAGTTAGAAAATCCCTTGGAGCCGCATGGCGTCATTTTATGTGTCCTAGTAACCACTCCAAAAATTGGAATTAGGATACAACAATTATTTTGGAAAACCCTTGACAAACAAAGCTATCACGTCCGGAGTTCTATGGCTTTTAGGGCAAATGAGTAGGAAACGGCCTGTGACACCGCATAGTTTGTCGGAACGAGGCCATATTTGGCACGTGCGTGGTCCCTAGGAAGGAAGGCATGGCCCCGGGAGCGGATTTCTAATCCGACTCATGGGCGATGGTTTTTCATTTTCGGGGTGCCAAAACGAGTTTTTTTTGTGAAGCGGCAACATGAGGCGTATTTTAGTATTGCGCGAGACATCCGCGTAGTGGTAGGACACCGCCTCCGCACCACATATCACATGCCATATGTGCATGCTAGCTATCGGGAAATCACTATTGCTTCCTGCGGTGTCCCGCCGAATCCGCTGGAAACTAACCGGATTTGAACTAGGGGTACACTTTCCGTCTCTCAATAAATTCCGCGAAATTTTTTTTAGGTCTATAACACATCACTTTATGTGCTAATTTTTTTCCTTTTAGCATGTCGGCGAACGGTGCACCACGCGGAAGTACGACCATTTCGCATCTCCCGAGGGGGCCATTTTGGCCAGATGAGACGTCATATTTGGATTACTCTAATTTTTAGGTTCAAATGATGATATGGATGTTATATTTAGATTCCTCTCATTTTTCTGATCGATTTAGACATATTATTTGTGGAATTTTGATTTTTCGATTTAAAGATATCAATTATTCCATATTAAATAGAAAAAAACCAAAAAATAAAATCATTTTATTGTTATTTGAATTCAATATTATTATTTATTGTACTTATATATTCATTGTTGTTTACTTATGTAATTGTTTGGAATTCAAAAATAAAGAGTTGTGACATCACGATCCAAGGGTTAATAGGGTTGATAGGCTATTATTATCAGTAAGGTGTCAATTCTTTAAGGGAAGCTCATCCGAATGGAACCAAGAAGTTAAGCGTGCTGAGGTTGGAGTAGTGTGAGGATGGGTGACCCGCCGGAAAGTTTAACCATGATTGTAATTTGACCTAGGATTAAGTGTACTTAGAGTTAAAAGTGTATGGGTGAAAGATTAACAAGTAAAAAAAAAAAAATGGTGAAAAAAATTAAAATTTTAAAATTTTAAAACTCTATGCCGACGGCAAAGCCCTCGGCATATAAAAAGTTATTTTTTTTCGATTTTTTTTTGATTTTCTTTTTGGAAAAAATTCAAAATTTTCAAATTTGTATGCGACGGTTTGCCGTCGGCGTAGCTTGCTACGCTGACGGCAATGTTGTCTATGCCGAGGGACCTAAACGCCGACGCCATACGTCGAGGGCTGCCGTCGGCGTAGCCTACGCCGAGGGCCAAACGTGGCTACGCCGAGGGCAGCTGGCCGTCGGCGTATGCGTCCATTCCTGTAGTGATAATTCTTAATTCAATCACATTATTAGTCGAGTACTGTATGAATCTGGGCAGCAACAGGCCTGGGAAAGGTGGTCCACGGGTACAATTTCAATCAAAGAAATGTGGATTAGTTGGCAATCGTGCAGTTATGGCTACAGTGGTTACCCTGTGGATATTGATTTGGTCCCAACATTAATGATGTTGGAAACTTATGGAGGCCTGACCCACAGAAGCTGCGGATTGATCATTCAAGGAGGCCATCTGATTTTCTGTTCTCTCCCGAAGCCAAAAAGCCAAGGAAAGCGTCAAAAATTGGAGGGAAATGTACTTCGAATTCAAATGCACTTCTAGCTCGTACATTCATTGATGGATGGATCATGATTCCTCCTCTCACTAGCTAGATAGTACATTGCTGTCCCTCTTGTCTTCCTATCTAGCGTATACTGGTCCATATATAGTTAAGATGTAGAGCTAACTTATTTGTTTGGTTATGTCCGCATTAACCTTGCAAGAAAAAGATTCAAAGAGTGAATTATGGTGTATACTCATTTAGTTACTAGCTCAAGACAACGCAGCAATGGCAATGGCCCCTGGCCATGTGAACCGAGCAGGTCTCTTGCAAGAGGAGGAAAGAGATCTAGAGACAAAGAGATGGCTTAGCTACTTTCGCCAGTAAATGAGTATAATACTAAGTTTTCTTTCAAAAAGTCCACCAATCTATTAATGAACATCAAAATTAGTACAAATAGTTTTGAAAGTAATAAAAATTACAAACAGATTCTTGAACCACCTAACAAGCACAACAAGCCAAATGTCTGCCGTGGTCATCATCCCTACCTCACCAAAACAGACAAAGCTTGTCGTGGTAGAGATTGATGTAGTAGATAGACAGACAGAAAGTTATCGTGCTAAGACCACAAATAACTAGAGCACCAGAACAACAATCATCGCCAAAGACAAGAACTATTGATTGAAAGGGGCCGAATATATTGCAACCATACCAACTAACAGGAACACCGACTAGATCCCGTGGGATTCCTTGAAAATAAAAACTCCACACACCATCTGCCAGCGTTATGCGCATCGCCATAACGAGTATAGGGCGGATATAATCGCTTTCTAACTTCGGTATGTAGCCACCGCCTTACCATGCTAAAAAAACATACTGCAATTATCTAAAAAAGAGGAAATCTCTTGCCGACGAGTAGCAGTGGTTCGCCACATCTTGAATACCTAAAGATCACCAGAGATAGGACGAACTGGTTGCGAGGATGAAACCATAGATTGGATTTTGGAGCTCCTCCTCTCTCTCCCCGTGCTAATATAATTACCACTAACTGTGTGCCCCTGCGTTGTGACAAAGCTACAGAGTATCGACTGCAAGCTACTAGGCAGGCAGATCTATTCTTGAGTGATGGGGAACGGTGCCACTGTAATTCCCACCTGCACATCCGAATATCTAGTGATCATTCACATCGGTAGATCACTAGTACATTGCAGTGCCTATATATAAGAATATCTACAATTTGTATATATATAGACTATATACAAATAGTATTACTCTGCGATGCAAGAGAGAGTAGCATGCAGGTGTGATACGCGTGCAGATGCGAGTGTCCTGCGTTTCACCGAACATGTCAGCATGCTGTACATTGAATTATGCAGGTGTGCTTGAATGCACGTACGGATCGGGGACGCTGGATCCGGCTGGGCTACGTACGTCACCATGTTGCGATGCATGTATTATGCTTAAAAAGTGGCCTAGGCTGGTAGAGGATCGCTTTTTTTTTTTTGTGAAACACACAGTAGGATGCTCACATCTCACATATAGGTATACACACTCACATACATAGACGTATGCATTGTAACTATGAGAACTTTGAGAGACTGACTCAGCGATTCTTGAGATCAACAAAGACACACCACATGCATCTGGTTGTCGACGGGAACAACGCCTTTCACTAAAAGAATACTCCGTCTTTATTAAGCACCAAAGTGACAAACCAGGCGTTTGATTCCTGATAGGCTGAGGTGTCACTACTCTCATAACAATCAACCACATTTGGTTCTCACTTTTGACCGTTCATTTTGTTCATGGTGTATTAGTAAAACAAATGTTTCATTTAGTGCGCCCAAATACACCGGACTCTAAAACAACATGATATTATGATAATATTATACTATTCAAGCCATTCGGGATGCACAAAGGCAGACTATTAAAATAGGTGATCTATGGGAGAGCTACAACAACTACCGATGATGGAAACCCATGGTAACAAGAGAGGCGCTCTAACAAGGATGCTTCCAAGAATGAAACGACGCATAACATCGACATCGCTCTATCCAAGCACTGATACTAGATCATGTGTTTTAACCTCAAGGAGAGAAGTCTAAGCATCTCTACGCAATGTCTTGAAAAAAGACAAGAGGCGGCTAGGGTTTTGCCCGATCGGCGATCGCCTAGAGCGACTCGGGCGATGAGTTTTTTCTGGAGCCCTTTTAGTATGTGCAAATAGTTAAGTAACATATGCCGAAGCTAAGAGTCACCGAGTTTTTCATTTCTAAATAATTATGCGTACTTTGTAGAATAGTGTAGCGTGTATATTTTCAGAAAAAGGTACCTTGGTAAAATTATGAAGCCGCTCTAACACATTGTGTACCTTTGTGTAATCAACTTTACCCTTACCTTGCCACGAGAAAGATACTCATCTGCTCAATCGAACAAAATTCTCCTGTGGAGGTTTGTCCCTAAATTCACTCGGAGCAGAACGAAAAGATGGGACGTGTTGCAGCCTTGCAGGCGCAGGCATCAAAGCACGCCAGGGTTCCATTGCATTCATCCGACGGCTGACATCGTGCGAGACGATCGATTGGTGCAGTACGAAAAATACTTAGGCCCCTTGTACCAACGGTTGTCCTTCAATGTTGCAGCAGACGTCACTGCGGCTGTAAGGTTGGCGGGCCCACCTGCCAGTGGTCCCTACTGGCCTACCGCCAAGCGTAATATACACGGCGCACCCCCGATCCATATGCATGCATGGGCCATGAGCCAATGAGACGACACGAGCACATGAACATGCGGAGGCAACGCACGAGTCTAGTCTAGCTTCTATTTGCATTGGCTATTTTCATTCTGCCTTGCGACTTGTCACATTGGATACCTATTCGTGTACTAGTAATTCACTTGTTTACTCCTCGAAGTGGGTATGCAATTTGATCAATTGGTGCCTTACATGAAAGGCTCTGATTAATTTCTTATAAAATATTATATTTTTCTTGGCCAAATAAGAGAACAAACGTTGACGTCAAGAATTTCATGAGACAAAGATATAGCATAATAAATAGACTATTGAGTAAAGGACTATCATTCACTGGTGGAAAAAGGGGTGCGGTCGCAGCTATGGTCATTGGCAAACGACCTAAGGACAAGCCCACCCTTTAGTCGCGGTTCTTTACGAACCGCGACTAAAGGCGCTCCACCGTGGCCTCCTCGGGCGGAGGACCTTTAGTCGCGGTCCTCCTGCCAGCCGCGGCTAAAGCCGCAGGTTTAGGGTTTTAGCCCCCCCTAAACCTGTTTCTTTTTAGTTTGTATTGTTTTATTTTCTTTTCTGTTTTATTTTAATTTTGAAGGAGTTTCACATATTCTACGGTACTACATATACATGCATATGAACGTACAATTTCCATACAAGAGGAATTGACAATATATATTCAATATCGATGACCATATACAATTTTGAACTAGTTTCCATACATATGATTTACTGCATATGAAGTTCTACATCCTCTACATAGTGTTCTCCACTAGGATCGATGACTTGCTTCGCGATCCATCCAGCTAGTTCCTCTTGAAGTGGTCGGAAGCAGCTTCTAGACTAAGCGTCTTCCGAAGGTTATTCCTGCTAATGTTGTTCGGACACGAAATCCGCTCAGAGGTGTATCTCCGGATCATCTCACAAACATAGTATCCACATAGATTGGTCCCCTTTGGCTGAATATCTTGGGTCGCAGACACTACCCTTTTCCACTGTAGCTCTTTTTTGAATTCACCGACCTTTGTGTCTACGAACCGTGTCCAAACCCTACGAGGCAAAGAAAATTAAATGAACAAGAGAGTTATTAGTTACTTGATATTAGGAAATGAACAAAATAGGCCGATCGATATAGAGCGCAAGTGAATGAAAATATATAATTACTTCATCATTTTTCTCAAGTCGGCCCAAAGCTTTGCATTCGATTCAGAGAGTCGTGGATGAGAACGTGGAGTCGTCAAATTGAATTACTAGCAGAATCCAGTGGAACTCACGGACACGATACATGCACGTCATGCATAATTAACTCATCGATTATAGTAAACAAAAGAGAATGTGCTCAAGACAGAAACACTCACCCAAAATGGTAAGGAAATAGAATATCACTTTTGAGTTCCCGACTTGAAAAACATCCACAGGTCGGCCTCCATGTCGGCGGGAAAATGTTGTAACACATATGAATTAACGATATGTGGGTCAATGAACCAAACATCATGGATGTTCCTTATTATGCATTCCCGCTTCTTCATTCTGCATACACAACAAGATAGTTAATTAGGACAATATATATATATATATATATATATATAGTGCAATGAACGAGATGGGGTAGAAATAAATCACTTACAGAACGTAGCAACCGATGATAGATTTGTCGAGCTCGCGCAGATTGAAAAGCTGGAACAATTCACTCCGATGAATTTGTACATAGTAATGTTTGAAGTGATGCTCAGGTCTAACTTCCGCATAAATATAGTCTTTGGCTTTTTTAATTTTATGTAAGCCTTGTACCAATTTAGCAGACCTGTCATTTGCGGAGGTAGATCCTTTTCCTGCGCAGGCTCGACGAGAGGCCCATTCGACACATATGTAATTACTACGTCCTTCATTGTTGCCTCATCAAGGCCTAACACTGCACGAAGAGTCGACCTAAGTTGGCCGCTTGTTCTATGGCACTCGCTACAGTCAATCCCTGTCTTGCCGCAGCTGCTATGATTTCGGGGTCATCCGGACCGGCGGCTTTCACTATGAGAGGGGCGATGGATTGTTTACTCTGTTTCCCGAGGGGCAACTTGTTTCCCCTCTTTTTTACTTTCACTATGAGAGGCTTTCTTCTCCTGCTTCTCCGCCAACTCTTGCTTCTCCTTCAAGATGAATGCTTGCCTACGAAGTTCATGTGAATAGTAGTCAGGCAGATTCTTCGCGGCTTGGGACGGTTCGGTCAAAAATGACTTAGCCCACTTCTTTTGCTTTGTATACTGGCTTGGGCTCGGGCTCTCTTTTCTTCTTGCAGTCCGCCTGCCATTTCTCATGCTGAGCAGCCACGACCGCTGCATTTTCCTCCACACTAAGGTCATAAGGTCTCGGGGTGAGAGGCTTCATGATGGCCCCGGTATCTTTGTGGTCCTAGGTACATAAGGGTCCGGGTTAATAGTCCAGGCGCTTCCTCTTCTTTGCCGGGGCGGCCTTCTTCGGGAGGTGGATCGGGCGGCGTCGCACCCGCCGGAGGTGAATTGGGGGCGGCGTCGGGCGACGTGAAGGAGGTGTAGGTGAACCACCACCATCGCCGCCGCCGCGCGCGCCACCACCACCGGAGGGGTGGACTTGTTCGCCTTGGCGCCTCGTCCGGAAACTTGATAAACTTCTTTTTCCAGAGAATAAGCTGCGCCAAGTCTTCTCTCCCCTTCGGGTGTAGCAATGTCAATCTCCAGGTCCTCAAACCCCGGGACTATTTCCTCCACCGTGACACGAGCATAGCCATCTCAATGGGATTGTTGTGGTGGAGTGCTCCGGCTCACATGGCAAAGCACTGCCGATGGCTACCTTCGTGGACATGTTCCCGAGGATAATGCAGATGACATTGTTTCATCTCCTTTACATCGTCCACGGGGTAGCGAGGAGGCTCCGGTGCAGATTTGGATCTCCGGTGCATCAGGCCGGCTGGACCTCCGTGGAAGCCACGGCCTTCTCGCTGCGGCTTCCGAGATCCGCTGGATGATCTTCATGCGTCCCGGCTGCCGATCTCTCCTGTACTAGTATAGACAGGGTTTTCTTCATCTCATCGAGATCCGATGCCAACCGCGCCACAACATCGTCATCCCGATCCGACTTTCTCTTACGGCTTCTGTAACCGTACGGGTCATCGTCCTGGAGAACCCTTCTTTCCACGTAATGTTCCCGGGCATGCCTCGTACACGTCCTCCGTGTTCAGGGATTCCCGAGGGCTCTTGTCAGCGCGTCGTTCTCTGTGAACTTGATCTTCCCTCTTGAGCATCCCTCATTGCGTCAATAAGGGCTTGGGTAGGTTTAAACATTTTGTTCCCGTAAACACACGCCTGTCTCCGGGTCTAGCGTTCCCCCATGCCCGTACCACCTTTTGGCCCTTCGGTCCCATCCCTCCGTACCTGGACGGATTCCTCGCCTCCTCAGCTCGTTCTCCATCTTCTCCCACTTAGGCTCCCAAAAGCGATACCCTCCTGGCCCCATAACATGATTGTACTCCTTCTTAGCCGCATTTTCCTTATTTTTTCGATATTTCAATGAAATGCTCCGATTTCTTCTGCTTCACAAATTCTGGCCAATCATGTTCAAGTCTCTCATATCCTTTGAATTCCGGAGTCTTGTTCTGGTTGACATAGTCACGGGCTAGATTTGAATTTCCGGAATGTATCGGCCATCTTACCAAGAGCGAAGTGTTTGAGTAGCCTCCTCTCTCCTTGTTTTCTGAATCTTGTTACCCGCCTCATCGAATTTGTGGTATTCCGGAGGTAGGATGAAATGCTCCATAAGCTTTTGAAAGCAATCCTTTTTAGTTCTCTTGTCAACAAAAGTGAAACCAAGACGTGCCTTCTTTGGCTCATTCCACTCCTGGAGGGTGATCGAGATGTTGTCTCTAACAACGGCTCCGCATTGGTTGATAAACTTGGTGGCGTACTTCGGGGCTCCAGCGGCCTGCCGGTTGCACTGTCGACAACCTCGATGGTATATGTTTCTCCTGGTTTGAGCGTCTTGGTTGCGCCACGCTTGACGACGACGTACTCGATTTTTCGACGATCCGGCCGAGGGCTAAAATAAGAAAGAGAGTCGCGCGTGTTAGTACACACATATTTATTCAAATCGGTAAGTTTGTATCACCAGAGGAAAAATGTATATATATATACCTCGGCGGAGCTAGTTGCTACTTGCAATTGAAGATCGTCGTTGATCGACGTTTCTTCCCCATCATCTTGCTGACGGCCTTGATCTTGACCGTCAAGATTCAGATAAGAAGAAATATCCTCTTCATCTTGTTCGGTCGGCACATAAGGAATATCGCCTTTTATGATGCCAAATAGCTGTTCTTCAATTTCCGGATCATAGTTCTCCATAATCGGGTCAGCTCTATCGTCCGCCATATGTCAGTCCTGAAAACATGTAGTAAAAACTAAGTAATTGTATATGCCAGCATTATTATCACATCTACATATAAAGAGAGAGGGCGACGAGGGAGGCGAGAGGGGGGACGCGTGTATTAGACCGGTGGCGGTGGCGAAGCGATGGCGAAAGGGCGGTAGTGGTGCCGACGACATAACCCTCGCCGCCCCTCTCGATCCCAAAAACACCGCGCGTATACGGAGGGGGGGACGAGCGCTGTCGGCCCCCGTATACGCGCGGTGTTAAGTCAAATTTTCATTAAGTCAAAAAATTTAAGACAAAATTTCTAAGTCAAGTCTAGAGTTCTTTTAAAAGTGAAAAAATACAAATAATATGTTAAGTTATTTTGAGTTCTTGTAAAATTTAAGTCATATTAAGTCAAAATTTTAGTTAAGTTAATTTTATTAAGTCATAATAATATGTTAAGTTTTAATTTTATTAAGTCAAAATTTTAAGTCATATAATTAAGTCAAAATTTAAGTCATATTAAGTCAAAATTTTATTAAGTCATAATAATATGTTAAGTTTTAATTTTATTAAGTCAAAATTTTAGTTAAGTTAATTTTTTGTTAAGTAAAAAAAGAGAGGGATTTTTTATTAAGTCAATTTTTCAGTTAACATTCCAAAGTATTATATTTTTCATACAAAAACAAAAAAAACCCGCGCGTATTATATTTTTTGACAAACTTTTGTTAAGTTATTTTGTTAAATTTTGTTAAGTTATTTCTTGTTCAATTTTTTTGTTAAGTTAATTAAAGTTTTTGTGAAGTTCAAATTTTTAGTTCTTCACATAATTTTGTAGTTGCAATTCAATAAAGTTGGCATTTTTACTAGTTTTTAATTAAAACAACTTAGTTACAAAGTAAAAAAAAACAAAAAAGAGGGGGCCAGGCGGCGCCCCTGTTTTTCTCTCTCCCTCTCTCTGCATGTTCTTCCTCGCGGCGGCGGCGCGCGTGTGACGGCTGCATGTGTTCTCACAGCGCGCGCGGCGCGCGTGTGGCGGCAGCGGCGCCGCGCAGCGGGGTGATGGGCGAGCCCGGCCGGCCGAGAGCAGCGGCGGCGCGCGGTACGGTGGCGGCGCGCGGGATCGAAGTGAAAGGGATCGAGGGCGAGCGGACGCGACGTACGGGCTGACGGCAAGCGTGTGGCGTGCAGCGGGCGTCGATCGTGGAGCGTCGATTAAATCGAGAAGCGGCGCTGACGGTTCGGAAGAAGAAGTGGAGTGAACCCAGGCGCGATTTGCTTATATAGCGATCTTTGGTCGCTTGGCCAACCGCGACTAAAGGGTACCCTTTAGTCGCGGTTGGCCAGGCCAACAAAACCACTTTTTTCGCTCCTTTTTTGGTTCCCGCGGAAATGACCTTTAGTCGCGGTTGGCCAACCAGCGACTAAAGGCCTTTTTCAAAATTCTTTCATTTTCTAAATGTGAAAAATAAAAATAATTCATTTCTAATTGTGAAAAATACATATAATATATCAAAAAATTCAGAAAAATAAAACTAATTCAATTCAAAATCTTAAAAATACAAATTATATATCAAAAAAATCAGAAAAATAAAACAAATTCATTTAAAAATCTTAAAAATACAAATAATATATCAAAAAATTCAGAAAAATAAAACTAATTCATTAAAAATCTTAAAAATACAAATAATATATTAAAAAATTCAGAAAAATAAAACTAATTCATTAAAAAATCTTAAAAATACAAATAATATATAAAAAAATCAGAAAAATAAAACAAATTCATTTAAAAATCTTAAAAATACAAGTAATATATCAAAAAATTCGAAAAATAAAAATCTTCCCACCGTTCTTCCCCATCTGTCTTTTCGGCGGCCACTCTCCCGCCTCGTCTTTCGTCCCCCTCTTCCGCCTTCTTCTTGGCCCCTCTCCCGCCTCTGTCTTTTGCCGGCCCCTCTTCACCTCTGTCTTTCCCGCCTCTTCTTCCCGCCAATTTCTTCCCGCCCTCTTTCTTCCCGCCTCTTTCTTCCACTTTCTTCCCGCCTCCTGTCTTCCCGCTCCCATTTTTCCCGCCATTTCTCACTACATATATGTTGCCCGGCTTGGCCAGCATTATCACATCTCTCCAATCTCTCATCACTCTCTCATGGCTTCCACCGCACCCACTCTAACCTACCAGCAGGTGGAGGCTTTGCGCCTCGAACTACCCTTGCCCACCGGCTACCGCGTCCCTCCGGGAGCCTAGCGCCGGCGGCGTGCCGGTCCCTCCCCCCTCGGGTACTGCGCGGCAGGCATATCACGAACCACTACTACCTCGACCTCACGCCGGAGTGGATGAATCCCCGGCATCCCGATAACAAAGATACTTGGGACGCCTTCTTCATCAATCGGCGTGAGAGGGCGCTCGCCAGGTATGAGGACGGTCTGCCTCCCGGGAACTTCCACGAGGCCGGCCGTCGGCTATGGTGGTACGGCCGGACTCTGCAGAGCGTCATGGACTACATCACGGCCGTATCCCCCGCTGCGCTACCTCGGGAGCACGAGCGCCGCCCGACACAGCGACGACAAGCGAGACGACGGCGGTAACTTAGAAGGCGACGACTACCAGTACAACGGCGGCGACTATGAAGACTACGAGTATGCATATTATACGCCTAGGCAGGAGTATGACTAAATCACTCCAAATTTCATGTATCATCAGTGCTATCTCTCGAATCAATCGAATCATTCGAAAATGCACACCAAACACATCACGGGCAATATAATTCACATGATCCATTCAACAAAGTTTGGTACAATAAATTATTACACATCATTTCTTCCCTTGTGTCCCCGCTTGCTTACGATTGGGCCGTATCCATGGAGCATCCTCATCATTTAACTTAATGCTTGGATCGGTGTTCACTTTGAAGGGCGGAATTTCACCAAACATATTATAATCTTCTGACATGTCTGTCTTGTCCTCCACTCCCACGATGTTTCTTTTCCCTGAAAGAACAATGTGGCGCTTTGGATCATCGCATGATGTACTGATCGTTTTCTTATCTTTCCGTTTCCTCGGTTTGCTACTCATGTCCTTGACATAGAAAACCTGAGCGACATCTTTCGCTAGGACGAATGGTTCGTCAAGGTAACCAAGATTGTTGAAATCCACCATTGTCATTCCGTATTGCTGGTCCACCTTTACCCCACCTCCTGTTAGCTTGAACCATTTGCACCGGAACAAAGGGACCTTGAAGGAGGGTCCATAGTCAAGTTCCCATATCTCCTCTATGTAACCATAATATGTGACCTTTTGCCCATTCTCGGTTGCTGCATCAAAGCGGACACCACTGTTTTGGTTGGTGCTCTTTTTATCTTGGGCGATCGTGTAAAATGTATTCCCATTTATCTCGTACCCTTGGAAAGTCGTTATAGTCGAAGATGGTGTCTTGGCCAACATGTACAGCTGATCTACAACCTCATTGTCACTCATGAAATGTTTTCTCAACCAACCGCCGAAAGTCTCCATGTGGGCCTTCCTAATCCAGGATTCGGGTTGTCCGAGCGTAAAATATTCTTGTGTTTCTCAAAGTACGGAGCCACCAAGCTGGAATTGGTCAGAATGTGTGGTGTGCTTCAGTCAGAGAATGGCCGTCCATACATATCGTTGATTTCCTTCCGATCGTGCCTTTTCCACTTAGTCTCCCCTCGTGCGCGATCGAGAAGACCAATCGGCTTAAGGTCAGGAACAAAGTCAACACAAAACTCAATTACCTCCTCATTTCCATAGCCCTTGGCGATGCTTCCTTCTGCCTAGCACGGTTACGAACATATTTCTTTAATACTCCCATGAACCTCTCGAAGGGGAACATATTGTGTAGAAATACAGGACCGAGAATGGAAATCTCTTCGACTAGGTGAACCAGGAGGTGCGTCATAATATCGAAGAAGGATGGCGGGAACACCAACTCGAAACGACAAGACATTGGACCACATCGTTAGTAACCGTGGTAGAACTTCTGGATTGATTACCTTCTGAGAGATTGCATTGAGGAATGCACATAGCTTCACAATGGCTACTCGAACATTTTCGGCGAGCCCCTCAAAGCAATCGGAAGCAATTGCGTCATAATCACGTGGCAGTCGTGAGACTTCAGGTTTTGGAACTTTTTCTCCGCCATGTTTATTATTCCCTTTATATTGGACGAGAATCCAGACGGGACCTTACTGCTCAGGCATTCAAAAAGATGACCTTCTCTTCTTTGGTCAGAGCGTAGCTGGCACGACCTTGAAACCGTTCCGGATACAGTCATCGGGGTCTTTCAAACTTTGCTGGTCCTGCCGTGCTTCCTTTGTATCATTTGACTTCCCATACACGCCCAAGAAGCTTAGGATGTTCACGCAAATATTCTTCGTAACGTGCATCACGTCGATTGCAGAGCGGACTTCTAGGACTTTCCAATATTCTAGCTCCCAATATAGATTTCTTCTTCCACATGGCTACGTGCCCGTCAGCTCCCTTCGGAACTTGTCCGCCAGGACCCTTTCCAAAGATGACTTTCAAATCCTTTACCATATCAAATACCTCAGCACCAGCAGGCTTCGGCCGGTGATCTGCCTTGCCGTTGTAATGCTTGCCGCGCTTTCTTACGTTATGATTTTTGGGAAGAAATCGACGATGCCCCATGTACACGTTCTTCTTACAATTTGGCAAATGTACACTTTCAGTCTCATGTAAGCAGTGCGTGCATGCATTGTATCCCTTATTTGACTGTCCCGAAAGGTTACTAAGAGCAGGCCAATCGTTGATGGTTACGAAAAGCAACGCTCGTAGGTCAAATTCCTCTTCTTTGTGCTCATCCCACACACGGACACCAGGTCTGCCCCACAACTGTAAAAGTTCATCAACTAATGGCCTTAGGTACACATCGATGTCGTTGCCGGGTTGCTTCGGACCTTGGATGAGCACTGGCATCATAATGAACTTCCGCTTCATGCACAACCAAGGAGGAAGGTTGTAGATGCATAGAGTCACGGGCCAGGTGCTATGGCTGGAGCTCTGCTCGCCGAAAGGATTCATGCCATCTGTACTTAGACCAAATCTTATGTTCCTTGCGTCAGCTGCAAAATCTTTAAACTCTCTGTCGATCTTTCTCCATTGCGTTCCATCTGCGGGGTGTCTCAACTCCCCGTCCGACTTACGGTCCTCTTTGTGCCATCTCAACAACTTGGCATGCTCTTTGTTCCCGAACAGACGTTTCAACCGTGGTATTATAGGAGCATACCACATCACCTTGGCGGGAACCTTCTTCCTGGGTTTCTGGCCCTCGACATCGTCACCAGGGTCATCGCCTCTGATCTTATAACGCAATGCAGTGCATACCGGACATTCATTCAAATTCTCGTATTCACCGCGGTAGAGGATGCAGTCGTTGATGCATGCATGTATCTTCAGAACCTCTAAACCTAGAGGGCAGACAACCTTCTTTGCTTCATACGTACTGGAGGGCAACTCGTTATTCTTTGGAAACATATTCTTCAACATTTTCAGCAAGTTTTCAAATCCCGAGTCAGCTACACCTTCCGTGCCTTCCATCTCAGCAGCCCACTTTTTCAGACCATTATCGCATCCTAGGTACAACGACTTTTTGTGATCCTCTAACATGCGATCCAAATTCTCCCTCTCCTTTTCGGTTACTCGTGCATCGGCAATGGTCCGACCAAGATCATCACGGGCTCATCACGTGCCTCTTCTTGATCACCTTCCCCTTCACCTTCCTCACCTTCAACATCATCCATGAAAGTATCACCGAAATGATCAAGATAGCTCTCATCGATGTCATCTCCTTCTTCATCTTCTTCCATTATAACCCCTCTTTCTCCATGCTTGGTCCAACAATTATAGCTTGGCATGAAACCATGCCGAATCAGGTGCACGTGAACTTCCCTTGAGGAAGAGTAACCCTTCTGATTCTTACAGTTAACACATGGACAGATAACAAAACCCCCCTGCTTGCATTAGCCACTACGAGGAAATCTTGCAAACCCGTAGTGAATTCGCCGGAGAGTCGGCTAGCGTACATCCATTGCCGATTCATCCGCATTATTATAATACAAAATATATAATTAACCATCGCATATGCATTTGTTAAACTAATTAAATAGAAATTAAACAATGAACTACACACATATGCATATTTTATCAATGACACATATATATGAAAGGTTCAAGTGTGTTGTTGCTAACCGCGATCGAGGAGGAAAAAATAAATGAGGAAGCTCGATCAAGTGTGGCTCCGACACTTCATATCATGTTTGTTTCATGCTCTTGGGACATTTCATCAAACACCTTGTGTGCATAAGAAGAGCCAAAAGCAAACCTACACCCCTTGTGAAGTTTGTGAAGAGAAGTGGGCACCAAATGGCTAAGTCTGTGGGCTGGTATATATAGGGGAGGGCTTTAGTCGCGGTTGGCCTGGCCAACCGCGATCGGCCTTTGGGCCGTGCCGAGGACATTTAGTCGCGGTTGGCCAAGCCGCGACTAAAGCCTCCCGTCCACCACCTGGCCGAGCGCGGGCCCAGCCTTTGGTCGCGGTTGGGCAACCGAGCCGCGACTAAAGGCCCCATTGGTCGCGGTTTTTGCATTTCCGCGACTAATGGGGCTGGACGGAAGGCCTTTTTTCTACCAGTGATTATTGGTATCAAATGAATAGTGATTTATACAAGCTAGAAAATTGTTGGCAAAAGATGATTTTTTTTCCATCTATTAAGAATGTTGGCCTAATTTCAATTTTTTTTGCATAGTCTCTATGTTGTTTTCTTTGCAAAATGATGAGTCACCTAATGCAACTTCTCAGTTATGTATGAGTATAACAATTAAAAGACATGATAATTCTCTGCGGCGACTAGGAAATAGATAAAATATTTTCAAAAACAAGAAAATAAGAAGATAGTTTCCCCTCTAATTACTAAGTGCATTCAAATTTCATTAGTGTATTTTCCTATTTAATGCAATACTAGTTTGATATAAGAATCCATTGATCGATGTAATGGAAATAATTCTCGTGTGGAAATTGGCTGGAGCATTGCTATTCCACCTTTTAGGTATCGTGAAAAGTGGTACATGCGAAGATCTTGTATATCAAATTTTGCTCCATCTTGAGGAATAATAGAAACATAGGTGAATAATGTGTCAATATGAAAATCATGAGGAGGCCCCATGCATATAGGAACTCAAATATCCACAAATATATTCGTACCTTATAAAATTTTGAAGAAACAAGATCTAAGTGGGACCTATAGATAATTTTGCCAAAATCCCATAATAGAGTCCAACCACAATGCCGAAATAATTGTCCTCGTGAAGAAACTTGGACTATTAATAGAAGAGTTTTGAAAATCGTGAAAATTTCGTGATTCTTTGATGGGAATTTCTTGAATTTCCGTATGTTGAAATACATAGACGATAAAAATCATCTCTTATGTCAATACGACCAAATGATTTATATGAAATGATAGGAAGTGTTAAGAAAATAAAAGGAGCAACTTTGAATCTCTTTATGAAATGATACATGGAACGATGCCTATAGGAAAAAGCTACATACTCATACTTTCTTGAATTGAGAGCCAAATTGAGCACTAGGAGGTTTGACCTTCCATTGTTTCTCAATAACTCAGTGGTAGCGTGACTAGTTGACACTAATTGATCGTAGGTTCGATTCCTACTCGGGGATATGTCATTCATTACTTAATGGAAGAATAAAGAACTGAATTAACTCACTTGTTTTGATCCTCAAGAGTAGGTTCACTAACCTTGTTTATATCTCTATTGCTTTTTGTATCATCGTAACACATTGTGTTCTACGATTCCACTTCAATAAAAGGATAGTTAGCATACCCAAGTACAGTAGCTTTGCCTGCCATCCGAATAAGGTTTTCCAACCCTTAAGGGGGAACATAAAAGGCCCTTCGCCCTTTTAAAGGATTTTGCGAGGAGGATTCAGACCCTAGACACTTTGGTTTGTTGCCACATAATATCATAATTTCAGTTGCATGACACCCATCTCCACTAGATCTTTTCCTCGGGGTACCCTTCAAGTTAAGATGGGAATGTCCCTTTCTCTATACATAAACAACACATTCCAAGGTACTAAGTGGGAGATAAGATATGTGATGATTGAGGCTTTAAATTAGATGAAATTTGAATTTTAGATGTGAATGCTTTTTTATTTCAAAATAGTTAAAATGAAAACAAAAGCAGTTAAGATTTTAATCATTTTGACAATGAGCCATATTGCCATTGGTAACACCAAATATTATCATTACCACTGCAAAATTTAAACATTAAATTCAGGATGTGAGAATGTTTCGATGGTGAAAGAGAGCGCTTAGAGGGAATCATCGATGGTGGCAATGCTAGAGGAAGTGCCTACAACTCGTGTTGGCAAAACTATCCATATCAGGCACTCGACAAAGGCATTGAATAATAGAACTTCGTCTTCGACTATAGAGAAAGGCAACAACCGATACATTGACATACCCTGCACTACCGGAATCTGTCGACATGTATGTCGAGTGCCCGAAGAACTTGGGAAAGGAAGGAAAATACTTGTCAACAACGTTGCTGAGGGAAACACATTTGTCATCTTTCTACTCAGTATCTATACTTCTATCGAGTGCTAGCCACCTCAACTAATTGGAATATGTGAAGTGTTTCCCATGACACACGTCAGACACCTATCGAGTACTTTGCTAGCTAAAGCGATTTTTTGATTTTTTTAGGAGCACGCTAGATCATATGTGTAGTTCAAATTCAAATTATCTTCTAGAAATCAGCAAAAATTTGTTCAAATAGGCAAAAGTATCTGGAAACTAGAAAATAAAATTGATACATGAGAATTTTTAATATAATATGGACTATCTTTGTGTGAAAATTCGAGTGATGCATTTCTAAAAACATTCTTTATATTTGCTTTAGAGAAATAGAAAATGAAAAATCATTTCTCGGGAGAAGGTTGGAAACTCATTTTGACATTATTTTTATTCATGTCGATATTAAGCTTTGTAGCAAATATGATCATATTATAATAAAATATGCCATGGATATGGCCATGAATGTTCATACATGATAGTCCGCTTTTGAACATTCATAACAAGATATGTCAAATACGTGTTTATCACGTTAGCTTTGAACTAATACACATAAAGGGATTCCTTGCCAAATGATTGCATTTTTTGACATTATCTACATTTTGTTGGACTTTTTTCACAAGAGGGTCCAAATAGTTGGTGGAACTTTATGTAGCTTGGTCTTTACTCTTTCAATAATGTTTGTGGCTGCTACATAGAATCGTACTAGGGTAATTTAAAATGATTGTGAATATTTTAGGAGCAAACTAGAACATACTTGTAGTTCAAATTTTAATTTCCTTTTTCTAGAAATCAACAAAAGTCATTTAGATGGGTGTTGGCCATACATTTCGGTCTTCCTTGTGTGAAGCTTCGATTTTTTACATCACGAACCATATTGCAATTGCTTCACAAAAAACCAAAATTTTCACTTTGAAAATGAAAATCCTTTTGTAACCAAAAGTTGGAAACCCCCTTTTGTGACAACCTAGTACCAAATACAGCCACATTATAATAATAAAAAATGCATAGGTATGTCCCTGAACATGGTTGTTTGACCTGAAAGTCATGAATGAGAGCCCTTTTCGTGAAGTTTTTTCACAAACTATGTGAAAATCCATGTTTGTCATGTTTGTTTGCACTATTAATGACGTGGGTTATCACATAAATGCCCATGAGTTATGAACTTGGAATTTAGAGAAGAATATTTGCTAGTGGATTCGTTAGTGTAAAAATTAACAACACAACAAAAGGGACGTGATTTACCCACCTTCAACCCCTTGGAGGAAAAATGCTAGTACTTCTTGTCTGTTCCTTATTAATGATGATCAGAATTACAATGTCGACACGATGGCTATGGTTTATTCTAGGTCCGCATCGTGGGATCCTCCTGCCCGTCAATCCCTCTTGGTATATATAAAGGAGGCGAGGTCTCAGGATTCCGGGCTGGATCCATGTTAGCATACCGTTGTATGGGCTAGTTCTTGTGTCGTACGCCAGGTTCTTGGACTTCGACCGCTAACTGTCAATTCTTCTTGAGCTTCATGGGCCTCTAGTTGAACCTGTTATCACCAGAATTTGACCAAGTCAGAGGTGGGCCGCGATCAAGATGGACGTGAAGATTGTACGTGGAAGAAATACATGAATCGGCCTTGTTTACCAAGTTTGGGCTAGTTAGCCCGTGTATCTTTATATAGTAGGTTACGTAGAGATTAGAGTTTGTCTCGTGCACGGTTTAGTGCACGCCACATTAGAAAGTCCCCTGGACTATAAATATGTACCTAGGGTTTATGGAATAAACAACAACCAACGTTCAACACAAACCGATCTCGGCGCATCGCCAACTCCTTCGTCTCGAGGGTTCCTCCGGTAAGCACCATGCTGCTTAGATCGCATCTCGCGATCTAGGCAGCACGAGCCTACCTAGTTGTTCATGCGTTGCTCGTGCTGAAGCCTTTTTGATGTCGAGCAACGTAGTTATCATAGATGTGTTAGGGTTAGCATTGTTCCTAGTATCATATGCTTTCGTAGTGCAACCCTTGCGCATCTAGCCGTCCCTGTACCTCATCATGGGTGCGGCACCCCGCTTGATCGTTATTTAGTAGATCTGATCCGTTACGATCGCTCCTTAATTCATCAAGGATTAGTTTAATATCGCAATAGTTAGGCCTTACAAAGGGTTGGAGGATCCAGGCATGTAGGGTGTAGTTTGCTGCCCCTAGACAGGACGTTCCGAGGATCAACCTAGTGTTGGTTTTTAGGCCTTGTCTAGGGATGGCTTACGGTCACCGTGCGTGAGCGCGAGGCCCAATCGTGAGTAGGATGATCCGATTATGCGGTGAAAACCCAGATCGTCGTGGATCTCATATGCTTTATCTTGATCAAGCAGGACCACCATATATTCGGCCACCTTGGACGAATCATGGGTGAATCGGCTCCATGAGCCGATTCACAGGACAACCCGAGAGCCGATCGAGGCTCGTATTTAATGTGTACGTGTGTGCCCCGCAGGAAACTAAGCGAGGCATCATCCACACCTTCCCGACCAGGTATAGGTCAGGTGGCACGCCTTGCAATTTGCATCGGCGCGCGACCAGGAGGCTTTGCGGGCCGTCGCTCGAGGACCGGGGCCAGCCGCAGCCCTAGTTGTTCCCGGCTCTACGGTGTTGACCAGTCACTACCCGCCGGTGGGTTTCGACGTCAACACATTCGCACGCCGGTGGGACATCTTCAACGACAACCACCTCGCCATCCACATCGGAGATGGCGGAAGAAACTCCGGTCACTTACGAGGAGCTCTCGGCGAGCTCAAGAAGAAGTATGACGAGATCAAAGCTGTCCTCGGCCGACCCATCGGCTCTTTCCACAGACCCGCTCCCATGGCATCGATGGAAGGGGTTCACACCAGAAGCGCGCTTGATGGAGTGGACTGTCCACCCCATCGGAGGAACGCACCAGGTCGCGTCGGGGATAAACTTCATGGTGGCTCATTCGCTGCACCGCCATTCCGAGAGCTTGGTGAATACGTTGGAGCGCGTCGCTCGCGCGAATCCAGGAGATCATGAGCCATCGCACTCTCCGTCAGACCAGCCCTAGGGACTCACCAAGGGGAATTGCTACTCCGGTCCCGTCCACCGCTGCCGTTCGCGTTGGCAGCACCCGAAGTGCCGAACTCATCGGCCTATGTCTCAAGATTGGTGGTGACCCTGACTACCAATTCCTACATGACGCAAGGAGATCCCGCACGGCGCATGCGCATACGTGCCGAAGCACTGGCGCCTCGAACCAGCTATAGCAGGGACTGGGGCAACAGGAGGAACGTCGGAGGCAGACCCTGAGAAGCAAACGTGGCTAGCTAAATACGCCACCCCGACAAAGCTCCCGAGCCCAGCTCCTGCAGTTGGCTCAGAACCAGAAAAGCAAGCATGGCTGGTTAAGTACGCCACTCCAACGAACCTTCAGGGTTCGGCACCTGCAGCCATCACCGCGGATCAAATTTGTACGATCCTGAAAGATCAGTTCGGCATGATGCCGAAAAGAAAGACGATCGGCTATACCAAGCCGTACCCCAACGAGTACGAATTGATCCCGCTACCACCCAAATATCGGCTCCCGGACTTCACAAAGTTCAGCGGATCGGATGGTTCCAGCTCCATCGAGCATGTGAGCCGATATTTGGCACAGTGGGCATGATCTCGGCGTCGACGAGCTGCGCGTGAGGTACTTCTCACGTCCCTCACAGATCGGCTGGTTGGTACACGTCGCTGCCACCAAACTCAGTCCGGACTTGGAAGTAGTGGAAGAACGGTTCCATGAGCAATATCACTCGAGAGGCTTCCGGGCGGCATTGCCGATCTAGCACAAGTACGACGGAGCGCGGGGAAACAGTGTCGAATACATCCAGCGCTTCAGGACCGTTAGGAACCGATGCTATTCGGTTCACGTAAGAAGCAATCGAGTTGGCGGTGGTGGGTCTATCATCATCGATCAAGGACGTGGCCTCCCAAGCGGACTACCCGTCATTAGCGCACATGGTGCGAAGCTGTCGCGTATGAACAGCGTCACCCGATGTCTATCAGGACAAGTTCAAGCGCGTGGTTACCATGGTTGACGCAGCGAAGATGAAGTCGCTACGGGAGAACAAGAGGTCGCGGTGGCGGAGTGGACTCGAGCTGCGGGCCCAAAACCTGCAAATGGGTGAAGCCACCAGACCTCCAAGAGGATTCGACTTCGACGAAAACCGAGCAGATTTTCGATCTCTTACTCGCGGAGAAGCATATAAAGATTCCCGAAGGCCACAAAGTTCCCACGGTGCAAGAGCTGAACGGAAAGCCATACCGCAAGTGGCATAACACGTTCACCCACACCACCGCAGGGTGTGGCGTCGGCAGATCCTGGCAATAGAAAATGGGCGACTAATTTTTAACCAGTATGCCATGAAGGTCGACACACACCCCTTTCCCGCCGTCAACATGGTGGAGTTCGCCCACCTCGGAGGGTGCCAGCCTGATTTCTCAGCCAACATCAGCATGGTAGAGCTTGGACACCGCTCTGAGAAGGACGGGGATGAGGACAGCTGCTCTCGAGCAAGGACACGAAGGGGGCCGCTCCATGCGATCGGCTCCGTCAAGATGGCAAGCGCTACGTCACAGAGGGGAAGTTAAGAACATAAGATATCACGACCCCTCTCCGATCACCTCCTCAATAAGTACGTGAGTCGGTATGATCAACGCCACACGGCGACGATGATGAAAGAGGCCGTCGGCCAGAAACGATAGAGGACATCGTCGGCATAATCACGATGAGGAGCGGCAGGAGCGCCACGCCGGGAGCAGACAATACGGACAGGCATTGGGACTGCCCTTTCTTCGCACTGGGATTCAGGAATGAGCCGATTACCAACAATCGGCAACTGCCTAATGCAACCAGAAAGAAGGAGGCAGCCAACGTGTCTGTGTTCGAGCGCCTAGGGCCTCTCCCACCACAAAACAGACGTGCTGAGATCCCTCGGTTGGAAGATCTCGAGAATTCGGAAGACGAGGGGGAAAACGAAGAAGATAGGTGTCACCGTCCAAGATGGTGCCCTGATGGTCTCAGCCATTCACAAAAACGCAGGTTCAGCGATTGCGCGGTCTGGAGGAGGCCGAAAGGTTATACTTGCATACCGAGGAAGGCACGACCTGATTTGGCGCGAAAGTCCAGCGGACCCTGGATGAAGAGGGACTGCCACAAAGAAAAGAGTGGCGCCCCAAGCAAAGGAAAGCCGATGATGAAACATCGGCTGGCACAAACATGGTGCTCGTTCGTCCGGCGAAGTGTAGAGCTCCACGATTACACGGCGCACTCGAGGTAGACGACAGCAAGCGCACCAACGTGCTAAAGTCGAGAGATTGGGCTGGTTTTTTCTACCGGCCTGGGCGAGTAGCAAGACTACGTCAATAAGCAACGTGGCGAGGCTGATCCTTGCGATCGGCCCTCCGAAACTGTTGAAGGGGTATTACAAAACCTTCACCGAGCAAGCAACGTGGAGGCCGATTCCAGCGATCGGCCAAAATTATCCTCACCATCTATTCTGCCTGGGATCAACGTTTGACCCAACAGGGACTACGAAGAGCCGATACCATCAATTCTCTTGACAGAATCGGCTCGGGGGCACCTAGATGGATAATACTAAGCATGGGGGCCGATACACAAATCGGCCTAAAATTTTAAAAGGGCATCGACTTTAATTGAAGTAGCCGATGCGCAGCCATCGACTCAAGAGGAAAGGAGCCGATCTGACCAGCAGGGCGCTAAGAGTGGACTGGAGAGACTCGGGGGCAGCTCGCCTTGGAAGCTCTCTCTTTGGGAAGCCGATTTATGTACAAATCGGTTGGCTCTGCATGATCAAGCCCAGGCTAATTCAGCTAAGTTACGCGTCCTCGTTTGTTTTGCCTTGGCAAAGGCTCGGGGGCACAGGCCTGGTGGATGCTCTGTTTTACTCTGTTTAAAAGCCGATGGGGATACCATCGGCTGGTCCTTCATTGCAACCTTCTTCACAAATGATGAGTATCAAAAAGCATTATTGGGTTTGGTTGGGAAAGTTCAAAGGTTTTCCTGAAGATCCTGCATTGTCTGCCAAATTTAGAAAATCATCGCTTGAAGAAGGGAAGGGCGAATTTGAAGGACCGATGCGGTGCTATCGGCTCATCACGCATTGGCAAAGGGAACGAATCGGCAAGGTCAGTAGAAGAAGGAATCGGCTCAATTGAACTCAGAAGAAATCGGCAAATCAAATTGGGGAAAAGATCTTCATTAATAGGCGAGATTTCTTACATAATAGAGTTGATTGCCCTCAAAAGGGGATACAGTGCCCCGCCTACTTCTACGGATCCTATGCTAGAGGCCCTATCTACGGGCGTTGTGCCTCGTCCGCGTCATCGCCGTCGGCTGCTCCCCCTTCGTCGTCGCTGCTCCGGCGGCCGCCGGCGGGACCTTCATTGTCCTCATCTTCCTCGTCGTCGTCGTCGTCGTCGGCCGTCGGCAGATCCCGGCCGGGCGCTGGCCCGCGGCTCGGAGCGTCGTCGTCATCCTCCTCTTCCTCCTCCTTCACCTCCTCGGAGGTGGCCCCATCCCAGGGGAAGCGATCATCCTCGCTTTCTTCCACCGCTTCCTTGTCGGCGAGGAAGCGGAGATCGCTTCCCCATCGGTCGGGACTTGTCGTCCTCGACCAGATGGAGAAGTCATGGTGACTCCTCCGGCCGCAATGGCGCGTCGGATGTTGGCCGCATGGGCCTCCGCCGGTTGTGCTCCGGCGGCTCGCGAGACGAAGAGGACTGGGTGGAAAGATCCGATGAGACCGAGGAGGAAGAGGACATGGTGGCGCAGTAGGGTTTTTGGGTGCTAATGCGAAGGAGATGCAGAGGAGAACTGTTTGGGGCGGTTAAATAAAAGAGGGCATGATAGAAATTCAATGCCACAGCAGTTTCCGAGGAGTGGCGTCAAATCGTGCGGAGAAGTTGAGGAGACAAGTTATCATGATGAAGCACTCTGCGACGGTTCTGCTCGCCACGACATGACCCGACGAAGGAAGGCGTAATGATTTTGGAAATGTCATTTCCAAAACCAGGGGGCATGTGTTATCACCAGAATTTGACCAAGTCAGAGGTGGGCCGCGATCAAGATGGACGTGAAGATTGTACGTGGAAGAAATACGTGAATCGGCCTTGTTTACCAAGTTTGGGCTAGTTAGCCCGTGTATCTTTATATAGTAGGTTACGTAGAGATTAGAGTTTGTCTCGTGCACGGTTTAGTGCACGCCCACATTAGAAAGTCCCCTGGACTATAAATATGTACCTAGGGTTTATGGAATAAACAACAACCAACGTTCAACACAAACCAATCTCGCGCATCGCCTCCTTCGTCTCGAGGGTTCCTCCGGTAAGCACCATGCTGCTTAGATCGCATCTCGCGATCTAGGCAGCACGAGCCTACCTAGTTGTTCATGCGTTTCTCGTGCTGAAGCCTTTTTGATGGCGAGCAACGTAGTTATCATAGATGTGTTAGGGTTACCATTGTTCCTAGTATCATATGCTTTCGTAGTGCAACCCTTGCGCATCTAGCCGTCCCTGTACCTCATCATGGGTGCAGGGGCGGCACCCCGCTTGATCGTTATTTAGTAGATCTGATCCGTTACGATCGCTCCTTGATTCATCAAGGATTAGTTTAATATCTGCAATAGTTAGGCCTTACAAAGGGTTGGAGGATCCAGCGCATGTAGGGTGTAGTTTGCTGCCCCTAGACAGACGTTCCGAGGATCAACCTAGTGTTGGTTTTAGGCCTTGTCTAGGGATGGCTTACGGTCACCGTGCGTGAGCGCGAGGCCCAATCGTGAGTAGGATGATCCGATTATGCGGTGAAAACCCCGATCGTCGTGGATCTCATATGCTTTATCTTGATCAAGCAGACCACCATATATTCGGCCACCTTGGACGAATCATGGGTGATCGGCTCCATGAGCCGATTCAAAGGACAACCCGAGAGCCGATCGAGGCTCGTATTTAATGTGTACGTGTGTGCCCAAAACTAAGCGAGGCATCATCCACACCTTCCGACCAGGTATAGGTCGGTGGCACGCCCTGCAATTTGCATCGGCGCGCGACCGGGAGGCTTTGCGGGCGTCGCTCCGTGGGGCCAGCCGCAGCCCTAGTTGTTCCCGGCTCTACGGTGTTGACCAGTCACTACCCGCCGGTGGGTTTCTGACGTCAACAGAACCTCACCAGGTATGGTAACGGTGGGTACCTGATAAGGTACGCCCACGTCATTTATTCATGAAAGGAATCCGCACTAAAGGATTGCGTTTTTTGACATTTTCTTTGATGTTTTTCAGAAAAATGGGGGAGGGGGAGGACATAAAAAGGGCAGGAAAGAGAAGCAGGGAAAGTAAAAAATAATATAGCCCACAAATAGGACAATTAAAATAATCTATTAGCTAAAATATTGTTAATAAAAACAAAATAATGTTTGTCGAGTGCAATGCCAACCAACACACTTGGCATACACTGCTTTGCTGAGTGTCGATGGCATGGCATTCGGTAATTTCAACGGTTCCTTCTCTTTTTTCATCAACGATAATATTTTTCCAAGCATCATTACATTACCAAGTGCCGACCTGTGTCGAGTGCCTGTACGTTGCTCTCGGCATATATGGGTAGTTGCCGAGTGTATGATATATTGCACTTGGAAAAGACTTAGGCACTCACAAGGCTTAATATTTTGAGTATTGTTTTAACAAATTTAACCCCCTAGGCACAAATAATTCCTTTTCTCATCCCTTGTAAAAACTCTCTTAGATTATGATCCCTGTCTTCAACGCTTTTGTGAATGGAGCTCAAGTTTTGCAGATCGGTGCCGACTCAACATGATGTTGACGTAAGTTGGTGCCATTCCACGTGGCGCCGAAGTGAGGTCGGAACCAAAGGTAGTGGTGCCGAAGTTAGGTCGGCACCAATGGTAGTGGCGCCGAACTACCAAGACTATTTTGTGATGTTTTTCCTCAGCGTCGATTTGCATAACTTCGGTTCAGTCCTCAATGTCACCAAACTCAAGAGTCAGATTTTTAAATAGTTTTGCCAAGGAAAGAGACAGGAAATTAGTTCCATCCAAGGATTAATTTTGTAAAAAAAGAAGTTTTCGTAGTGCTTACTACTACCGATCGAGCCTTAAAGCCCACCCACATGGCACACGAAAGGCCTTTCGGTGTATGGTGCGGAAGAACGTTGATCCCCGAAAAATCACACACGGTTCTAGTTATCCCGCTTGTATTCTACACTTCACACATGATTATTTTCTTAGGAATCTTCAGCGTAATCACCACTTTCACACACGTTTTAAAACAACTTAACCGTGTGCGCATTTTCGAATGCGAGAGCTAATTTTTATTTATTTGTGATGCTCTACTTAATCGCAATTGCTTTACTTACATAAATTGTTTGTAAATTAGTCACTCGTTAATATTTGCGATCCTGGCTGTCCAATGCAATTCAGAAAGTATCATTTCACGTATATACAATCTTGTGGCGATGATGGCCTTGGCGAAGTTTTGAGGTGCGGCAGGACGGTAAGGTCATTCCTGAGACTGCTGCTCCTGAGCTGAGGGCCAATAGTCCTCTGCGCCTAGGGGCATTGGGGGTGAAGAGGGATGTTCCTAGGGTCACTACGGTGAAGAGGGCTATGGCTAGGTGTGGCGGATTTGTCGTCAGTCTAGAGGTCGAAGTAGAGGTTTGCTTTAGTAACTATGTTATTAAAATGGTAGTTTGTATATAGGTGATATAAATCTTTGTATGTGTAGATGAATCGAGAATGGATGACCTTGGCCTCAGTGGTTTCAAGAGAGCAGCTCTCATACATATGATGACTAATAAAAATAAGTTTATCAGTTGTACATGTCGTGATTGCAAGAATTGCATGTATTGGGACATCATAACTCAAACAGAGGGGCACTTGATTCAACGTATCTTCATGGATCTGCCATGCCTGAAGAGAGCCAAGGTAGCTATGGTAATGATATGTCAATGACAAAATCTTATGATGAGATGGCAGACGCTGAGAATGAGATGGAAGACGAGATGTTAGCCCCTCAATAATGGTGACAAAGTTGATGCTGATGGCGATGATGATATGGCCAACCTACAGACCATGCTGGGTCATTTTCATGGTTGTGATAAACTTAGAAATACTGCCTGGAGTTTAGTGCCTTATTAGATGTCTCAAAGCTGAAGCTACATCCAAATTATAAGAAAGAGCGCACAAAATTTATATCAACACTGGAACTATAGAGGTTCACGGCAGAAAGTGGATTGTCCGACAAAAGATTCACGAAGATGTTATCCATTTTCAAGGGCATGCTTCCAGATGGCAATGAGCTCCTAGAAAGCACAGCTACAACGAAGAAAATAGTTTTCCCATTAGGATTGGAGGTACAAAAGATACACGCTTGTATCAAATATTGTATCTTGCACCAGGAAGAGGCGTACAAAGATTTTTGTGGCTGTCCGATTCGGAAACATACCTGACACAAGGGTAAGAGATCAGCAAGAGAAAAATTAAGTTTTACAATAAGATCAAGATGGGAACCCCTTATAAGGATGTGTGGTGCTTGCTTATAATTTCTCGTTTGAAGTGTTTGTTTGCAAACCCTAGATAGACAAAGATGATGTGTTGGCATGCGGATGCACATCATAAGGATAAAATGTTGAGGCACCCTGCTGATGCGGCCTGGTGAAAAAATATCAATAATAAAAGGCTTTCTAAGATGAAAAAACAAATGTAAGATTTGGGTTGAGTACCGACGGAATGAATGCATTTACAATATGTGTAGTAAACACAACACTATGCTGGTGCTTTGCACATGTATCCTCGGCTATATATGAAGAAAAAGTAGATCATGATGTCAATGCTTATCTAAGGACCAAAGCAACCCGGGAATGACATTGTCATTTACGTCAAATTACTTGAAGAATGAACTACAAACTTTGTGAAAAAAAAAGGAGTTAGAGTGTATGATGCTTACAGAATGAAGAGGTTGATCTCTATGCAATGTTGTTTTGCACCTTGCATGAATACCCATCATTTGATAACACGCCCTGGCAGATCACAAAGGGAGCCAAGGCATGTGTGACATGCATGGGTGAACCTTCGATCTGGATTATAAATTGTAGTACGATAATTTTTTCCCCTAGAAGATCTAGGTTTAATTGAACCTTGGGAAGCACTGCTAAAATGGTGTAAAGGAAACGTCACAATACTTTGTTAGTTGATTTGATTTTATGTTTGCCGGACCTATCTACTTTACTTTGATTGGGTTGTGTTCAATGGATGGAAATATGCCAGGGTTAAGGATTCTCCTGTAGCTATGCATACATATAGAAATGAAGAACAATTGTTTAGTAAATAAAATAGTGATAAGATATTTGTGAGCAACACATTCGTAAACACTCTTGTCCCTAAAGCCAGAGGTGACAACAATATCTTGGTTCAACCATTGTTCCCACAGCCGCGAGTAACAACAATTATTAAGTAAATGAATACATACCAAAATATTAAGCTAGATGATTGTGTCGTTGATCCCGAGTGAATCACTAAACATGTACCGTTACTTTCTCCTTTCTGTCACTGAGGTTTCGCATTAGCACACCGTTCTCCCCTCATCCCACCTCTTTCCTTGATCGATCCGATAGACATGGGTACCTGCAGATCATCGAATCGAGGCAAAGAGACAAGGATACAAGATTGCAAAGCTCTTATTCAATTCTTACATGAGATTAGATGCATAAAAACGCTGAGGGATTCACCCCAACCCGCAACCCGTGAGGACTACTCACACATAATATCAGGATCAAAGATAGAAATCATTGTTGCAAATACTTGAATTGAAATCATAATATTCTTATAATTGTCGCAATTCTCAAGGAGATCTCTATTACAATGGTGATGGCTATGGCTATGGAGGAGATAGGAAATGAAATGGATAAACTATGGTGGTGGATCTCCTTCGGTGTGGTGTAGATGGATCTGATGGTTGGTGGCCGTGTTTGACGACGAATGGCTCTATTTTCAGCGTGGCTCCCTTCACAGAACTTATAGGGTTTAACATCGGGAAGGCTGTGGCACCCCGTACAAGCAGACGGTACGGGCGGGGCTTGACCGTACCGTTGTCCACTAAACTCCCTGGAACCGCCTTTCGACGCCTGGTCAACTTTGATGTACTTGTGACAATATTTTCTTCAGTAATTGCAAGTACATTTGCTATTATGACTTTATTTCCCGCACACCATTCAAAGATAGAAGAGATTGCACATCTTTGCAATAATTAGTCATTAATAGAACATTGAGAGAGAAACTTAGTCAATTCATGGACATAGCTAAAGGTTTAAACATGAGAAAAAGTGGCGTATTTCACATCCATCAATGGGTAGAACCGCTAGTCAACGGCTTTCGATCTTGCAGAAAACTGTCTAACATGCGTAATCGTAGCTTCTTGCTAAAAAGCACCCATATATGGTTCATATATATTGTTTACTTCTGATGTTAATCATGTCAAAATTGATGTTATGTTATGATGCTTGTGGTAAATTGATTCGCGATTGCTTGTTATAATGCTACAGGGGTTTAAATCTGAGATATATAAATTTAATTGGTGGTATTGCTTTCTCACACGATTAAACTTAATTAACCGTATCCAATGGTTTGAACATACATCGACAAATACAAGCTTCACAACGCCATTGATGCATGTACACGCGTAATATGAAATCATTGTCTGCGATGACATACATGGCACACATGTTCCTTAAATAAAAAAAAACCGTGAGTGAAGCGCTATCCAATCACACACAGTTCGCTACGACTAACGGTGTGTGTACCGAAGGCCTATCACACACAATTTGCATACCCGTGTGCGCAGTAGAGGCCCATCGCACAACCTCGCCTAGTAAAGGTTAGGTAAATCCCATGTGATCGGCCATTTCAGCCATATGTGAAGTCACGTCCTGTACTAGTGCCTGAGGAGGTAGAGGCTAGCAACAAGAGACCTTGGAGAAATAGTAAAATGTTGCTTCTAGAGGATATTAAGATTTCCAAATGACCCTTGGTCAGTAGGAGCAGATTTTTAAGTGGCGATGAGGGCAGCTCCATGTGCATACATATGTATGCATAAAGCATCCAGGCAGGCAAAATCGATGGGAGCCAACTAACAAACAGTCCACATGGCAGTTAAGTCAGCTGTCCTAGCTACCCACACTGTGTTAACATGGCTATTACCAACTTATTCTATAGAGATCATTCATGCCCCCTGGAAATTAGCTTCAGTGTGCTGCATGCTGCATACTGTAATAGTAGTAACATGCTTCTGCCAAAAAAAATTAACATCCTTCTGCACCTGTGGCTAGGTAGGCAGCAACATTCTTAAGGCGCCCTGCTGAGTAATTAAGTATACATTGATCATCGTCCTTAAACAACTCCAGCTGCAGAAATTAACGACCCTGGTGCAGTAAAATTCCGGCGGCCCTGCCGGCATATCTACCTGTGGCTCTGGTGCTGCATCTGACATCTGATAGACACGGCGATCGAGAGATAGAGAGCGAACAGGGAAGGTGGAAGGTAGGAGGAGGGGTGCGATCTACTCCACTGATCCTCCAAAAGTTTCACCACCCTTCTTCTTCTTCCCTCTCTCTCTCTCAGTCTCTCTCCTTCGTTCCTCCGGCAATCATTTGCGCCACCCTTCTTCTCTCTCCCATGATCTATTTAACATGCACCCAACCTTTTGCTTCGCAGCTGCTTGTTGCCTGCATATAATTCTGTTCCTCGGCTTGCTTCTCCTTTACTTACTCCTCAGCTACTCTCCCTCGTCTTCTCCATCATCACCTTCCACGCGCCTGCCTCCTCCTCCGTCTTGCTTTTGCGCCACTACAAAAGACCGAGATCAGTATCCAGCGTTGCAGCTCACAGACAATTCTCCTGCATAAACTACTTCCTGGGGCTCTCTTCGAAGAAGATCCAGCGAGAGAATTCAGCTGCAGCGGGATCTGCGCGCGCGCGCTGGATTCGATGGGCCTCGAGGTCGCGGAAATCTCGGAATTGGCCGCGCTCCGGCCGATCCAGACCACAGCCGTCAGCGGCGCGCTGGCCACGGCAGCGGGTGCTGACGACCACGATGCTGCCGACGTCGCCGACACTGGCTGCGTCACACCGACGCTGATAGCCAAGGCGGCGGCAGCGGACGACGAGGGTGCTGCCATCGACGGCATTGGCTGCGCTACGCCGACGGCGATCGGCTCCGTGGCGGCACCGCAGCGGGCAGACGGCGCCGACGACGCTAGCTGCTATGCTACGCCGATGGCGTGTCGAACCACCACGCCGCTAGACGTGTGTGAATTCGACGCCGTCGCTGCTGCCGGCGACGTAGCAGCTGGGGTGAACTTCACCACGCCGACGTCGGACGAGAGCGCGCTGAGGCCGGCCACGGTGTGCCCGCCGGCGCCGCGGAAGCTGCCCCCAGCGCTGAAGAGGAAGCTGGCGCCGCTGCAGCAGCGGCTCTTCTACCCGGTGCCGCTCGACCTGGCCAGCGTGTTCAAGCCCGCGCCGCCGCCGGCGGCGCCTGCCGCCAAGAAGATGCGGGCGCACGTCGTGGAATCATCGCTGCCGCTGGGCACTTGAAAAGCGACGTTCTTTCTTCGTTCCAGCTGCAATTCGACACTGCGCGCGCGCCGTGGCATGCATGACGCCATTGGCATTGCCACGCGCGCGCTCGGCATGTGTTTTCCCTTTCTCCTTTCCTCATGCAGATCCATCCAGACTGAATAATCGAATTGTACATATGCTGCCAGCTGCCAACACGTACGTGCCTACTTCAGTCAATTGTCTTCCTGTAAATTATGCAGCAGACTGCATCGACCGTGGAATCATATATACGGAGATGGACGACGACTGCGGGGATTAGTTAGCATCGAGAATTCGCCTCTCCAGGGTGGCGAATTGTCAGTATTTCTCCCCTCAATTCTCTCCTGAGGAATTGTGTAAACTCTACAATCTGTACTGCCTACTTTGATGAATGAATGAATTATAGAGGTATCATATTTCTGCCTACTTTGATGCTCCTGCCTACTTTAATTAGTTAGCCTCGAGAATTCACCGTTTCATAGTGATTCACAACAAATGGTTTCAACTGTATTTGTGTTGGTCTTCTCTGCTTTGTCTTTCTTCATCTCCCTGCGGAGTTCACCAATTTTTTGTAGAATGGAAGCCAATTGTGATCACTATCTCTCTGCTAATGAGAGAGAGAAGTGGTTAGAGAGTCAGAGAGAGAGAGATGGAGACATGTATAATCTGCAGAACTTGTTTCGGTGAATTTATCTGTATTTCCCCCCTGAATTCTCTAGTGAGAAGTTGTGTGAACTCTACAATCTGAAGAACTTGTTTTTGTGAATTAATGAAAATTACATACCTATCAAATTTCTGGTGATGAACTGCAAAATTCACCGTTTCATAGTGGTTCAGAACAAAGGGTGTAAATTGTAATTGTGTTGGTCTTCTCTCTGCATAGTAGTTCTCTGCTTTGTCATCTATTTCTCACTTCGGAATTCAGTGAATTTTCGGACAATGGAAGCCAACTGTGATCAGTTTCTCTCTGTTCATGAGAGAGAGAGAGAGGAAGAACTAGAGAGAGAAGTTGTTAGAGAGTCAGAAACGTGAATTGGGGGTATGCGAGGAGGAAAGTGGCCTATGACTGACGCGAGCTTCCAAAGCGTGTCCTCTTGCTGCCTTGGTCTCTTCTCTTGGATACCTCCCAAAACAAAGATGCGTGCGCGAGCTCGAGCAGGATGCAGAGTCCAGAGCAGAACAGATCTGGAGTTGTAATGGCGCCAGATCTGATCGACCCAGACAGCGCTACGCTACGCTACCTCCTCCTCCAGGCCTGAATGATTCGCCCATTTCCTCAACTGTTCATGCGCATAATTGTGGTATGCAGATCAGTACATTTCCGTTTCTTTGTTTATCTGTAGTATGCAGACCAGTGCGTACGGGTGCACGTATGTGGCGCAATCGGTTAACTCGATCACTGTGCAAGTATACATTCAGTAGACTGTAGTACGCTTGAGAGCTTGTCTATCTCTGAACTCTGTACCGTAGGTGTCAAGGAATTCAGCATCGTGTACCCTGAGTTTTGTTGTCAAGCGAGATCCAGTTGTTTTATAGACAGCAGATCTGATCGAGTAGATTGCGCACTAGATGTATCTCCTACGTGGCCATCACGTTGGATGGAAATCAGGTATAAACAACTAGCAGGGTGTGGCTCAGCTTGCTGCTTGCAGTTGATCTCGGTTGGTCTGTTCTGACCTGTGAACTTTTTCTTTACTTGCGATCTTGTTCTGAGCCTGATTGGTGATCCAGGAGCTCTCTAAAAGTTGCTGTCACGTTTGGCGTATCACATCAGTATCCTACTAACAACAGCCTAACTGTGAAATTTCAACACGAATAAACAACAAAGTGTGGCTACACTTGCAGGTTACCAGGTTGCTCTGCTCTGACCCGTGAGCTTCTTTTACTGGTGATATGTCCAGAAGTTGCCATCACGTTTGGCCAAACAGGCCACTATCCTACTAACAACAGCTTAAATATGAAAATTAATCTAGATAAAAAACCATGAGCTCTATGCAGGATGCGCTCCCCTCCCGTTGCCTCCTCTAGGTGACAGAAGGGCGAACCCTAGCGCTCCGCCGACACCCCCTCCTCCCACCTCCCTCCCATCGCCATCCCTAGAGGCATCTAAAGGAGAAGGCCACGCAACGCCGGTGAAGGGGGCAACGGGGATTGGTGTCTCTCGGTCCCTCACGTGGTAGTATGTAGGGAAGGCTGCTTGGTGGGGCCCGGCTGGTCATTGGGGAGCTTTGGAGGCCGGGGCGGCGGCCCTCGGAGGTGGAGGTGGCATCAACTCGGTGGCGGGGTGACGTGCGCGGGCGCTGACCACTCTTGTCGGCCATGCGTGTGGCGAGAGGATCGGCGGGTGGCGGGCGGGCTGATCCGTCGACCGGCCATCAGATTTGAGGTTGGTGTCCTTCTCCGCTCGCATGTGCATCCTTCTCGCCGGATCCAGAGAGGCCAGCCGCTGCCAGATCTGGGCCGATGAAAGGCACTACAATGGGGGTTGTGGGGTGTAGAGACCGAGCCAAAGCCGGGGTCGGTGATGGCCAGCCCCATGATGACGACGCATACGGGCACCGTAGACCTTGTTGGCGGCGTCGTGGTAGTCTCCATTCCCCGCCTCGGTTCCGGGTGAAAACCCTAGGTCCTTTGGATCGGGCAGTGGCGGCGCCTTGGCGTCGCTAGCTTCTTGGAGATATTGTCTTGGGACGAGGAGCCCTAGCGTATGTTGAGCTGGTATACGGTTGTGTAGTGGCGGAAGGTGCGCCCCTGCCATGACTTCGGATGTAGTTCTTCAGCTTAAGTGTTTGCAGGTTCTTTCGGCGGCGGCGGTGTTTGGCCCTTTGCTACACTGCTTGCCAGCAGTTCGGTGCCCTCGAGCCTGGGCGAGTCCGGCGGTAGTGGTTGCAAGGGTGGCCTGGATTTTCCCGACAACGCTGGTTGTTTCTCCGTCTGCGAGCCTGGCGGTGCTCCTCCTCTTTTGCAACTTCAGTTTTCGTCCCTCCATGGGAAAGCATGCGACTTTCTTCCTTCTAGTCGTGCCCCCGAGCGAATCTCAACCCTTGACTTTTGGTGTCGAGGTGCAATCCATGCAATGGAGTGCCGGCGGTAGGGGTAGGGGCTTCTTATTGCATTCTCCTAGTGTTGGTTGTTGATACTCAAAGCCGTTGTTCTTGCTGTGTTATGTTGTTCATTCTCGGAAGCCCTGCAATCTTGTTGGCTTGTTTTCGATCTTAATTAAGCTGATCTCAACACCCTTGTAACACTGATTGTTTGGAGCTTCGTTAATTTAAAGCCGGGTTCTTGGAGCCTACCATTTAAAAAAAAAACCATGAGCACCATGCGTGGAAATTGGGACACCCCCAAGGCCTGGATATGCATGGATCAGGCTAGCTAGGGATTAGGTGAAAAGGCATGATTCCTCTTTTCCTTTTGCCAGCTCAACAAATATTGGCGGTAAAGTGAGAATAAGAAGAATTATGTGGACTCTAATTGTCAGCGATGCACGTACGTACAGGTACCGTTGGGAGTGCGCCGGTGCGTGGATGTATTTGCCGTGCATGCATGCATGGGACGGTGTCCGCCACTAGCTACGTTCCCAAGGGCCACCTATTTGTATCTTGGCTGATAAGCAAAGGTATTTCCTTTTGTGAAACTCTTTTATCTTTCGAGTGTGTTGACCTGTTTCACCCTTTTTCTTTTCGTGTTTTCATTTGTCCCTTTGTCCTTTTTGAGACTGTAATGTGGAGTAGGTGGGGAAGAAAGGCTAGTTGAGAATATTTTTTTTATGGAAACCCAATGAGAGCATGCAAATTATTACGAAGATTATAACAAGAGAATACTAAGATTTTATTTTAATCTACTGGAGTGGACGACAACTGTAGTCAAAACAAGGGTTGTAAAAACGAAAGGGCTAGTCTTCCGATTTTCTAGCGGATGGTGGATGGCCACTGTCGCCAAAACAAGTTACTCCCTTAGATTCATAATAAATACCAGAGTTTTAGTTTGAACTAAAACCCAGGATAGATTATGGATCAGAGAGAGAATAATAGTTTGTCAAATGAATTTTTTGGTTGGTCCAAAAATGTCCAGGCCAGAAAACGTTGGCTCAATATTGGCGTGAAACTAATATTTGTCATGCAATGCACATTATTTATCCTGATATTGGTTTAACTAGTAGTAACACAGTGGCCGGCCCCCATGGTATACTGAACCGCATGAATGCACATTATCATGCTGTTTTGTGGAAACACTTGGCTGCGGCCGGATTAAGATCAGAATGCAGAAAAATAATTAATGTTCTGGTCTGACTGCTATAACTAGGAAGAATGAGTAATATGCAGAAATTCATAGACACAGACTAATATGCAAGATTGCATTTATCGAAAAAAATATGCAAGATTGCAAGAGAATGAGATGAATGAGACAGTCAAAGTCAGGCTGGGAGGTGCGGGCGGCTGCTGAATTGGGGAGGTAGCTCCGATCCAGTAGGGGCAGATCGTGGATATGTGCGTGGAAGGCGGAGCATCAATGATGGCATGTCGCTTTTGTTTCGTTTGCTGTTGCCAAGAAGGAGGATTCATCGAGAACCAGTGCTAGGGTCGCCGGCGCCCGCACCGCTTGTAGAGCACATGGCGTCCGCGCACATCGCCCAGAGGGTTGGCCCTCTTCCGTCCCGGTGCGTGTTTGCTAACCTGTATAGAATTCTTGGCCCAGTCAAGCAGTGCAGGAATAGATTTTTTTTTTTGAGAGGATGCAGGAATATATATTGAGAGCGCGTTTCCTAGGGTATCATCACATAAAGACCAACCTTCCCGACGGGAAGTCGGCTCCCATCCGTTCAACACGTGGCATCGCCGCAACAGAATCCCGCCTCTCCGCGAACGCATCCCGCGCGTACCCGCACGCACGAATACGAAACAGACGGAAGTACAACCGGCGCTTGCATTGGCGCTTGCATGCATGGATTAGTACTTGAGAAACTCCCTCACATGCATGGATCAGTTATAGCAAACTGCGAATCTAAGCACACGAGTACAAACTACACCGAAGCACGAGTATAGTTATACATACGACACACGATTACATACATATAACACATGAGTACAATTTACATGTAAATCCTGGTACCGCGAAGTGCGAGTACAGTTACATACGACACACAAGTACAGCTGTGTATAACACACGAGTACAGAAATACAGTCGCGCATACGAGGAAGTAAAGGTACAGTCACGTACAAGAGCAAGCAGAAGTACAGTTGCGCACACGAGCAAGTACAGAAGTACAGTAGCGCACACGAGGAAGTAGTGGTACAGAAGCACAGGTACAGTAGCGCACACGAGTAAGTATAGTTAGTGAGTAAAGAGAAAACTACATCAAATACACTAAAAACAGAAGTACTTATCAGTTGAAGCACGAGTACAGTTAGGTACACGCCATGAGTATAACCATACTAGTATTGAAAGTATGGAACGAGGATCTCAAAAGTGAAAACAGATCGTAATTTGGACTTACGGTTCTCAAGATATTTCATTTTGAAAAAAAAAACGAATCTTGAAAATAAAGGGAAAAGCTGATACAAACAGCCCCTCTCTCTTCTCTCTCCTCCCTCATCCCACCTTGCTTCCCCTTGCGACATGTGGCGAGCAGGGAGACCACTTCCCAAAAAAATTCTGGAACCACAGCGCGCCACTTGTCACGTGCGGAGCGAGTTGTCTTCTCTTCACGAAGGTCGGCCTCTTTCTAACGATTTCGCGTTTCGTAGCATGTAGATCATCAAATGAGGTTGGGTGCGGAAATTTGCCCGATTGGTTGCATGCATGAGGTCTTGGGCTGCGCCAGCGAAGCCTAAAGCAGCCCGCAGCCAGGCCCAACGACAACGGCTATTCGACCGTTTCTAGCAAGTCATCCTCTGCGTGCGCTCACGCGTTGCAAAAGGCAGAGCTCCCCATATGAGTGCGGGCAACCATGGCGCAGGCGGGAGATCCCGTGCATCAAAAAATGGGTTGGGAAAAATTAGTTCACCTCCTGCTGAAACACACCTTATTCTTCACTCCGTGCTCATTGTCAAAACCACAAAACTCATTTTCCCCTTTCAAGCCTTAGAAGACAGTGACTCACATCCTCCGTTGAGTGCCACCGGCAGCACAGCCTTGTCGTCGTCAAGCTTTTCTTTCGGGCGCCGAAGTCGCCATGCCGAGTTGGAATGACGGTGAGAGTTCGACCCCGTCGGTCCTACACGTTGGTTCAAAATTCCTAATTTCTTTGTAGGTTTAGGATTCGTTACCGATTTGGGATTTTCCTCTAGGGCGTGCCTTAAACTCGAATCAGTTGCAATTCCATGTGTAAGAGGACTTCCAGGACATTTACTATGTTCCAGACTTCATCGAAGACCCCTCATTCTGTGGCAGATCACACGATTGTCCCAAGGTGTGCCGCATGCACAAGCTTGAACCTGTCAGGTGTGTTGATTTGAAGGAAGCAACGCTAGCCGCAGATTCTACCTCTGTCCTATGCAAAATGTAATCCTCGGAATTAGCTTTTTCGGTTATTAGCATATCCATGATTACTCTGCATTGCCGGCATATTCTAAGATTGTTCATCGTAGCCATATGTGACCATGTTGTGGATTTGTTGAATTTTTGGTTGGGTGGATCAAGAATAACGTTGACATCAAAAATGCTCTAGGAAGACTTTGGGAAATGTATCATGACTACAACAGTGCAAGGATCGATGAGAGGTTCGAAATGCAAAGTTGGTGAAGGAGATAGGTGTTGACAAGAGCAAGATTGAGAATAAATACAATTGTCTTGTTGTTGAAGTGAAGAAACTGGTGGATGATGTTGAGAAAAGGGCTGTGAAGGAGAACTTGGCCCATAATAAGGACAACACTTCAACTGCTGAGAAGGAGTTGGGGGAGACAGAGAGTAAGCAGTTGAAAGATGAGATAGAAATGCTCAAGTGACTGCAGAATTCTCAAGCACATGTTAGGAAGGTGAGACCGAAGTATTTGGTTCATGAAAAGGAGGCTATGAAGGACAAAAAGAGAAAGCTTGAGTACATCATCTACAATATGTTCCACGCAAAGGATGTATAAACGATAAGTTAAAATGAATCAATCTAATCTTTGAGAGTGATTCAATTATCTCACATTTTAGTTCCAGGTTGTAGAGTTAGAACTTTTGCTCATGTGGTACATGGTGACCTTAACGGGCCTATAGTTGGCACCGAAACAAGATTATTTTGCATTTCAAGGACCAAATAGGAGATACACAGCTAACTAAACAAGTGTGGATAGTGGCCCAACCAATGTCTGGCATTTTCATGCATGCTACCAAACGGGTTGCACAACATTGTCGAGTCCATGTTTTTACCCAACCATGCCCACCCTAGCACTACCAGAATGGGCCAAGAAAAGCGTGCAACCTACCAAACGCGCCCTAGGTGAAGTTGTGCAGCTTCTTTGGTGGCTTGCATGTGTTTTGGTTGCATGAGCTGGGTTGCTATTTCACTTCATTTAGTTAGATGAACATCTCTATTTTGGCACTTCTAGTTAAAAGAAAGTTGTTTGGTTGCCCACGTGAGGCACATTATGATCACCTTGCACAACACTTTGCTGAGGTTACCATCATGTCTTGCAATACAACAACATCTGATCACACTAGCTAACATACTAGTACACCATGAACTTGATGATCACCAGCAATATAACTATGATAATGATATCTTTCACTCTACTGCCTCTTGCCTTTGGTGCTTCCTCCACCAAAGGCATTCCTAGAACAGGCATAGGGTACTAATGCATGGCCTGATGATGCATATGTTGATGAGGCAAGTGTTGATGATGCATTGGGTGACGAGGCATTGCTTGTTGTTGAATTGGCTAATGAGGCATTTCCTAATCAAGCATAGACTAAAGAGCCATGTCCTCATGAGCCAAGAAGTTGTGGAACTCCTCTTGTGCATGACCTCCTGTAGCTATTGTTGTAAAAGCTATTGACTTATTCTTGGGAGATCATCCATGAATTGTAGATTCCTGCCTGCCTCGGTCATGCTAGTGAATGCCTCAATCTCATCGTCAGCAAGGACTCCCTCTTGCTCTTGCCATGGCCTGCAGGTGCAGGAGGATCGGGCTTCTTGTCAGGACCATCCAGGAAGATGGTGTCCGACTCTTGGGGTGTCAGCATCCTCAGGGGTAACTGTAGTACTAACGGGCTCACTTGAGCCCATCGCATACATGTCGGTGGCAAGACCATATGAGAAGGTGGTCTGCATCTGCACATAGTTGGCGATGGACCTGTTCAGGAACTCTGTGTCCTTCTAGTGCTCCTACAATTCAAATAGGGAGTGTGTTAGTTATGAAGACAATGTAAGTTGTGACTGTAAGGGTACATTGCCCCTATGTGTGGTTTTGGTAATTAATGACAACCCCTATGGACTAATGTTTTCATTGATTTTATATGAAGGAATATTTCATAGGTACTACTTGTAGTCCATGTGTTGGATTCAAGTATGGATGCCATGAAGATAAATATTGATATACCTTGAGTATTGGCATCGAGATCATCGATTTGAAGACATATATGTGATATGATCAAGAAGAAGAAACGAAGATGGAGTTCCTATGTGGAATTCAATATTAGTCATGCTCTAGCTTATGTGTTAAGCAATGAATGATCAAGATCTTGAGTGTTTGATTCCGAGTGAAGAATTCAAGATATGGCTCTAAGTCGGTGTCATAATAGTCTCATAAGTTGAGCTATGGTTGATAAGATCTAGATCATGCAAACAAATGAAGAGTTCTTTATACACCTCAAGATAGTATGATAGAGCATGAGAAGATACAAGGTTGACCAATACAAAGAGTGAAGAATAGATTCAAGTTTGGTTAACACATGAAGCATGAAGAATGTGTCACGTGAAGTTATGTGGTATGGTAAGCCTTGTCAATTATGCTTTATGAACTAACCCATCATATATGTGCCCTTGTGTTGTCTATGTGGGTTAGGTATCTTTCCATGGCATGCATCAAAAGTGAGATCTCATATAGCCCATGAGAGGATGACATCAAGTGGTGATCGTCATCAAGGTTGAGTTGGACAAGTTCAAGTTGAGCATCTCAAGAGGATTGATACGTCCCCGACGTATCCATAATTTCTGTTCCATGCTTGTTTTATGACAATACTTACATGTTTTGCTTGCACTTTATGATGTTTTTATGCGTTTTCCGGAACTAACCTATTAACAAGATGCCACAGTGCCAGTTCTGTTTTCTGCTGTTTTTGGTTCCAGAAAGGCTGTTCGGGCAATATTCTCGGAATTGGACGAAATCAACGCCAAACCTCCTATTTTTCCCGGGCTCCGAAAAGAAGAGTCGGAGAGGGGCCAGGGGGCCACCACACCACATGGCGGCGCGGGCCGACCCGCCGCGCCGGCCTAGGGTGTGGCGCCCCCATGCCCCTGCGCCGCCTCTTCGCTTATAAAATCCCTTTCGACCTAAAAACCGTACCACGGGACGAAACTCAAAGACTCCGGGCGCCGCCACCATCGCGAAACTCCAATTCGGGGACGAAGTCTCTGTCCGGCACCTGCCGGGACGGGGAAGTGCCCCGGAAGCCATCTCCATCAACGCCATCGCCTCCATCATGCTCCGTGAGTAGTTCCCCCATGGACTACGGGTTCTAGCTGTAGCTAGTTGGTATTCTCTCCCCATGTACTTCAATACAATGATCTCATGAGCTGCCTTACATGATTGAGATCCATCTGATGTAATCGGTGTTGTGTTTGTTGGGATCCGATGGATGATACATTATGATTAGTCTATCTATAAAGTTTGTGAAGTTATTGTTGCTGCAATCTTGTTATGCTTAATGCTTGTCACTAGGGCCCGAGTGGCATGATCATAGATTTGAGCTTTATAATTATTGCTTAGATTGTATCTACAAGTTGTATGCACATGTCACTGTCCGGAACCAAAGGCCCCGAAGTGACTCGGGACAACCGGAGGATGGCGGTGATGTGAGGGACACATGTTTTCACGGAGTGTTAATGCTTTGCTCCGGTGCTCTATTAAAAGGAGTACCTTAATATCCATAGATTCCCTTGAGGCCCGGCTGCCACCGGCTGGTAGGACAATAGATGTTGTGCAAGTTTCTCATTGCGAGCACGTACGACTAAATATGGAAAACATGCCTACATGATTAATGAATTGATGTTCTTTCTTAATGCCTTATCAATCCTATCAATTGCCCAACTGTAATTTGTTCACCCAACACTTGTTATTGGAGAGTTACCACTAGTGTAGATAGCTTGGAACCCCGGTCCATCTTTCATCATCATATACTCGTTCTACATGTCAACTATTTTCTGGTACCATTGCTCTCATATTACTACTACTGCTGTTGTGTTACTGTTACTATTGCTCTCATATCACTGCTACTTTCACATCACCCCTGTTGCTAGTGCTTTTCCAGGTGCAGCTGAATTGACAACTCGGCTGTTAAGGCTTATAAGTATTCTTTACCTCCCTTGTGTCGAATCAATAAATTTGGGTTTTACTTCCCTCGAAGACTGTTGCGATCCCCTATACTTGTGGGTCATCAAGACTATTTTCTGGCGCCGTTGCCGGGGAGGCATAGCTCTACTCATAAGTTCACCTGGGGAGTACACTCTACATCTCTCTCTGCATTTATTTTATTTTGTCTTGCTAGTTTACTTTTGTTTAGTTTATTTGTGCTTAGTTTATTTCTGTCTAGTATTATTTTGCGTAGTTTACTTTTGCTTAGTTTCTTTTTGTCTTGTTTTACTTTTCCTCATATACCCAAAAATCCATAAAAATTTGAAAAATCTAAAAATTAAAAACTGCTGTTATGGGAGAACCTACAACCTACTTGGAGCTTATAGAATGTTATAATAATTATAGAGAATCAAGAACTGGTAAAATAATGAGTGCTATGATAGAAAAATTAAATACAATTGCTAAAATCTTGCTTAAATGCCATGATATAAACTGTTGCTCTCAACATGATACTAAACATCTTAAATTTCAATGTGGCTTTAGTGAGGAATTTTTAATTAAGAACTATAATCGGAATTGCTATATTCATTATGGGTTCGAAGAGGTAGAACAATTTGTCTTATTTATGGGAGCCTCCGAGATAGAATCCTTCATGGTTGAGAATTATGAAACTTGTGCTATTTGTAAGGACCTTAAAGATTATGTCTCTACTATCCTTAATTCATGCATAGAATGCTACAGTAGGAATCCTTATATCCTTGATTATAAAGAGAGACACATTAATGCACAAGAATGCACTCACAATTTGCAGGAACCGGTGGAAGAAGAAATTGATGAACCTAAAGCTCATTGGATGAAAAAGAAGAGGAAATTGATGAACCTGAAAGCTCATTGGATGAAAAAGAAGAGGAGATGAACAAAAGGAGGAAGAATGGATTAGCTACCCATGCCAACCTTCTAATGAGAGTAACTCTTCATCTCTTACACTATTTGATTGCCCTCCATGCTTACCGAAAGAGGTTGAATGTTATGTTCCTGTGGATTCTCTTGAAATAGTACCTATGAGTAATACTTGTGAGAATGATTATGCTACTGTTATATATGATAATCCATGCTACTTTGATAAATCTTATGATAATGCTTTGTTTGTGCCTGATGTCGAAATGCATGGTACTAAAGAATTTTGTTTGGCAAATGTCTATGATAAAGCTCTTGATGATGGTCCTATGTTACTTGATAATATTAATTGTACTACTAATGAAAATGGGATTGGAGAGTTCTTGACTTATTCTATGAGTCCCATATCTATTGAGATTGATCACCTACCTTGTTATATTATTAATAAAAGTAAGTTTGAAAGTTTTAATTCCACTATTCTTGAACTTGATAAAAATTATGTGTTTGGAAATCATGAAAAGTATGCTGCATGTGATAGTTATATTGTTGAGTTCATTCATGAAGCTACTGAAAATTATTATGAGAGAGGAAAATATGGTAGTAGAAATTTTCATGGTGCTAAAACACCTCTCTATATGCTTAAAATTTTGAAGTTACTCTTGTTTTATCTTCTTATGCTTATCACTTTGTTCTTCATGAATTTATTTGTGTACAAGATTCCTATGCATAGGAAGTGGGTTAGACTTAAATGTGTTTTGGATTTGCTTTTTGATGCTCTCTTTTACCTCTACTCTTGTTTCTTGCGAGTGCATCATTAAAACTGCTGAGCCCATCTTAATGGCTATAAAGAAAAGAACTTCTTGGGAGATAACCCATGTGTTATTTTGCTACAGTACTTTGTTTTATATTTGTGTCTTGGAAGTTGTTTACTACTGTAGCAACCTCTCCTTATCTTAGTTTTGTGTTTTGTTGTGCCAAGTGAAGCCTCTAATCGAAGGTTGATACTAGATTTGGATTCCTGCGCAGAAACAGATTTCTATCTGTCACGAATCTGGGCAAATTTCTCTGTAGGAAACTCAGAAAAATCTGCCAATTTACGTGCGTGATCCTCAGATATGTACGCAACTTTCATTAGTTTTGAGTTTTCTGATTTGAGCAACGGAAGTACCCCGTAAAAATTCGTGTTTACTGGCTGTTCTGTTTTGGCAGATTCTGTCTCTGTTTTTTGCATTGTCTCTTGTGGACTTTAAGCGAGGTTTTCTAGACGTGGAGAGCTGTAGCTAATGTTTTATTGAGTTCTTGCAATGTGCCACTACAGGACCAAGGTGGATTCAAATTTTTTGAGTACTAACCCCTCTAATGAAGTTTATGAGAAGTTTGGTGTGAAGGAAGTTTTCAAGGGTCAAGAGAGGAGGATGATATATGATCAAGAAGAGTGAAAAGTCTAAGCTTGGGGATGCCCCCGTGGTTCATCCCTGCATATTTCAAGAAGACTCAAGCGTCTAAGCTTGGGGATGCCCAAGGCATCCCCTTCTTCATCAACTTATCAGGTTCCTCCCCTGAAACTATATTTTTATTCGGTCACATCTTATGTGCTTTACTTGGAGCGTCTGTGTGTTTATTTTTCGTTTTGTTTATGTTTGAATAAATTCGGATCCTAGCAATCCATGTTTGGGAGAGAGACACGCTCCGCTTTTTCATATGAACACTTGTTCTTCGTTTTACTTTTAATGTTCAATGAATAAAAGTTGGAAGCTACAATATTTATCTTTATTTGGTTGGGAAAAGAAAATGCCTCATATGTCTTGGATAATTTGATACTTGGCAATTGTTTTGAGCTCTCAAGTAGATCATAAGTTTTTGCATGTAGTTTAAACCTATTAGTGGAGAACTACCGTAAAGCTTGTTAAAATTGGTTTGCATAATTGATCTCTCTTAAGGTCTAGATATTTTCTGGTAAAAGTGTTTGAGCAACAAGGAAGACAGTGTAGAGTATTATAATGCTTGCAATATGTTCTTATGTAAGTTTTGCTGTACCGGTTCATACTTGTGTTTGCTTCAAACAACCTTGCTAGCCTAAACCTTGTACTAGAGGGAATACTTCTCGTGCATCCAAAAACCTTGAGCCAAAACCTATGCCATTTGTGTCCACCATACCTACCTACTATGTGGTATTTCCTGCCATTCCAAAGTAAATTGCTTGAGTGCTACCTTTAAATAATTCAAAATGCTTCTCAATTTGTGTTAATGTTTCATAGCTCATGAGGAAGTATGTGGTGTTTAGCTTTCAACCTTGTCATTTACTTTTGACGGACTCTCATATGGACTAGTGGCACATCCGCTTATCCAATAATTTTGCAAAAAGAGCTGGCAATGGGATTCCCAGTCCCGAATTAATTAATTTAAATAGACACTCCTCCATGGTTTGTGATTGTTGGACGGCACCCGAAGGATTCGGTTAGCCATGGCTTGTGTAAGCAAAGGTTGGGGGAGTGTCATCATCATAATAAAACTTAAATAAAAAGGCACTCCTTCATGGTATGTGATTGTTGGCAGGCACCCGAGGATTCGGTTAGCCATGGTTTGTGAAAGAAAGGTTGGAAGGAGTGCCACCCAAAAATAAATAAAATGGGAGCCGCTCTTGTGAGTCCGGTTGATGAGGTAGTTAGTGTACCCACTACCATTCGTTGACAACAACAAACACCTCTCAAAACTTTACTTTTATGCTCTCTTTATGTTTTCAAAACCAAAGCTCTAGTACAAATATAGCAATCGATGCTTCCCTCGTAGAAGGGCCATTCTTTTACTTTTATGTTGAGTCAGTTTACCTACTTCCTTCCATCTTAGAAGCAAACACTTGTGTCAACTGTGCATTGATTCTTACATACTTGCATATTTGCATTCATCATGTTACTCTATGTTGACAATATCCATGAGATATACATGTTGAAAGTTGAAAGCAACCGCTGAAACTTATATCCTCCTTTGTGTTGCTTCGATGCCTTTACTATGAACTTATTGCTTTATGAGTTAACTCTTGTGCAAGACTTTTGATGCTTGTCTTGAAAGTACTCTCCATGAAAAGTTTTGCTATATGTTATCTACTTGTTAGCAACTATAGATCATTGCCTTGAGTCACTTCATTCATTTCATATGCTTTGTAATAGTATGATCAAGGTTATGTAAGTAGCATGTCACTACAGAAATTATTCTTTTTATCGTTTACCTGCTCGGGACGAGCAGGAACTAAGCTTGGGGATGCGATACGTCCCCGACGTATCCATAATTTCTGTCGTTCCATGCTTGTTTTATGACAATACTTACATGTTTTGCTTGCACTTTATGATGTTTTTATGCGTTTTCCGGAACTAACCTATTAACATGATGCCACAGTGCCAGTTCCTGTTTTCTGTTTTTTTTTTGGTTCCAGAAAGGCTGTTCGGGCAATATTCTCGGAATTGGACGAAATCAACGCCAAACCTCCTATTTTTCCCGGAAGGCTCCAGACACCGAAGAAGAGTCGGAGAGGGGCCAGGGGGCCACCACACCACATGGCGGCGCGGGCCAGACCCTGGCCGCGCCGGCCTAGGGTGTGGCGCCCCCAGATGCCCCCCTGCGCCGCCTCTTCGCTTATAAAATCCCTTTCGACCTAAAAACACCGTACCACGGGACGAAACTCCAGAAAGACTCCAGGGGCGCCGCCACCATCGCGAAACTCCAATTCGGGGACAGAAGTCTGTCCCGGCACCTGCCGGGACGGGGAAGTGCCCCCGGAAGCCATCTCCATCAACGCCATCGCCTCCATCATGCTCCGTGAGTAGTTCCCCCATGGACTACGGGTTCTAGCTGTAGCTAGTTGGTATTCTCTCCCCCATGTACTTCAATACAATGATCTCATGAGCTGCCTTACATGATTGAGATCCATCTGATGTAATCGGTGTTGTGTTTGTTGGGATCCGATGGATGATACATTATGATTAGTCTATCTATAAAGTTTGTGAAGTTATTGTTGCTGCAATCTTGTTATGCTTAATGCTTGTCACTAGGGCCCGAGTGGCATGATCATAGATTTGAGCTTTATAATTATTGCTTAGATTGTATCTACAAGTTGTATGCACATGTCACTGTCCGGAACCAAAGGCCCCGAAGACAGAAATCGGGACAACCGGAGGGGATGGCGGTGATGTGAGGGACACATGTTTTCACGGAGTGTTAATGCTTTGCTCCGGTGCTCTATTAAAAGGAGTACCTTAATATCCAGTAGATTCCCTTGAGGCCCGGCTGCCACCGGCTGGTAGGACAATAGATGTTGTGCAAGTTTCTCATTGCGAGCACGTACGACTAAATATGGAAAACATGCCTACATGATTAATGAATTGATGTTCTTTCTTAATGCCTTATCAATCCTATCAATTGCCCAACTGTAATTTGTTCACCCAACACTTGTTATTGGAGAGTTACCACTAGTGTAGATAGCTTGGAACCCCGGTCCATCTTTCATCATCATATACTCGTTCTACATGTCAACTATTTTCTGGTACCATTGCTCTCATATTACTACTACTGCTGTTGTGTTACTGTTACTATTGCTCTCATATCACTGCTACTTTCACATCACCCCTGTTGCTAGTGCTTTTCCAGGTGCAGCTGAATTGACAACTCAGTTGTTAAGGCTTATAAGTATTCTTTACCTCCCCTTGTGTCGAATCAATAAATTTGGGTTTTACTTCCCTCGAAGACTGTTGCGATCCCCTATACTTGTGGGTCATCAAGGATCATATGCTTGAAGCTTGCCGTCCATTTGGTGATAATGGACATGTGAAGATGTGCATCAATGGAGCTTTCCCATCATGGTGTATGGGGGAGCATTTGTGAGTCTTCACGAAGCAACAATGATCAAGTGAGGCATTCCGGCTTGAGTGGAGCTTGAAGAGTTATCATCAAGATCAAGCGGGATGCGCAAGGCAAAGGTATGGCCTTGCTAGGTTTTCCTTTTACCGGTCTCAAGGTGGTTGTTGGGAGACCGGATTATAGGATAGATAGCCGCATGATGACCCACAAGTATAGGAGGTGTATCGTAGTATCTTCGATAAGTAAGAATGTCGATACCAACGAGGAGCAGAAGGTGTTGGCAGCAGTTTCGATGAAGGATTCACTGTAAATGCTCACAAACAAGTATTCAAGGGGTTTTGATATTGCAGATAAATAAAGTACGAGTAAGTAAAATGCGAGAGAAATAATTGCAGCGAGTGGCCCAATCCTTTTTAGCACAAAGGACAAGCCGGTTTGTTTACTTATAATGACCAAACGTTCCGAGGACACACGGGGATTTTAGTCTAGTACTTTCGCTTCAAGTGGCTAAATAATCTTCATTGTTTTGATAAGTGTTGTGTGGGTGAACCTATGCTAATGCACCGCCCTTCCTAGGACTAATACATACTTGTGATTATACCCCTTGCAAGCATCCGCAACTACAAGAAAGTAATTAAGATAAATCTAACCACAGCCTTAAACTCTGAGATCCTGCGATCCCTCCTGCATCGATATACTAACGGGGGCTTAGGTTTCTGTCACTCCGGCAACCCCGCAATTAGCAACCGAATACAAGATGCACTCCCCTAGGCCCATAAATGGTGAAGTGTCGTGTAGTCGACGTTCACACGACACCACTAGAAGAATGACACCACAACTTAAATATCATAACATTGAATATTACTCAACCATAGTTCACTACTAGCATTTAGACTTCACCCATGTCCTCAAGAACTAAACGAACTACTCACGAGACATCATATGGAATACAATCAGAGGTGATATGATGATGAATAACAATCTGAACATAAACCTTGGTTCAATGGTTCCACTCAATAGCATCTACAACAAGTATAGAATAACACCGGGAGAGTTTCCCCTATCAAACAATCAAGATCAAACCCAAATTGTTACAGCGGTGACGAGGTGCAGCGGTGGTGATGACGGTGTAGATGGTGGAGATGATGATGAAGATGATGGAGATGATGTCCCGCTCGATGACGATGGCGATGGCGTCGATTTCCCCCTCCGGAGGGAATTTCCCCGGCCCTGCCCGCCGGAGAGCTCTTTTCTCTTTGGTCTTCTCCGCCCCGCAGGGCGGCTGTAACCCTCGTGAGGTCCTCTCTGTGGCTTAGGTTTTCGGACGAAGGAGTACGCGAAGAAAAGGAGGCGAAAGGGGCTGTGGGGCCCCACCACAGGGTGGCGCGGCCAGGCCCGGGCCGCGCCGCCCTGGGTCTGGGCCCATAGTGGCTCCTCTCTGCTCCCCTTCCTCCCTCCGTCATCTGGAAAAATAGGAATTTACGTGAAATTCCCTTCCACAGTTGATCTTCCGAAATATTGCGTTCTGACGGTGCTTTTTCCAGCAGAATCCTGGCTCCGGTGCTTGATCCTCCAATAATGATGAAACATGCAAAATAGATGAAATAACATAAGTATTGTGTCCCAATATGAAATATATCAATGAATAACAGCAAATTATGATACAAAATAGTGATGCAAATTGGACGTATCAACTCCCCCAAGCTTAGACCTCGCTTGTCCCCAAGCGAAACTGAGCTCGATAAACAAGACCACATGTTTATGGAGTGAAAAGTCGATAAATAAAATACGGACAAGAAGCATCATATTCATTCACACAAGACATTCTAGTAAACAACTTCCTCATATAACTCATCTTGAAATAGGTAAAGAGAAATCACAAGTAAAGGTGCATAAGAAATCATAATTGGTGATGGCAAACTTTGTTCTTGGTCAGAGAACTACTAACGGATTGTACTTTTAAGCAAAGCTTTCATATTAGATTTTATAGCTGAGCCTTCATATTCAAGCATAACAATCTCCTCATAATCATTGATAACTTCAAAGTCATATTCATTCAGATAAAATTGGTACTAAACAAGAAAGTATAAAAGACATGATCAACTGAATCATAGCATAAATGATTGGTTCACAACAACTCAATTGCTTGCTTGAGATAGAGGGAAATAGGTTTACTGACTCAACATAAAAGTAAAAGACAGGCCCTTCGCAGAGGGAAGCAGGGATTAAATCATGTGCTAGAGCTTTTCAAGTTTTGAAATCATATAAAGAGCATAAAAGTAAGATTTTGAGCGGTGTTTGTTGTTGTCAACGAATGGTAGCGGGCACTCTAACCCCCTTGCCAAACGAACCTTCCAAGAGCGGCTCCCATGAGGGACGGCATCTCTACCAGCAAGGTAGATCATCCCCCTTCTCTTTTGTTTACACATGTATTTTAGTTTTATTAAGGATGACACTCCCCCCAACCTTGGCTTTCTCAATCCATGGCTAACCGAATCCTCGGGTGCCTTCCAACATTCACATACCATGGAGGAGTGTCTATTGCAAAATTAAGTTGCTTACTGATAAATCAGAGCAAAACATGTGAAGAGAATTATTAATGAAAGTTATTAATTGGGGCTGGGAACCCCGTTGCCAGCTCTTATTGCAAAGTTATTGGATAAGCGGATGTGCCGCTAGTCCATTGTGAAAGTCCGCCCAACAAGATTGAAAGATAAAACACCACATACTTCCTCATGAGCTATAAAACATTGACACAAATAAGGAGTAGTGTAGTTTGAATTATTTAAAGGTAGCACATGAAGTATTTACTTGGAATGGCAGAAAATACCATGTAGTAGGTAGGTATGGTGGACACAAATGGCATAGGTTTGGTCTAAGGTTATGGATGTATGAGAAGCATTCCCTCTCAATACAGGTCTTTGGCTAGCAAGGTTTGATAGCAAGCATAAAGGTTGAGGAAAACAAACAAATATACATATGATAGAAACAATCATGCATCTTTCTCATAAGCACAAGCAATTTTAACTTTAGAATACTAAGCATAGAGATAATAGAGTAATGTATCTAAGTGTATTTCTCTCTTTTATTAAAACATCAGGGTGTTGTTGCTATTGACCAATGCTAAGTTTGCCAAAACCAAATAGATTTACTTAATGCTCCCAAAGTGATATCAATACTCATGTCAAGAGTAATCATATAATGGAGATTGCAAACTAAAATAAGGTGTGCAAAAAGTAAATGATAAGACTTCTCATTAATATTCCATAACGATAACTCACACCAACGGATACATAGATAACCAACTAAGAGAGATACTTCCACATTGCATACTATTCTATATGATAACTTCCCTACTCATGATATGACACTACTTGATAGTAAAAGATAAAGGTAGTGATGATGTGATACCGCGGCACTCCCCCAAGCTTGGAATAAACCAAGGGGATGCCAATACCGATGATGAATTACTCCTTCGGGGATGATGGCGATGGATTCTTCTCGACAAGCTTCCTGACAAGCTCCTTTAAATCTTCAATCTCATAGGTGAGGTTGCGAATCATCTCCGAGTTGTGCTCAACGCGGCTCATAATCATGTCCGGTGGTGAATCCCAACTCTTAGAATTGTTTCCCCATCCTTCAGCTTCAGATTTCATCTCTCCTGCATTGTCAGAACGATTTATATCCCAATTACTTGGCAACACTACCTTGGGGGTCCTTTCAGTTTGACGATCATAGATTAGATTGCGGTAAGGGTTGTAATGGCTCGGAGAAGATGTCCTTGGAGCCAAGTAATGACGTGGAACCGCTCCTCCGGTAGCGATTCGTGCACTCCTCTTGATGTTGGATGGATTTGATATCACGCCAATACTTGCAACGGTGGCTTGCTGGTGTTCCTGCGGAGCTTCCTCCACTTCTTCCTCATCCTCTCTTGCGTCTTCTTTCTTCAGCTCCGGGTCTTGAATATTTTCCTTCAAAGGTTCCTTGTCCTTGTTGTTGGAGGCCATGGTGCTTCTAGATCAAAACAAATCTGGCAGAAAACAGCTCGAAACAAAACACGACGAGAAAACGATATTACGGACCTCCAGGGGTCCGGGGGATTATATAGCAAATATTTTTACGACAAAAGGAAGGTTCCAGGCCGAAAACGAGTGGAAACGGGACGCCGAGGCGCCGTCACCATAGGTCGGCGCGCCAGGGTGGGGCCCGCGCCGGCCTGTGGTGACGGGCCCTCGCGCGTCTTTTCCACTCCGTTTCGATCCCGTAATTTTTCATATTTTCTAAAAACAGCAGAAATAATGTTCGGAAAGGTAAACGCGGACTTTTTATTACCTGTACTGTTACCTATTCAAAGTCCAGTTCTGGCGGACTGTCAATTTGTCCTTTGATGAAAGCCTCCGGTGTTTCCACTTGAATAATATCAACATCAACATTATAAGAATCACCCGAGATATAATGCTTGAGTCTTTGTCCATTCACCACTTGTGTGGCATTGCCTTGGAGAGAGCTAATTTTAATTGCTCCTGAACGATACACCTCCTCAACAACATATGGTCCTTCCCACTTCGAGAGTAATTTCCCTGCAAAGAATCTGAGACGAGACCGATACAATAGAACTTGATCTCCAACATTAAATTCTCTTTTAATGATCCTTCTATCATGCCACTTCTTAACTTTTTCTTTAAAGAGTTTAGCATTTTCATAAGCTTCACTTCTCCATTCATCTAGAGAACTTAATTGCAACAACCTCTTATTACCGGCTAATTTAGGATCTTTATTTAGTTCTCTAACAGCCCAATAAGCTTTGTGCTCTAGTTCTAAAGGTAAATGACAAGCTTTTCCATAAACCATTTTATAAGGTGACATTCCCATAGGATTTTTATAAGCAGTTCTATAAGCCCATAGTGCTTCTTTCAATTTGCTAGCCCAATTCTTCCTAGATTTATTAACAGTCTTTCCTAAGATAGCTTTAATCTCTCTATTTGATAATTCTACTTGACCACTAGTTTGAGGGTGATAAGCAGAAGCAATTCTATGATTAATACCATACTTAGCAAGAGTTTTTCTAAAACCTCCATGAATAAAATGAGAACCTCCATCAGTCATAATATATCTAGGTACTCCAAATCTAGGAAATATAACATCTACAAGCATTTTTATAGAGGTCTCACCATCAGCACTCCTTGTAGGTATAGCTTCTACCCATTTAGTAACATAATCAACAGCGACAAGTATATGAGTGTTACCGTCTGAAGAAGGGAAAGGACCCATGAAGTCGAATCCCCAACAATCGAATGGTTCAATAACAAGAGTATAATTCATAGGCATTTCATTGCGTCTGGAGATATTACCAACTCTTTGACATTCATCACAAGATAAAATAAATTTCCTTGCATCTTTGAAAAGTGTTGGCCAATAAAAACCTGATTGTAGAACCTTTTGCGCGGTTCTATCTCCAGCGTGATGTCCTCCATAAACACTTCCATGACATTTACTCAATATCTCCTGTTGTTCATATTCAGGAACACATCTTCGCATAATACCATCCACTCCTTCTTTATATAAGTGTGGGTCATCCCAAAAATAATGCCTCAAGTCATAAAAGAATTTCCTCCTTTGCTGAGCTGAAAAGGTTGGAGGCAAATACTTCGAAACAATAAAGTTAGCATAATCTGCATACCAAGGGCTCTCTCGCGAGCTCACCTTTATTACAGCCAATTGTTCATTTGGAAAACTATCATTAACAGGAACAGGATCATAAGCAATATTTTCCAATCTAGACAAATTATCAGCAACAGGATTATCAGCACCTTTCCTATCTATAATATGTAAATCAAATTCTTGCAACAGAAGCACCCATCTAATAAGCCTTGGCTTAGCATCTTTCTTTGTCATAAGGTATCTAATTGCAGCATGATCAGTATGAATTGTAACTTTCGAATCAACAATATAGGGTCTAAACTTATCACAAGCAAAGACTACAGCTAACAATTCCTTTTCAGTTGTAGCATAATTTCTTTGAGCAGCATCAAGAGTCTTACTAGCATAATGAATAACATTTAATTTTTTATCTACCCGCTGTCCAAGAACAGCGCCTACAGCAAAATCACTAGCATCACACATAATTTCAAAAGGCAAATTCCAATCAGGAGGTTCGACTACAGGAGCAGTTGTTAAGGCTTTCTTTAGAGTTTCAAAAGCTTCCTTACAATCATCATCAAAAACAAAAGGTACATCTTTTTGAAGAAGATTAGTAAGAGGCTTTGAAATTTTAGAGAAATCTTTAATAAATCTCCTATAAAACCCAGCATGACCAAGAACACTACGAATACCTTTAACATCCCTCGGATAGGGCATCTTCTCAATTGCTTCAACTTTAGCTCTATCAACTTCAATACCTCTCTCGGAAATTTTATGTCCCAATACAATTCCTTCATTAACCATAAAGTGGCATTTCTCCCAATTAAGAACAAGGTTAGTTTCTTCACATCTCTGCAAAACTTTATCGAGGTTTCGCAAGCAATTATCAAAAGAATTCCCATAGACAGAAAAATCATCCATGAACACCTCTACAATACTTTCGCAAAAACCATGAAAAATAGCAGACATGCATCTTTGAAAAGTAGCAGGAGCATTACATAAACCAAAAGGCATACGCCTATAAGCATAAGTTCCATAAGGACAAGTAAAAGTGGTTTTCTCTTGATCTTTAGCTTTAACACAATTTGTGAAAACCCAGAATAACCATCAAGAAAGCAAAAATGAGTATTTTTAGATAACCTTTCTAGCATTTGATCAATAAAGGGTAAAGGGTAATGATCTTTCTTAGTAACTTTATTAACTTTTCGAAAATCAATGCACATTCTATACCCTACAACTATTCTTTGAGGAATAAGCTCATCATTATCATTAGGCACAACAGTCATTCCTCCTTTCTTAGGAACACAATGCACAGGACTAACCCATCTACTATCAGCAATAGGATATATAATACCAGCTTCAAGAAGTTTTAATACCTCGTTCCTTACCACTTCCTTCATCTTCGGAATTAGACGACGTTGATGTTCAACAACAGGCTTTGCATCTTCTTCCATATTAATAGCATGTTGGCAAATAGAAGGAGAAATCCCTTTCAAATCATCAAGAGTATAGCCAATAGCTCCTCGGTGTTTCTTCAATATTTCCAATAACCTTTCTTCCTCAATCTCTGAAAGCTTAGAACTAATAATAACAGGATATATTTTCTTATCATCAATATGAGCATATTTAAGATTATCAGGTAAAGGCTTTAGATCAAAAACAGGATCTTCCTTTGGTGGCGGTGTTGTACCCAAATCTTCCACCGGTAAATCATGCTTGAGAATAGGTTGACGAAGAAAAATTTCCTCAAGCTCATCTCTTTCTTTCCTAAAAGCTTCACTTTCACTATTCTCCAAATGTTGCTGCAAAGGATTATTAGGAACAAGAACAATAGATGCACACTGCTCCATTTTAAAATCATTACTAGGCAAGTCAGCTTTATAAGGAGTTTTGGTAAATTTAGAAAAGTTAAATTCATAAGGTTCACCAGCAAATCTAGTCAAAATTTTCTCTTTCTTACAATCTATAATAGCTCCACAAGTATTTAGAAAAGGTCTACCAAAAATGATAGGACAATGATCACTAGCAGCAGAACCAAGTACCAAAAAGTCAGCAGGATATTTAATCTTACCACATAGAACTTCCACATCTCGAACAATACCAATTGGAGAAATAGTTTCTCTATTAGCCAGATGAATAACCACATCAATATCTTCAAGTTCACAAGAACCAATTTCGTGCATAATCTCCGTGTAAAGCTCATAAGGTATAGCACTAACACTTGCACCAATATCACATAAACCATAATAGCAATGATCACCAATTCTAACAGATAGCATAGGAACACTAACTTGTTTGGATTTATTAGGATGTGAAACAATATTAGAAGCATCTTCACAGAAAATAATATGACCATCCTCCACATTTTCAGTCACAAGATCTTTAACTATTGCAACAGCAGGTTCAATTTTAATTTGTTCTTCAGGTTCTTTAGGTTTCTTTTCACTTTTATTAACCGCACTAGATATGACAGAGTACTCCTTCATTTTAGCAGGGAAAGGAGTTTTTTCAATATAAGCTTCAGGAATAACATTATCAACAGTTTCAACCACTACACATTTGTTTACAGATGAATCAACTTTATCTTTATACGGTTCATGATACTTATCAAAATTCTTCTTAGGCAATTCATAATGAGAGGCAAAAGCTTTATAAAGATTTGCAACAACTTGGGAATCAAGACCATATGTAGCACTCATATTACGAAATTTATCAGTATCCATAAAAGCTTCAATGCATTTATAATCATAAATTATACCTGATTCTCTATCTTTGTCGTTCTCCCATCCTTCAGTATTTTCTTGGATCCGATCAAGAAGGTCCCTTTTAAACTCTTCATTCTTGCGTGTAAATGATCCAGAACAAGAAGTATCCAGCAAGGTCTTGTCTTGAAAAGAAAGTCTTGCATAGAAATTATCAATAATAACATTACCAGGAAGCTCATGAATGGGGCATTTGAGCATTAAAGACTTCAATCTCCCCCAAGCTTGGGCAATACTCTCTCCATCATGAGGCCAGAAATTATATATGCGGTTCCGATCTTTGTGAATTTCACTTGGAGGATAAAATTTGGAATAAAATAAAGGCACAATGTCCTCCCAATCAATAGAATCACCATTCTTCAGCAATTTATACCAGTGCGCCGCTTTACCAGACAGCGATATAGTGAATAGTTTCTTCCTAACTTCATTCATAGAAATACCTGCACATTTGAATAACCCGCATAATTCATGCAAAAACATAAATGATCACCAGGATGGACAGTTCCATCCCCTTCATAGCGGTTATCCATAACACGTTCAATAATTTTCATAGGTATTTTATATGGTACTACTTCCTCACCTGGCGCTTCATCCACTACCGTTGCAGTAGTAGTAGATTTCCCAAATAGAAATTGAAGAGAAGATCTCTCCATAATGATTTATAGCAGCAGGCAGAAATAAAATCAGCACAAACAGTAAAGGTTTTCCTTACCAATTCCACTTACCAATAGCGCTTCACTCCCCGGCAACGGCGCCAGAAAATAGTCTTGATGACCCACAAGTATAGGGGGTGTATCGTAGTATCTTCGATAAGTAAGAATGTCGATCCCAACGAGGAGCAGAAGGTGTTGGCAGCAGTTTCGATGAAGGATTCACTGTAAATGCTCACAAACAAGTATTCAAGGGGTTTTGATATTGCAGATAAATAAAGTACGAGTAAGTAAAATGCGAGAGAAATAATTGCAGCGAGTGGCCCAATCCTTTTTAGCACAAAGGACAAGCCGGTTTGTTTACTTATAATGACCAAACGTTCCTGAGGACACACGGGGATTTTAGTCTAGTACTTTCGCTTCAAGTGGCTAAATAATCTTCATTGTTTTGATAAGTGTTGTGTGGGTGAACCTATGCTAATGCACCGCCCTTCCTAGGACTAATACATACTTGTGATTATACCCCTTGCAAGCATCCGCAACTACAAGAAAGTAATTAAGATAAATCTAACCACAGCCTTAAACTCTGAGATCCTGCGATCCCTCCTGCATCGATATACTAACGGGGGCTTAGGTTTCTGTCACTCCGGCAACCCCGCAATTAGCAACCGAATACAAGATGCACTCCCCTAGGCCCATAAATGGTGAAGTGTCGTGTAGTCGACGTTCACACGACACCACTAGAAGAATGACACCACAACTTAAATATCATAACATTGAATATTACTCAACCATAGTTCACTACTAGCATTTAGACTTCACCCATGTCCTCAAGAACTAAACGAACTACTCACGAGACATCATATGGAATACAATCAGAGGTGATATGATGATGAATAACAATCTGAACATAAACCTTGGTTCAATGGTTCCACTCAATAGCATCTACAACAAGTATAGAATAACACCGGGAGAGTTTCCCCTATCAAACAATCAAGATCAAACCCAAATTGTTACAGCGGTGACGAGGTGCAGCGGTGGTGATGGCGGTGTAGATGGTGGAGATGATGATGAAGATGATGGAGATGATGTCCCGCTCGATGACGATGGCGATGGCGTCGATTTCCCCCTCCGGGAGGGAATTTCCCCTGTGGATTCCTGCCCGCCGGAGAGCTCTTTTCTCTCTGGTCTTCTCCGCCCCGCAGAGGCGGCTGTAACCCTCGTGAGGTCCTCTCTGTGGCTTAGGTTTTCGGGACGAAGGAGTACGCGAAGAAAAGGAGGCGAAAGGGGCTGTGGGGCCCCCAGCCAGGTGGCGCGGCCAGGCCCTGGGCCGCGCCGCCTAGGGTCTGGGCCCACAGTGGCTCCTCTCTGCTCCCCCTTCGGGCTCCCTCCGTCATCTGGAAAAATAGGAATTTACGTGAAATTCCCTTCCACAGTTGATCTTCCGAAATATTGCGTTCTGACGGTGCTTTTTCCAGCAGAATCCTGGCTCCGGTGCTTGATCCTCCAATAATGATGAAACATGCAAAATAGATGAAATAACATAAGTATTGTGTCCCAATATGAAATATATCAATGAATAACAGCAAATTATGATACAAAATAGTGATGCAAATTGGACGTATCAACTCTATCAAGCTTGGGTTGATGACCCACAAGTATAGGGGATCGCAACAGTCTTCGAGGGAAGTATTACCCAATTTATTGATTCGACACAAGGGGAGACAAAGAATACTTGTAAGCCTTAACAACGGAGTTGTCAATTCAGCTGCACCTGGAAACAGACTTGCTCGCAAGAGTTTATCAGTAGTAAGTTTTATGGCAGTGGAAATAGCGAAATAACAGCAGCGGTGGAATAAAGACAGCAGTAGTGATTATAGTAAACAGCAGGATTAAAATACTGTAGGCACAGGGACGGATTTAACGGGCGTTGCATGGATGAGAGAAACTCATGTAACAATCAAAGCATGGGCATTTGCAGATAATAATAAAACGGTATCCAAGTACTAATCAATCAATAGGCATGTGTTCCATATTTAGTCGTACGTGCTCGCAATGAGAAACTTGCACAACATCTTCTGTCCTACCAGCCGGTGGCAGCCGGGCCTCTAGGGAAACTACTGGATATTAAGGTACTCCTTTTAATAGAGTACCGGAGCAAAGCATTAACACTCCGTGAACACATGTGATCCTCACATCACTACCATCCCCTCCGGTTGTCCCGATTTCTGTCACTTCGGGGCCATTGGTTCCGGACAGCGACATGTGTATACAACTTGCAGGTAAGATCATAAACAACGAATATCTTCATGAATAAATAACATGTTCAGATCTGAGATCATGGCACTCGGGCCCTAGTGACAAGCATTAAGCATAACAAGTTGCAACAATATCATAAAAGTGACATCTACGGATACTAGGCACTATGCCCTAACAATCTTATGACTATTACATGACCAATCTCATCCAATCCCTACCATCCCCTTCAGCCTACAGCGGGGGAATTACTCACACATGGATGGGGGAAACATGGCTGGTCGATGGAGAGGCGTTGGCGGTGATGGCGGTGAAGATCTCCTCCAATTCCCCGTCCCGGCGGAGTGCCAGAACGGAGACTTCTGGCTCCGACGGAGTTTCGCGATGTGGCGGCGTCTGGAGGGTTTCTGGCGATGTCGACTTCTCCCCGTGCGTTTTTAGGTCGAACCCGATAAGTAGTCCAAAGGGGGCGTCGGAGGCCGGCCGAGGGCCACACCATAGGGCCGCGCGGGCCCCCCTGGGCCGCGCCGCCTTATGGTGTGGGGCCCTCGGGCCTCCACCTCCTTCGCCCTTCTGGCTCCGTCAATATTTTGGTAAAATAGGGCCATCTGAAGAAATTCCGAGGATTTTCCCGAAAGTTGGATTTCTGCACAAAAACGAGACACCAGAGCAGTTCTGCTGAAAACAGCGTTAGTCCGTGTTAATTGTATCCAAAATACACAAATTAGAGGCAAAACAATAGCAAAAGTGTTCGGGAAAGTAGATACGTTTTGGACGTATCAACTCCCCCAAGCTTAGCTTATTGCTTGTCCTCAAGCAATTCAGTTAACAACTGAGCGATAAAAGAACTTTCACGAACACATTTGCTCATATGATGTATATATTCTCATGCTATGGCTAATACTTAAGCAGTTCATAATGAGATACATGCAAATAAGATCATCCAACAGCTATGTCAATCATGGAGAGGTACCAACAATTAATAATAAGCACCATGAATCATGTATGTAAGCAAGATTGCAATGTTCATAAGAGAATATGGTAAAGTGGTATCTCGCTTGCCTGTATTTGATCGGCAAAACATAAATGCCGAGGCACCTCTTGAGTTCATAGAAAGACTAGAAGTAGTGATTGTCAAAGATAAAAGCATCAAAGTTATACCACGATCAATCATATTTTGAGACAAGCATATTATACTAAGAATGACAGTTGTGCTCTCAAGACAGTGCTCAAAGAAAGAATGGAGACACAACATAAAAGTAAAAGATTGACCCTTCGCAGAGGGAAGCAGGGATTAACATGCGCTAGAGCTTTTCATTTGTAAAGCAGGAGTAAAATTATTTTGAGAGGTGTTTGTTGTTGTCAACGAATGGTAATGGGTACACTAACTACCTCATCAACCGGACTCACAAGAGCGGCTCCCATTTATTTATTTTTGGTTGGCACTCCTTCCAACCTTTCTTTCACAAACCATGGCTAACCGAATCCTCGGGTGCCTGCCAACAATCACATACCATGAAGGAGTGCCTTTTTATTTAAGTTTTATTATGATGATGACACTCCCCCCAACCTTTGCTTACACAAGCCATGGCTAACCGAATCCTCGGGTGCCGTCCAACAATCACAAACCATGGAGGAGTGTCTATTTAAGTTAATTAATTTGGGACTGGGAATCCCATTGCCAGCTCTTTTTGCAAAATTATTGGATAAGCGGATGTGCCACTAGTCCATATGAGAGTCCGTCAAAAGTAAATGACAAGGTTGAAAGCTAAACACCACATACTTCCTCATGAGCTATGAAACATTAACACAAATTGAGAAGCATTTTGAAAGTTTTAAAGGTAGCGCATGAGAATTTACTTGAATGGTTTGAAATGCCATGCATAGGTATTTATGGTGGACACTTTTGGAACAACTTGGTTTTCAGGTGTTTGGAAGCACGAGCGGCGTCACCGCTCAGTACAAGTGAAGGCTAGCAAAAGACTAGGGAGCGACAAATCAAGAGAGCAGTAACTGTCATAATTATGCTTGCGGCAAAATAAATTAACGGAGGCATAAAAGTGATACAAGAACTCTGAAGCAATATAAATCATCGAGGCTTAATTGACTTTTTGTTCAGTCATATGCATGCGTGAGCATGTGCCAAGTCGATATAAATGAATTATTCAGAGGAGGATACCACAATGCCATACTTACTTATGAATAAAACAATGCAAGCAAACATCCATGACATGCTACTCATATTAATAAATTGGAACTAAACATGAGAGATCATGAACTACTAGACTTTCTCAAATAACATATACCTCACATGAACCAACTAAGCATGCTCATATGGATGAGTATATGTACAAAAATGAAAGCAAATAGAGTTCATACCAGCCTCTCACCACAATCAGATTGTCGTAGATCGTCATTATTGCCTTTTCACTTGTGTAGCTTGGATAATATGAAATGAAAACCACGCTCCAGCCACCGAAGACCATTGAACTCATGATGAACTTTACAAACCAAAGAAGAACAGCAAATATTTTTGGTGTTTTCGAATTAGAAACAAGAACGAAAGAAAACAAGCAAACAAAGCAAAATCTTTTTGGGTTTTCTTATAGCAAACTAATGATAGCAAATAAAGCAAACTAAGAGCAAGGTACCAAATAAACAAATGGTGAAGAGAAACTACAGAAATATTTTTGGTCTTTTTGTGTTTTAGGAAAGAAACAAAGTGAAAACAAAAGAATGCAAACTAACAGAAACACAGAAAAGCAGGATGACAGAAATCTGCCAAATCCTGACAGCAGTACAGAAATCGAATTTAACAAAAATCTTCCATTGCTCAGACCAAAAAGTGTTCAACTAATGAAAGTTAGATAACAACCTGGGGAACATGCTCAAAAATTGGCAACTCAAAATAACGTTCTGGCTGTGCGTACGAATTTTTTTGGTAACAGCACAGAATCTGTTTTTGGACAGCACTTCCCCAAATATCATCTTCCTCTCATTAGAAAACCACTCTAGAGACTAAACAAATATGTACAAGTATCCAGCACCCATAATATGCAAAGAATAAGTGATGCCGGTATACCTCCCCCCAAGCTTAGGCTTTTGGCCTAAGTGGAGTTCATTCCCACGGTCCCCATGAAGTGGTGTCTTCGTAATATGACGAAGAACGACCCGGTTCCATGTATGTGCTGGAGGAAACGTCGGGGTACGTGACGGTGTAGTCGTAGGAGGGCTCGGCGTTCTCGGAGTCATGTTGCTGGTGGAACTCTTGTATCTTCATATGTTCATCCACCACCTCCTTTGTTAGCGACCATGATTGCCTGTCAATATTAAACAAACCCTGCTGGGGAAGAGGGATTTCTTTCTCATTCCCATCAGCAAACAACATTTTATAGACAATATTATCTATAGTGGAGTTAGTAGTAACAAAACGATGGCTCTTCATAGCAGCAATATCTAACTTCCTAGGGGTTAATGGTACATCATTAGAGTCAAGAGGAATATCTAGATGTGTTAAAATGCGCAGTGCAATAGTTCCTCCAAAAATAGGCCCCCTGCTAGACAGGCGGCGAGCAATAAGAGAACCAAGATGATAAGGTGTCTCTCCAGTAAGTGCGACATTCAAGAAAGCAAGATGGTAGCTAGAGATGTTACTAGTATTTTCTCTACCCAAAATGCTAGTACTAATGTAATATGCGAAATACTTAATAGCGGGGAGTTGAATGTTTCTTATCTTCCCTCGCTGGATGGTGCGGCAATCATCCCCGGTGATCCCTCGGTAGAGCTCCAACAAGTCCCGGGGGTTGTCATCAATCCTCCTTGCTGTACCTACAGGGGCAATACCCAATGCACAACAAAATTCTTCCAATTTCATGGTAACAGGAATATCATAAATTTTGAATGCGACTGTTGGCTCATATTCCGTGTTGTGGAACTTGAAGCTTTCAACGAAAATTTTGGTGAGCCTGTAATATTGTCCCCTCTCGTCTCCCACGTAGGTGGCTAGGCCTGCCCTGTTGACGAGGGTGAAGAAGTCATCCAATATCCCTGCATTGGTTAGAAACTCATAACAAGGGAAGGATGAAGCATTAGGAGCCCCATGGTCCTCCTCGGGCGCAAAGCTAGGCGCGATGACGTCCTCATTGTAGGATCGCCTAATTTGCGTAGACGCTCTTGAGGGCCTACCGGTGCTGGTTGTTGCTTTCTTGAACAACTCTCCAAACTTGAATTTCTTCATCTTCCCCTTCTGAAATTTTCAACAATCATTATAAAATTTGATTTCAAGGTGTGTAATTGAAGGGAACTACTATAGGAACTTGCTAGAGTACTAAGCATGCATCAAAACTAATTTCTACCACTTAGAACAAGCATGCAAGCTCACTAAACATGTTATCTACAGCAGCAAAATATTCAAGATATACTCAACCAAATGAAATTCTAATTGGACAATCAAAGGAGTCACATACCAAGGAGTAAATGTGCCAAATTTCAGACAGAAATCTGGGCTGAGCAAAGAGATCGAAAAATCGCGAGTTCTTGAGCAGAAACACGAGTGAGAGAAACTTGGTACGAGTTTTTTCGGGAGAGAGAAGGTGCTGGGAGGAAGAGATGGTGTAGTGGGGCAAGGGGTGGCCCACACATGGTGGCGCGGCCCCCTTGGCCGCGCCGCCTATGGTGTGGCACCCCCTGGTGCCCCACAGGTCATCCTCTGGTGCTCCCAGGTGCCTCGTCGAAAAATAGGACCAACGGTATAATTTTTGTAATTTTTAGAGAACTTTGAAAAATGCACATTTCTGGGTATTAAATTAATGATTACTGCGCAGGAAAATGATTTCTAAAATCTTAAATGACTAAAGCATATTGCAAAACAAAAGTGCTACAGCAATAAAATAGGTGGAGGGAGAAAGAAAGAAAGAAGTGTTGTTTAGCTCTTTTATGCAATAAAATATACTTGTTAACAAGGTTGATCAAGTCTTGCTACCAAATAAATTTTATATGACATAAGAAGAAATAAACCTCAAATCAATCATGTTACCTTATATTGAATTGATATGGATCCAATCACAAGAGTTTGATATTCTTCTTTAGGCTCATATATAGGACAATCAATGGATCCCACTTTGATAGTTTTCACATTAAAAATTGTATTGACTCCACATACTTTATCAATCCTCTTGGGAAAATAGACAGTGTGTTCCTTATTATCAACATTGAAAGTAACCATGCCTTTATTGCAATCAATAACAGCCCCTGCAGTATTAAGAAAGGGTCTTCCAAGAATAATGGACATATTATCATCTTCAGGCATTTCCAACACAACGAAATCAGTTAATATCAAGCAATGCTGAGTAACTTGAACAGGAACATTTTCACATAAACCAACAGGAATAGCAGTAGATTTATCAGCCATTTGCAAAGATATATCAGTAGGTATCAATTTATCTAAATCAAGTCTCTTATAAAGAGAAAAAGGCATTACACTAACACCTGCTCCCAAATCACATAGAGCAGTTCTAACATAATTATTCTTGATGGAACAAGGAATAGTCGGTATACCTGGGTCGCCCAACTTCTTTGGAATCTTACCATTGAAGGAGTAATTAGCAAGCATAGTTGAAATTTCCTCATTGGGGACTTTCCTTTTGTTAGTAACAATATCTTTCATATACTTTGAATAAGGAGGCAATTTAATAGCATCAGTCAAAGGGATTTGCAAAAATAAAGGTTTCATCCAATCACAAAATTTATTATAATGTTCCTCCTCCTTTGATTTTAATTTCTTAGCAGGAAAAGGCATTTGCTTTTGAACCCAAGGTTCTCTTTCATTACCATGCTTCTCAGTAATAAAGTCTTCTTTAGTGTACTTTTTATTTTTAGCAGGCTTTTCAGGTTCCTTTTCAATTTCTTCTTTATCAGAGTATCATTCTTATCATTATCTTCCTCATGTTCATTACCACTTTCAGTTTCAGCATCAGAAATAGAAATACTATTAGGATCATTAACAGGTTCAGAGGATTCTACAACATTCTTATGTTTCTTTTTCTTTTTCTTAGATGGAGCACTAGTTTTAATTAATTGAGAATCTTGTTCAACTCTTTTGGGATGCCCTTCAGGATATAGAGGATCCTGGGTAGAAACACCACCTCTAGTTGTTACTTCACAAGCATGTTTTTCTTTAGAATTATTTCCCAACAAGTCATTTTGCACTTTAGTAAGTTGATCAATTTGAGTTTGAACCATTTGAAAATGTTTAACAAGTATCTTAACATCATTGGAGGTTCTCTCCACAATACCATGCAATTCACTAATAGCTCGGGAATTTTCCATTAAATGATTCTCTACTCTCATATTAAAGTTTTCTTGCTTAACAATATAATTATCAAATTCATCTAAGCATTGAGCAGGAGATTTTGAATACGGAATATCTTCCCTAGTAAAGTGTTGAAGCGAGTGTACCTCAATCATGGACGAAGGGGGAATTGTCTCACATATATCTTCAATAGGAGGTAAATTCTTCACATCTTCAGGTTTAATACCCTTCTCCTTAAGAGACTTCTTGGCTTCCCTCATATCTTCATCATTCAATTTAATCATACCCCTCTTCTTCACTATCGGTGTCGGGGTTGGTTCAGGTGTAGACCAATCATCATGATTCCGGCCTATTTTAGCCAATAATTCTTCAGCGTCGTCTGGAGTTCTTTTCCTGAAAACACAACCAGCACAACTATCCAGGTATGCCCTAGACTCAATAGTTAGTCCACTATAAAATATATCAAGTAAATCATGCTTTTCCAAATCATGGTCAGGCTGAGCTCTAATAAGAGAGCAAAATCTCGCCCAAGCCTCAGGCAATTTCTCTCCATCTTCCTGGTCAAAATTATAAATTCTCTGCAAAGCAGCATGTTGAGCACTAGCAGGAAAGTATTTGCGGAAGAAAACATCAAGCAATTCTTTTGGACTTTTAATAGAACCAGGAGGCAAATTATTATACCAAGTTTTAGCATCATCCTTTAATGAGAAAGGAAAAATTTTAGCGACAAAATAAGTACGCATCTTAATATCATCAGAAAACAAGCCACTAAGAGTAGATAACTCAGTCATGTGTTCAACAGCACTTTCTTTTTCAGTACCACAAAAGGGTGTTTTCTCAACAATAGCTATATGAGATAGATCAAGAGAAAAATCATAATCTTTATCCCTAATGTTTATAGGAGATGTGGCAAATTTAGGATCGGGAGATAGTTTATATCTAACAGCATGTTCTGCAAGCAACTTTTTAATTTTTCTTGCATCAGTAGTAGCATTGCATTTTTCAATAAAATCATCATCAAGCTCTACATAATCTTCATCAAGATCATCACTAGAATATTCAACAGACTCAGGTGAATTAACAGGTGTAGCAACATTAGGAGTTTCAGTATTTTCAATTTGTCTAGACTTAGCAATTGTAGCATCTAGAAAAGATCCCAATGAACCACTATCATCAAGCACAGCAGAAACATTATCAATATTATGAGAATTTTCAGATTCAGCAGAAGTACCAGCACGCGAAGCATGTGGCGGTGAAACAAGTTTATCAATCACAGAGGGTGAATCAAGAGCAGCAGAGGTACTCAGAGTTGTACCTTTTCTTGTAGTGGATGGTAATATGGCGATCTTAGTATCGCGAGGTTTACCCATGATGGAGAATTTGCAGCGAACAATATCAATCCAAGTGAACTTCCAAATAAAGCTATGCTCCCCGGCAACGGCGCCAGAAAATAGTCTTGATGACCCACAAGTATAGGGGATCGCAACAGTCTTCGAGGGAAGTATTACCCAATTTATTGATTCGACACAAGGGGAGACAAAGAATACTTGTAAGCCTTAACACGGAGTTGTCAATTCAGCTGCACCTGGAAACAGACTTGCTCGCAAGAGTTTATCAGTAGTAACAGTTTTATGGCAGTGGAAATAGCAAAATAACAGCAGCAGTGAAATAAAGACAGCAGTAGTGATTATAGTAAACAGCAGGATTAAAATATGTAGGCACAGGGATGGATTTAACGGGCGTTGCATGGATGAGAGAAACTCATGTAACAATCAAAGCATGGGCATTTGCAGATAATAATAAAACGGTATCCAAGTACTAATCAATCAATAGGCATGTGTTCCATATTTAGTCGTACGTGCTCGCAATGAGAAGCTTGCACAACATCTTCTGTCCTACCAGCCGGTGGCAGCGGGCCTCTAGGGAAACTCCGGATATTAAGGTACTCCTTTTAATAGAGTACCGGAGCAAAGCATTAACACTCCGTGAACACATGTGATCCTCACATCACTACCATCCCCTCCGGTTGTCCCGATTGTCACTTCGGGGCCATTGGTTCCGGACAGCGACATGTGTATACAACTTGCAGGTAAGATCATAAACAACGAATATCTTCATGAATAAATAACATGTTCAGATCTGAGATCATGGCACTCGGGCCCTAGTGACAAGCATTAAGCATAACAAGTTGCAACAATATCATAAAAGTGACATCTAAGGATACTAGGCACTATGCCCTAACAATCTTATGACTATTACATGACCAATCTCATCCAATCCCTACCATCCCCTTCAGCCTACAGGGGGGAATTACTCACACATGGATGGGGGAAACATGGCTGGTCGATGGAGAGGCGTTGGCGGTGATGGCGGTGAAGATCTCCTCCAATTCCCCGTCCCGGCGGAGTGCCAGAACGGAGACTTCTGGCTCCCGTGACGGAGTTTCGCGATGTGGCGGCGTTCTGGAGGGTTTCTGGTGATGTCGACTTCTCCCCGTGCGTTTTTAGGTCGAACCCGATAAGTAGTCCAAAGGGGGCGTCGGAGGCCGGGGGGGCCACACCATAGGGCGCGCGGGCCCCCCGGGCCGCGCCGCCTTATGGTGTGGGGCCCTCGGGCCTCCACCTCCTTCGCCCTTCTGGCTCCTCCGTCAATATTTTGGTAAAATAGGGCCATCTGAAGAAATTCCGAGGATTTTCCCGAAAGTTGGATTTCTGCACAAAAACGAGACACCAGAGCAATTCTGCTGAAAACAGCGTTAGTCCGTGTTAATTGTATCCAAAATACACAAATTAGAGGCAAAACAATAGCAAAAGTGTTCGGGAAAGTAGATACGTTTTGGACGTATCAGTAACTTGATCACATCATCTTAGGGAGCTCAATCCTTTGCATACTTTTCATATCCATATTGCTTCTTGGTGTTTCTCTGTGTGAGGTTCTTGATCTTGTTGCTAGCTTTTCAACAAGCCCAAGTTCATCGAAAACGGAATACGCAAGCATCTTCTATTGCGTTTTCGAGTTTGGACGTCTTCCGTTTCTTGACGGTGGGAGGCTCCCTCTCTAAAATCATCTAAACATATTCTGTGAGGAGTCTCAATATTTCCAGTTTTTGTTGGGATTCTATTTGTCGTTATCTTTCCAACAAAATTAGTTTCATGTCAATCAAAGTTTGGGAGCATTTTCTATTTAAAAGGAAAGGGTTTTGGACTTTCAGGGGTCATGCGGTTTCCGGTCCACAACCCGGTCCCGCCGAGCCTGCCACCGGCTGCCGGGCTCGTGCACACCGGCCCACCTGTGGGGTGTCCGCTGTGCCCGGGTGCCCGGGCGGCGAACGCGGCCGACCCCCGCTGTTGGGCCTTTTTGCTACGGCATGCCTGGCATGTCACCATCTTGCGTCTGTGCTCTGCCGGCGTGGCCGGTTGTGGGTCATTTTTCTGCCCGATTTTCTCCCCAACGGCTCTATTTTTCCCTAGGCTATAAATATGCCTTCTTCCACCTTGGGCTGGGTAAGTTCTTCCACACTCTCTCCTCCATTGTTGACTTTGAAGAACTTGCTCTATCTCTTGATTTCCCCTCATGATTCTTGCTCATTCTTGAGGGATCTAAGAGAGGAGATCTAGATCTACAATCCCCACCAATCCATTTCTCCTCTAAGTGAGGGAACCCTTTGGATCTAGATCTTGGAGTCATTTGTTGATTTCCTCATTTGTTCTTCCTCTCTAATCTTATCCTAGCATTTGTTGCTTTGGTGGGATTTGAGTGTGAAGGATTTGAACACCTTTGGTGTTCTTGCTTTGCATCATTGCATAGTGTTGAGCTCTCCACCACGATTAGTTTGAGTGAGAGACCGTGAGCTTGTTACTCTTGGAGGGTGACCTCCTAGTTGGCTTGGTTGGTGTCCGGTGACCTCCTTCGTGGAAGGTTGTGAAGGGGCTCGGGCTTCTCCTTCGTGGAGCTTGTGAAGTGGTTGTGGAGCTTGCCATCTCCGGAGTGGAGGAAAAGCTAACCATAAGGAAAGGGGCTATTCCTTCGTGGGATAGGCTCGGAGAAGAAGGTGAGCTTTCGTGGCGTTGGGAAATTCTTCGTGGGATCCCCTCCTCTTCAAATGTGACGTACCTTCTTACGAAGGAAGGGAACACGGGAATACATCTTCATCTCCGCGTGCCTCGGTTATTTCTACACCCGAGTTTACTTTCCATTGTGATAGCCATCGAGCTTGAAGTATTTATTATATCTTTCCATCACTTCTTGTTCATATATATATTATGTCTATCTTGCTTAGCTCTAGTTGTTGTTGTTGCACTTAGTTGAGCCTAGCATATTTAGGGTTTGTGCTTGTAGAATAAACGTTTATTTTAATTCCGCATTCTTACAAGCCAAATCTGTAAGAGTTTTTAAAACACCTATTCACCCCCTCTAGGCGACATCTCGTCCTTTCAGTGACCATGTGAGATAAAACAAGAAGTTTGTTAGTTGTGATCATGTGAGATCATAGAGGTAGTGTGCTAACCTACACATGCCCTTCGCAGTGCTCTTGGGATACGGGAATGGTGAAAGTCTCGTCATCCCATTGCGGCTGAGGTCTCTGAGCTTGCTAATGTGGATCCAATGCACCCTCCACTTCCTTAGGTGGTTGTACACCTGAGTACGAGACACCTTGGCGTCACAATGCTCGAACAAGGCTTTGGCGCAAGCGTTGAGATGGATCTCCTTGAATCCCTTCTCCGTGTAGATTGTGTTCTTCACGATGTCACACATCTTGTTCAGAATAGATGTGGACATGCAAGAGACTCATTTCATGATCCCCTTCATGTGCGCCTTCTTTTGGGTGTTCAAAATCTTTAACCTTTGTAGCGACGCTACTTACAAAGCTCTGGATAATTGGTCCAGAGACACAAGTCCACTATCAGGGGCCAAAACTTGGCTCATCAAAAGGTTGGGAGGCAATGTCTAGCTCTCATCCACATAGGAAAGGATTTGGTAGTCCTCGAGAGGGAGTGAAATCGTTGCAGAACAAGTCCTACAAAGAAATGCATGTAGAGATTGCAATCGATATGGATATGAACATTGCAGATACAGTTGGACATAAACATTGCAGTTAATTTGGATATTGAAGTCGATTTGGATATAAATATTTGAGTCGATTTAGACATGACGCAAGATCTACATGAACCCTAACCCTACCATTTGTACCATTACAACAGGGACAAGATCGAGTTGAACCTAGCATATCTAGCATCTCAGCATTGGAGATCATGTTCTGGGGTTACACAAGAAGCTAAAACCTACTAGCACTTAGCTCATACTACATCCAACCAAGATCTACTACTTGAAGAACACTGGAGATCTAGCTACAAACCCTAACCAAAGAAGTGGCAACTTACCATCATAGCTGGAGCTACCACTGCCGGTCACCGGAGATGAGTGGCATGCTTGCCAGCTGCCTATCGACCATGGAAGAGAGCTTGATTCGGGGAGGGGGAGGCGGTGTGGTGGAGGTTTCCAGCGGCGCAGTGAGTGGGGAGGGTAGAAGTACGTCAGTGTGAGAGACTTTATCCCGTCCCCTTTTTTCCTGCTGCGGAAAAGCTCCCGCCTGCAGCATAGTCGTATGCGCTCGTGAGGAGAGCGGTGACTTTTGCATCACCTTAGCGCAAGATAAACGTGGCTTGCTAGAAACGGTGAAATCAGCCGTTGTTACTGGCCTGGCTGTGGGCTGTTTTAAGCTTCCCGCTGGCGTACCTCAAAGGAGTATGCGGTTGACCAAACTGCCAAATTTCATCCGAATCAGGTCAGGCCAGACCTCCTGCATGCTACCAAAAGCGCTCAGTAATACCGGACACTGTACTTGGGCCCTGCGCTGCTATGGCTCTGCATAATTGCATTACATGGCCTTCGTTTTCAGTGTCAGGTAAAACAGTTCATGTGGTTTTGTCCCAGAGAAAAACTCTTTCAGGCACTTCACGATCTGGATGGTCGTTTGGCTCTATCAGGAAACGGCCAAAATGCACTCTCATATTCAAATTTTACAGTGTCTCCGCATGTGAGCAAAGCTATTTCCCCATACGAGCGCACTGGAGACGATACCGATCGCCTGGTGAGAACACGACGCCGGTGTCACCAGCTTCTGGCGTCAGAGCTCCCAGAAGCTGAATGTCAAATTGATGTATGTCACTATCCCTGGCCCTGAACCAGAGGCGCCGCAACAAGAAGATCCACACCGATCGAACTGGACAAAAGATGTTTGTCACGCTTTGATTTCGTCGTGATCGACAAACACATATGTATATATAAAAAAGAAGAAGAGTACTGTTCACTGCGCCTGCATGCCTGCCTGCTCTCCCTTTCTGATGATCCTGGCCCGAAGAACGGGCGAAAAGGTTAAAGTGGCTGTTTGATTAGGGTACTACGGGGACAGGATGGAGTTGGGCGAGCATGTGACGGTAGACATGTAAACGGTACCATTAATTTCCGTTTTATATCCGCATCCGCATATTTTTTAAGAATACGGTAAACACTTCTAAAAATATGCAAAATATCTTTATGGATGTGTATATTGGTCAAGTAGAAACCCGATGGATACAGTAGCGGATATGGTACTCATAATATGATATCTTTTTGTAGATTATCTTATGTTCTCAAATAGGATTATCCGATAAAATAGATGAACCTTAAATAGACAGACAACCCAAGCATGTTACTTCCACTCATTCTGTCATGTTATTATCAGTGTATTCCTTCCACCATGATGGGGTGCAAAGGTGGAAACTTTCTGATCATGTTTTATGTATAAAAGAAACAAACATATATTTTTGTGGTTGAATTTATTTGATTATCCGCTTTTGATCCAAGTCCGTTTGGAATCCACTCTAAATTTGAAATCCGATATAATCCGCATACTTATCCGTATCCGATTTTTTTTGTGTGGTCCGAACCGAGTCTGGCAAAAAAAAATAGGGTAAATGATATGTAAAAAATCATAAATCCGATCCAATGTCTTTACATCCCGCGAAACTAAGAGAAGCCAACAAGATTCCATAAAAAAGACGGTCAACATGATGCGCGAAACCCAAGACAAATCTAGAAAACAAAAATCGAGGATCACTCTTATAGGTAGATACCACTGGTTGGCGGGAACATCATAATCGCAAGGAAGTTGGGTTGCATAATTCATAACACCAATTTTTCATATCATACCAACAGAAAATGCAAAGCTTTTTCCCACAGAATTTATCAACAAGTGTAGATCTCTTGTGTATTCGCATGGCCAAAATGATACAAAAACATGTTACGCACACAAAAAAACAAATACAACACCATATCTTTTTCTTATCACCCATGACAGTTCGTTCAAAATTTGTTTAGGTGTCACTCTTGTATTCAGAGAGCATGGAGCCCCCATGTGTGGTTTTGGTAATTAATGACAATCTCTATGGACTAATGTTCGCATTGAGTTATATTTGTAGGAGTTATTCATAGGCAATGCTTGAACCATAAGTTGGCTTCAAGGTTGCAATAAGAAGAAATAAAGTGCAAGTTCAAGATAAGCCAACTTGAAGAGATCATATGCTTGAAGCTTGTCATTCATATTGTGTTCATGGATATATGAAGATGCACCGAAGAAGAAGCTCTCCCGTAGTGGATTATGGGGGAGCAATCCGCAAGACTTCATCAAGCAAGCACAATTAAGAAATGCGTTCCATCTTGTTGTGGTCAAGATCGTCATCATCGAGCTCAAGTGGAATGCGCAAGGTTAATGTTTGTTCTTGACAAGGTTTCTTTCTTACCGGTCTCATGGTTTAGATGGGAGACCGGTTTACAGGCTAGATGTCGTACTATCAAGGGGCTCTGGAGTGAGTAACTCGGTTGTATCGTTCGATGTGCAGACAAACCTTTGCATCCTTGCATCATCTTTCTTGGTTGTTATTTGGATCTTATCCATGTGGTGTTTTAGAGCTTGTGGTTATTTCCATGACAAGCTCTAGTTCATCAAAAACGGATTTCACATAGATCACTTGTTGCGTTTTCGATTTTGGTGATTTTCTCGGTTTCTCGTATTGAGATGTTGCACCTCTAAAATGAATATAAAATTATCCCCAATAGTTTTTGTGGGGGTAGCTCTTGTCATCCTCTTTCCAACGAAATTGGTTTCGTTGCATTTGGATTTTCCTATCTCTAGATATTGCATTTCTAGTTTTTCTTTTAGTTTAAAAGAAATAAAAAGAAAAAGAAGGGAAGGGGGCGCCGCGGCCGGTACCGCCGGTGGAGCTACCGGCTTAGGTGCTGGCAAAGGGAAGATGCTCCTAGTAACCCTCTAAGAGGCAACGCCCCGTGCCACCCGGTGGTACCACCCTGGTAGTACCGGCCTCGTGCCTCCCCGCACAGCCACACTCATGTGCCTCATCCCCACGCGGCCACCTCCCTCCCGCAGCCACCGCACGCGTCTCCTGGCCGGTAGTACCGGGCGAGCTTGGCTCTACTGGCTCTATCCTGAACCAGCGGAAGAATTCCAGCCCCCATATAAAAAGCATCTGCCTCTCTCTTTCTCCATTACTTCTTCTTCCTCCTCTCTCTCCTCCATTGTTGTTGACCTCTTGAAGCTTGAGATCTTTCTCCCCTTCCAATGATTCTTTGAGAGAAAGATTGAGGAGATCTAGATACACTCTTTGACCAAACCAAATCATATCTTTGTGAGTGAATCTTTGGGATCTAGATCTTGGGGAACTTTGTGTTCTTCTTTTGTTCTTCCTCTCTTATTCCCCCAATAGCTTTAGTAGCTTAGAATTTGAGAGCGAAGGATTTGGACATCTTCGTTGTGTTCTTGTCCTTGTATTTGGTGCATCGGTTTGACTTCTCCGCGGTGATACGTGGAGGTGAAAGTTCGTGAGATATTCTCTTCGGGAGCTTGTTCCCGGAGCTTGTTCCTCTTGGGTCTTTGGACCCTAGACGGCTTAGTGGTCTTTGTGGTTGATGCGCGTGAGATATACACGTCCGTTGGGAACCCCAAGAGGAAGGTATGATGCGCACGCAGCAAGTTTTCCCTCGGAAAGAAACCAAGGTTATCGAACCAAGGGAGCCAAGAAGCACGTGAAGGTTGTTGGTGGAGGAATGTAGTGCGGCGCAACACCGTGAAACCGGCGCCAACGTGGAACCTTCACAACACAATCAAAGTACTTTGCCCCAACGTAACAGTGAGGTTGTCAATCTCACCGGCTTGCTGAAAACAGAGGATTAAGCGTATCGAGTGGAAGATGGTGTTTGTTTGCAAAGAACAGTAAAAACAATGATTGCATAGAATGTATTCAGATGTAAAAGAATGGACCGGGGTCCACAGTTCACTAGTAGTGTCTCTCCAATAAGATAACTAACATGCTGGGTGAACAAATTACAGGTGGACAATTGACAAATCAAGATTCAATACATATCAACGATGATTACTATGTGATTTAATCAGGGCATTACGACAAAGTACATAGACCGCTATCCAAGCATGCGTCTATGCCTAAATAATCCACCTTCAGGTTATCATCCGAACCCCTCCGCATTAAGTTGTAAACAACAGATAATTGCATTAAGTATGGTGCGTAATGTAATCAACACAAATATCCTTAGACAAAGCATCAATGTTTTATCCCTAGTAGCAACAGACATCCACAACCTTAGAACTTTCTGTCACTGTCCCAGATTAAATGGAGGCATGAACCCACTATCGAGCATAAATACTCCCTCTTGGAGTTACAAGTATCAACTTGGCCAGAGCCTCTACTAGCAACGGAGAGCATGCAAGAACATAAACAACACATATATGATAGATTGATAATCAACTTGACATAATATTCTAGATTCATCGGATCCCACCAAACACAACATGTAGCATTACAAATAGATGATCTTGATCATGTTAGGCAGCTCACAAGATCTAAACAATGATAGCACAAGCGGAGAAGACAACCATCTAGCTACTGCTATGGACCCATAGTCCAAGGATGAACTACTCACACATCAATCCGGAGGCGGGCATGATGATGTAGAGCCCTCCGGCGATGATTCCCCTCTCCGGCAGGGTGCCGGAGGCGATCTCATGAATCCCCCGAGATGGGATTCGCGGCGGCGGCGTCTCTGGAAGGTTTTCCGTATCGTGGCTCTCGGCACAGGGGTATTCGCGACGAAGGATTTAAGTATGCGGAAGGGCAACGCAGGGGGCCACACGAGGGCCCCACAAAACAGGCCGGCGCGGCCAGGGCTTGGGCCGCGCCGCCCTATAGTGTTGGCGTCTCGTGGCCCCACTTCCTTTCCCCCTCGGTCTTCTGGAAGCTTGATACGTCTCAAACGTATCTATAATTTCTTATGTTCCATGCTACATTATTGATGATACCTACATGTTTTATGCACACTTTATGTCATATTCGTGCATTTTCTGGAACTAACCTATTAACAAGATGTCGAAGTGCCAGTTCCTGTTTTCTGCTATTTTTGGTTTCTGAAATCCTAGTAAGGAAATATTCTCGAATTGGACGAAATCAAGACCTGGTTCCTATTTTGCCGGAAGCATCCAGAACACCCGAGAGCCGCGGTGGGGGGCCCCAGGATGATGAGGCCGGCGCCCGAGCCCGGCCGCGCCGCCTTATGGTGCCACCGCCTCGTCGCCCTCCGAGGCTGCCCTTCCGCCCTATTTAAAGCCTCCGTCGCGAAAACCCTATTACAGAGGACGAAACCCACGAAGAAACTGAGCCGCCGCCATCGCGAAGCCAAGATCCTGGGGACAGAGTCTCTGTTCCGGCACCGCCGGAGCGGGGAAGTGCCCCCGAAGGCTCCTCCATCGACACCGCTGCCATCTCCACCGCCATCTTCATCACCGCTGCCGCTCCCATGAGGAGGGAGTAGTTCTCCATCGAGGCTCGGGGCTGTACCGGTAGCTATATGGTTCATCTCTCTCATATGTACTTCAATACAATAATCTCATGAGCTTCCTTACATGATTGAGATTCATATGATGATGCTTGTAATCTAGATGTCATTATGCTAGTCAAGTGAGTTTTACTTATGTGATCTCCGGAGACTCCTTGTCCCACGTGTGTAAAGGTGACAGTGTGTGCACCGTGTGGGTCTCTTAGGCTATATTTCACAGAATACTTATTCACTGTTATGAATGGCATAGTGAAGTGCTTATTTATATCTCTTTATGATTGCAATGTGTTTTGTATCACAATTTATCTATGTGCTACTCTAGTGATGTTATTAAAGTAGTTTTATTCCTCCTGCACGGTGTAATGCATCCGTGTTAGTACTTGGCGTAGGCTATGATTATGATCTCTTGTAGATTATGAAGTTAACTATTGCTATGATGGTATTGATGTGATCTATTCCTCCTACATGGCGTGAAGGTGACAGTGTGCATGCTAAGTTAGTACTTGGTTTAGTCGTGTCGATCTTTCATGCACTCTAAGGTTATTTAAATATGAACATTGAATTGTGGAGCTTGTTAACTCCGGCATTGAGGGTTCGTGTAATCCTACGCAATGTGTTCATCATCCAACAAGAGAGTGTAGAGTATGCATTTATCTATTCTGTTATGTGATCAAAGTTGAGAGTGTCCACTAGTGAAAGTCTAATCCCTAGGCCTTGTTCCTAAATACGCTATCGTCGTTTGTTTTTTCATCGTTACTTCTGCTTTACTGTGTTTACTTCCTACAATATTACTACCATCAACGCACGCCAGTTATTTTCGCGCCGTACTGCTCATACTTATTTATACCATCTGTATTTCACTATCTCTTCGTCGAACTAGTGCACCTATTAGGTGTGTTGGGGACACAAGAGACTTCTTGTTTTGTGGTTGCAGGGTTGCATGAGAGGATATCTTTGATCTCTTCCTCCCTGAGTTCGATAAACCTTGGGTAATCCACTTAAGGGAAACTTGTTGTTGTTCTACAAACCTCTGCTCTTGGGCCCAACACTGTCTACAAGAATAGAAGCACCCGTAGACATCAAGCACTTTTCCGGCGCCGTCGGGGAGGAAAGGTAAAAGGTACTCACACCGGATCTCGGCTACTAAGCTATTTTCCGGCGCGTTGTAAGTACTCGAAGCTATTTCCTTTAGACTCGCAATTGCGACATTTGGTTTCTTGTTTACACTAGTTAGGCATAATGGACAACAATGACCTTCTTATTTTATTTCCTGATTTAAGACATGGATGGTTTGATGCGAAAATTAAAAAACCCATGGAACATATTAATATGAATGCTTTGAACACTATTGTTGCAAATGCTATGGAAAATTCTAAGCTTGGGGAAGCTGGCTTTGATGAGCATGATATTTTTAGTCCCCCAAGCATTGAGGAGAAAATTTACTTTGATGATACTATGCCTCCTATATTTGATGATGAGAATAATAATGATAGCTACTTTGTTGAATTTGCTCCCACTACAACTAATAAAATTGATTATGCCTATGTGGGGAGTAATAATTTTATGCATGAGACTCATGATAAGAATGCTTTATATGATAGTTATATTGTTGAGTTTGCTCATGTTGCTACTGAAAGTTATTATGAGAGAGGAAAATATGGTTGTAAAAAATTTCATGTTACTAAAACACCTCTCTATGTGCTGAAATTTTTGAAGCTACACTTGTTTTATCTTCCTATGCTTGTTACTTTGCTCTTCATGAACTTGTTTATTTACAAGATTCCTATGCATAGGAAGCATGTTAGACTTAAATGTGTTTTGAATTTGCCTCTTGATGCTCTCTTTTGCTTCAACTTCTATTTCTTGCGAGTGCATCATTAAAACTGCTGAGCCCATCTTAATGGCTATAAAGAAAGAACTTCTTGGGAGATAACCCATGTGTTTATTTTACTACAGAAATTTTTGTTTTGTTGAGTCTTGGAAGTTGTTTACTACTGTAGCAACCTCTCCTTATCATGTTTTTGTGCCAAGTAAAGTTTCTATGTTAAAGTTGATGTTATATTTGGGATCGCTGCGCAGAAACAACATTGCTGTCTGTCGAATTCTGGCACAAGTCTCGTAGAAAATTCGAAACAATCTGCCAATTTACGAGCGTGATCCTCAGATATGTACGCAACTTTCATTAGTTTTGAGTTTTTCCATTTGAGCAAGTCTGGTGCCATTTTAAAATTCGTCTTTACGGACTGTTCTGTTTTTGACAGATTCTGCCTTTTATTTCGCATTGCCGCTTTTGTTAAGTTGAATGAGTTTCTTTGTTCCATTAACTTTCAGAAGTTTTGTGCAATGTCCAGAAGTGTTAAGAATGATTGTGTCACCTCTGAACATGTGAACTTTTGATTATGCACTAACCCTCTAATGAGTTTGCTTGAAGTTTGGTGTGAAGGAAGTTTTCAAGGGTCAAGAGAGGAGTATGATATACTATGATCAAGAGGAGTGAAAGCTCTAAGCTTGGGGATGCCCCCGTGGTTCATCCCTGCATATTTCAAGAAGACTCAAGCGTCTAAGCTTGGGGATGCCCAAGGCATCCCCTTCTTCATCGACAAAGTATCGGGTTCCTTCTCTTGAAACTATATTTTTATTCGGCCACATCTTATGTATTTTACTTGGAGCGTTTGTGTGCTTTTATTTTTGTTTTGTTATTTTCATTCTCTGAATAATTTCATCCTTGTGTGGGAGAGAGACACGCTCCGCTGGTTCATATGAACACATGTGTTCTTAGCTTTTAATGTTCAAGGGCGAAAGTTGATCGCTTCACTTGTTGTTATATGGTTGGAAACAGAAAATGCTACATGTAGTAATTGGTAAAATGTCTTGGATAATGTGATACTTGGCAATTGTTGTGCTCATGTTTTAGCTCTTGCATCATATACTTTGCACCCATTAATGAAGAAATACATAGAGCTTGCTAAAATTTGGTTTGCATATTTGGTCTCTCTAAGGTCTAGATAATATCTAGTATTGAGTTTTGAACAACAAGGAAGACGGTGTAGAGTCTTATAATGTTTGCAATATGTCTTTTATGTGAGTTTTGCTGCACCGGTTCATCCTTGAGTTTGCTTCAAATAACCTTGCTAGCCTAAACCTTGTATCGAGAGGGAATACTTCTCATGCATCCAAAATCCTTGAGCCAACCACTATGCCATTTGTGTCCACCATACCTACCTACTACATGGTATTTCTCCGCCATTCCAAAGTAAATTGCTTGAGTGCTACCTTTAAAATTCCATCATTTACCTTTGCAATATATAGCTCATGGGACAAAATAGCCTTAAAAACTATCGTAGTATTGAATATGTACTTATGCACTTTATCTTTTATTAAGTTGCTTGTTGTGCGATAACCATGCTTCCGGGGAACGCCATCAACTATTCTTTGTTGAATATCATGTGAGTTGCTATGCATGTCCGTCTTGTCTGAAGGATCTAACACCTTAATGATTGGAGCATGCATATTGTTAGAAAAGAACATTGGGCCGCTAACTAAAGCCATGAATCATGGTGGAAGTTTCAGTTTGGACATATATCCTCAATCTCATATGAGAATAATAATTATTGCTACATGCTTATGCATTTAAGAGGAGTCCATTATCTGTTGTCCATGTTGTCCCGGTATGGATGTCTAAGTTGAGAATAATCAAAAGCGAGAAATCCAAAATGCGAGCTTTCTCCTTAGACCTTGTACAGGCGGCATGGAGGTACCCCTTTGTGACACTTGGTTAAAACATGGCATTGCGAAGATCCGGTAGTCCAAGCTAAGTAGGACAAGGTGTGGGCACTATTAGTATACTATGCATGAGGCTTGCAACTTGTAAGATATAATTTACATAACTCATATGCTTTATTACTACCGTTGACAAAATTGTTTCATGTTTTCAAAATAAAAGCTCTAGCACAAATACAGCAATCGATGCTTTCCTCTTTGAAGGACCATTCTTTTACTTTTATTGTTGAGTCAGTTTACCTATCTCCCTCCACCTTAAGAAGCAAACACTTGTGTGAACTTTGCATTGATTCTTACATATTTGCATATTGCATTTGTTATATTGCTTTGCATTGACAATTATCCATGAGATATACATGTTATAAGTTGAAAGCAACCGCTGAAACTTCATCTTCCTTTGTGTTGCTTCAATGCCTCTACTTTGAATTATTGCTTTATGAGTTAACTCTTATGCAAGACTTATTGATGCTTGTCTTGAAGTACTATTCATGAAAAGTCTTTGCTTCATGATTCACTTGTTTACTCTTGTCATTACCATTGTTTTGATCGCTGCATTCATTACATATGTTTACAATAGTATGATCAAGATTATGATGGCATGTCACTTCAGAAATTATCTTTGTTATCGTTTTACCTGCTCGGGACGAGCAGAACTAAGCTTGGGGATGCTTGATACGTATCAAACGTATCTATAATTTCTTATGTTCCATGCTACATTATTGATGATACCTACATGTTTTATGCACACTTTATGTCATATTCGTGCATTTTCTGGAACTAACCTATTAACAAGATGCGAAGTGCCAGTTCCTTTTTTCTTGTTTTTGGTTTCGAAATCCTAGTAAGGAAATATTCTCGGAATTGGACGAAATCAAGACCCAGGTTCCTATTTTGCCCGGAAGCATCCAGAACACCCGAGAGCCGCCAGAGGGGGGCCACAGGGCCCCTAGATGATAGGCCGGCGCGGCCCAGGCCCTGGCCGCGCCGCCTTATGGTGCCACCGCCTCGTCGCCCCTCCGAGGCTGCCCTTCCGCCTATTTAAAGCCTCCGTCGCGAAAACCCTATTACAGAGGGACGAAACCCACAAACCTTCCGTAGCCGCCGCCATCGAAGCCAAGATCCGGGACAGAGCCTCCTTCGGCACCCGCCGCGGGGAAGTGCCCCTGAAGGCTCCTCCATCGACACCGCTGCCATCTCCACCGCCATCTTCATCACCGCTGCTCCCATGAGGAGGAGTAGTTCTCCATCGAGGCTCGGGCTGTACCGGTAGCTATGTGGTTCATCTCTCTCCTATGTACTTCAATACAATAATCTCATGAGCTGCCTTACATGATTGAGATTCATATGATGATGCTTGTAATCTAGATGTCATTATGCTAGTCAAGTGAGTTTTACTTATGTGATCTCCGGAGACTCCTTGTCCCACGTGTGTAAAGGTGACAGTGTGTGCACCGTGTGGGTCTCTTAGGCTATATTTCAGAATACTTATTCACCGTTATGAATGGCGTAGTGAAGTGCTTATTTATATCTCTTTATGATTGCAATGTGTTTTGTATCACAATTTATCTATGTGCTACTCTAGTGATGTTATTAAAGTAGTTTTATTCCTCATGCACGGTGTAATGGTGACAGTGTGTGCATCCGTGTTAGTACTTGGCGTAGGCTATGATTATGATCTCTTGTAGATTATGAAGTTAACTATTGCTATGATGGTATTGATGTGATCTATTCCTCCTACATGGCGTGAAGGTGACAGTGTGCATGCTAAGTTAGTACTTGGTTTAGTCGTGTCGATCTTTCATGCACTCTAAGGTTATTTAAATATGAACATTGAATTGTGGAGCTTGTTAACTCCGCATTGAGGGTTCGTGTAATCCTACGCAATGTGTTCATCATCCAACAAGAGAGTGTAGAGTATGCATTTATCTATTCTCTTATGTGATCAAAGTTGAGAGTGTCCACTAGTGAAAGTCTAATCCCTAGGCCTTGTTCCTAAATATCGCTATCGCTACTTGTTTATGTTTCTTTGCGTTACTACTGCTGCGTTACTACTGTATGTTTACTTCCTACAATATTACTACCATCAACTGCACGCCAGTAAGCTATTTTCTGGCGCCGTACTACTACTCATACTTATTTATACCACCTGTATTTCACTATCTCTTCGCCGAACTAGTGCACCTATTAGGTGTGTTGGGGACACAAGAGACTTCTTGTTTTGTGGTTGCAGGGTTGCATGAGAGGGATATCTTTGATCTCTTCCTCCCTGAGTTCGATAAACCTTGGGTAATCCACTTAAGGGAAACTTGCTGCTGTTCTACAAACCTCTGCTCTTGGAGGCCCAACACTGTCTACAAGAATAGAAGCACCCGTAGACATCAAAGCTTCGTGTAAAAATAGGACCCTGGGCGTTGATTTCGTCCAATTCTGAGAATATTTCCTTACTAGGATTTCTGAAACCAAAACAGCAGAAAACAGCGGCGCTTCGGCATCTTGTTAATAGGTTAGTGCGGAAAATGTATAATAATGCTGTAAAGTATGTATAAAACATTCAAGTATTGTCATAAAAGTAGCATGGAACATAAGAAATTATAGATACGTTTGAGACGTATCAGCTTCTCCAATTAAGTTGTGGAGATTGCCTCAAGTTTGTAGCTTTGTGGCTTAGTGGTGTTCTTGGGGCCTCCAATTAAGTTGTGGAGATTCCTCAAGTGCAAGGCCTTTGTGGCGGAATATTAGGAGCCTCCAATTAAGTTGTGGAGTTAGCCCCAAACTTTGTACGGGTTCGGTGACCACCCTAAGTTTCCATAGTGGATCGAAGTCTTCCCCTTTAGTGGGAAGGGTTGAGGAGAATACGGTGGACCTTCGTGTCGTTTGGAGTGACTTGTCCTCCACACCGCTCCAATGGAGAGTAGCACTCGTAAGAGTGTGAACTTCGGGATACATCGCCGTCTCCGTGTCACCTCGGTTATTCCTATACCCGAGCTATTTACTTATGCACTTTACTTTGTGATAGCCTTCGTGCTTGAAGTTATATATCTTGCTATCACATAGTTGCCTGTCTTGCTTATCATAAGTTGTTGGTGCACATATGTGAACCCTAGTTATAAGGATTTTTTTCTTGACAAATTAAACGCTAGTTTTATTTCGCATTTGTTAAGACATATTCGTAAAAGTTTTAAACCGCCTATTCACCCTCCTAGGCGGCATCCTGTCCTTTCAACTCGCCATCAACATTTTATCATACGGGACAAATATTTCTAGTTGTAGTGGTGGCAAAAGTTCCATATGCCTCATTGTTGTCACCGTTGTTGAGCCAAAGATAGCCGGCTGTAGCATGTAGTGCCCTTTTAATGTGGTGTGCGCAAGCCAAACATCAATTATTGTATATTAGAACACTAAGATGAATCATCCCTCACATGATTTCGAGCACCGGTAGAGTGAGCACCACAAATAGACCGCATATAGCTTCTAGATCTGGCACGACGCATCCCTATCTTTGTAGCTTCACCATACTAATGCACGCGAGACAAGAGGGGATAAAAAACTAATTCAGCTGCAACAGGTGCGTTCTGCACCAAGACACTACAACTAAAAGTTCGCGAATATTACAATAGTCAAACCACAATCAGAGCAACATCAAGGTCAGTGTGCGTCACTATAAACTCTACAAATATTTTTATACCAAATTTGTATACCTTTTATGACTTACTTTTATATAGTGAAGTCATTAGGATTATTAGTTAACCACATAAGAATTTTCTTAAATATTTATTGTATTGTTCTTTGTTATACAATATAAATGAATATCATTGAAAAACGTGAGTTATGTTAAGGATGTTTCATAATTATAGAACTGAAACCTCTTACAGTAGATAAAGGAAGGAAAATTAACTGAGCCCATTAGTAGCCCCAAGTGAGAGCGAAACAAAAGATTTTATCAAAAGAAATATATATGAAGCAGTATCATTCAATTCGGTACGAATTGGATGATAGAAAAACTACAATATGTTGTGAAAGGGTTCTCCTTGAATAATTTTTTCATAATTACATAAACTACGTACTGCATAGGGATATATTTGTGTGTATGTATGATGGGGGAATGTGTTGGTTTATTTTTGTAGTATCCTTCAATATCATGATAAGAATCTCTAAAGCGTATTATCTAACAAATATGTTATTAGTTAATTCTTGTGTATGATTAGGTGAGTATATTGATAGAAAATTTAGAGTATAAATCGAACTGTGGATAAATATGTCTTGCAAGTTGGGTTAGATAATAAGTTCATGACATATGTGTGCTCAGTATTTGGGCTTGACATAGCATCAATTGTAAATCACCTACGAATATAAAGTATTCTGGATTCTAATTTTTGACTGGTGGCAGCGTCGAACCAAACCGCGGGCCGAGCTGGCACCGGATCGTGGGCCAGACCAGCCGGTGGGCCGAGCTTGCACCGGATCCTGGGCCAGACCAGCTGGCGGGCTGCTGGCCCACAATCGAAAAGGTGTGAAGTATAGGCATCCGGTGTTACCGGCTTGGCGCCTGATTCCCGCCCGGTCAATCCTGCGTAGGGGCCGGCTCTGCCGGTTTCACCAGAAACCCGTCAAACACAGTGTTCTCAAAACAACTTAAGCTTTCATTATTTTTCAGAAGTCCGATTGAGATGAAACCAATTTTGTTGGAAAGATAACGATGAATAGAATCCCAACAAAAACTGGAAAAAATAGGACTCCTCATAGAATTTGTTTACATGATTTTAGATAGGAAGCCAGTCAACATCAAGAGACGGTAAAGATGTCCAAACTTGAAAACACAATAGAAGATGCATGCGGATTTCGTTTTCAATGAACTTGAGTTTGTTGAAAAGCTAGCAACAAGCCCAAGAATCTCACACATAGAAGCAAAAAGAGGGAAAAAGAATATAGGGATGTAAAGTATGCAAAGAATTGAGCTTCCTAAGACGATGCAATCAGGTTATCCAACCGAAAGCCCCTCTTGATAGTGCGGCTATCTATCTATAACCCGTTCTCCTGACAAACACCTTGAGACCGGCAATAGGAAAACATAAAAAGGCCATACCTTTGTATTGCACATTCCATTTGATCTTGATGACAATGCTTCAAGCTCCACATTTAATCCGAAATGCCTCACTTGATCATTGTTACTTGTGAAGACTCAAAATTGTCCCCCATATACTACTATGGCATAGCTTCATTAGGCATATCTTCACGTGTCCATTATCATCAAATAGATGGCAATATTCAAGCATGATCTTCTCAATATGCTCATCTTGAACTTGCCTTTCTCAACCTTGATGACATCACTTGATGCCATCCTCTCATGGGCTATATGGGATCATACTTTTGATGCATGCCTATGGATACCTAACCCACATAGACAACACAAATGCACATATATATTGGGTTAGCTCATGAAGAATGATTGAGAAGGTTTACTATCCACAAGATCACATGATCCAAAGTGGTATAATCTTTATGCTTCATGTGTTGACCAACTTGAATTCAATTTTCGCTCTTAGTCTTGGTCAATCTTGTATCTCATCATGCTTTATCATAATATCTTGAGGTACATAGAGAACTATTCATTTGTCATCATGCTTTATCATAATATCTTGGGGTACATAGAGAACTCTTCATTTGATTGCATGCTCAAAACCTTAGCCATCCATAGCTCGACTCATGAGAATATCATGACACCAGCTTAGGGCCAAATCTTGAATTCTCCTCTTGAAATCAAACACACAAAATCTTGATCATATAATAATCTTCTTTTTAAATCGATGATCTTGATGTCAATATCCAAGGTATATATTTATCTTCATGACATCCACACTTGAATCTAGGACATGTACTACAAGAACAATCTATGGAATATTCTTGCATATAAACTCAATGAAAACATTAGTCCATAGGGATTGTCATTAATTAACAAAAACACACGTACGAGAAATGTACCCTTACAATAGTGACCATCGCCATGCCCACCATAGTGGTTGCCGCATCCTTGTTATCCTCCGCCACGACACCCGTTGTCGTAGTGGCTGATACGTCCAAAACGTATCTACTTTCCCGAACACTTTTGCTGTTGTTGGCCCTCTATCTTGTGTGTTTTGAATACAACTAACACGGACTAACACTGTTTTCAGCAGAATTGCTCGGTGTCTTGTTTTTGTGCAGAAATCCAACTATCGGGAAAATTCCCGGAAAATATAGAAAAACTAATATTTTACCCGAAGACTCCGAGAGCGGAAGACGAGACGGAGGGGGGCCACGAGGGCCCACACTGCCCTAGGCGCGGCCGGGCTTGGTCGCGCCTAGGGTGGTGTGGCCGCCTCGCCACCCTCGACCTCTCTTTCGCACTATAAGTGCCCCCGATCTAAAACCGAGGGGTCGACGTTTTCCGAAAGAGTTCCGTTGCTCGCCGCCACCAGAAACACCAATCCGTGGACCGAAGTTCCATTCGGCACTGCCGGACGGAGATTCGGAGGAGATCATAGCCATCGCCATCACCGACGCCTCTCCACCAACCATCCATGTTTCCCCCATCCATGTGTGAGTAATTCCCCGTTGTAGGCTGTAGGGGATGGTAGGGATTGGATGAGATTGGTCATGTAATAGCTATAAGATTTTTATGGGCATAGTGCCTGGTATCCGTTGTTAGTATTTTTGACATTCTTGCAACTTGCTATACTTAATGCTTGTCACTTCGGGCCCGAGTGCCATGATCTCAGATCTAAACATATTATCGATTGATGAGGATAATTATTGTTTTTTACCATATCTGCAAGTTGTATACACACATTGTTGTCCGGAACCCGATGCCCTAAAGTGACCTAGAATTGGGATAACCGGAGGGGATGGTTGATACGTCTCCAATGTATCTATAATTTCTGATGTTCCATGCTAGTTTTATGACAATACCTACATGTTTTGTTCACACTTTATATCATTTTATGCATTTTCGGAACTAACCTATTAACAAGATGCCGAAGTGCCAGTTCCAGTTTTCTGCTGTTTTTGATTTCAGAAAAGTTAGTTTACAAATATTCTCGGAATTGACGAAACAAAAGCCCACGGCCCTATTTTCCACGGAGTCTTCCAGAACACCGAAGGGGAGTCGAGGAAGGGCAGCAGGGGGCCCACACCATATGGCGGCGCGGGTGGCCCCTTGGCCGCGCCGACCTATGGGGAGGGAGCCCCTGGCTCCCCTGACGCTACCCCTTCGTCTATATATTCCTTCCATCGCGAAAACCCTAGATCAATCGGTCTTCCTCCACGAAAAGTTACGTAGCCGCCGCCATCGCGAATTCAAGTTCGGGGACAGAAGTCTCTGTTCCGGCACGCCGCCGGGCGGGAAGTGCCCCCGGAATCTCTCCATCGACACACCGCATCTTCATCGCCGTTGTTTCTCCCATGATGAGGAGGTAGTTCTCCCCGAGGCTGAGGGCTCTACCGTAGCTATGTGGTTCAATCTCTCTTTGTTATGATGTGATCTTTATGTGATCATAGGCTTTACAATCTAGATGTCATATGCTACTCAAGTGTTTTATTATGTGAACTTCGGGGTTACTGTGACCTCGGTGTAAAGGTACAGTGTGTGCGCCGTGTGTAACTCCCTTATGAATTGTGGTGTGTTAGTACCTCCTATGAATGCCCACGATGACAGTGTGGGGTGTTTATTAGTACTTGGGAATACACCTTTGAGGTGTGCTTTTGCACACTTGCCCAATGAATTTGAGTTCTTTATCCAACAAGAGAGTGTTTTCAGAGTAGTATGATGAAGTGCTTATATTTATATTCAATTATGATTGCAATGTTGAGAGTGGCCACTAGTGAAAGTATGATCCCTAGGCCTTGTTTTCAAATACTGCAAACACCGCTTATTTACTGTTTTACTGCATCTTTATTTCCTGCAATATTTATTTCAGATCGCAATTACCGTTTACCACCATCTATACAACATGCGTTTTAATATCTCTTCGCCGAACTAGTGCACCTATACATCTGACAAGTGTATTAGGTGTGTTGGGGACACAAGAGACTTCTTGTATCTTAATTGCAGGGTTGCTTGAGAGGAATATCTTTGACCTCTACCTCCCTGAGTTCGATAAACCTTGGGTGATTCACTTAAGGGAAACTTGTGCTGTTCTCAAACGTCTGCTCTTGGAGGCCCAACACTTGTTAAATAGAAGCGTGCGAGACATCAAGCTATTTTCTGGCGCCATTGCCGGGAGGTAAGGTAAAAGGTATTCACATCCTCCGACTACTAAGCTATTTTCTAGCGCTGTTGCGGGAGGTAAGGTAAGATATTCATATCCTCCGACTACTAAGCTATTTCCTAGCACTGTTGCCGGTGTGTGAGTGCTCGAAGCTATCTCCTTTAGATTCTGCAATTTTATCTTTTTGTTTCTTGTTTTTATTTCACTAGTTAGGCTTAATGGAAAACAACAAAAATATTAGAGATCTTTATAGTATTTATCTTGAGTTAGGACATGAGGTGTTTGAAGAGAAAATTTAAAAACCTATGGAACTTTATATGCATGCTAATGGCAATGTTATTAGTATGAATGCTTTGAACACCATTGTTGCTAATGCTATGGAAAATTCTAAGCTTGGGGAAGCTGGTTTTGAGGAGCATGATATTTTTAGTCCCCCAAGCATGGAGAAGAAAATTTACTTTGATGATACTTTACCTCCTATATATGATGATTACAATGATGACTATCATATTTTCAGTCCACCTACTATTGAGGAGAAAATTAATTATGATTATAATATGCCTCCTATATATGATGATTATGGTGATGAGAATAATAATGATAGCTATCTTATTGAATTTGCTCCCACTACAATTAATAGTAATGACTATGCTTATGTGGAGAGTAATAATTTTATGCATGTAGCTCATGATAAGAATGTTTCATGTGATAGTTATATTGTTGATTTTGTTCATGATGCTACTGAAAATCATTATGAGAGAGGACAATATGGTTGTAGGGATTTTCATGTTACTAAAACACCTCTCTTTTTGCTGAAAATCTTGAAGTTGCGCTTGTCTTGTTTTCCTATGCTTATTGCATTATGCTTACATGACTTGTTTATTTACAATATTCCTTTTCATAGGAAGTGGGTTAGTCTTAAAAGTGTTTATTATTTGCTTTTGATGCTCTCTTTTGCTTCAACTCTTATTTCTTGCGAGAGCATCATTAAAATTACTGAGCCCATCTTAATGGCTATAAAGAAAGCACTTCTTGGGAGATAACCCATGTTTTTATTTTGCTACTGTTTTGTTGTATCTTGGAAGTTGTTACTACTGTAGCAACCTCTCCTTATCATGTTTATTTCGTTTTTGTGCCAAGTAAAGTCTTTGATAGAAAGTTGATACGAGATTTGGATTGCGCAGAACAGATTTTTACACGAATTTGCGTTTTTCTCTCTGTAGAAAACTCGTAAAATGCTGAAAAATTCATGAGTAATCCTCAGATATGTGCGCTTTCATTCAACCGAGATTTTCCATCTGAGCATGTTAAGTGCCTCGAAAAAATTCGTCTTTCGGACTGTTCTTTTGATAGATTCTCCTTTTATTTCGCATTGCCTCTTTTACCGTGTTTGAGTGGATTTCTTTGCTCCATTAAATTTCAGTAGCCTTGGGTAATGTCCAAGTGTTGGGAATGATTGTGTCCTTGCTGAACATGTGAATTTTGATTATGCACTAACCCTCTAATGAGATCGCTTTGAGTTTGGTGTGAAGGAAGTTTAAAAGGGTCAAGAGAGAAGGGTGATTTAATGTGATCAAGAAAAGTGAAGAGCCTAATCTTGGGGATGCCCCCGTGGGTCACCCAAGGCATCCCCTTCTTCATCAATAACTTATCAGGTCACCTCTAGTGAAACTATATTTTAATTCTGTCACATCTTATGTGCTTTACTTGGAGCGTCCGTGTGCTTTTATTTTCGTTTTGTTATTTTAGTTTCTGAATAAATCGGATCCTAGCATGCTTGTGTGGGAGAGACACGCTCCGCTTTTTCATTTGAACACTTGTGTTCTTCGTTTTTTTTTCATGTTCATGGCGAAAGCTGAAAGCCTCAACATTGATTGTTATTTGGTTGGAAACAGAAAATGCTTCATGTGGTAGTTGGTATATTATCTTGAATAATGTGATACTTGGCAATTGTTTTGAGCTCTCAAGTAGATCATGTTTAAGCTCTTGCATCATGTAGTTTAAATCTATTAATGGAGAACTACCGTAGAGTTTGTTGAAATTTGGTTTGCATGATTGGTCTCTCTAAGGTCTAGATATTTTCTGGTAAAAGTGTTTGAACAACAAGGAAGACAGTGTAGAGTCTTATAATGCTTGCAATATGTTCTTATGTATGTTTTGCTGTACCGATTTATACTTGTGTTGCTTCAAACAACCTTGCTAGCCAAAGCCTTGTACTGAGAGGGAATGCTTCGTGCATCCAAAACCTTGAGCCAAAACCTATGCCATTTGTGTCCACCATAACTATCTACTATGTGGTATTTTTCTGCCATTCCAAGTAAATACTTCATGTGCTACCTTTTAAACACTTCAAAAGTTATTATCTCTTATTTGTGTCAATGTTTTATAGCTCATGAGGAAGTATGTGGTGTTTTATCTTTCAATCTTGTTGGGCAGACTTTCACTAATGGACTAGTGGCACATCCGCTTATCCAATAATTTTGCAAAAGAGAGGCAACGGGTTCCCAGCCCCATTAATTAACCTTCACTAATAATTCTCTTCACATGTTTTGATTCATCAGTAAGCACTTAATTTTGCAAATAGACACTCCTCCATGGTATGTGAAATGTTGGAAGGCACCCAAGGATTCGGTTAGCCATGACTTGTGAAAGAAAAAGGTTGGGAGGAGTGTCATCCATAAATAAAACTAAAGTACATGTGTAAACAAAAGAGAAGAGGGATGATCTACCTTGCTGGTAGAGATAACGTCCTTCATGGGAGCCGCTCTTGAAAGTCTGTTTGACAAGGGGTTAGAGTGCCCGCTACCATTCGTTGACAACAACAAACACCTCTCAAAACTTCACTTTTATGTTCTCTATATGATTTCAAAACTTGAAAAGCTCTAGCACATGATTTAATCCCTGCTCCCCTCTGCGAAGGGCCTTTCTTTTACTTTATGTTGAGTCAGTTTACCTACTTATTTCTATCTTAGAAGCAAACACTTGTGTCAATTGTGCATTGATTCTTACATGCTTGCTTATTGCACTTATTATATTACTTTGTGTTGACAATTATCCATGAGATATGCATGTTCAAGTTGAAAGCAATTGCTGAAACTTAAATATTTCTTTGTGTTGCTTCAAAACCTTTTATTAAGAATCTATTGCTTTATGAGTTAACTCTTATGCAAGACTTTTGATGCTTGTCTTGAAAGTACCATTCATGAAAAGTTTTTGCTATATGATTCAGTTGTTTAGTCATTATCTATTTGTTAGCAAACTATAGACCATTGCTTTGAGTCACTTCATTCATCTCATATGCTTTACAATAGTATTGATCAAGATTATGTTGGTAGCATGTCACTTGAAATTATTCTTTTATCGTTTACCTACTCGAGGGCGAGTAGGAACTAAGCTTGGGGATGCTTGATACGTCTCCAACGTATCTATAATTTCTGATGTTCCATGCTAGTTTTATGACAATACCTACATGTTTTGTTCACACATTATATCATTTTTATGCATTTTCTGGAACTAACCTATTAACAAGATGCCGAAGAGTGCCCTGTTTTGCTTTTTGATTTCAGAAAAGTTAGTTTACAAATATTCTTAATTGATAAAACAAAATCCCACGGCCCTATTTTCCACGGAGTCTTCCGAACACCGAAGGGGAGAAAGGGCAGAGGGGCCACACCATATGGCGGCGCGGGTGGCCCCGCCGCGCCGACCTATGGGGAGGGAGCCCCCTGGCTCCCCCGACGCTGCCCCTTATATTCCTTCCGTCGCAAAAACCCTAGATCAATCGGTCTTCCTCCACGGAAAGTTACGTAGCCGCCGCCATCGCGAAGCCAAGATCGGGGGAAGTCTGTTCGGCACGCCGCCGGATGGGGAAGTGCCCCGGAATCCATCTCCATCGACACCGCCATCTTTATCGCCGTTGTTGTCTCCCATGATGAGGAGGAGTAGTTCTCCCGAGGGAGGCTCTACCGTAGCTATGTGGTTCAATCTCTCTCTTATGATGTGATCTTTATGTGATCATAGGCTTTACAATCTAGATGTCATATGCTACTCAAGTGTTTTATTATGTGAACTTCGGAGTTACTGTGACCTCGGTGTAAAGGTACAGTGTGTGCGCCGTGTGTAACTATGAATTGTGGTGTGTTAGTATCTCCTATGAATGCTCACGATGACATTGTGGGGTGTTTATTAGTACTTGGGAATACGCCTTTGAGGTGTGCTTTTGCACACTTGCCCAATGAATTTGAGTTCTTTATCCAAACAGAGTGTTTTCAGAGTAGTATGATGAAGTGCTTATATTTATATTCAATTATGATTGCAATGTTGAGAGTGGCCACTAGTGAAAGTATGATCCCTATGCCTTGTTTTCAAATACTGCAAACACCGCTTATTTACTGTTTTACTGCATCTTTATTTCCCAATATTTATTTCAGATCGCAATTACCGTTACCACCATCTATACCACGTTTTAATATCTCTTCGCGAACTAGTGCATCTATACATCCGACAAGTGTATTAGGTGTGTTGGGGACACAAGAGACTTCTTGTATCTTAATTACGGGGTTGCTTGAGAGGAATATCTTTGACCTCTACCTCCCGAGTTCGATAAACCTTGGGTGATTCACTTAAAAACTGCGTTCTACAAACGTCACTCTTGGAGCCCAACAACATCTCTGAAATAGAAGCGTGCGTAGACATCAATGGCTATGATGTGAGGATCACGTGTGTTCATGAGTGTTAATGCTTTTCTCCGGTACTCTATTAAAAGTACCTTAATTACCAAGATTTCCTAGAGGCCCACGCAACGGTAGAAAAAAGATGTCGTACAAGTTTCTCATTGCGAGCACGCACGACTAAATAGGAATACACGCCTATGAATATATTATGCTAGGATGCTTTTATCATTATTACTTGCAATGCCAATGTCTTGCTATTACATGGACTCTCTCATTCATGCAACTCACATTCATCCATCCCTGTGCCTACAGTATTTTAATCATGTTGTCTACTGCAATCATCGCTATTGCTGTTTTTATTTCGCTACTGCTGTTACTTCACTACTACCACTGCTGTAAAATTGTTACTACTGATAAAATGTTGCGAGAAGTCTATTTTCAGGTGCAGGTGAATTGATAACTCACTTGTTAAAGCTTATAAATATATTCTTTGGTTCCCCTTGTGTCGAATCAATAAATTTGGGTTTTACTTCCCTCGAAGACTATTGCGATCCCCTATACTTGTGGGTCAGCAGTGGCTAGGGTTGTTGTCGTACGTGTGTGGATGACGATGATCATTGCGCTTCATGATGTTGCCTGAAAAGGAGAACAACTCCCCAGTAGATTAGAGCTGGAGGGCAGAGGAGGAGCCCATGGTGGCTAGGGTTAGGGTTTTAGGTTCTTGCTCGGCTCTGATACCAAGATTGAAAGGGTAATTTTTGCATTGTTAGCCCATAGGCCTTTCTCCTCTTTATATAGACATCATGTACTCGGGGCAGCAAACCATAGCCGCCGCCGCCGTCTTCCCCTCCACCTTCCTCCCTCCTCGTCGTCCCTGGAGGCCGTCGCCGGCGAAGTTGGGCGCGGCCGGTGATGGCGGCGGCGGGGCTCCTCGCGTGATCCCTCCATGCAGCGGATGGAGGCTAGCCTCCGCACGAGGGGCGGCCGGTGAGGGTGGCGGCGGCGTGGCCATGCGGGCGGCGCGGTCTCCTCTTCCTCGCAGCGGCCTTCGGCGGGCGGTGATGGGGGCGGCGGAGCCCCGGAACCTGCGGCGCGATCCTCTCCTTCAGTCCTAGCCTCGGCATCGCCGGGCCAACGGTGATGGAGACGGATCTCGCACTGCTCCTCCTCAAGGTCGGGACCACGACACCAAGGGCGGCGGCCCTGGATGGCGCGGCGTCGACCTGTGGCAGGACGTCGGGTGGCGGCCGTGGCACCGCGGTGGTGGTCTTCTCTCTCGCCCAGATTGGCAGTTGTGTGGCTAGCGTGGCGGATCTCGCGATCCGTCGCCTAGTCCCCGATGGCGAGGCGCAGCTGGTGGCCGGCCGGACTTAGGTCATGGCGGATGATGGCGGCGTGCTTTGTCGTTGCCTTGTTGAAGACATTGTCTGCGAGCCTGCGTTCTTCGCATATGGGCGCTGGGGAAACCCTAGACCCGGGTCTCCGAATCGGACGATGGCGGCGCGCAACGCCGCTCTCCCTGTTGGGGGCATCGTTTTGGAGCAGACAACGGATGGCGGTGGTGCTGAGGTGGAGCGGTGTGCTTTCACTATGTCGGCATTGTCGAGTCGCCGCGCATGGTGCAATGGTGTCTCGGGACGGATGCAGTGTGATGGACTCGCGCATGAGGGTGGAGTTGTCTGGCGCCGTGGCGGCATCGATGGTAGGCCTGGCATGGTCAATGCGATGGTCTCTCTTGAAGATGGAGTCGAGGAAGACGGCGGTAGCAACTTCTATGGCGTAGGCGTTGGCGTATGCTGGGAGTCTGCTTGACTGGATGTGCTTCTCATCTGCTATCTGGCTCTGAGAAGACATTTGGTTTTTGGTTGATGTGAGTTGGTGAATTGTCACCCCTTCATCCATCTGTAGGTTTAGCGAGGTGGCTTCGAGTTTGATCTTTTGTATTGCTCTTGTAAGGTGTTGTAATAATCTAATAAAAAAAACCGTGTGCATCACTTGATGCAGTGGCATATTTCCCCCATTTCGAAAAAGAATGTACACGAATAAAAGAAAAGGTTATGTATGATCACGCTCATAAACTTGTGTATCAAAGAAAATCCTAACCAAATCATCTACCGATTCTATTGTACTTTAAGAGTGAGAAATTGGGTAGACTCTACAATATGCAGATCTAGTTTTGTTGAATTAATGAAATTGTAGACCTAAGAAACTTCTCGCGTTGAACTGCAGAATTCACCGTTTCACTGTATTTGTGTCGGTCTTCTCTTCATAGTAGTTTTGTGCTTTTTCTTTGTTTCTCTCTTCGGAATTCACTGAATTCGCGGACAATGGTGGCAAATTGTGATCAGCTTCTCTCTGCTAATGAGAGAGACAGAGAAAGAACTAGAGAGAGAGCTTCCAAAGCGTGTCCTCTTGCTGCCTTGGTCTCTTGGATACCTCCCAAGCAGAACAGATCTGGAGAAGGGAAAAAAACCGGTGTAATGGCGCACAGATCTGATCGAGCCAGACAGTGCTACGCTACCTCATCCAGGCTTGAGTGATTCGCCCATTTCCTCAACTGTTCATCGGCATAATTGTGGTGTGCAGATCAGTACATTTCCATTTCCTTCTTTCTTTGTTTATCTGGACCAGTACGTACGGGTGCACGTATGTGGGACAATCGGTTAACTCGATCACTGTATTCAGTAGACTGTAGTACGCTTGAGAGCTTGTCTATCTCTGTACTCTGTACCGTAGGTGTCCAAGGAACTCAGCATCGTGTACCCTGAATTTTGTTTTCTTTTAAGATCCAGTTGTTTTATAGACAGCAGATCTGATCGAGTAGATTGCGCACTTGATGTATCTCCTACGTAGCCATCACGTTAGATGGATATCAAGTATAAATAACACGCAGGGTGTGGCTCAGCTTCCAGTTGCTGTGTGTGTGTGTTGTTCTGTTCTGACCTGTGAACTTTTATTTGCTTGCGATTTTATTCTGAACTTGGTTGGTAATCGAGTAGCTTTCCAGAAGCTGCTATCAAGTTTGGCGTCTCAGATCGGTATCCTACTAATAACAGCGTAACTGTGAAATTTAAACACGAATAAACAACAAAGTGTGGCTGAATTTGCAGTTGAAGAAGTAGGTTACTAGGATGTTCTGCTCTAATCACTGAATTTTTTTTTACTTGCGACTTTGTTCTGAGCCTGGTTTATAATTACGAAGTTGCTGTCCAAAATTTGCTACAGTAATATGTTTGGCGAATCAGGTCATTATCCTACTAATAAAATTTTAAATACCATGAAAAAACCACCAAGGAATGGATGGAAATGGAATAACCATGACCATCCGGGGAAGACGTCGCATGTGCAGAACATGCATGCATCAGGCTGGCATTGGATTCAGTAGGTGACAAGGCATGTTTCCCCTTGTCCTTTTGCCAGCTCACCAAATATTCGAGATAAAAGAGAGCTCAAGAAGAATTTTGTGTGTTCTAACGGTCAGCGATGCACGTACGTACTGTACAGTGGTGAGTGCGCCGGTGCGTGGATGTATCTGCCGTGCATGCATGCACGGGTTGGTGTCCGCCACTAGCTACGTTCCAAAAGGCCACCTATCTGTGTCTTGGTTGGTAAGCAAAGCTATTTCCCTTTTCTGAAAAGCTTTTATCTGTTGACCTCTTTCTCACCCTTTTCATTCTCGTGTTTATATTTGTCCCATCATCCTTTTAGACACTATAATGTGGAGTAGGTTTTCAAGATAATCATAATGAGGAGTAGGTGGAAAGAAAGGCTAGTAGATGGAAATGAAAAATCTCAAAAATCAATGAAAGTCATTCAAATTATTGTTCTGCTATTACCGGTACGTGAAGCCAAAAGACAAAGGCGATCGGAAGGCAGCGAAAGTAAAACCCATCTAAGGTTTTCTTATGGTGATATGGCAGCTACATCTTTAAGTCGGAATAAGGTCCTCACAGCCCTATCCTTACTCCGTCGGTGTGTCTAGCGCTGACGGAGGGTATCTTGTGTGGTTTCAGATAGACCCTTCTGGTTTACGGTTGTCATCATTGACGACAGTTGTTGGTCCAGTGCGTTGGTCCTTTGGAGCCTTATCACGACGACTTCCGGCATGTCCAGAACAACAAACTCTACTACGACAAGATTTCCCAGCTCTGGTAATGCAAGGGAGAGGACGGTGGCACGCATTTGGGCTCGCGCTAGTGTCTTTAGCCATTGCTAGGTGGTCCATTGAATTGTTTGTGATTTTTATTAATTTTTGGTTGTTTATACTGCTGTTGATGATAGATTGGTGGAATTTCCCCAAAAATAATAATTTATTGTGCTCGCGCTGGCTTGGCTGCGTCAGATCAAAATCAGAATGCAAAGATTAATGTCCACGTACATGGAGGCTTTGTTAGCGGAGCGAACCATTTTTTTCTCCCATGTCACTGATGCCGAGGGTGCGGAGTTGCTGGCGTGTAGAAGGGGTCTCATCTTGGTGCAAGCTTGCCATGTTCAGAAGATTGTGTTGGAGACGGACCGTACTGGAGTTGCTGCTAAGCTGAGAAGGGATGAACAAGATAGGTGTCTTCAGAAGATGGCGTGTTGTGGCTGTAGAGGAAATAAAGTTCATGCTCTTTGGCTTCGTGGAGTCTTCGGTGCGTGTGGTGCGGCGTTCTGCCAATGATGCGGCACCTGTGTTAGCTAAGATAGGCTGCGAGAATAAAGTTTGTAATGAGTGGTTTGATGTTCCTCCTGTTTGTGTGGAGAACCAGATTGTTCGTGACTCGGTTCCTGTTTAGTAATATATAGCAGCCTATTTTCTCAAAAAAAAAAAGGATGAGTAATATCCGCAGAAATTCATGGGCCGGTGTAAGATGCAAGATTGCAGGAATGAGATCGATGAGACAGTCCCGGGCGCTGAATTGGGGAGGTAGCGCCGATCCAGGGGCAGGGGCAGGGCAGATCGCAGATACGTGCGTGGAAGGAGGAGCATCAATGATGGGATGGCGCTTTTGCTTTGCCTCGCTCGCTCGCTGCACTCCGAATTATTCCGGCCGGCGGGCACATGGCGGCCGCGTACGTCGCTTAGACCGCGGTTGGCCCTCTTCCGTCCTAGTAACACCGGGCACTGTACTTGGGCCCTGCACTGCGAACTGGCTCTGCATAACTGCATCTCATGGCCTTCGTTTTCAGTGTCAGACAAAACAGTTCATGTGGTTTTGTCCCAGAGAAAAACTCTATTCAGGCGCCTCACGATCCGCTGGAACTGGAAGGCCGTTTGGCCCTGTCTGGAACCGGCCAAAAAATTGCAGTGTCATATCCAAATTTTACAGTGTCTCGGCATGCGAGCAGCAAAGCTATTTTCCCACAGGAGCGCACTGGAGACGATGCTGATCGCCTGGTGAGACGCCGAACGCCGGTGGAGCTCAGCTCACCTGCTTCCAGGGTCAGAACTCAGAACTCACAGTTCCAGAAGCTGAAGGTAAAGCAGCTGACTATCACTATCCCTGGCCTGGCCCTGAAGCCCCAAACCACAGGCGACGAAACAACAAGATCCCCATCGATCGAGCTGGACAAAAGATGATTCGTCATCGGCAAAACTCACGCTAGCGGACTAGCTTTGATTTCGTCGTTGTCGACAAACACAAACTTAGTATAAAAAGAGACGAGTAGCCTTTCGCATCAGACGCTGTTCATTGGGCCTGCCATGCCTGCCTGCTCACCCTTTCCGATGATCCTGACTGACGGAGGACGGCGAAAAGGTTAAAGTGATGCTTGATTAGCGTACTACGGGAACAGGATTGAGTGGAGGGAGTTTACTTGCTACATGCTGGCTGTGGCTGTGGCTATGAGCGATTGTTTTTAGCGGAAACTGAGCAATTGCAGTGGGGCAAGTAGGGCAAGTGTCATGGGGGCTGAGGTGACGAGTAATGTAGTGTAGGCCGGTTCTAGGCGCAAGAATTAGTTTAGTCATTCCATAATTGTATAGTGGGTGAATCGTTTTTTCAGGTTACAACTCACTTGTGAAATAAATATGACAATTTGCAATTCGATTTGCAACTCGAGTTACAACTTAAAAATCTCAATTACAACCAATTTGCCACTCAAAATCTTGGTTGTAGCTCGCGCGATCGCGATGCAGATTTGTTGGTTATGAATTTGACTAGGCACTAAGTTAAGTGTCAGCTACAAGAAAATTAGCAATTCCGAAGTTCCAGCACTAGTAATTCACCATAGACGATCACCCTCCTCCGCTCAGCCTCGCCGGCGTCGGGAGAGGGGTGGGGAACCCGATCTATGCGTAAAGTTTCAATAAAAGTTGCATTTTCGACATATTATGTTAGGGTTTGATAGACATCTTTTTATTGGCATCTGCCTCGATGGAGATAATGATTTCAATTGCAACTATAGGTAGGAGGAAACTGTTCCAAATAGATGTGAAGAATGCTTTCGTCCATGGTGATTTGGAGGAAGAAGTGTGTATGGAGATTCCCCTGGATATGGCACACAAGAAACAATCGGGAAGTAAACCAAAAAAAAATCATTGTATGGGTTAAAAAAGTCTCCTAGGGCATGGTTTAACTAGTACTAAGTAGTAACACAGTGGCCACCACCCCCCAGTGTATTGTAGCGCATGAGTATACATTATCACGCTGTTTGTTGTTGAAACACTTGTCTGCAGCCGGATCAAGATCAGAAATTCAGAATGCAGAGATTAATGGGCACGTCCTGGTCTGACTGCTATAACAAAGAAGAATAAGTAGGAGTAATAGTATGCAGAAATTCATGAAGCGGAGTAATATGCAAGATTGCAAGAATGAGATGGATGAGACAGTCCTCGAAGTCAGTCCGGGGTGTACGGGCGGCCGCTGAATTCGGGAGGCATCGCCGATCCAGGGGCAGGGGCAGATCGCAGATATGCGCGTGGAAGGAGGAGCATCAATGATGGAGGATTCATGGAGAAACAATGCTAGGGCCGCTCGCTCGCTACACTCGCCGGCACATGGCGGCCGCGTACATCGCCCAGACCCCGGTTGGCCCTCTTGCGTCCGATTAACACCGGACCCTGTACTTGGGCCCTGCTGCATTACAATTTGCATGGCCAACAGTTCATGTGGTTTTGTCCGAGAGAAAAACTTTCAGACGCTTCACGATCTGGAAGGCCGTTTTGCGCTGTCAGAAAACTGGCACAATCCACTGTTCTAGACGTAACCTCGCATTCAAAACATATACTGTGAGCAACAAAACTATCCCCCCGTAGGAGCACTAGAGGAGGTGCCGATCGCCTGATGAGACGACGCCGGTGGATCTCAGCTCACCTGCTTCTGGGGTCAGAACGAACTCCCAGAAACTGAATGTCAAGTAACTGTCTATCCCTGGCCCCTGAATAACAGGCGACGCAACAACAAGATCTCTGTTGCGCTTTGATCTCGTCGTGATCGACAAACACATACGTATATATTATTAAAAAAAAAGGAGAAGATTGCTGTTCATTGGGCCTGCCATGCCTCCCTGCTATCCCTTTCTGATGATCCTGACTGACGGAGGACTGACGAAAAGGTTAAAGTGCTGCTTGATTAGCGTACTACTACGGGAACAGTAACACGATGGAGTGGGGGAGTTTACTGCTATTGCATGGCTGTGAGCGGGTGTTTCTAGCTGGGAGATGGAACAGTCGTTGGAGTAGTGCGAGCTTGATGGGGGGCCAAGGGTGAGGGGTAGTGTTGTGTAGTGTAGGCCGGTTCTAGGCTCAAAAAATGTCTGCCTTTCTGTTGGCCAATTCCGGACGTATTTGATTTTCGTCAAATAATGGAAACAGTTTTTTTTGTAGGACACAGAAAAGCTGTAGCTGTAGGCCCAATTCTGTACAAGAAAGTGTAGTAGGCCCAATTGGGTTTTCTGGACTTGATGGTAGTTGGGGCCTGGGGTAATATTGGGCCTGTCAGATCCTTTCCGTCTTGTCTCGCTGGTTTGTTGGACCCAACAAGAAGAGAGAATCCTTGTGGAAAGATAAAAAAAACATAAAGTACTGCTAATCATTCGAGCTCTCACCAATATTTCACATATTAACGCAACTACATTCTTACGTTCATACTGAAGAAGGATATTGATTTATGTAAACAATATTTTGTCGAACGGTTTACGCTACACAAAGATTTCCTCTGTGCATACAATATTTTGTTGCTGAATGCTGATGCAAAAGTTTGTCCACTGAAAAAAGAAACCTTGAAAAAACACCCAAGAAAAACTAGCACATGTGCGTAGGCAACCCTTTGAAATCATTATCGGTTCTTCTCTACTTTGAGGATAGATTGATTTTTAAGAGATAGAATGAAACACGTACCACGTATCAAAGTGTGACGCGGAGTTTAGGTAACATTTTCAGGTTTGGTGGGTCTCTCGTCTCGGCCGTCCTAGTTTATTCATCATTGTCTACTTCAGGGAGCCATACAATATCATGGCGCTGCTCTTTCCTTGCCTTTTCTCTTATTCATGAAACCTACGACATGAGGATCGTTTGGTAGTTTGCCTTGCGAGCATTGTATCATTAATCGTCGTTTATCACCCCTTTTAATAGGCGAATCTACAAAATCCACTTAGCTAGTACAACTTCGTGCATATTTGGTGTTCTATAGTTTTATTAGAGTTGACATCGAAGAAATTCAAGATGCATAAAGATGAATCAGGATACATTCTGTTCAAAGGAGCTGGATGTCATATTGAATTCATGAGTGATCGTGTTGTTCATTTTTGTTTATGTCTTCATATTTGTCATGCCGTCTCAATCAATGGAATAAGTCCACTTTCAACCTCTAGTTTTCAACCTTTACTTCATTTGAAAATGTTGCCACATTTTACCTTTTGGTTGCGATCGATAGTTCCTTAACTGTGTTATTTTATATAAAAAAGTTGAAAGTTGGATACGCTTGTTAGGTTGACATGACTACTGAGCAGAAGGATTTAGTGCTTCCTCGTGAGGGAATACCAATTAATGTGAAATCCTATAAAATTATGTTGCCCAAAAATAGGGGCAGATGTAGCACAAGGCTCATGCGGTCGTGTGCCATATTGGATACACCCCACATGCATGTAGTACACCGGTTTGTTCGCCTAGTTAGACATGTAAATTTCCTTGTTAGTTTGGAAATAATGATAAAATATGTCAAGAATGAAAAATGGGAAAAAAGTTACAACTAAGAGGTAAAATTTGGAGAAAAAAAAGGAGTAGTCACAAGGTGGCAACTAAGGGCTTAAAGAAAGTACTGTAGTATAATTTAAGTTTTGACATATCCTTGTAAGAAAAAAATAGTACTTCCATGAATTCCTATGAATAGGGATTATAAATTTAGCAAAAGTCAAAACTTATAAAATCTAACCAAATGTAAACAAGAAAATATAAATATCTCCAACATGAAATAAATATATCATGAAAGTATATTGTATGAAGAATCTACTAATTATGATTTGGTATCATAAATATTTGTCCTTTTATCTACTCACTCCGTCTAAAAATAGACGTCTTAGATATAGATGTATGTAGATGCATTTTAGTTAGAGGTACATATGTATCTAGATAAAGTTGAGACACCTATTTTTAAACCAAGAAAGTAGAACATTGGTTTAACTTAAAAGATATTAATTTTTAACTAGACATATATCTTTTAAATGGAGGGGTGTTACATTTTTCAAACACAAATGTGCATTGTATGAGCCCATCCCATTAGTTTGGCCCAGTAATGAACTACGCAAACCGTGGGGCAAAAAATGAAGAACAAAAAAAAAAGGCATCGAAATCCGCAGGCGCGACGCAACAACGGCCAAGAGAAGCGGCCGCGCCACCTCTCCCTCTCCATCTCCATCTTCCCCGCCGGCCGTCGCCTTTGCCCGCCTCGCAAGCTTCGCCCTCCCTCCAATCCCACGCCATCTCCAAATTCTCCTCAATCCCGCCGGCGCTGCACGTCCAGATCGCGAGGCGGTCGAGGCAACGCATCCGTCACATCTCCCCCACGCGTCGGGAACCCTAGCGGTGCGCGCCGGCCGGCCGAGGATGGCGTACGTGGACCAAGCCTTCTCCCTCACCGACGAGGACGACCTGGTCGACGGCGCGATGTGGGGCCGGCCGCGTGGGCCGCCGGTCAAGGAGATCGCCTTCGCCGCCGCGCTCCTCGCGTTCGGCGCCCTCGGCGTCGTCGCCGGCCTCGTCATGGCCGCTCATCAGGTCGGAGGCGCAACCGCTCCCACGGTGAGACGAATATATCTGCCCCTCTCTCTGTCCTTGATTTTGGGCTCCAAGTTTCTGTTGATTCGTTGGGTGCTGAACTGGGTAATTGGGAGAGGATGAGAACGACATGGAGGAGATTAATTGGTGTAATCAGCCTATGTTAGATTCGGTTTTGCATAGTTGAGACGGAAATCCGTTCGTTTCTACCGGTAGACGAATACAATTGGAAATGCTGGACTTCTTCCGTTGTCTGATGTAACCGATTGTGTTTCTCTGTCAGTTTAAGCCATTCCATATGTCGGATGTTTCATCACCCCGAGTTTAGGTCATAGAAAATATTTTAGGCATCTGTCTGCGATCTGTGAACCTCTGGTAGACATTCAGTTGGAGAAACTGGCCCCAGTAGACCAAAACAGACCCAACAAAAGTTGATCATGTCTACATGATGCAATGAGTTATGAAGTCCTGTACAGCAAATACTCTGTTTGCATAGCTCAGTCACCGGATGCAAAATCCTTATGCGTTCCGCATGAATGTTAACCTCTTTAATAGTGAATTCGAACTGTTTCATTTAGACCAACATTTGTATGTGCATCATTGGTACAGAGTGAAATTTCTCGACATCTTTCGCTTTTCCTGATGCTTGTTTGACCCTGTTTCTTTTTTTTCCTCTGGAAACAGGGATTTTCTTCACAGTGCTGGGTGTCGTAATGTTCATCCCAGGGTTCTACTACACGAGGATAGCATACTACGCTTACAAAGGGTACCAGGGCTTCTCTTTTGCCAACATCCCTCCTATCTGAAGGAGCAGC